>CM040403.1:65243898-65870523 GCA_022702515.1 Ilyophis sp. 1 JC-2022 | reverse complement strand
CTGCTTTCACATCAGCAACTACATCTGATAAAATTTATTTTTTTCAGTCAAAAATGAATGCATGTGTGTCTAACCCACGTAAACTCTTTTTCACCTTCTCTTCCCTGCTGATCCCTCCTCCACCCCCCTCACCCTCTACCCTCTCTGCAGATTACTTCCTGATCCACTTTGAGAAGAAGGTAGCCAAGATCGGAAACTCCTTCACACATTCGGTGACGCCCCAAATCCCCCATAATGAACCCGCTGCTACACGTCTGTTCTTTAAGACTCTGGAGGACACAGATGTACTCCAACTTGTAACACACCAGCCAGTGGCGCCGCCAGGGGGGGCCACCCTGATAAAATCACTGGCCCCCCCTCGCGGCTCGCGAGTCGCATATGCATAATATGCTTCCGAGTCTGCATAATATGCTTCTATCTCAGCGGTTCTCAAACTGTGGTCCGTAGAAAAAAGAATGAATGAACGTGAATGTGTTTACTCACTATCTTGCAATAGAGGCCTGTCACATAGAACTAGAATTGTCGTTACCAATGGTTACAGGGACGCGCCGCCATTTTGGAGGACCAACCCTAACAGAGACGCTTAACGTTACCACTGAACTAGTTCGCTACTCCATGAAACGAGTTTCATGCTAATGCTACTATGATTGCTGTCCTACAATGACGAACTTCTGCACTGCGTACTGATGTGCGAATAAAACTGGGGAAAGGCGAAAATGTCCTTTTACATGATAATCTGAGTACTCGCCATAGTAGCTAATCTACCAGGCAGGGTGAACAAACTAAATTTTACGACCGAAAGAAGAGACTGGTGGTTGAAAGCAGTGAGGAGTGAGCTGGATTTAGACAGCAACCAGGCTCGGATCGTTACAGCATAGGCTCGGATCATTACTGGTAAATTACGTTTTATGAACAAATTATAAAGTTAGCCAGTTAATATATACATAACTAGCTGGCCTAATGTACATTTATGTGCATTATCTTAATGTTAGAAAGTTAAACGTGAATTAATCACTTGGTTTAGCTAACGTTAGTAGCTATATCATTTGTGTGATCGACTGCTACGCCTGCGAAACATTAATGTTTACCTAATGCGATACGTCAAGCATATTGTGAACATCAAAACAGTGTTCATTTGAACTATTATTACATTGCTAGGGGTGCTACGTTGTACGATGTCTCACAAATAGATTGGATAAACTGTAAACATTAGCTACCTGTGCTGGCCAGGCAGGGTGCGAGCAATATGAGAATCCAGAAAAAAGAAAATGTAACGTTACGATATTAAGCACCAAATAACAATGTATTTGAAAGTAATAATGAAAGTAACGGTAAATATACTTTATGTGTTGAACTGATTTGCCTTTTATGGTGTCTACAACTGAAGTTCCCTATCGGGGAAAAAAAAGTTATTATATTCTATCCATCGAGCTAAAATGTTTTATTGCTGAAGTAGGCTACTGTAGCCTACCATTAATACTTTAACATGTAACGTATCACTTTGCTCCCATATTAACTGCACAAGCACTTTACTTACCAAGGTGGTATACTACGAAGCAGGATTACTGAGTTAGTACTAGCTGGATAACTCAAATAAAACCCAGAACAGCTCTTTATACTTCAGTCCATGCATGTTCCAGATTTGGGAGGGTTCCGGTGTTTACTCTGTAATTAATCTTGCTTCGTACGTATACCCCCCCCCCCCAATACTCCTTATAATATTTGTTTATGTTGGTATTATTAGAATAGAATATAATAACTTTTATTTCCCGCCAGGGAACTTCAGTTGTAGCCCCAGCAACAACAAAAAAGACATAGACCCACAACACACAAACAAACATATCAAACAAAGATATCCAACAGAATCATTACATCAATCAAGTGAATGAAAGTGCGATACAGCCATGATTAAAAATCGCCCCCGCTGTCCCGAGATGTCCAGTGTCACCAAGCAGTCCAACGCACAAACTCCGCATCCACGAATTTCCTACCTGTAAGCATTGCGCAAAGCAAATTCCGATGATGGCAATAAAGGGAAATTAATGTGCAATCACCTTAGACTTTACAGCCGTGGGTTCGTAACAATATATGTACTTATTTTTGCGGTTTGCATATGAGGTGGTCCGCGAAAATCCTTGATAATAAAAAGTGGTCCGCATAAACAAAAAGTTTGAGAACCCCTGTTCTATCTGATATTTTACATTAGGTACTATTAATTTAAATCAATAATGTATATTTTTTGTATATAATGTATATATTTTTATATACTACAACAACATAATAGAATTCCTGAAATTCAGTTATGGCTTTTGGTTTTCGTGTGCCACCCCAAGATTTTCAGTGGCCCCCCACTGGCCCCCCCTATGAAAAATTTCTGGGGGCGCCACTGACACCAGCGTGCAACTACCTGCCCACTGGACCACATCCCTTTGGCAGTCCTCCAGTCTATATCCGGTGAGCTTCTTCCATATCTGTCCTCCATTATTTACACCTCCTTAACCTGTGGCTATGTTCCTGCTGTTTTCAAAACTGCTCGTGTTACCCCACTCCTTAAGAAACCTAGCTTGGACCCCTCTGATGTCAGAAACTACCGTCCTGTGTCTCTCCTGCCATTCCTATCCAAAACTCTTGAACGAGCTGCCCTTAACTAACTGTCTGTTTTTCTCCAACAGAACAACCTGCTCGACCCTCATCAGTCCTGTTTCAGAACCGGGCACTCTACTAAAACTGCGCTCCTGGCTGTGACTGAGGCACTTGCCACTGCTAGAGCCTCCTCCCTCTCCTCTGTCCTGATTCTCCTTGACCTGTCTGCAGCATTCGATACGGTCAACCACAAACTCCTGATCTCCACACTGGCTGAAATGGGCATCTCTGGAACTGCCCTCTCTTGCTTTACATCCAATCTCACAGATAGATCCTACCAAGTCTCCTGGAAGGACTCCTGTCTCTGCACCTCATCCAATTTTTACAGGAGTCCCACAGAGATCTGTACTGGGTCCTCTGCTGTTCTCCATTTACACTAAGTCTCTGAGTTTGGTTATTAATTCACATGGCGTCTTTTACCATTGTTATGCTGATGACACTCAACTCTTCCTCTCTTTCCCTCCCTCTACCCACAGGTTAAGGAGCGGATATCTGCTTGCCTGGCTGACATTTCTGAGTGGATGTCTAGTCATCACCTGAAGCTCAACCTCGACAAGACTGAACTGCTCTTCATGCCATACAAAACCTCCCCGCTTCTAGACCTGTCCATCACTATTGACGGAACCATGGTGACCGCCTCCCGCACTGCAAGGAACCTGGGGGTGGTCCTGGACGACCAGCTAGACTTCATCAGGGCAACGGCACGGTCCTGCAGGTTCCTCTTGTACAACATCAGGAGGATTCGGCCGTACCTGACCACCTACACCACCCAGCTTCTTGACCAGACTATGGTCACATCACACCTGGACTACTGCAACTCCTCCTACCAGCCTGTGCCATTCTGCCTCTTCAATTGATCCAGAACGCAGCTGCCCGGCTTGTGTTCAACCTCCCAAAATTGTTGCATGTCACCCCCCTGCTGAGGTCACTCTACTGGCTGCCAGTTGCAGCCAGGATCAGGTTAAAAGTTCTGACCCTGGCCTACACTGCAGCCAATAGGACAGGATTTGCAGGATTTAATCCAGAACTATGTTCCTGCTCGACCACTTCACTCCTCTACAGCATGGCGACTCGCACTTCCCCCCAAATATATGTCAACGGCTCTCGCTCGTCCCGACTGCGGAGCTTTTCCACCCTAGCTCCTCAGTGGAGGAACAAACTCCCCTGTGTTTTCTTGTTTAACTGTTTGTTATAGATTATAATAGTATTTAGAATAGAATTGTAGTATAGCTGATTTACCCACAGCTTACTGTGAACTACATTCAATGTTCATTACTAGGGATAGCTGCTACTTTATGGGAAGGATGTGCTTTGTCTTATCTGTTTTATAGTTACTTCGATGACGTTACTGTATGCATTTACTGTATGTCGCTTTGGATAAAAGTGTCTGCTAAATGACTGTAATGTAATGTAATCCATGGCCTTATTTAGGCGAATTGGTCGAGATTTTTGGTACAAAAAAACAATTCCTACATATTACCCTGTCTCCTATGCCTGCCAAAACAGCACGAGATCCTATCGTTCGTCTTCGGAATCTTAAAACACGTCAAGGTAAATTATTAACGAACAGGCGCGCTAGCTGGCTACACTATTGTTTTTGTTTTTTTTGCCAGATAACGTAGATCAGTGGTTCTCAAGCTCGGTCCTCTGGGACCACTGTGTATGCTGGTTTTCGTTCCAACCACAATTGCAATCCCAAAATTCAAACAAGCTGTTATTTTTTCTTAATGAGGTGCTTTTCATGTTTAGATTTATTTACCCTATTAAAACACATCATGTCAGAAATAGCTATGCATGCCATGAAGAATAAAATGCCCATGTTCCTACTGTGCTTAATGGGCTATATTGCAAATAGGTAACTTTTTTTAAAGAAAACTGATCAAATTAAAGACAAGGGTGAATCAATTGGCTTCTAATCGGTGTCGCCAGACCTATTTTAGGGGGCTTTAGCCCCCCAAAATATTTTTTAAACCACTAATTTTAATGTTTATATTTTTTTCAGACTGATTTGACAAAATGCGCCATCGATACTCCAGAATCATAACGTACACGCAAAAGTCTGGCGCTAGGACCCTGGGAGGCTTAATCTAGTGCAGGCATTGGTTAGAGTGCAGTGCGGTGCGTGCACTTAGCCGCATGACCGCTCAATTCAAATGACCGCGACAGAGACTGGGCTGTAGTATGAACGTTCCAATGCTGCTGTAACAAGCACTAGCAACATAAACTAGCTTAACGTTTCTTCATTATAGCCTATGGGAACCATATTAACGTTAGTTGCTGAAACCCCTGGCTCCTATCGCCTCTCCAGTTCCTATGGCCTATAGCCTAACAGTTACTGGTTCAAGTTTTAGGTTTATATGAAATAGCCTAACGATAGTTGTTAAACTAAAATGACTAAACGGAATTTGTGAACCTTGCCTGTTACTATGATACCAGCTAAATACATTTTAAAACGGAACCAACTTGCTGCATTTGCAACGTGGAGAGTAGCCTCGCAGTTGCTCCTGAAGGGTGATCATAAGTTAAAATTGAATCAATGCCTACATGAACATTTAGCACTTTAGTTTTAGACATTTAAAAAACAAATCGCTGGTTAAATTTAATCTACAGGCCAGGCCTAAATTAATTCCACTGCCATTGAGGCAATTTTCTAAGCTGTCAAACTAGAATAGGCTACACATCGTCTTTGACATCACGATGTGTCAACCATTGCCGATGCCGTTGAATTTTAGTTGATAGATGATGGTAGGGTATTGCACATCAGCCCAACCATATTGCTATATAAAGCAATTTAAAGAGAATTATTTGCATCAACTAAATTATTTATAGATTTTAGGCTTATTTTTGTTCTCAAAACTCATGGGGAACAACCATTTTGTGACTGCTTTTTTGAAAAAAGTATCCTGGGGGTGCATGCCCCCAGACCCCCTAGTAGCAGCTTAGCCCCCCTAAACATACATCTCTGGTGATGCTCCTGCTCCTAATTAGGTAGTTGAAAACCTGTGTTTGTAAGTTCCCTCGTAATTTTTTCCTTTTCTTAAATAGTTATTGCTAGCAAAAAAGTGGTTTAAGAGGGAAAATAATCCCTTTAACATGACAAACACCTAATTAAAGAACAATTGACAGCTTGTTAAAATTCCGGGATTGCAATTGTGGTTGGAACGAAAACCAGCATACAGTGGTCCCCCAGGACCGAGTTTGAGAACCACTGACGTAGATGACTATTACATTCTATTTTCAAATGTTATTCATGACATCATAATGTATTACCTATACTACCTATATATATCCCGAAATACCTTGCCTCGGATGACTACTTTTACTTTTGATACTTAAGTACATTTAAGAGCATGCACTTATATACTTTGACTTAAGTATACATTTCCAAGTGGTACTTTAACTTTTACCTGAGTATTTTTTTATGTGGGTATTTGCACTTTTACTTAAGTAAGGTATTTGTGTCCTCTAACAGCATAGCAATATCGAGGGAAATGTTCACTGTGATTAAAGGGGCAGTTCACCAAAATCTTTTATTAAGCTATGTTTCTACTTACCTGGAGGGCTAACTATCATCTAGATAGTTTTACTGACATTTCTAGATATCCGCTGCAGCTCACCCTGATACAAAGGACATCAATAGGACCAATTTTTGTGGCAATCAAAGCGGCAAAAAATTACATTTGAAAAACTCATCAGCAACGTGTCTTTCCAAATATAATGACTAATGACACGGTTACTCACTAACATCCACCGACTTTGTTGTGCACGTTTTATTTTTCCGAAAACTACTTTCTACCAAAGTAAGCCAACTGTGCATATCCATGCAAGTTTCAACCAAAGCACGGCAGTCTTCTGGGGCGTAGTTAAAATAGATTAATACAATTTTTAGGCGAACTGTCCCATTAAAGTTAATCTGATTCATATTACTATAACACTAGTGTTAAAGACAAATAATCATAGCTTTATTTGTGTTAAAATAATTACATGTTTAAAAAAATAACGAGCCATGTTTTCTCATTTAGTGACATTTTCAGTGCAATTACAATTATATGAATGATAATTTAACATTTATTAACATTAAAAGCATCTTCACAAGCCAGACGATTGACACAATACAGCAAAATGAACTGGAACAAGCCTCACAGTGGAGCGGGACTTACCGGCATGAGCCAGGCTGAGGGCCCATAGGCGTAGGTAGGAGGCAGTGTTGGAGATACAACCCAGGCAGTACTCAATGGTGTGTATGGCCTGGTACACAAATATGTCTCCCGTGCTGACCTACACAATAGATCACACTCTAGTAACACTAGTACTGCATTTACTAACATCCCATGAGTATAAACAATAAAGTATAAATTTTGCTTGCGCAGTCTAAACATAAAGCACCAATCAGCAATTATTATGTAATAGGACAATGTGCAAATATGAAAGGGGTGGTTCTTTCATTGGGTCAAGCAAGGTAAATATAGTCAACAAACATTTAGACAGTCATTTATTATTCAGATTTCACCAGGTGAATTCATTAGGTTTATAGTTAAACATAAACTCATTCAATTATCCAATTTAATCTGCAGCACATTCGAAGTCTACAGAATCCCAGAAAAATCTGAAACAAGGGTAGTAATAACAATAATAAAGTTTTTACATTTCATTTCATACTTGACATTCAAAGTACTTACCAACAAAAAAATACAAAGTAACACGAGTAATAGAACACTAATGCAAAAGGAATAATAAACATAATAAAGATTTAAACATTTTTAAAAAGTAAATTAATTGGCTGTAACTCATCAAGGGTCTGAGGTATCAAACAAGCCTCAAACCATCACTCTGCTGCCAGATATGCAGTAGATATGGATGAATCACTTGAAGGGTTTCTTCTCCTGACTTATGAGAGACATAAATATATAAATATACAGTGGGGGAAATAAGTATTCGACACGTCAACAATGTTTTTATTAAACATATTTCCAATACAGCTATTCACATGAAATGTTGACCAAACATTGGTATTAACTCTATAAAACTACACCGCTAAAGAATTTGTAACATTCCAATCTTTAAAATAAGTTATGCGCAATAAAGTGAAATGACACAGGAAAAAAGTATTGAACGCGCTAAATGAAATGTATTTAATACTTGGTGGAGAAGCCATATTTTAAATATTTGGCCGCATATCTTTTGCATGCCATGACTTCCTGATGTATGTGACCCAACAACATCAAAAGACTCTTGATATCTTATTTTCTGGTACTCTTACAAGCGATGTCTCGGCATTTTAATGGATCTCTAAGGATATTCGACCAAATATAAAAAATTTATACTTTATTCTATATATAAATGCAGGGGTGGCAATAATTGTGGCCGACGTGGTTTTGTTAAAAATAATTATTTCTCGATGAGGGATTTTTTTTCCTCATAATAAATGAATGTCAATTAAAGGATAGATTTTTATCTTTTTGTTCAGTGTGAGATTAAGCTAATTCACCAAACAGTGAATTTTTTATAACCCTTTTTACTCATCTTTACCAGGGGTACCAACACATTTGAGCATGTCTGTATATACACAGGATTACATTTCTGGCCCTCGCCACCCTTCTACCCAACTGAGGACTTCCCATTTTTCAAGATGTTCGGCTCCAGCCCCCCGTGACCCTGACCAGGAATAAGCAAGTTAGATAATGGATGGATGGATTACTTCAAAATGGTGAAGATACCACACAGTTTGTTTGCCTCTTTGTTTGTATCTTGTATCTAGGTTTCTCATGAAGAATAGCCATTTAGAAGGTTTTTAAAAATTATTTATTTAGTAACTTTTTTGATAATTGATGATATCGTGTTAAAGTAAGCAAATTATTGTATATAAATTGAAAGTCCCACTTATCCTATTTAAAATGGCATATTACATTTAGGGGTGTGATATAATATGATCACACCACAAACAATTTTGCATACATGTCATATTTTCAATGAACCCTTACATTCTAAAGTGTATTTTTTGCCTTTTCTTACCCATCACTGAAGTAGTTATAACCTTTGAGCAGTAGGGGCCAGTTGTTCAAAGGTAATCTGATCGGATTTTGGTGATCGGATTGGATCAAATCTTGAAAATGGGTTGTTCAAAAGGGAAAGAAGGATTCTGAAATCGGATTAGATCACGTAATCCAATCCTAGTTTAAATCTGGATCAAACCTTCAGTTTGTGTTGTTCAAAACTTTCCTGTGGGATTTGGATAACTTTGATCCAAAAAAACAGGATTATCCTGATCCCAACAGGGGGTAGGATTTCAGGGTGGATTTCAGGGAGAAAATGTAGTAAAACTTTAAAATTGGTCAAATAATACAACATTTGTATCATTTAGTGTATATACTTGTATTTATATTTTGCACTTGACTTGTGTAACTGTTACAGTGATAAAGTAGATAAAGTAGACAGACTACCAATTAAGCCTTTCAGTATAGTAAAGTAAAAATAAAATAAAAATGATCCCCCAAACAGATTCCAATAACAAACAAAAATAATATATTACATTTTTCTGTCATCATCACTGTATATTCATTTCAAAGAAACAATCATCAGAGATGAACCTGTCAAAAATAATTTCTAACAATTGCATCCCTCACTACACGTCCAGTCAGTCCCTCATTCTGACTGAACGGCAGAGGTTGGTCTGGTTCTTCATCAGGCTCAGGTGCATCATCAACATTATCACAGAGAGGGACATTGCGCCTTATTTGTTGTGGCTCAGGGGTCATAAAATAAATTATAAATGGAAGTGGATGTTTATGTTATTTTTGTATTTTGTCTCAAAATAAGAAACACTTAAAATGACCATGTTGGCTCTTCTACCTGTTCTTCTTTACATAGCTGGTAGTCCACATTGTGATATGTTGTCCCATTTAGAGTACTAGTAATCCGGATTTGGTAATCTTGAAAACTGTGTATCTGGATCAGGGTGATCCAATCCAATGTTGCTTTGAAAAACCGGCATGAAACTAAGACGGATTACCTGATCCTGGATAGCATAAAATGGGATTTCCAAATCCGGATAATTTTGATCCAGTTTAAATTTTTTGAACAACTGGCCCTAGATGATAAAACTATTCTGATTTCTATTCTATATCACTCACAAAATGGTGAAGATATCATACACTATTGAAGATACAGGACAGGTGATCACAATCAGGTTAAATGACTACAATCACAAGTCGCATGATATGCATTATTGCAGCAGAGTACTTAATTACATTCTTTGAATATTTAAGAATTTAAACATGACATTATCAAAAAAACAAACTGTGTTTTAACATGTAACCATGAAGAATCATAGTACAGAGGAGATGGACACATGCCATATGCAGTTCCTCATTTAGACCACTAGGGTGCAATGTTTTGAGGTAAAATATGTATCTGGATTCACACTGCATTAATATTTGTTCCAAGTTACCTGCCCTACAATGGGGAAGAACAACATCAATATCACAGAACATCAAGTCCAAGATAGAGTGCTGAGCATTAGAAAAATGTTTTTCAATGGGAGACTTAATGTCAGATCTGCCAATCATGCTCTTATGTTCATTTATTCTAATTCAAACCTGTCTGGATGTCTTACCCACATAATGTATGCCACATTTGTTACAAATCAGTAAGTAAATTACATTGCGAGAACTACAAGTTATCATTTTCTTGACATGGTGTTCTTTTTTAGTGGGAAAACTGATTAAACTATTAACCTTTCTGCTATTAGAGCAGGCAGCACAGTTGCTACAAGGAAAGAAGCCTTTTGCATTGTCCAAACACCCTTGGTGGTGTGGCCATCAGTGATTTTAAGCACGTCGGCATGCACCAGTGTGTCCCCAATATTACTTGCTCTGGAATAAGAGAAAAGAAGATAAAACAGATAAAACATGTTGATCCTATTGGCAAAGAGATGTTTAACACTCTTCCTCTTTTCTCTTATTCCAGAGCAAGTAGCCTATACATATAGCATTTTACAAACCTATCCAGACATGTTTGCCTCATTAATGTAGCTGTATGTTTGTGGGTCAGATGATGCCAAATAAGTAATAGTACTAAGTTTCTTAACATAATAATAGTTATATTTGCAGGTTTCTATATAATATCAAAATATCTAATATCTATCCAAATATTCCACTAAATCAATAAATACATAATAATAATATGATAATAATACATTTTATTCATGTTGTGCTTTTCATAGACCAAAGCACTGGATGCAGATAATTGTTCAAACATACCCTATATACATCTGAATCACAGATTATTTCCTCTAAAAAATATTCTCCTTTCACAGTTTGATGTGGCACATACAGTTTAATTGACCACATTCTCTTGTGATGGTAAATATGAAAAAACACCAAGTTGCCAAGTTGCATTAAATAATTTAGGAAATTTTGGATTGCATTGCTTTGGAATAGATTAATTAGTGTGAGCTAGGCAATATTGTTTGTTGTAACTTGGCCACATTTTGATGACAATACTTTTAAAGGCAGGCCTAGTTTTTGCAGTACGGTGAAATTAATGCAAAAAATGTTGCTGCTCGCGCACTGCGTGCTCTCGCAAAAAGGTGGATAATCCCCTGCCCTAACCTAGCCTTCTATAGTTTTTATTTTTTATTGTACTTTTGTATTGTAGTTTAATTTGTAATTTGATTTATAGCCTGTTGTTTTTTGCACTTTGTTCAAATCTGCTACATTAGGTTGTTTTAATATATATTTTTAAATAAATAATTGTGTTCCCTAAGACGATGGATTTTTTATTAATCTAAATATATTTCTATTGGTGCCAAATCTTGCAGGCTGGGGCTTGGGGGTGGTTTTTGACTGAAACAGAGGGCCCCATATAGACTTTTTGTTTAGGGCCCCCAAAAACCTTGGGCCAGCAATTGCTTCCCTACTCTGAGCCTAGCTAAAAAGGTGTTTATGTTTATCAAAAGAAAATAACTGTCTATCCACCTGCAACTTGAAACAGAAAAATACATGACAAGACAATTTAATCTAGCGACAAAACACAGTAGCCAATGAATGATGCAGAAAATGAGCTAGCGAGAGAAAATGGAAGAAAGATTCTGCACAATGAACTTTTATTCATTTGGCTGTCAGGTCGTCACAGGTGCGCATCATCTGTAATCGGGTCATCTCCACAAAACAACGGCCCGTAACACCATTGTATGTAAACTGATTGACATCTTCATTAAAACTATAAAAATAAAAAAAATATTACAAACTACTTCCTCGCTAGTTTTTGCAGGATTTCTTTCGCACACTCCTTTTACTTATGCTTGTCATTTCACTGATTTGCATTTCAAAACTGTAATTTTTAGTTTTTGTGTTTTCATCTTGTTTTTGCGTTTTGCACTTCAGTGGCTCTATCTGCACTTCAGAGCCGAAAGTATTTGTTTTTGTGTTTTGCACATCAGAGCCACCATACAATATAGATGTAACTACCCTCAAATTAAAGTTTTCACTTTAATCTCATATTCATTGTTTTGTTTAAAACTTTTACATTTAACTGTATGTACACTTAACTCAAACATAATTCTGTTTGCACACTAAGGGGTCGATTTACTAAAGGTTTATGTTTACAAAACCACTTGTCTGAGTTGATCAACTAACGGAGGTGGAAAGAGGAATGCACGTGGTAAAATTGAAAGATACTTTGATTTCTCATTTCTGTGGGTCAGCCTGAATGAATATGCAACATTGGGCATGCCTACGTTATGTCACAAAATAGTGGGAGGTGGTCATGCAAATAGATTCATTTAGCACGTCTAAAGTGATTTAGTAAGCCTGAAGTTATTTGCGGGTGCATTTTAGTACAAATGGAAAGCCGATATTAAAAGAAACGGAATCGATAAGATGACGGCTGTCATTGTAGCAAGACGGTACAGGTGTGTTTGGAATATCCTTAACCGAACATTCTGAATGACGGCTAATTAACTGGCCCGTTCTAGGTAACGCGCAGAATACACAAGAAGATAATTCTTGGATAGCCTACATTACGAACAGTAAGCATTTTTTTTAAAATCATGAAGTAAATTGTGTTACATAATACAAGAATAACTATTATATGAATAAAACAAGCAATACAACGTCTACTATAACAAACAATGAATAACAAGAAAATCCAAACTTAATAAAAAATAAAACCCATGATTAAATGGAAATGTGATTTTATGTGACATTTCTGGCGCGAGTAGGCTTAGTGCTAGTAAGCATAGTTATAATAATTTCAGTCTTGACAAACATCTGTAACTCCCAGCAGAAACTAAGAGACATCCAGTGAAAAAG
This sequence comes from Ilyophis sp. 1 JC-2022, assembly GCA_022702515.1. NCBI lineage: Eukaryota > Metazoa > Chordata > Actinopteri > Anguilliformes > Synaphobranchidae > Ilyophis > Ilyophis sp. 1 JC-2022. Next base: position 65,857,570 of record CM040403.1, on the reverse strand, counting down.
TTTGTAATAAACTGCCAGCTCGTTCAATGTAACTGTAGCCTATACCCTACACTAAAAAAAATACCATACAAATGGCAGCATTGCTGGCAGTTTTTTCAGCATTTTCTTACAGTATTACCATTCCAAACACGCAAAATCTCATTTAAATATGGCTGTTTGCGGCTGGAATAATTTACATAATGACTCTTAGTTGATCACCAGCATAGTGTGAAATGATAAGGCGTGCAAATACTTTGGCTGCGCCCGCAAAATAACATCCCTTATTTGGGAACTTAGTAAACTGACCCCTGAATTTTTAAGACGGAAAATGTTACCATGAACACCTTGAATCTCAGTAAGTATAAACTGAAACTAGCCCAAGGTATACATCAGCATTATACGGGCATTCACTAGACAGTTTTTTGTGGGTCAAGACATAATAAATAAACGCAACTGACCTACATTCTTACATTTTCTTCATTTTAATGAGAACCCAACTCCAATGGGCCACTCTCAGGACACGATGGGGGAACAGTGGAATGCACCCAGACTATTTAAAAAGAGACTCATAAGTTAGATATTTCTATTCAATTTCATCCTGGTAGCTATTACCGATACCGAGATTTTTCTGAACAAAATCTGGAATTGCTTCCTGGAATGCCCCCCCGCTGAGCGGCCCACACAGTGACAGCACATTACATAATGTATAGTTCAATAATAATAATAATTATATTGAATCCCAGCCAAGGGCCTTTCTGTGAGGAGTTTTCACGTTCTCCCCGTGTCCGTGTGGGTTTCCTCCGGGTACTCCAATTTCCTCACAGTCCAAAGACACGCAGGTTAGGAAAATTGGAGACTCTAAATTGCCCATAGGAATGAGTGTGTGAGTGAATGGTGTGTGTGCCCTGTGATGGTTTGACAATCTGTCCAGGGTGTATTCCTGCCTCTCACCCAATGCATGCTGGGATAGGCTCCAGTCACCCCCCCCCCCTCCCCCCAAATTACCAGAAATAAGCGGCTTAGATAATGGATGGATGTAATTATTTCTGTATGATATTGCAGTGTATTTTTGTTATGTTGGCATTGCAATTGTAAAGTCTCATCCCCTGGATTTAATCTAAAAAAAAAATACTGTTCCTCTTTAATGCAGACAGAGAGACAGTCATACACAAAAAAACTTATAAAATCAATATTTATTTATATAGCGCATATTTCACAACTAGTTGTCACAATGCGTTTCACAGAAAAACCCAGCCTAAACCCCCACAAGAGCAAGCCAAAGGCAACAGTGGCAAGGAAAAAACTCCCTGGTGTAAATAGGAAGAAACCTTGGGAGGAACCAGACTCAAGGGAGGTACCCATCCTCCTTTGGTCGGCTCAGGGCCTAGGTCTTAATGACCACCATGGTCGAACAAAAATATTTATAGTCAATGGACAAAATGTTAATGAATTCAGAGCCCTTGAATCGGGGCAAAAACAGCTGGGAATGTAACTAGCAACTCATCAACTTACTGTCTCTGTGTTGTTGTTGGTTTTGTGAATAGCATTGGCCTCTGCAACTCCCTGGTCTGTCTGGGAGTTACTGCATACCTGCATGAGGACATTGTTGGCTGAGACTTTCTGCTGGAATATGAGTTTTATTTGCTTAGGTCAAACCACAATCTTTGCAGGCCAAGGAACAGTGTAGAACTAGCCTCAGCTGACTACAGACTATAACAATTTTGTTTTTAACAAATCAGTAGTGTGTTCTTCAGAGGAAATAAATATCATTAGAAACTCTGGTGTGAATGTTTTTGATATTAAATGGTAATGGTATCTATCGTTCAGTGACTGAATACAGTGTGCAAAAGAAATGCATGAATTTCTGCACAAATAGCTACTTCTTCTGCTCTACAACGAGGTCTGCGATTCTGTCTTTTGCAATAACAAGAAAGGAAAGACCGGAATGTGACCGAGCCAATGAAGCTAGAGTCAAATAAGATGTGAGGTAAGCTATTGTTTATATTTTATATTTTTTGGGATGGACGAAGGACCTCGGTCAAATGCATCATTCAAAAATACTGAACTGTGCACTGTGTGAAGTAATGCCATCAGAAACTTTTATTTTCTTGGACCAACCTGTTGTTTGCCATTCTTGTGCTCTCTGTACAGAAGTAGGGGCTTGACCAGCAGCAGCCAGGGTACCATGAGGAAGGCAATGCTCACCAGGAAGATCTGCACAGCCTTCTGTAAGGGGGCAATACAAAGGTTAATGGAACTCTAATATCTGATTCTGGGAATCTTTCATTATTACCAGTGAAAAGAAGTATTTGCATGTATTAAGTATTTCTGCATATTATATTTTCATCACTACATACAGGGGAAATCATAATCATAATTACAAGTAAGGAAAACCTCATGATAATTACAACATCTTTTACATTGATATTTAAAAATGTTCACAACAGCAGCAATTATGTTTGTAGAATATAGCTGCAAGTGGCAATTTGGAGTTTGAGCCCTTAATAGCCTAAATAAAGTCAAGTACATAAGACATTTAAGAATATAAGAGCAATAAGACATGCAGCTGTGTTATGATACACATTCTACACAAATGAGAGGAATATATTCTGGATGTCTATGGTAATTTTTGTGAATGTAGTCCATTGACTCATGTAGCGAGTGGCTAACTTTTGCGTTGTTAGGTACATCAGAATGCTCTACATCAGAATGCTCTAGGTTGCGATGGGAGGCAGTGGTTATAGAGTGACCAAACCAGAGACCATGGTGTGAGACTAAAATCTTTCTCCCTTTTCTTTAATTTGAAGCAATAATACATTTTCCTATTAAAAATTAAACAACAATATGTACACTCATGCATATGTAACAATTTCATTTTTCAATCAACCTTTTTTTCTTTTTTGGCAGGGGGGGGGGGGGGGGGTTTATTATACCCTTCAATCCACCAGATGAGTACAGTTTAATATCTCAGTCATTTAATTATATATTTTTTTATTTTATATTTGATTCCTAATTAAAGCTGCAGTCGGCAAGTTTGAAAATATACAAGGCAAAAAGACTTCCCCCTTTTGCTCTCCTCCCTCCTATCTCTCTCCTAAGCCCCTCCCACCAAATGATGCTCCAGTGCACGCGCGGAGACAGAGAGGGGTTTATTCTACGGGGAGGATCTTTTGCTTGTAGATAATAGCCCTGATTGGTAGCTACATAGCTAGCCCTGATTGGTCGGTTTTTGAAAGACTGGCTTGAGATTTTTTGACAGTCTAGTACAGAGCCCAGGACACTCACAGAAACGGGATTTTTTTCTCAGAAAACTTGATTTATTGGTAGCTGCTGGAATGTAATGAGCAAATTTAGTAATTTCGGCAAAATTATATAGAAAAAATCTTCTAAATCCTCTCATTTATTTTATGTATCATCTATCAGTTTCTAGTGTAAAGGTAGCATTTAAACATGCCAAGAAAATCATGTTCAGATATAGAAACATTAATATTGTTTTAAAACGTTGCACAAATAAGCATTTGACGTTTTTCGTTGCTTACTGTAGCTACTATATACAGTACCTGATGCACTTTCGGTTTAGAAAACGCCTAATTTTTCTCTCCAAAATTCTTCATATAAATATGTTTATAAAACCCTGTAGAGTTTATCTTGTTACATTTCAGCAAAGTCCAGTCGACATTTCCACAATGACCAACTATCGCACTTAGGGATGAAATACATTGCTGTTATGTAAAACACACGTGCTTTTGTACATTTAAAAAAAAAATTGGTAAAAAAATACATTAGGCTACTTATTTTATGCATATTATACAGTATGTGATTATTCTGAAATAAATGTATTCTGCGGCTAATTTCTGAATGATACAGCCTCTTCGTCAATTCACACTTTAAACCATGGATGTGCGGTGAATATTGATCCGAATACGACCCCTACACCCTTTTGAGGATGCATATTTGGGCTCTTTGTACTCCAAAAACTGTATTTACGATAAATTAATGCTAAAAATTTTGCTGCTCGCGCACTTGGGGTCGAATAGGTATCACCAAAGCCTAATTCTCAGCCAGGAAAAAACCCTGTAATAGCCCAATGCGCTTACGGCCCTCGTCTTGCCAAAGCCACAGTCTATAAAATGCACCATTTATAAACGCTAAGAAAATCATATTCAGATAAAAAAAAAAAAAATTTAAAAATAAATGTTGTCCAAGTAAGCATTCGTGTTTTCCCTTGCTTACTGTACCGTGTACAGTACCCAATGTAGTTTTGGTTTCGTAGACACCTAATTTTCCTCTACAAAATCTCTCGAATTAATGTGTTTATGAAACTAAATATTACACCTTGTTATGAAGCTACTACTGTTTTCTGATTAACCTTGAAGAGTTTATCTTGTTACATTTCGCCAAAGTCCCTTACAGTCGATATTTCCACAGCGACCACCTATCGCACTTAGGGCTGTAATACGTTGCTGTTGTTATATAAAAACATGCATCCTTTTGCACATTTTTTGAAAGCATTAGGCTACGTATTTTATGCGTATTATGTATATACTGTATGTGACGATTCTGACATAAATGTATTCTGTTGCAAATTTCTAAATGATACAGCCTCTTCAATGCAAACCATGAATGTGCAGTGAATATTTATTGATATTGACACTTAAATAAGACTAGTAGAAACTAGGTGAAAATTTGGGCTAAAGTTAACTTCTTAATGCCAAATGTCTTCTAGCGGCAACGCGGGCATTACGGAAGTTATTAAACTATATATTTAATTAATTGAATAATATATAATAAATTGCTCACCTCAAAATTGTAACATGCGTTTCCCAAAACAGTTCTTAAAGCATGAACGCGCAGTCACCTCTTAAGTGCTACTTAACCATAGGTGTAAAATCTGGGTTCAGAAAGTAAAAAGTCCTCCCCAGTATTTAGTTCCAATCACCTGGATTTGCTCATTTTCAATTCTTCAGCCAGGAGGTAGAACTAATTAGTGAAATCAGCTGGCTGAGTTCATGGGTGGAAGAAACACATAGCAGGGCTTTTCCTTTCTGATCCCTGGATTTTACATCTCTGTACTTCTGTCTGTGGTGCTCTTTGATACGGGAGGAGGAGGGGCGATAGAATGGGAGACGCGAACCCCGAAGTTCGAGGATTATAGAGTTTATTAGATCCAAAGAAAAAATGTCTCTTCTTCTTTATAAACATCAGTATTAAGGATTATATTAATACAAAAGAATCTTGCATATTATAGAGAAAATGTTCACTTGTATTCCATAACGCACCCACACGTACACATTAGTCTGTGGAAATAAGATTAGAAAATCTTACAGTTAGTATTATTTTAACCTATTAGATAATTGTATTATTGAACTACTATGGTCAAACCATGGCAAGGCCATTTCCTATATAATTAAAATCATAGCATTTTATCAAACTATAGTATAAATAAATACCATATGTAATGCTTACTTAAAACCAGCAGAGGACGCTGTTGACCATGAAAAAGAAGAAGGGCACAAAAACATATCAGGGAAAAAGGACAAGCCCCATGGGGGGAGGTTTAGAGTTAAAAACAAAATAAAAGGTGCAGTTGTCCAGACTGCAGGCAGAGTGTGTGAAACAGACTGACCCAGACGGGGAGAGAGAGTGAATGAAGGAGAGTGTGTGAGACAGACTGACCCAGACGGACTGAGAGGTTGAATGAAGGAGAGTGTGTGAGACAGACTGACCCAGACGGACTGAGAGGTTGAATGAAGGAGAGTGTGTGAGACAGACTGACCCAGACGGACTGAGAGAATGAGAATGTACTGAAAATACTTAGAACTATTTTATATCAATCTGCGCAGATCAGCTTTATTGTATGGTATTCCTTTGAATCAAATACAATAAATCCAATTGCATCAGACTCTGAAGATCGTGTTTGTTTTGAAAAAGTTTGGAAGTTTGAATTAAAGTGTGAGTGGAGCTCCTGAACAGTCCATCTGGCCCAGACTACTGACGGGGTTTTCCCCCACAATGGTAAGTATACAGAGGCCATGTGAGTTGATTTATGGGCGAGGCAAACTGAAACTCAGAGTCAATTGAAACATAGGAAGGTGTTAATGGACAGCTGATAGTCTGCACCCTCAAACTTGAAGCCCGCCCCCGGCAAACATCATTTTAACAAGCATATTTGTGCTACTTATCACTGGTATTTAGCCATCTTAAATATATTCTATATTATATTACACATATAAACTTATATATAAACTTCTAAAATACTTTAACATTCCTTATATGAAAAAAAAAACAACACCCACATTTTGCGCCGTACTGTGAATTTCAGAAGTGCAACTTGCGGACCATTTTACCAGCTCGCGTTAGTTTTGGCGGGCACAGGTGGTTATGTTGGGGTAACCTCAGTCATCAACACCGTAATTTGCCAACGCTTGACGACAGGCTGATATCGAGTGTCATATGAAGCTGATTGAAGTGAAATGACAAATTAGTTGTAAATATATGGTTGTACATATGGTAAATATATGGTTTTAATGTGCACACCTCTGAACTGACACAGCATTCCTGCCACAGTGATTAATGCCACTGCATAAAGAACATTTATTTTCTTTATAAAATTTCCGTTTCACAATTAGCAAAAGAGCCTTTTTTCTTCATCTGCCATTGTTTCCGACATTCCTTCGTGGATATGAACAGGGATATGTACGCTATCTAGCTAGGTTAGTTGTGGGCGTTTTCTGACAATTGCTGCGAATATAGGAGTGAACACTAATGCTGTGTTCACAACTCATCCGTTGTTATTACGTACCATAAATCCTTGTTATCAAAAAAACAAGCGGTGAAATAAAAATGTTTTCTACTTCCGCCAATTCCGATGGTTTGTTTAGCAACGCAAAATTTTTAAAAAATCCAAAGGAACCGTCATCCGTTGGCCGACGGAACCATCGGCCACAAGGGGGCGCACATCTGTAACTGTCCGTTAGTCAGCCTCCATTGGAATGAATGACTTCCGGTGTCTGTCGCGTTCGTGTGAAAAAATTTACAATTTCATCTGGACGCTCTGATATATCTTGAGAAACTGGTAGTACATGGTGTTTGGTAAATAAAAAACTTATACGGAGAAAAACAGTAGGCTAACATATGTCACATTATATCACCCGACTTTTGAACGTTTGGAGGCTAGTGTTATAGCCAGCTTGTAACCAGTCACACAGTATTCAGTTTTTGCGGCGACAAGGTAATGAAAGTTATTCAGTTTCTTCTCATTTTACTCAAAAAATGACTTGGCTTTCATTATCTGCATGTCTTGATGTCAAATCCAATGTGAAACTATAGTTGTGAAGCATTTAAACATAATATGACAAGCTAACAAGTTTTGTTTTTTCAGTTATGAGACCCAGCCAAGTAACGTTAACGCAACTTTCGGGGCTGAAGGGGGTTTTCTCAGAAAAATCTTCTGTTTTACTGCAAATCCCTTTAACACGATACAAATAACTAATTGGAAAACATTTTCAAATTGTGTGCTATGATGACTCTGACATTAGCAGATTATTTTTCTATAGATAGAGGTGATTATAGTACCAGCCTCTTTATGTACAAGTACATCAAGAAAATGAATATTGCTTTTATTTTTCACCATACTAAAAGAGATTGATTCTATTCTGCTATTGAGATAGGATATAAATTCATCAAGAAAGGACTCAGTAGAATTCCAAATCAAAAAGCAACCTTATGGCATTTGACATAAACTAACATCAACTGTTATGCCATGTTATGACAGCTGCAATGTCACGTGTATGACAGTGTTATGTTAGCCTTATGTCGCAGGGTTCAAGTAAAGTGAACATTTCAAATTGCATCTTGCACGCTACCTGTCCACTGTAGAGTAAGGCATCGTCAGAGGTGTCGTATGCAAAAAGCATCATGTTGATGAAGAGGAGCAGGATGCTCGGAGCTGTGTCGGACTTCATTACCACACACCACTTGAAGAGGATAAGAAAGACCAGGTATCCAAAAAGGGCCAACATGAAGACCACCTCTGGAACAAACTGGAGCAGAACATTCCTGGTGTTCCTGAAATATCTGTAGAGGGAAAACATTGACACCACTAACCAATCAATTTATATGATTAAAAAAATATATAAATAAATGGTACCATACTTAATCAAATAACTGATTAACATTCATATACAGTTAAAAACCCCCAAGGTAACAGATCTCTGAGAATTAATGAAATCTAATGAAACAATGTAATGTACAGCGAGCACCATAATTAATTGGACAGTGACACATTTCTTGTTATTTTGGTTCTGTACTCTAGCACTTTGAGTTTGAAAGGATACAATAACAATGCGGTTGAAGTGCAGACTGTCAGCTTTAATTTTAGGGTATTTTCATCCATATCGGATGAACCGTTTAGAAATATAAATATAAATAGTGAAGTTGATGCCTATGTATGAATTTCTTTCCCCCCCAAAAAAGCAAATGCATCCCCAACAAGCAGTTTTCATTTAGAACTTCACTGTTCCCACTGTGAAGCATGGGGGGTGCTGCTGACACTGTTGGACAAATTATCTAGAATTGAAGGCACACTTAACCAGCATGCCTACCACAGCATTCTGCAGTGACACGCCATCCCATCTGGTTTTTAGTTGGGCCAACAGGACAATGACCCAAAACACACCTCCAGGCCGTGTAAGAGCTATTGGACAAAGAAGGAGAGTGATGGAGTGCTGCATCTAATCTAATCTAACACCCAACCTAAACCCAATAGAAATGGTTTGGGTTGACTTGGACCGGAGAGTGAAGGAAAAGCAACCAAGTGCTCAGCATATGTGGGAATTCCTTCAAGACTGTTGGAAAAGCATCCCAGGTGGCTACCTCATGAAGTTGGTTGAGAGAATGCCAAGAGTGCAAAGCTGGTATCAAGGAAATGGGTGGATACTTTGAAGAATCTAAAATATAAGATACATTTTGATTTGTTTTACACTTTTTTGGTAACTGCATAATAACATTTATGTTATTTCATAGTTTCTACTATTATTCTAAACTGTAAAATAATTTGTAAAGAAAACCCCTTCAATGAGTAGATGTGTCCAAACTTTTGACTGGTACTGTATATAAAAATTATTCTTATATTACTTATGAGACAAGCTCAGTGGGACAGGCTTACAGATCATACTTAAGCCCACACATTAACAGAAATGGTCAGACAGACACTTATTGTAGCTAATGTATGAAGGAAGCTGAGACAATTTGCACTCATTGATTCTCTGCTCAGTGAATACATTTTTTTATTTTTTTTTACTTGCAAACACAACACACACTTCTGAAACACTGGTGGGTGAGGGTGGGCCACAGCCACATAAATAGTATCCTGGCCCACCCAATTATATTTAGTTAATGCAGCTCTAGCTCACACCTAGTTCTATGCAGGCCCACCGGTGTGAATATTTCTGGCTATGCTGCTGTCCTTGAAGCAGACATGTATCAGAGTAATAAACCATTTACTGTGAATTTGTGTTTGAAAACTGTACATATTATATGCAAAGCTAAATTACAGAGCACAGTTTACAGTTGTACCAGTTACATAGACATAGAGGCTGAAATGTGGGCTCCTTCCTCAAACTAGCTTTAAGGGTTAGCTTGGGCCTATAACAAATAGTCTGTTGTCTAGGCAATCCAGTTCTGTGACGTGGGATATCTCAAGCCCCAGGCAGTCCATACTGATATGGAAAGGAGCTGCTCTACTACTGTACTTGAAGGTGTGATGTCCCCTGAACGTCAAATCAAGCCACAACACTAAAACTGTTTTATGATTGAATAAGGAGATGAATTAATACATACAGTATAGCACAGTTACGTTTATTGGATTTTTATAGGCGTCTAGTCTTTGTCCAGCCCTAGGGCCCTATCTTACACCCGGCGCATGGTTCATTATAACGCCTTGCGTTCATGTCGTTTAAATACCATGTATTCTTGCGCCCATTACAAGTGAACTGGGCGTGTTGGTCTTAAGATGATGTTTGGCCAGGATTCTTTTTGGCGTATTATTATCTTGAGGCAGCAGAAAGCGCTTGCGCTAAAACCACCACAAACCTGGTCTAAAGTCATGTCGCAGTTGTTTACATGTTATTTTAACGGCGCATATAAGTGCGTCTACATAGGCGTGTGCACAACGCTGTCTGTTACACACAGGGGCACGCACAAGCATGACTAAAAATATCAAGCCTATTTGCACGTGGCGCCGTGCTTAGCGCCCAAAAAACACGCCGGTAAACTAGCAAAAATGGACTTGGACACGCCCTAAATGATCTTTACGCCATGCGCCAAGAAAGAGCCCCTGGTCTTAACCCGTGGGACTACTGACTAGAACAATTTCCTTAACCTTATTTTCTAGATGTCTAAAAGCAGGTAAAAAGGCATTTCTCAAATCATAAGCACCTCCGCAGTTCCTAAGTGTGTTCCTAATTTAAAATCTTGAAAAATGGATTAACAGAATTAAATATGCTAGTGATTACCCCAGCAGCGATCACACAGGAATGAAAATATTGGTTATATATATATATTTTTTGACACAGTGATACTCTACTGTACATCACTGAAACTTACATGTAATTCATCAGACTCAGGGTAACTCCAAAGAGCATGTGGACCACTCCCAGTATGACTGACATCTTCATCTTGTACGAGTTCAAAAACGTCAGCTTATTTGTTGCAATATTCCAAATCTGGAAAATAAAAATTGTTGATCGGAGTATAAAAAGAAAATGTTAATTTAATTAACATTGTCATTATTTCTGTAGTTTTTATGATTATATTACAATACTAAGTACATGTATTTATTATGTTTTGTTAGTTTCCATACAACTTCAAATTGAGAAGATAGATTCCCATAAAAAATGTTCACTTCTTGTTTTTTTCAAGATCTATACTTTTTTTCCCAGTATCAACTATTTTTTAAATGTAAATTTTTTTCCCCAGTTTCAATTCTTAGTGGCACTGAACTAACGGCATAACTGCCTCCATGAAATCAAGATGTGACATAGTGTCCTAAAACGGAACCACTCATAGACTAAAGTCAAATTGGCATGCCTTCAGGCACCTGTAAAGCGAACATTTCACGATTGATAATATGAAAGTCTAGGCATGCAACCTTGGGAGTTGTATTTGATAAACATCTGTCCTTTGAAACACCCATAAAGAACATCACTAAAATGTACTTTTATCACCTTCACAATATTGCTAGGCTTAGGACACTCATCTCACTCCCTGATGCTGAAAGGCTGGTACATGCATCATGACTTCAAGGATAGATTATTGCAGTGCCCTCTCCATTGGTTTACACTCAGCTTTACATACTGAGCTGGTCCCTGAATACGATTGAGTATGTGCAAAATTGTGCTGCTCACACACACACACACACACACACACACACCCCACCAACATATGTAGTCCATGGCACAGCTCCTAGTTACCTCACATACCCCTAGTTGCTCTCTCTGCTCTGCAAGCTCCCAATCCCTCCATCATGCACTCATTGATTCTCTGCTCAGTGAATACATTTTTTTATTTATTTTTACTTGCAAACACAACACACACTTCTGAAACACTGGTGGGTGAGGGTGGGCCACAGCCACATAAATAGTATCCTAACTGAAGACCATATGTGATAGAGCCTTTTGCTGCAATGCTCCACAGCTGTGGAATGCCCTGCCAGAAGTTTTAATAAATGTCCCTAAACCTTGGTTGTTTAAAAAACGTTGCTTGACATGACTACCCGAGTTATGATATGCTGTAACTTTTATTATATATTGCTTTGTCTGCATGTGCTTTGCCATTATTATTATTTCTTTCTCTCAGTTTGACATGTAACTATTACATATCACAGTTGGCCTTTTGTTTACCATGTCACATATTATCAAGGTAGGCTTGAAGTATGTTGAACTGTTAATATTGATAAATATGGGGTTTTCATAAGGATGATATCCCTTAAAATGATTGAAGGACAAGACCAGCACATCCAAGAGGAAAACAAAACATAACAAAGTATTGCTCATCAAAATTGAAGCTTATCATAATGTGACAGAAGAAAGAGATCAAGTGTCCTGCACTATATTTTAAGTGTAGGCAGCACAGAGCTATCACGGTAAAATTTAATGATCATCATTGAAAGCTAATAGAAATTGATACTGTATCTGACACCACAGCGATCTATAAATTGAAGATACTCAGAAAACAATAATGGGTAAAGATTTAACTTTAAGTAGAATGAAACATACTAAATAACTTTGGAAATCCCTGAGCTAAATCTGGAGAGATTTCACTCGCTTACCGGATCGATGCCGAATGGATATGGACTGCCTGAGTAGACCCCGGGAATCATTGGGTCAAGCTGAAGGTGTTTAGAACCATGTAGCGTCTCATTGCTGAAATAAAAGATCAAGGAAAAAACCATTTGATATTAGTCCGCTTTGTGTCATTAATAGTATTCATTACCAAACTAATAAAAACGACACACTCAAGAGCTTTTTAATCCACAAACATAGAGTTATTTTACTAGGTCTTTCAAAATCAAATTCTAAATATTTTATTAATTCTAATTAATTATTAATAGCTTAAAGGTACAACTGAAAGTTTTTTCCACCTTCTTTCATTATACATTGGTGACTTAGATTAATTTATGCCTCTTTGAACAAGCTAATGATGAGATTCAACAGAGAACTGCTCATTCCAATAAAAGGTGAAAGATGCCTTCAGCTTCTTCGCAAGGTTACCATTTCTCTCTTCAGTAAACTTTCATTGTCAAAATGTAATAATGAACGGCATGGCACGTATATAATACTCACGTCCATGGTCCACTGGGGCCAAACATGGCACTGACACTCCAGGCCGAGCCAAATAAATTGAAGGACTTAGAGAAGCAGTCATTGTATATGAGGCCGGTGTAGATGGAGAAGACACCCATGAGCAGAACAATGTATCGCCCACTGACAAGGACATTAGTGAGCTGCAGGGAAGGCAACACAGAAAATACATTATGCACATTACAGGGTAGTTCCACCGAAAAACAACATTAACCTTATTTAACAGATCAAGGGCAACTAATTAAGTCTCTCTTTGTCGCTGGCCAAAACAATATGCCAACCGAAATATTGACAGCTAGTGTTACAAAGGACGAACAGCTCTACCACTTCCTCATTTTTGAAAGACTACAGTGTTGTCAAGTGGGCGTGTAAATTACATAGGCACATAGGCGGAGCCTGCGAGGAAGGAAACAGTGCTGCATCTGTCACTGTTCTGAGTAAGGACACATCGGAGATCAAGCTAGCTATAATTGATATTCTATTATAATGTCAGAAAATTACATTGATACGTTGTTTCCGAAAGATCTTTTGGCAAACTAAGACAGGACTCGAGTGCTGTCGGTTACAGAGTGGGCAAATGATACAACACCAGTCTTCCTCTGCCTTAGTGAATCACCCGGTAAGAAACCATGCCAACTACATTATGATCCATGTCCATAAAAAGTAGACTAACATAGTCATTAGCGAGCTGACCATAATTGAACGGTTTCACTCTGAGCAAATGCAGGTTTTTAAATCTGTGTGCCATGCAGTAGCTAAGACACATCATCTTTTTGGCATTTCGAAAATTGCAGTTTTTAATATAGCCTATTATTACATTTTGTTGTAGGTGGAAAGCTTCTGTTTTGAGCCCAAATACACGGCCGGATCCTGGGCTGAACGTGTTGCCAATTAGGACTGCTTCGGCATGAAACTGTCCAGTAGTAAACATTTCCATTCCAATCCAATTGAAATTGTGGTAGTTACCACATGTATTACTATACATATTTCCCCCCGTTTTTCTGAAGACTCCAGCTAATGGTGGTGGTATTTTTTCAGTAGAACTGTAACATTAGTGGCTAACTTGCCGCTGCAGGACTAGTAGTAAAATGCCCAGCCCCTCCGCTCCGGTTGTATTCAGTGGGAGTGGTAACATGTGACTGGCATTGTCGGCACCCCGTCCCCTTACCACAGGAGTCCCCCAGGGCTCAGTCCTTGGTCCCCTCCTTTTCTCCACCTACACCAAATCCCTTGGCCCTGTTATCACTGCTCATGGTCTTTCTTACCACTGCTACGCTGACGATACTCAACTCTTTCTCTCCTTCTCACCCTCTGACACTCAGGTATCAGCCCGCGTCTCCGCTTGCCTGAGAGACATCCAGAGCTGGATGGACAACCGCCATCTCAAGCTCAATCCTGGCAAGACTGAGCTCATCTACATTCCTGCTCTAACCTCTCCTCCTCTCAATCTCTCTATTTCCCTAGAGGACATTCCACTGACCCCAACGCCCTGTGCCAGGAACCTTGGAGTCGTGATGGACAACAGGCTGTCCCTCTCCGAGAACATCGCAGCAGTAACCCGGGCATGCAGGTTCTTCCTGTACCACATCAGGAGAATCCGCCCCTTCCTCACCACCCACTCAACCCAGCTCCTGGTCCAAGCGATGATGCTGTCCCGCCTGGACTATTGCAACTCTCTCCTGGCTGGCTTGCCAGCATTGGCCATTATACCCCTTCAGCTTATCCAGAACGCAGCAGCACGCCTGGTCTTCAACCTCCCCCGACACTCCCATGTCACCCCCCTGCTCATTGACCTCCACTGGCTACCGGTGATGGCTCGCATCAAATTCAAAACATTGGTGCTCGCCTTCCAGGCAGTCCGAGGATCTGCCCCTCCATACCTCCAAAAACTAATCAGACCCTACACACCTGCCAGATCCCTGCGCTCCGCCTCCTCAGGACGACTGGTACCCCCCCCCTCTTCATGCTAGCACCCGGTCTCGACGTCTGTCTGTCCTGGCCCCACGGTGGTGGAATGACCTCCCCGTGGAGGTCAGAACAGCAGAAAGTCTGACCGCCTTCAAGCGCAGATTGAAGACTCACCTCTTCAAGCTGCACCTCTCTCCACCCCTCCCTACCTCCCTGTGACTATTGTTATTAATGTTGTGTAATTACCCCCACCCCCCAAAAAAAAATAAAAATAAATAAATAAAAAAAACACCCCAATCATACTGACTGCGCCTAGTACTTAGATTCGTATTTGCCTTTTTAGGGTTGTTTTTAAACGTTCTTGTTCCTAATTTGAAAATGCACTATGTACGTCGCTCTGGATAAGAGCGTCTGCTAAATGTCTATAATGTAATGTAATGTCTGACACCGCCAATAAACTGTAAGTTGTAGTTCACAGTAAAGCAGGTACTTGGTACATGCACAGTAGTTTGGGGCTATATATCTGCTCTCACTACAGGTAGAAAGTTGACTGAGAGCTCATTTTAATCAGGAGAGCTACTTTTCTACAAATCAAACATAATCTTTCGGTGGAACTCCAGGGAGTTCTTTAAAGTTAGTTCTTTAAAAATGGTAGAATACTGTATACTTGGGCTGAAATATTAGAGCCTGCAGAACATCCACGAACAACAAATGTAAGACGACAGTGGCTTAAATCCTCATCCTTATACAGAGCTACATTACAAAGCCACCCAAGTAGAATAGGATCATTTTTGGTTACAGTATGGATCAGTTATATCAATTGAAATTCACATGTAGGTACAACTTATACAACCTTTCTGCAGAATTATTTTAAGGACAGTCTTTCCATACCTCATTTTTCAGATTTCTGAACTTTTCCTCTTGCACGATAATCCAGAGAGCAAGGAGCATCATGACCAGTCCATGGCCACAGTCTCCAAACATGACAGCAAACAGGAAAGGGAATGTCACAAGGGTGTAAGGAGCTGGGGAGACAGACAGAGACATTGATAAACACATTTCCACATGATTCATACTTATGGGTCACAGTAAAAATGAGCAATTAGTTATACATTGACTGTGTGTGTGTGTGTGTGTGTGTGTGTGTGTGTGTGTGTGAGCATGTTTAGCATACTTCGTGGGGACTTAATGTCCCCAGAAGGATAGAAAAGCCTGTAAAATGCTCCCTCGTGGGGACTCGGGAATGGTCCCCATGAGGGAAAGGTTAATTTTAGGGTTTAGGGCTAGGGTTAGGATTAGGGGTCAAAGGTTTTTTTAGGGCTTATGGTTATGGTCAGGGTTAGGGGTAGGGTTAGGGGTAGGGTTAGGTTTAGGAAGTCCCCACAATGATAGGAATACAAACTTGTGTGTGTGTGTGTGTGTGTGTTATACTACAGTAAAGTGTTGATGTTTTTGAAGTGTGTAACATAGATAAGGAGGCCAGAGCTTGCATAATTTATTTTAAGTTAATAATGTTTTGGATGTGAGCAATATTAAGGAGAAAAATCCACTGACAAATCCTCCTTATCAAAAGGTCACATGAACCATATTACACATATAAAAGAACTGAATATTCGGGGAGGCAGTGTGATGATGCTGCTTCTGTTTGCATGCATAAAAATAACTGCTTGTACTGGATTTTGTATTGAATTGGGTTGTCCTCTGTATTGCTGAGATTATCTGGGATCCAACAACACTTAGAAGATATAGGCCAGTCATTGGAACCGACTCAGAAATATGATTATATAATGAGCTTTGAAAACTACTGAACAGAGTAAATAAAGTTTAACAGAGATACTTTAGTTCCACTGATTGAATAATATTTGCTACATTACCTGATGAAAAATCTTATGAGAAACAATATCCTCTTGAGTGAGATGTGAAAGAAAACTAATCTAATATACCAGGACTTTTGAACTAAACCCTCCTCAAAAATGTATCTCGAATAGAGTAGGTGTATAACAGACTGATAAACAGGCATAAGACATTTTTGCATGCATGAGTTCCACAAGAGTATTTTGTAAACTAATTTGCCAACAATTATTTCCACAAGTTTGTCAAAATTTTATGTCATGGGCTAACCTCAAGCCTACGGATCTACCCTATTGTTCCGTTCAAACTGCAGAATCATGTCCCTTTCAAAAGTCAGTGGTCATTTATTGTCTGGGACAATCTGTTTGAGAAATACACAGCACTTTAGAACGCTATTACACTATCCAAAACGTCGACATATAATACCCTCCACGCTCTGCAAACCTGTCCCATTCATTCCAGTTTATTCAGGTTTCATTGAGGACTATTTTATCCAATATAGGACATTATAAACTTAGCAATGGTGTTTGCAATGTCTTATTGGATGCTTTGAACAACAGGCGGGCATAACAGAATTTCTAGTTTTATTAGTTTAGTTTTACGCAAACAACTAATTTACTAACTCGTCAGCATGGATAGAGAAAATCCTTGCCTGTTTACATGGGTTTTGGGAGTGGGTCAGAAGAAGATACCGTAGTTACCAAGATATCATAGATACCATTGCACTGATTCTGTCGGAGAATACGCCTGATGGTGGAATATAATTTTATTGTAATCTAATTGTACGTAATACACACATTTTAGTGTATATTAGTATATTAGCATATTAGTATCTCCATGGGCTATACTTGTTACTTTGGGTATGGAAAACACTCATTCAAATTTACTGTGCATATGTGCGAGATGAATGTAAAATATTTATTGGAGTGAGTATGAATGTGTATATGATTTATAATGGACAATATTGTATTCATTTTATGACAGGCTCTGGAAAGGTTTTTGGACCCATAGACATCTATCACCCTATACTGATGAAAATATATATTCCCACTTGAAAATGATGCCAAAATTAGTTTTATGTGCCAAAACAGTTCATTTGTAGTTAAATATAGGATTATTTTATAATTTAAACCAGTGAACAATTTATCCATTTGGATAGTTTTGGAGACATTAAGAGACAACAGGGTACACTGCCTACATTTATCAATTTAGAGCTTTAGTAGTTCTGCATATCACCCTCAGACTTGTGAACAAGGAGTCTGTGATCCAGGAAATATATAGTTTTACCTGTTTTGCCAAAAAAAAATTCGCCCACTCTAATATTTTGTTGGACCGCTTTTAGCTTTGATTACGGCACACATTCGTCGTGGCATTGTTTCAACAACCTTATGCAACGTCACAACCTTTATTTCCGTCCAGAGTTGCATTCATTTTTGGTCAAGATCTTGTATTGACGACGGGAGAGTCGAACCACTCCGTAAAGTCTTCTCCAGCACATCCCAAAGACTTTCAATGGGGTTAAGGTCAGGACTCTAGTGGCCGATTCATGTGTGAAAATGATTCCTCATGCTCCCTGAACTACTCTTTCACAATTTGAGCCAGATGAATCTTGGCATTGTCATCCTGGAATATGCCCATTGATGGGATAACCTGGTCATTCAGTACATTCAGGTACTCAGCATTTTATTGCTGCATAACATTGCTGAGCCTAGACCTGACCAATTGAAGCAACTCCAGATCATAACACTGCCTCCAGAGGCTTGTACAGTGGGTGCAACTGCAACTTTTTTTTGGCCAGGCAGTGTATATAGCTCTCAGTATTTTATAGCAAACTAAAAAAAAAAATGTATTAGCATTTTTCTTTGCATTTGCCATGCTTTATTTTGACCTAAATTATGAAAATAAACTAATCTAAGTTAGTATTGTAAATTAGTTGTAAATGAGTTGGTTGTAAATTATATGGCAGGAGGGCAAAGGCAGAGATTGGACAGGCCTCTGCCCTCCCTGACCGGACATCTAGGTGCCATGGGCATGACTAATGGCGTGGGTTGTTGAACAAAGTCACATGTCACTCTGGAACAAAAAGATAGGCCCTCACAGATTATATCGACAGGTGCATCAAGTCAAGACCTCTGAGGGTATTTAAGTCTGATTAGGTGACCAGTGTATGGAGGATTGTACCACAATGTCAACTTGTGCTGGGTTTCAGTGATCTCCCCGCTGGCCGGCGTGACGTACAATAAACTTTTACTTTTTATAGTAAAGTGTTTGTTGTGTTTGTGAGTTTCTGCATTGTCCTGACTTGGATTACAAGGAAGGAAGCTGGGTCCTAACAGGCCATGCCAGACATTGGCTAACGCTACTTTTTTACACTAAGACCCTTTAAATAACATAAAGACTCATTCATAGTAAAAACTTAATTTAGCTACATGTTTTTTCAAGTTGATTTCAGGGGATAGATGTTCAAGATGAATTCTCACGAATCAACTATAGATAGTACCCTGTGCACAGCACTGCTATTCTCCTGGGTGGAAGCCGGAACAGGAGGGATCAAAATCAAAAAATTTAATAATCCAGCACACTCCAGCAGGATATAGATAAACACCATTGTGTTTTAAAATCTTATTTGATGTAGTTGATTAATAAAGTATCTATCTATATCCCTGGTGGAGTGTGCCGGAGTTTTATATTTTATGAATTATCATGAATTTACGTTGTTCAGTTTGAACCCTATTTAAGGGATTGCCAAATTACATTACATTACATTATAGGCATTTAGCAGACGCTCTTATCCAGAGCGACTTACACAACTTCTTATTACATGTATCCATTCATACAGCTGGATATATACTGAAGCAATTCAGGTTAAGTACCTTGCTCAAGGCTACAACGGCAGTGTCCTACCTGGGAATCGAACCTGCAACCTTTCGGTTACAAGTCCAGTTCCTTAACCATTATACTACACTGCCGCTCCTCTGTATTTAATCCAAATGTGATTAAAACATGGTTTTGTTTATTTGACACTACTCCTCGTTATTAAAATAATCATCCACCAAGATTTCAGCCTTTAAAAACCTCTACAGCTGGAAAAAAATGAAGATTGAAGAGCGTCACTTTCTGCCGACTATGCCGTTCTCAGGCCTGGGTGCACGTGAAAGATATTCAGGCCACGCCCAAGAGATTCTAGGCAAGTTACGCGCAGACTGGGGAATTGGAAAATGCAAACACCGTTTAGCAAAACAAACAATAGCTAAATAAAAAAAGGTGTGTGGTGCAACCATACCATATGTTTGAGCCACTGAACTCAAGAAGATCTGTTCACATAATAAAAGCAGACTAACATTAATCTCAGAGACCCATGTCTTTCAAATAGTAATGTGACTGTCACAAATCTACTGTCATGTCACGTTTTTTTTCTTTTTTTTCTTGTCTGTTAGATTTCTTGTTTCTCGTATTGTGTTTAGTCTCGTCACGCCAGGTTTTATGTTTTATTCTTGTTATGTTTCATCTTTATGTCATGTCACGTTTGATTATTGTTACGATTTATTTTCTAGTCTTGTCACGTTTTATGTTTGATTCATGTTATGTTTCCCGTTCATTGTTTAAGCATACACATTTCCGTGTTTTTCCGCAGCCTTGCGTTCATGCTGTTTCTCCATCTCTTGCTGTCGCTCACGCTTCCCTAATTGTTTCATTCTCCCGTGTCTATTTACTAATCTACTAACGTTAGATCAGGATTGGGTAATACTAACTCTCTAACCATGTGTTCATGTTTACCTTAAGTTTCTCGTGCATGTCATTTACTAATTTACTGACGCTAGGTCAGGATAGGTTTATTACTAACGAGTACTAATTATATTGTTACCTTGTCAGTCTTCCACACCTGATTTCCATTCGCATGCTCCTCTCAAGCTAAGTGTCTGCACCTGTCTACACCTGCATTTAAGCTCAGTGTTCATGTCTTGTCTTTGTAAAATTGTTGCCCCTGTTTATCAGTGCACTCTTGAGCGGTTTTTCAAGCCTGTCTTTTGTTACGATCCAAGCCTGTTTTTGACCATTGTTACTGGCCTCTGTTTTGTTACCACTGCCTGCACCACAAGTTTTTGCCTGCTGTCTTTTTGTACTTTTGCCCCGTGGAGCAGACTTCGGTCTTGACTCTTGCTTTGCCTTCGACCCCGAGCCTGCCTTCCATCTGCCTGTACTTCTGCCCCGCTGACAGCTACTCTGGTTACTGGACTTTTGCATGGTGTACCGATTCCGAGACTGCCTTCTCCTTCGGTACTGTACATTGGTTTTGGCTGGATTTCCATACCTGATTTCCATTCGCATGCTGCTCTCAAGCTAAGTGTCTGCACCTGTCTACACCTGCATTTAAGCTCAGTGTTCATGTCTTGTCTTTGCGAAAATTTTTCCCCCTGTTTATTCAGTGCACTATTGAGCGGTTTCCCAAGCCTGTCTTTTTGTTATGATCCAAGTCTGTTATCACTGCTTGCCTGTACCACGAGTTTTGCCTGCTGTCTTTTTGTCCAACCCTCACGCACCCGTCTCAGTTACCGGTACAGCGTAGCATGCGCTATTACGTATCAACTTAATGGGATTGCCCTGAGACACAACAATAAAATCCCTGTATAAATAAAAAAAGACAATCAACAAAAGATATGTTTTGTAATGTATATAAATAAAATGTCAATCAATTCTATTACATAACTACCCAGCATTGAGCGAGCAACATACAATGCTAAATTTGACTTGATCTGGTGAATTGCCTCTGGCTTCCAAGTTCCAGTGAAATAAACATCAACAAATTTTGTTTCTCTTTGACATTTCAGTATAGTACCGTTAACGCCTATTGGTTGAGACGTATACGTCTCAATGACAGTATTTATGTTTGCCTGAAATTATAAACTTGGCTGCTTTAAAAGGTAACAAAGCACTAAAACCACTTATTTTAGATAACTGATACATTTGAGTATTACTCATTGATCCTGGTCCAAATCTTGACAAATTACTGCAGTCAGCGCAAAAAAGCATTTACTTTACAGGGTAACTACACCTTTTTTTTAGCTGTAAATGTGTTTGTATTCCTACCTTATAATGAAATTTATTCATCCATTCCATTATTTCAAATTCTGAAATAATAACATAAATCAGGAGAAACTGGTAGAAAAGCATCTTTGTGCTGCCCCTAACAGTTAAAATTTCCTTTCTGCTCCCCACACTGCCCCTGCCCAAATCGTGATGTCAGAGAACTTCTTTGGAGGTACCTCTACATCATATGAATAATTGTTGTCACCCACAACAGAAACAGCCGACACCTGATTGGTTAGACCCACTACGTTACTTTCGTTTCGGCTCCACGTTTTTAAACGAGAACAACGTTCCCTCCTGTTCATAAACTCTCTTATTCCACCTAAATTGTCCACTAAAATATGTTTCTGAAAATATTTGAGGTGAGAAATAGGCCATGTAGTTGTTGAATCTTGATTCATATTTTATGTGCAACGTCTAGTTTGACAGTTCCGATCCGATTTGTACAATGTACATTCATTTATGCAAATGACGATAGACACAGCTCCCCCACTTCCACCCCTCTCCCTCGCTCACCCCACAAAGTATTTTTCAATATTGTTTTGTGGGCGGAGACAGGCTGAAACCGGTGTAGTTACCCTTTAAAAATCTGGCTCAAAAGTGTCTCTTGTGGTAAAACGGTACTGCATGTTCAATCTGTGATTGGCCAGAAAAGTCTTTGCCTACATATTTCTCCCTCGGCGACAAACTAGAAACCTGTACAGCTAAGCCCACCGATAGTTCCGTGGCCACGCCCTGAAGTTTTGGAACAAGGGCGGCCTAGGCAGCAGCTAAGAAAGCTAATCTCAGGGCAGCGGTTCATCTGCGTGAACACTGGAGAGGGGAATCAGAAGATAGAGAGAGCGAGCGAGCGAGCGAGTGAGTGATTACAGTTTCAGTTTACAGCTAGCTTACAGTTGAGCTTTTTTTAATATTCTAGTTATAGTAGCCTATTTTTTTATAGATAGCTTGATAGTCCCTTGCTTTTTGATAGTTCTTTTTTCAGTCTAGCTTAGCAAGTAGCGAGCTAGTTTTTTTATTTTATAAATACATAGGCTACTTTATTAAAAATAATTTGGCTATATAGTATAAAGCATATGAAAACTGCGTATCTGACAGGGACGCGGAGAGCTACTCTCTGCGTTGCATGCAAGGTGTGGATATTTCCTATAATTTTATGTTAAAACAAAACAAAATTTTACGTTCTGACGAGATAAGTAAAGTATCGATTGTTTACATTGTTCACACTGCGCTCTTGCTGGCCTGTTTATGTCAAATATTTTTGTAAACAAATTATTACTCGCGCTGCATGACACTGTTCAGTGTGAGCTGTAGTGCTCGCTGTGGACTACAGCAGTTATTTACATTTTGTTGGTTAATGAAGTCACCAAAATATTGTTGACTTTATGTTTTAGGGTATATTATTGATATATGTAGCATTTCCTGCAGAAAGGGGGGATTTGGGTCAAATAGTTGAGCCAGGAGTTTGTAGCCTATAGAGAACAGGATCGTGATGTAAGCCACGCAGTGCATTGTGGGATTTGCAGACACGGAAGCGGCGGCAGTCATAACTAATAACGTAAATGTTACTGTGTTAGCACTCATTGTTGTGTTTTGGTTTCACTGTTCCAGTAACAAAACTAACTGTGTTATCAACTGTCACAATCGCAGTCATGACCGTCATGACCGTGTTCACGGCATATACATACATATTATATTACAAAGAGTATTGTGGATTCTAATGGGAAACCGCAAGTACACCTAATAGTGTAATGTTCTGTAACACGCAATAAATTATGTACAATCAATACAATTTTGAATGTCTTTATTTAGCAAAAAATATATTACTTGCATGAAATGTTCAAAATGGATAATATAATTAGTTTGGGGTAGTGTAATGAAGTTCACAGTGCAACTGGTAGTACTGTAGCTACAGTGGCAGTGATACATTCCAGTAATATATTCTATTCAAGTAATTTAATAGAATAGAATAACTTTTATTTTCCCGCTAAAGAACTTCAGTTGTAGCCCCAGCAACAACAAAAAAGACATAGACAGTGGGGCAGACCCACAACACACAAACAAACATATCAAACAAAGACATCCAACAGAATCATTACATCAATCAAGTAAATTAAGTGAATTAAAGTGCAATACAGCCATGATTAAAAATAGCCCCCACTGTCCCGAGATGTCCAGTGTCACCAAGCAGTCCAACACACAAACTCCACGACTCTCCTCCATACACGCAGCGCCGTGGTTTCTGTACACCGCCGAAACGGAGCAACGAACTGCGTCAATCTTCCCAGTCATCTCCTCACTCCTCCCCCGCATTATGTTCTCCTTCCCTGGTTGCCTTTTGAAGATTGCCTGCACTCCCGGATCAGCAAATGCATGGTGACAACCACAAACAAAATTATATCGACGAGGCAATTCGTCAATATTATCAAAACGAGCAGCAGGAGTGCCCAGAACAATCTCCAGCCCGCTTCCCTGTCCCACCACAGACACACAGCGCATGAAAAAAACAAAGACAAAAGCCTGACACAACAAAACACATTCAAATTAGCAAACACGAACACAAGAGACAGCTGGACTACATGTCGCCATTACAGCGCCACGTGACGTCAGCAATCAAATCACGTGACGTAATCAAAAACTATTGCACACATAAATCCATGTGGGATAAATTGAAAAGCACAAAGTAAAGAATAAGTAAAAAGTAATAGAATCAGATCTAAAAATGCCCAAAAACGTAAGTGCTTCAATAAGCATATGTGGTCAGTCTTTCTTTTAGGCTTCACCGTCGGTTACAGTTCTGTTCTACTCTTTTGTTAGCGTGAGTGACAAAACCAGGGGTCTGCTGAATAAAGTAGCTAGCTAGCTAAAAGTCACTCGGTTCGTCAGTAGGCTACAGTAGTAAATAATACAGAGTAATACCAATTATTTACAATCAAAAGTCAAGAATACCATAACTTGAAACATTGGTCTTTATTTTGACATTAGACCAATAGGCTACATCAATATAACTTACCTCAGTAATAAATAAATACATACCGTTAATGTTTATGGTTTGCGTATCTGCAAAAATGGCAACGCTGGTGTGACGTCGTGCCTGTTCTCTGTAGCCTATGCATGCTACATGTTTACTGTTACATATAGGCATATGTTAGTAGCCTGTGTTACAGGGACACCTAGGGGTGCTCTTAAATGTTGCATGTAAGACCCGGATGTTGTATGAGGGCATGCGCGGGGGAAACCTCAGTTTAATAAAGCTATACAGAAACATTTACCTTTGCAATGTACGTCCCTACTACAGACATTCTCTCTTCGGCCTCGTAGCTATCCACTGGGGTTTTATTTTAGAGGTTTTCGCTACCTTGACCTGCAGTACACAAAGTACACATTAGCCTACTTGCAGGCATTCTGTGGTTTTATAATTCTCCGCGATGCACGTTTCCTTGACAACCGATTTGATGTTTTGCGTTCTTTGGTATCCATATTGATACAATAAACAACATGGATCATTTGCCGCGATCAAGTGGTGTAAATGCGCCTCCTCCTTCCAAATTGAACCACGAACGGCAGTCACAATATCGAGATAAAATAATATAATAATCATAAAATAAACACAAATGTTCAACTGTCAAATTAACTTTGTGAAGATGTTTGAAATTCCCACAGAATTTGCAAGTACCACCAATGGAACTGTAGATTACGTTATTTATGACACAAGCAAAATTATTCTAAAGGTTGGTACCGATCCTGTACACACTGATGGCAAAAACGATAAAATGAGTAGCCTACATGGCGTGGGATTTGGATTTCTGTTTGTAGGCCGCATCATTATAAGCTGTGAGAGGTAACGAGCGAGAGAGAGAGAAGCAAAACAGGCGGTGTGAGTGCTGTCCAGAGTAGAAATTAGCTTTTGGCTACTAGTGAAAAAAAATTGCGGGGGCGTCGTTTGATACCTGGAGCTATATTAACACCTTATCACGCCCAGATTTAGGCATTTTTATTTTATTTCAAAAGGGGGCGGGGTCTAGTGAAACCAGCGTGTTTTGTTACCCTTTAAAAAAAAAACTTTAATTTTGATGCAGAATAGAATAGAATAGAACTTTATTGTCCAGCAAAGGCTGGAAATTTGTCTTTTAGTCTCACCTCAGAAATTCAGAATACATACGTGAAAAAAAGATACAGTACAATCACACAGACAACATACAAAAATAAAAGCTCATCTGATTTTGTTCAGTTCACTGACTGCCGTTGGGACAAAGGATCTCTTATAGATGTTCTTTTTGGCTTCGGGCACTCGGAAGCGTCAGCCAGAGGGAAGCAACTCAAACTCACTGTGGAGGGGGTGACTGGTGTCATTTACTATAGCCAGAGCCTTTCTGTGTACTGCCGTGTTATATACGTCAACCAAATTATTTTTCCAGCTGGGCAACAATTCTAGCTAATCAATTTCTGCACTTTGTGCTAAGGTTACCAAACACAGATATTAAAAATATAAATGCTCTCCATCAGGCTGGCATAGACTCGCAAACCCTTTCAGTTTCCTAATTAAAAACAGTCGTTGATTTGCTTTTTTACAGATAAAATCAATGTTACTTGTAAAACTCAGCTTGTGATCATTAAATGTCCCTAAGTACTTAAAACTGTCCACAATCGCTACATGTTGGTTACAGCTTTTATTTTCTCCACATTCATCAATAAGGCACTGGAACTACACCATCGTTCCAGGGAGGAGACCTAATCTAAATTTTCATCTCCTTCACTATCCGTGTTAAACAGACTAACGTGTGCCATGTCATCTGCATATTTTAAAAGGAGTTATGTCTGGTACCCTGTTTCTCGGTTACAACAGCAGAATGGTATGTCATTAGTATGCATAAGCTAAGGCTGTGAAAGGCCGAAAACATCACGTGTGAGGGTAGTAGGATATGACGTCAGGCGTTATTATGGATCACACTGATTTTCTTGGCAAGACACGCCCTACGTAGCATTCAAGTATGTTTTTAAAAAAAAATCTTTGTTGTCTTCTTCCTGCACAGTTGTTTTCTTTGGGAACGAGTCTGAATTATTCCCCCAAAGTCGGGCATGGCATTCACATAAACACTTCAGTGACATCTGACCGCAGTTCTCTATTGGCGGAGAGAACTTGATGACGTGTACTGGTCACGTTTTAATCCCACCCGATCAAAACCTTGCCTGATCAATTACTGGCATTGGTGGAAAAAAAAGAAAGTTACCTTTGGCCCTCCGGAGGCAATTTCCACCTAGTGTCAATACCTCACAATATATTTACTGGACATCCATGGTTTAAAGTTGCAATTGAAGAAGCTGCATCATTCAGAACTTTGCAAGAGAATACATTTATTTTAGAATCGTCACATACAGTATATACATAATATGCATAAAATATGTAGCCTAATGTTTTCAAATACTTTTTAAAAAAACGTACCAAAGCACATGTGTTTTTTACGTAACAACAGCAACATACGTATGTCAGCCCTAAGTGCGACAGGTGGTCGCTGTGGAAATGTCGACTGTACGGGACCTTCGGGGAAATTTAACAAGTTAAACTCTTCAGGGCTAATCAGAAAACAGTTGTAGCTTCATAACCAGGTAGGATATTTGGTTTCATAAACATATTTAAAGATTCAAAAACATTACAAAATTTTGGAGAAAAAGATTTGTCTACTAAACCGATAGCACATCAGGTACTGTACATAGTACAGTAAGCAAGGGAAAACGCCGTTGTACAACGGTTTTTAAAATATTATTGTCTCTATATCTGAACATAATTTTCTTAGCGTGTATAGCGTATGTGGCTGTGGCAAGACGAGGGTCATAAGCGTTTTGGGCTATTAATAGGAAAGTATATGTCCGGTAGTTCAACTGGAGAGGCTGAAGTTTTTAAGCCCTTTTAAACAATCCTGCTTCGAAATTTACGGGGTTTTCTTAAAGCTGTAGGTTATAATTTCAGACAATCATGACTACTGTAATTGGGACGGATACAACTATCACTAGGGGGCCAACATGGATCAGGTTAATAAAGAATGACCCAACGTTAGCTAACCAGACACATTTCTGACATTTACTAGTTCATGATGTCATGAATTCAAAGCCCCAAACTCATAAATCTGCAGACCAAACCCTAAATGAACCCATTCCTAAACTGCATTGCGTATCACACTCCCAAAATGACAGTTTGATTATTATGCTAACAAAAGAAGCCTTGCATTACTAAATAACCTAGCAGCCCATTAATTTTATCTCATGGATGCACTGCAGGAAAGATGCCGTGGTGCAGGTACTGACTCCGACTCCTCATCCATTACATGATTTCATCTAAGGACCGTCCACTACTGCTGTGCTGAGGGAAAAGAATCCCCTCAGAAAGCACTCACTGCACAAATTCATTCTCACACCAAATAGCCAGAGAGCGCAATGTTCCACATGCTAACTCAAAACAGTTGCACAGACCTATAGGCTGTTAATCACAAAAACTATGTTTTAAGTGACATGTTTGTGCATGTCGAAAGCATCAAAAGACAGGAAATTTAATTGATCAGCCCTAATGCTAACATCAGCCTGCATCAGCCCAACCAATTTTCAGTCAAACCGCGCATCACTAGTCTCCGCAGAGAGAAGGGGGGGGGGGGGGGGGGGGTTACCTGGGTTGATCTCCTGATAGTTGCCCACACCATAAGCATCAATGATACTTTGAAATCCAGAAGTGAAGGTGTTGATCCGGTTGAATGTTGGAGGAGTTTGTAGGGTGTGTATTCTGTTCACGACTGGACACAGACTGGACCCACTCTGTTCCTGTACATGTTCACACACACACATACACAAATGTTTATTATGTTTATCTAGAGGGACTCTCTCTTAAGCCTTCTGAAATTCAATGATTATAAATTAAACATTACTGCTGTACTACACCCAACATCTTAACTTCTCACCATATAATGATGCAAGCATGACACAACCTAAAATAAGATATACACAATATATGTAACTACCTAATGAAAAACGAATTATGTGTAATAATTACCATTTATTATTATTATTATTTTTAACGTTTGGTTCTGGATGTCATGATTTTATATATCGGCATAATCCGCATTGTTTGCATTAGTTTATGTGCTAAAAGTGTGCTTTTGAAACCTGTTTCGCCATGCAATGGGAGTGAATGGAGAGAGAAAAAAACATCATTCTCCGTTGGCCAGTTGCTAACCACTGGAGCAAGTCATGAAGATAAGCGTGAATATTATGACTCATTTCGGGGCCAGGTAGCTATACAATATTATGTTCCAACAAAGTTCAGTATGCTTTTAAGCAAAAGCATATTTTGGTTATATTGAATGCTTCCATATGACTGAATTTACCGATCCCTTGATTAATGCTCCATGCACAACACTGAGGTCAGACACTGGGCACCAGATCTCTGCAACTATAAGCTTCTGGGTTATGTCTATGTTGCAGAGATTGAGAGTGTAATAAATGGCCTTCATTTTCTTCACTGTGTTGCTCCACTGGAGAAGATTAGCTGCTGCAGCTGTCAGGATGGTCTTCCGGTACTCCTCTGTCCTCATCAAGACCTTTAAGTGGGGGCAAAATGACAGAAAAGGTACTTCAATGTTGATTAATCATAAAATTTGAGCAGCACAAACTACATGAGGATTTGTCAGTTGAACTTCAAATAGGCATTAAAACTGCTAAATAGGCTTGCTTCTATGGAAGGCTGTAAAAGCCACAAATGTAATAATGCCCTCAAGTGTAATAAGGGTTTGACCACAAATGTAATCAAGAGCAAAAGTGAGAGAAAACAAAACATGATTACCATTACAATTACATCATGTTACGTCATCGGTCAGGTGACCAGATCGGAAGTAGTTGATACTGCTTCAATGTTGCTGTTAGGATTTCCTAAACTGGAATGGACCCAAATGCAGGACTCGGAGACAGACTCAGGCAAAAACTCCGGCAGGAGTGTATTTATTCAGGCGGGAGGTGACAAACGAACAAGCAGGGATCTGGTGACGGTCAGGATACGGGGTTGGCGAAACACTAAGCAGGACTGGACTGGAGATGGGTAGCAGCAGAGGGTAGAATGCAGGATGACTGGAACAGGGAAGTGGGCTGGACGAACAAACTGGAATCAGACTCAAACAGGTTAGAAACAACAAACAATGGCCGAGTAACGTCAAACATGACCAACAGACGGAACAAACTGGCGATGAGAATGACAAAGAAAGCGATACATATAGGGAAGAAGCAGGTGAAGTGGGAGATCAGTAATGAGTGCAGGCGTGAGGAATGTAGGCAAGTGTAATGAGATAATGAAAGTGCGTGCAGTATACGAGTGGAAAATGTGAGTGATTGGCTGAGTGATAATTGGGGAGACAAAGAGGAAACGAGCAAGGAAATCACGCCCAGCCTGCACGAAACGAGAAGACAAACGAGGTAAAAAGAAAGACATGACATAGAACGAGAGGAATGGGGAAAACAAGGAGAACGAAAGGGAGGTGGAAAGGAAGGGAAACAGCGGACGTAACAGTTGCTTCAGTTGATAAGCCATTTAACTCTATACGAGTCTTTATATCACGGGGTGCGAGTAATGGTGAAGGGGTCATTAGATTTAGTCCACCGCATTTTGTTATTATGACACACCCACTTTGAGGTGAGACAATCTCATTACAAAAAAAATGTTAAAACTATCCCATGGTCAGAAAGTCACTGGTGACCACCCTTTATGAATCCTGATTGACACTCTTGCCCTTAGGCCGGAAACATACCTCACGTAAATACACAAACGGTGACGCTTCTAGCTACGCAAAGTCAATTTCACGCGTCGTGGCATTCTAAAATGTGTCACATGAAATTCTTAACACAATGCAAGTACGAGCTGCAGTGTCAAGCATCGCAGTGAGGGACGCTATAGCAGGCAACAACAGGAAGAAGCTGTCTTCTTCGATTTGTGCTTTCCCTCCGCTCTGTCTTTCAGAACTGTCATGGCAGCACAGTTTGACAAATCTCTCGCTGAGCATGTTCGCTCACATAGGCCCTGTCCCAATACTCACACTTGCGCACTTCAAATGCGGGAGCCCGCGAGAACCTTCAGGGGCTTCGTCTGTCCCATTTCTTATTTTGCAAGTGTGCGAGTGCTTGACTGCGCACTTTATGAGCCCTTGATGTGGCCTTCTTGTGAATTCACATCAAACCAAACTTTGCTGATGCGTATTGCCCATAGTTCTTTGCGTTGTCATGACTTCTGACACTCTGACCAATCAGAGCTGCATTCTGTGTGCAAGAACTACTGCACAATCGAGCATAGGAATGGTATGTGCACAACGATGGCGAAGAAAATCATCTTCAAGTGTAAAGTGAAAACCAGTTAAATCATGCATTTCCACTAATTATAGTTATGTATGATGCTCAATAAATAAGTAATGCGATTGTTTTCCTGTAAATTCACATTTTATTAGAATATAGCTAAGCATCGGTGCTGTAGGGCTGCAGCCTGATATGTACTGGGCAGCAGAAATGCTTCTCAGGTTGGCTGGTAACATTAGCTAATTATATCAAATAACAAATATGGGACCTAAAGTACAGTTAACATACAATTATTAAACTTAAATCGGCACTGGGTTTTCCCAAACAGCTTTGCTGTTCTAGCTAGCTATTATGCAGAAGATTAAATGGTTATAACGTTACAAAGCAAATGTCCAGCGTTTATTTTATTTATTTTAATCTCAACGTGCCATATATTGAACTTAAGCTCAACAGAGGTAGGCCTACAGATTAAAAAAAAACAGGTAAAACAGGTAAAAAGAGGAGTTTATCGATCTGATCTGTCCTGCGACGTTGCATGGACGAGCAGATTAAATAAAACCAAACGGGTTTTTCAAGTGGACATCCACATTAGACTGTGGATCTGCCTATCTTGACCGAAACCATAGCTCAACTTTAAAATATTGTTAAACGTAAAACTATGTCTTCTAACTCACCCTAATTCACAATTTAAAAGTGATGTAAACGACGTAGCCTACGGAGGCGACTTCACACAGACAACACGGCCGATGTCGGCGACGTTCCACGGATGACTAATGGACGCGATTTTGGCCAGTGGGTTTCAATATAATTCTATATAGCCGCGACAGGAAACACGGCGGTGCGTGTGTATGTAACCACAGCAACCGAATGTCATGCAAAGGTGTCCCATTTCTTACCTATGCACCCTTACGCACTTGCACCCCTTGGTCCAACCTTGGAAATACGTCACCAAAGGGCTTAAGAGGGTAAATAATCCCTCAAAACATGAAAAGCGTAATTAAGAAAAATTAACAGCTTTTCAAAATTCTGGCATTGCAATTGTGGTTGGAACGAAAAACATATGCAGCATACGCAGTCGCTTTAAACACACTACAATTTGTCCTGAGTTGATTACCTCCACAGGAACATAACAAAGCACATTGAGAATGTACAACCAGGCCATGCGTTTGCAGTGCGTAGGCTCGGCATTGGTTTTTTGGTCAACTTAGTCACTTAATTTACGTACTGTTGTGATCATTTTCAGTCATGCGATACATTTGTCAGATGTTTAGTTATTAAAGATGATTCCCTTTAACCCTCTGAACCCTAAGCTTTTTAACCCCTTCGCGCAGATGGCAAATTTGGTAAATTCTCACCTCACCATTTAGGGGGTGCTCTGTTTAAGGCTTTATTACTCCAGATGTGAGCATCACATAAACTTGGTAAATGGCTTAAATGAAACAAGACAAGTGTACTATTTACAAAACTTAGATTTGTATATTTTCATAATTTAAGTCAAAATAAAGTGTCACAAATGCAAAAAAATAAATAAATGTATGCAGTAGATATGGATGGATCACTTTAAGGGTTGTTTCTCCTTATTAATCATCCTATTGAACTCTATGGAAAAATGAGTCAGGAGAAACAACCCTTAAAGTGATGAATCCATATCTACTGCAGAAAGAGATTCCTTCAGTATCCACACATATCTCTACGGAGACACCTTTTTCTAAAGCCAAGGAGTTGATTGGTCAAAGGGCGGTGCTTTTCTAAATTTCAATCTGTTACCCTGAACATAACTGCCCTGGAGCAGGTTAGCCGTGCAGAGTAAGTTGTAGTGGCAATATACCCCAATTAAAAGTGAGTCAGCTTCGTGATACAGAAAACCCAGGGTTGAAGCTTAATTTAGCTCGCTATCCTTTTAATCTCGCTTCGTAGTACACCCCTCTGATCACTTATGTGTCTCACCTGCCCTGTTAACCTGTCTCTCGTTTGCTCGTTAGTTCTGTGTATTTAAGTTCCACTCTGTCTTGTGTTCAGTGCGAGTTCGTCTCAGTTGATTTTTGTCTCTGTTTCGCTACAAGCCTTTTTCCCAGTTACCTGTTTTCTGCTATCTGACTACCTGTGTTCCTGTTTTGGTTTTTTGATTATGATTCTGTACTTTTGCCGTGTCTTCCTGGTTTTGACCTCTACATTCCTGACTATGATTTTGTCTATTGTCTTGGTTTTTCTGCCAGAATAAACTGCACACTGACAGTACGAACTCGTCAAGATGGACTCAGTGTACAGCAGCCAGCTCAAGTCCGTTCTGGACTGAAAATTTACCGTTTTGAATATTTCAGTTTTCATTGGACTGTGTAACTGTCTGTCACTTTCTGGAATGAAGTGGAGGGGCTTATCATCAATGCTACACAAGAAAACTGGCTTCGGTGGGGCGTATTTGTATGCACAGACACACCACGCATAGCCTAGTTCAGATGCTAAATAGAATAGAATAGAATAGCTTTTATTTCCCGCTAGGGAACTTCAGTTGTAGCCCCAGCAACAACAAAAAATGCATACAGTGGGGCAGACCCACAACACACAAACAAACATATCAAACAAAGACATCCAACAAAATCATTACATCAATCAAGTGAATTAAAGTGCAATACAGCCATGATGATAAAAATAAAAATAGCCCCCGCTGTCCCGAGATGTCCAGTGTCACCAAGCAGTCCAACACACAAACTCCGCCTCCACGACTCTCCTCCATACACAAAGCGCCACGGTCTCTGTACACCGCCAAAATGGAGCACCGAACTGCATCAATCTTCCCAATCGTCTCCTCACTCCTCCCCCGCATTATGTTCTCCTTCCCTGGTTACCTTTTGAAGATTTCCTGCACTCCCAGATAGTCAACTCCGGTGTAGAGCGATGGTAACTTTGTTGCTGCTGTCTGCAAATGCGTCTCCATGGTGACGACCACAAACAAAATAATATCGACTAGACAATTTGTCAATATTATCAAAACGAGCATCAGGAGTGCCCTAAAAAATCTCCAGCCCGCTTTCCCGTCCCACTACAGACACACAGCACATGAAAAATACAAAGACAGACACAACAAAACCCATTCAAATTAACAAACGTGAACACGAGAGACAGCTGGACTACATGTCGCCATTACAGCGCCACATAAAATGACAATGACATGCCAAACTGTCAACACCTCTCTAGCCTCCACTACAAACGCCCCGGAATAGGCCGACAGACCCCGGAAAATAGACTTAAGTATTACGTTTTTAAGTCTTATAGACTTAGTATTAAGTATTACTTATTTTTGACTCTCACTATAGCCCAGGATCTTCAGACGGTCTCCGCAAAATAGAGTAAAAGTATTTTTGACTCTCACTATTTAGTTTAGTTTTTAACTTCTAAAATCTGTAACTTCTTTAAAAATGGCATGCTTTGCATTTAATGGTGTCTTTCTAGACGATAACATTTGGCTATTTTTCACGTTTTTACAAATTTACACGCTGCTTGAATCTGTATTCTTGTACCATAAAATCTCTCTCTCTCTCTCTCCCTCGCAATGCCTTGAACAAAAATCTAGACCGCATTTTCGCTTTTGCTTGCTTGCCTATGTTAACGCTTGTATGTGTGGCCAGGGGCGCCGCCAGGGATTTTGGGCCCCATGAAAAGATATATCACATTGGGCCCCACCACCACAGGCCCCACCAACCCTGTGTAATTGCTGTAACCACACACCTCCAGAACCAAATCGACCCATTCAAAGCTTTAAATAACTCTACCATTGCAGGCTTGCAACTCTCTTGTAGTCCAATACTTACTGTACGATATTTACTGACAGTGAGCTGTGAAAATATAACACTGTGCAGACTTCCCATTAATTCTAACGTAGGCTAGTTCTAGTTATCGGAGTTGCCTCTCTCTGTCATGACACAAATTTAGCCCTTTTTGTTTAGCTAACGTTAGAGCAAGGGCATGGAATTAAAAGAGCTTTCTCTAAATAAACATGTTCGGCAATTCATCACCCCCAATTTTATTTGCAACACTAGCTGAACAAGGACAGTGCAAGAAAACAGTAGGCTCATGTCAAAATTCAACCTAATAATCTTGCAGCGCAAACAATATAAAATTGGTAAACATTAAAACAAACTATGACCGGTAAAAATAGATGGTGACGGTCTAACATATTTTCTTCAACCCCGTCACATTGATGGATTATAATTGATTATAGCGCAAGCACTGGGTATCATCGTTTTGACAAAAAAAAAAACGATGAGATGGGATGACATAACGAAACATAGCGAAAGCCCAGGTTTTCAACCACATTGTACAGGTGCAAATATTTCGCCTTTCGACATGAAGTATGCCATTAATTTAGTTATATTCTTTTCTCGCTCACAGTTGGGTGCATGTGTTCCAAGAAGTTGATCTAGAGTGCGTTGATTGCTGGCGAGAACAGGGTGTTGTTTTTCCTCCATCTCTGGGTGAAACCGCACGATGTGGTTGCACATGTTCGTGGTATTCCTACAATATTTGAGCTTTGTGTGGCACAGCTTACTTACATCGTGTGACTCTTATCAAGTTCCTTCTTCCATGCTATCCTCTGCCATAGCCTACTATCATGCTACAAAAACTACAGAGGCTCTCTGGATGTTTACCTTTTGCCAAAAACAAGAAAAGAACATTTTTTTAAATTATTTTATTAGTACATTGTAAATAAAATATTCTATTCATGATGATAGGTTAATCATTTAATATTTAAAAAAATTTACCTAATGTTCTAATATTTCTTTAGGACCCCTGTCAGTCAGAGGCCCTCGTTCTAACCTTTCCCCCGCATACGGCGCCCCTGTGTGCGGTTTAATTTGTACTGATGGAAGAAAATCATCAGCTCAGTCATAGAGCTAGAGTTGCTCTCAGTACATGCAACCTCCAAGACTCCTTAACCTTCATGCATAATTGATTTGCTTTCTCATTGTTTCACTCTTCTCTCCACATTGCTTTCTCTTATTACCAGTGATGTACACCACCACAGTATCCGGCTCACATAAACGGACATGCTAACTCCATGACTTTACAGTCTTTGGTTTCTCTGCATGTCCATATGGTGCCACATTGGAATTACAACCTATGAACATTTATAACTTTGTCATGCCCCCTGAGTAATGCTCAGTAAAAAGGCCAAGTACATTATTTCATAACCATTAACAAGTCTTACAATCATAACAATTGTGTTTGAGGTGTGTTTGGCTGAGGCCTTCCATTAATATTACTCAATATTACTGAATATGCACCATCTCCTCATTTTCAGTTAGAGAGAAAAGGAATTTGAAGGGAATACAAAGGAACTTACATTCTACTGCATCATTAAAACCCTCCATTGTCAGAAACCAACTCTTTTCCACAATAATGCTCAATTTAACCCCTTCGCGCAGATCTTGTATTGGCTATGGCACTGGCGCCATGAAATTTTGCTAATTTCTCCTGCAACCAAACTATGAGTGGAAACAACAAACTTTGTGTTTCAAGATTCAAAAGATTCAAGATTACTATTATTATTTGTCTCTAGGGAAATTTGTCTTGGACATAAAGGCTGCCACATAAAAATATATATAAATACATACAATTATAGTGCAGTAACAGACATAAGTGCATAGCACAGTCAAGTGCAAACATAAGTACATTCAAATAAGTGCAACACAGCCCCTCATTTCATTTCGTGTTAAAATAGCCTAGGCTACAGTTCCCGGGATTCGCTGTGCATACGGATCTTTCGATAGCCTATGGTTAAAAAAATGGAGATTCATTAAAATTTCACCATGTTAACTGTATTTTAACCTTATTCTTGTCCTTCATACTTTTTAAATTACAGTGACCAGGTTTCCATACTCTCCTCTTATTAAAACCCTGCTAATTTCACCTGTTATTCCAAAAAACGATTTTAAGAGTCTAATTAGAAATGAAAACAAATTTGGAGCACATTACATAATTAATTCACAATTCATTTTAATGCTCTTTTCTGCATGTGCGCTTTAACTTCATGCAGGAGCAGGTCTGTTTCCCCTGCTGTAAATCGTACTTTTCACTGCTCCAATTAAAATTCTTAACAATCTACACCTGAATTCCTATAATTGTGCTCTTAGATTTAAGTGCCTTTGACACTGTTGATCACCTCATCCTTCTCGATAGACTTGAAAACCTTGTAGGCTTGCGTGGACAAACTCTCTCCTGGTTCAGATCATACCTTTCAGACTGACATCAATTTGTACACATTACCAATGAATCCTCTAACCAATCTAGGGTTAGATATGGAGTAGCAGGAGTACCACAAGGGTCTGGGCCTGGACCTGCTTTTCTCTATGCTTCCACAAGGACAAGTTATCCGCAAGCATAGCATCAACTTCCACTGGACCAGACTGACATTGACAGATTCACTGCCCTTGACAGTCAAGCAGTAATTCCTGACTTGGACTCATTAATTATTCCAGGCATTACATAACCTGTTAATGCAGACCTTGACACAGGCAAACAAGCACACAGATCCGCTGACACGCAAGGTGCAGTTAGGTGACATGCAGGCACGGTTGTTAAAGGGACAGTTCACCTTGAAATTCAATGTTGATATGTTTCCACATACCCGGAGTGATATCTATCCATCCAGGTAGTTTCACTGAGAACTCGCTATTTTAGTAGATATCAGCTGCAGCTCACTGTGATATCACCCCGATAGAACAGACCTCAATGGGTCCAAAGTTTGTGGCACTCAAAGCGCCAAAATGTACATTCAAGAAATGTCCAAATCCAAATGTTTCCAAATATAATGACACGTTTTTTTCCAAAACGACTTTCTACTGAAATATGCCAACCTTGTATATCCATGTAAAATCTTAACCAAAGCACACCAGTATTTTGGGGCTTATGTCAACACAGTGTGCCCTAAAACCCTCAAACCCTAATCTCCAGGCCAAAGATGCTTCATGCGATAAGCAGGAGAACCTCTGAGAGTAAAGGAATACATGTTCTCGCCAGCAGTAATTGCATGCAGGCAAAGCCGCTATTACTCAGTTCATTTTCTGAAGGCCTTTGAGAAACAGAATCTCCTCCAAGAGATTTAATTAATTGTGAACTTAAAAAATTATGTGATCTGAGTTGGAGTAAAGACAACCAGGGTCATGGATGGCTTTAGCTTGATAAGCAGAATCACAAAATATCCTTCAAAATTATGTTATCTACAACATTTTGATTAAAGTAAATTCAGAAACATAAACTGTACCCCTTGGGTATGGGTTCCACCATGTTGGATACTGGGGTTCAGAAAATAAATAAAAGTCCATACCATTCGAAGATCATCGATTTGAGTGTTAACGTTGATTCTCATCTCCTTTCGTGCATTCACTGTGTTGGGACATGGGTACAAACTGGCATGAAACCTGTTGAAAAAATGAAAAGCAATTAGACAACTGTGACAATAAATTAGTATTTATTGGCTTACATGTTTCTTTTTCACCACAAATTAGTCACACCCACACCATTAATCAGGCCTCTCAAGTTACTGTTGAGCCACCTGTATTTGTGAAAGGATCACTACAGCTGAACTGCAGTCGCTCTTTCACTTTCCCATGAGCCAATGGGTATATTTCCATACACAGCAATATCCGATCAGCTATCAGTTTATGCCAGTATTTTACTTATGGCATTCACATGGACATAAGAAATGTGATTACTCCAAACGTCACGTCTACATGATTCTCTCCAGAATCGACTCTGTGGAAAACGTAGCTACTAACTTCTTCCTGTTATCATAATTATCCGCCTGTCAAAAATTTGTATTATTATTATTATTATAGCTAGCTAGTAGTTGTACCTAGTTATTTTTTAGCTAATTGCTAGTGGTTGATTTATATTATTACAGCCATTGTTGTAGCTAGCTTTACCAATCTCTAAATTTGGGCAATTTCCCAATTATTTCAGTTATTTAATGTGCTAGCCAGCTAGCTAGTCCAAACATAAGCTCAGCAAAATATTTTCATTGGAATGCGTTAATTAGAAATAAAGTGAGATCCCTGGAAGTGAGATCCCGAAGGAACCCCGGGCCAGGCAAATGTTGACGGGCAGAACATTTTTTACCTTACACAATTTTTTACCATTACATCCACCAAAAAAGTTTGGCCAAAAAACCAGGTGTGTTAATCGGGTTTTGAATATGCTATGATGACCTCACATAATCATAGGTGTTTACATGACCATGTCAATAATCAGAGTTTTGCCATAGGGCCTAATTGGGGTAAGTTTGTAGTATTAGCATGCACGTAAACATACCCAATGACTATTTTCCCACACCACAGGCCGCATAACGTACTACAGGTGACCTAGTGTGTACCAGAGATAAGATTAATCTCTTACTAATGGTAGGTGGTGGCATGTGGATGTCTGGTATACAGCTGGGAGGAGCTAATCAAGTAGTAATGTGCAGTGGTAAGCCTGACACACTTCAAACTATCCTACACCTGGCTTGGCGAAGCGAGTTATTTTCAACATATAGTTGGGAAGGGGAATTCCACCAAAAAATTATGTTTGATTTGTAGAAATGTAGCTCTCCTCCTGATTAAAATGAGCCCTCACCCAACTGTCTACCTGTAGTGAGAGCAGATATATAGCCCCAAACTACTGCGCATGTACCAGGTACCTGCTTTACTGTGAACTACAACTTACAGTTTATGGGCGGTGTCAGACAACGCCAGTCACAGGTTGCCACTCCCACTGAATACAACCGGAGCGGAGGGGCTGGGCATTTTACTACTAGTCCCGCAGTGGCAAGTTAGCCACTAATGTTACAGTTCTACTGAAAAAATACCACCACCATTAGCTGGAGTCTCCAGAAAAACGGGGGCAAATACGGCCATTCATTTAGGAAAACACAGCCCTTCGTTTATCTACTTTTGGTTTTGTAAAAACATTTTATCTAGCCTAGCCACTTGCTCATTTATCCTCCCGGTCCTCTTTTTTTTTCCATTAATGCCCACCACCACCCCCCCCCCCCTCCCCCCAAACACGTAGGAGGTCAACTTTATTATGATACAGAACATTTATGCAGGTGACTCTGGTATACCCTCCAGCCCCAGTGCAAGTATATGCTTAAGAAAAGACAGAAACGAAGCAAAAAAAAAAAAAAAAAAAGAAGAAGAAGAAATAAGAACAAATAATAATAAGAACAAATAAACCCACTAACCAAAGCCAGCCATTTCATTGTATCTAAATAGAGGTTAATATTGATGTCTTGGATGTTCCATTCTTTTATTATTATTTATTTTTTCTTCTCTGCTTTCTTAGTCCTTAGTATATTGAGTTGTTGTGGTGTAAACAGTTGGATTAATGTTGTTCTAGTGCCCCCCAGCAGTCTTTGTATTTGGTGAGTTTGTCCTCCAGGCTAAATGCAATGTTTTCCAGTTTTATTGTAGAAATGGCCCAATTTACCCATTCCTTAAGTGATGGTGCGTCTGTATCTGTCCAGTTGTTTAAAATGACTTTTTTTGTTATAATTGAATATGTTGTTTTGGGTTGCTGAGATGTTGCAGTTGGTTAAATTTCCAATTATATGTTTCTGGGGAGAAGGGTACTGATATTTTGAGATGACTATTTATATTTATGACTGTTTTTTTCCAAAATTGGTCAATGTATCTGAATTCCCATAACGTGTATTAGTGAGCCTTTGTGAGATTTGCATTTGGGACAGGTGCCATCTGTGTGTAGATTCATTTTTAGTCATTTTTCTGGATGCAGTATAGCCTGCTGAGTATTTTAAACTAGTAGTTTATTATTAGTTGATCTGAATGATTGTCTTGCATTTTTACAGGCGTTTGACCAGTTGAATCCATCTGGGGGAATATTTAGGTCCTCGTTTGGCGCAGTTGTCAAATGAGTGAAGTTGTGTTGAGAATGTTGTAGAAATGTGATACCTTGTTTTTTTCCCCTTGTGGTGCCAGTAGTTCAGTTTCATATATATGAGTTTGGTCCATGAGTTTTTGTATTTTAACTGATTTTTTAAGATCATAATGTAGTTGACATGGTTCCTTACCGGGGGATTTAATAAGGCAGAGGAGATGTCAGGGAGTGATACCGGAGGCCACTGAGTTGTCCACTCTGTAACCGCATAAGGACAGCCCTGTTTGGTTTATTTTGCCAAAGTATTGTAGCGACCCGGAAGCTGGGTCGCGTCATTGCGGACTTGGGGGCGCAATGCGCCATGGGAAATCGCATGTTCTGGCGATTTCCTTTAAATGCTAACGTTTACATGTACAGTTTTAATTCAATGTTGTTATAAGTTGTTATAGTTGTTATCAGTTGTTATAGTTCCGTGTTAATTTACTGTTGTTTGTTGCTGTTGAATGCGAACACCGTGGATGGAAGTGTATGTGTTAAATGTTGACCCCCGCCATTAGCGGGTGTTACGGCGAGTTCCTTCTCGCTTTGTTTAACCAATAAACAAGCAAACCTGGGGTCGTGCGGTGTATGGGACACAGGTTGCTAAGCAGCTGAGAACTTAGTGTGGACAATCCATTCTTAAACGCACGCTCGCCACATTGGTGTCAGAAGTGGGATGCAAAGAATGGAGAGAGAAATCCGAGAACTGGAAGAGGCTCTGCAGCTGATCCAGGGGCGCCAGTCAGCCAAGGCGGGAAGGATGCCACCCCAGCCTGACGG
Source organism: Ilyophis sp. 1 JC-2022 (assembly GCA_022702515.1). Taxonomy (NCBI): domain Eukaryota; kingdom Metazoa; phylum Chordata; class Actinopteri; order Anguilliformes; family Synaphobranchidae; genus Ilyophis; species Ilyophis sp. 1 JC-2022. The sequence goes on along the minus strand of CM040403.1, from coordinate 65,815,874 downwards.
CGCCAGCGCACCACGGCTCCATTGCCCCCTAGCGGCTCGGGGTGCCACTACAAGAGGCCAATCGCCGCCTGCTGCCGTCCAACGCCCCCTAGCGACCAGGAGGACGAATGGCGACACCACTCCACAGCCCGCCGCTGATGATGAGCTGCTACCCCACGCTGCTGGAGATCGCCACCTAGGGGCCGGAGGCAGTGCAGAAATTCCAAAGGCTCTTTTGAGAGCTGGTAAGGTAGACCTGCCGCCTACTGCTGCACAGCGCCCCCTAGCAGCCCGGAGAACCACGGATGCTGACACACCACGGTCCAACGCCGAACGACAGCAGCCCATCACCACCGCCGCTGCCCACGAGCTGCCACCAGGGGTCCCGGTGCTCAGTCGGCCACCCCTCGCCACAGCACCCCGAACGCCAGCCAAGCTGCCCAAATTCAGCGGAACAACGCCGCTGGAGCCATACCTGTCCCAGGTCCAGCTAGCAGCATGGCACAACGGCTGGAGCAGCGAGGAGGCTGCCATACACCTGGCCCTGGCTCTGGAGGGTAAAGCACTACAGGTGTTGCTCGACCTCGGGCCTGCGGAACAGCGCGACTGCCACACCCTGACCACCGCCTTGGAGAGACGGTTCGGGCAGCGCCGATTCGCCGACTAGAGCCGAGAACAACTGGCCAGCCGCCGCCGACAAGAGGGAGAGAGCCTGGGCACCTTCGCCGCCGATGTACAGCTGCACGCTCAACGGGGCTACCCGCAGTTCCACGCGACTGCCCAAGAAGAGCTGGCCCTCCACGCCTTCCTACAGGCACTCACGCCAGAGCGACTGCGCCAACACGTCCGCCTCACCACGCCCCGCACGCTCAGCGAGGCGATCCAGGAAGCCGAACGAGCCGAGGCGATACTCGCCACTCGGGCCGACCCGCAGAGAACCTCCGCCCCGGGGCCACGCATCAGGCTGGCCGACCACGATGAGGACGAGGAGGACGACACAGCAGAGGTCCGCCGAGCCCGATCGCCACCCCCACGGTCTACGAACTGGCCCTCAGCAGCTCGGCGACGGCAACCAGGGCTGACCAACCGCTGCTACCGATGCGACGAGCCGGGGCACATCGCTCGTGACTGCCCGGCCCCAGCACCAAAGGTGAGGACCAGGCAGCCGGCGGGAAACGACAGCGGAGTGGCCCAGTGAGGGGACCGCCACTCCAGCCTTCAGCCCCTCTCTACGGCCGATGCACGCCAGTAGGCCGCCTAGGCCACACCCAAGGACTGTACCTGAACTGCCAGCTCGACGGCCACACCTGCCGGGCCCTAGTAGACACGGGGTCCACCATATCTCTGGTACGGCCGGGGCTCCTTCCGGGTACCACCGGACCACTCCCCACAGCATGGTCACCAACCAACACCCGGCTGACAACGGTGACGTGAGAGACGTCGGCCATGAAGGGGAAGAAGTCGCTGCAGATTCGCGTTGGCGAACAAGGGCTGGTCCATGAGTTCTGGCTCGCCAGCATCCAGGAGCCCTGCATCATTGGCCTGGACCTGCTGAACCGCTGGGGCGCGTGTGTTGACGTGTCAGGGGCAGCCATCACCCTCGGCACCGAGACCATAGCGCTCCAGCACCATCGTGAGGGGAAGAAGACCCGACGGGGCCCTCACCAGGCCGCAACTGCTCAGCACGCTCCAAGACCGGGTGCCACACTGCCACCGCTGCCCCGACCTCAGCCTGAACGGGCCGCCATCGCAACCAGCCCACCGGTCACCAGCCAACCTGCCCCCGGTCCCGCCGCCAAGACGGCTGGGGCCACTAGCGAGCTGTGGCACCGCAGCAGCGAGGGGCTCGACCTCCAGCAACGCCGCCAGCTGAAGCGCCTGCTCGACGACTACGCCGACATCTTCGCCACCCGTGACGAGGACTGCCGTCAGACCGGGCTGGTCCAGCACGCCATAGAGACTGGATCTGCCCAGCCCATCCGTCTGCGGCCACACCGCCTGGCACTCGCAAAACGGCAGGCAGCGGAGGACAAGATCAAGGAGATGGCAGCTGCGGGAGTGATTGAGCCCTCTGACAGCCCCTGGGCGGCCCCAGCCGTCTTGGTGGGGAAAAAGGACGGCGACTGGAGGTTCTGCGTCGACTACCGCCGCCTCAACGCTGTCACAAAAAAGGACTCCTACCCGCTTCCCCGCATCGACGACGCTCTCGACCACATCGCGGGGTCCAGCTGGTTCAGCTCTCTGGACTTACGCAGCGGCTACTGGCAGGTGAAGTTGGCCCCCGACGCAAAGCCAAAGACTGCCTTCACCATTGGGCAGAGGCTGTGGCAGTTCCGAGTCATGCCCTTCGGACTCTGCAACGCGCCGGCCACCTTCGAGCGCCTGATGGAGCGGGTACTGGCGGCCATTCCCCGGAGTCGCTGTATAGTGTACCTGGACGACCTGCTGGTGCATGGCAACGCCTTCGACCGAGCCCTGGCCAACCTGCAGGAAGTCTTCGCTACTATCCGTCGGGCCGAGCTGCGACTGAACCCCAAAAAGTGCCACCTGCTGCGGAGAGAGACGGCCTTCCTGGGTCACGTGGTCAGTGCCCAGGGCGTTGCTACCGACCCTGCTAAGGTGGCTGCCGTCAGAGACTGGCCAACCCCTGCCAATGTCAACGAGCTACGGAGTTTCCTGGGCCTGGCCTCCTACTACCGCCGTTTCGTCCAGGATTTTGCCACTACCGCCAGCCCGCTCCACCGCCTCACCGACAAAGGGCGGCCGTTCAAGTGGGACGACGCTTGTGCCGCAGCCTTCACCAAGCTCAGGACAGCCCTCGTGGAAGCTCCGGTGCTGGCCTACCCCGACGTCCAGAACACCTTCATTGTGGACACCGATGCCAGCAATGTGGGGGCCGGGGCAGTCCTCTCTCAGCCAGGAGAGGGGGGAGAACGTGCCGTGGCTTACTTCAGCCGCAATTTGAGTCGGGCAGAGAGGAACTATTGTGTTACTCGGCGAGAGCTGTTGGCAGTGGTCCTGGCCCTTCGACACTTCCGGCCGTACCTGCACGGGAGCCGGTTCCTCATCCGCACTGACCATGCCTCGCTCACCTGGCTTTTGAACTTTAAAAACCCCGAAGGCCAGGTGGCCCGCTGGCTGGAGGCCCTCCAAGCGTATGACTTTGAAATCCAGCACCGAGCGGGGCGACATCACGGCAATGCCGACGCTCTCTCGCGGCGTCCCTGTGCGGCATGGGAGTGTCGCTACTGCCGGCGACAGGAGGAGCACGACCAGCCGACACTAACAATGGCAGCCGTGCAAGCGACCAGTCCGGAAAACGGGTGGCTCCCGTTAAACCCGTCGCAGCTGAAACAACAGCAGGAGGCTGACAAAACCGTGGACAAGGTGAGAGGCTGGCTGGAGGCGGGGCGACGTCCGGACCGGAAGTAAAAGCGTACCATTCCCAGTGGGGGAACTTTGAACTGCACCACGGGGTGGCGTACCGGAGGTGCCAGGCCCCTGGAGGAAGAAGCAACCTCCTCCAACTGCTGGTGCCCCGGGTGCTCCGTTCCCAGGTACTCCAGCTCGTCCATGGGTCGGTGGGGACGGGGCACTACGGGAACTCCAAAACCCTGCACCGCCTCCGGGAGCGATTCTACTGGCCTGGCTGTCGGCGGGACGTCGAACTCCATGTGCACTGCTGCGACTCCTGCACCGCCCGGAAGGGGCCGACCCAGCGCTCCCACGCCCCACTGCAGCAGTATCTGGTGGGGGCCCCGATGGAACGGGTGGGGGTGGACATCCTCGGGCCCTTTCCTGTGACTGACTCCGGCAACCGTTACGTCCTCGTGGCCATGGACTACTTCACTAAATTGCCTGAGGCGTACGCGGTGCCGGACCAGAGTGCCGCCACCACCGCGGAAAGACTGGTGGAGGAGATGTTTGCCCGCTTCGGGGTCCCCACCGAACTACACAGCGACCAAGGGCGTAACTTCGAGGCGCAGGTGTTCGGCGAGGTCTGCCGGCGGCTGGGGGTGAGCAAGACCAGGACGACACCGCTCCATCCACAGAGCGACGGGCTGGTGGAGCGGTTCAACCGCACCCTGACAACCCAACTCGCCATTCTCACCAGCCAGCACCAACGAGACTGGGACCGCCACCTGCCCCTGGTCCTGTGGTCCTACCGCACTGCCGTGCAGGAGTCCAGCCAGTGCACCCCTGCTGCTCTCATGTTCGGGCGGGAGCTCCGGACACCGGTGGACTTGGTGTTCGGGGCCCCGCCCGAGCCGGAGATCGCTGGGGGAAAGGAGATGGATTATTTCCGCCGACTGCTGGACCGTCTCCAAGCAGTCCACGAGTACACCCGCCAGGCGCAGGCCAATTCCGGGGTGCGGCAGAAACGGGCGTATGACACCCGGTGTCGTGGGCAAGCCTTCTCGCCCGGGGACCAGGTCTGGATCTACTGTCCCGTCCGCAAGAAGGGGGTCTCCCCCAAACTGCGGAGTCACTGGCAGGGGCCGGGGGAAGTCCTGGGGAAATTATCTGAGGTGGTGTACCGGGTGCGTATGCCCGGTCGGGGTCGCATGGTGGTGCTCCACCGAGACAGACTAGCACCTTACCGACCTCTCGCACCGCCTGTTGAGGAGGGGGGGGCCAGTCCGGACACTACCCGTACGGAGCCGGGTGATTCCCCGACATTGACACTCCATGCGCCCTCCAGGCGGCCGTGCCGTCAACGGCGACAACCGGCACGATACCGGGACTTTGAGTTGGGTGATGGGGTCGTTGGGGACAACTGACCCCTTAGAAGGGGGCTATGTAGCGACCCGGAAGCTGGGTCGCGTCATTGCGGACTTGGGGGCGCAATGCGCCATGGGAAATCGCATGTTCTGGCGATTTCCTTTAAATGCTAACGTTTACATGTACAGTTTTAATTCAATGTTGTTATAAGTTGTTATAGTTGTTCTCAGTTGTTATAGTTCCGTGTTAATTTACTGTTGTTTGTTGCTGTTGAATGCGAACACCGTGGATGGAAGTGTATGTGTTAAATGTTGACCCCCGCCATTAGCGGGTGTTACGGCGAGTTCCTTCTCGCTTTGTTTAACCAATAAACAAGCAAACCTGGGGTCGTGCGGTGTATGGGACACAGGTTGCTAAGCAGCTGAGAACTTAGTGTGGACAATCCATTCTTAAACGCACGCTCGCCACAGTATCTTTAGGAAACATGTCAATGTAATTTTCTGACATTATAATAAAAAAGCAATGATCTACCACAGTAATGTGACAATAACACTTCTAACGAAAATTTTCTTCATTGTTGTTAGCAAGCTACCAGAAAAGACTAGCAAAATGTCGGCAGGTTGGTTTGTTTACCATAGATACAGTGCCCTCCACTATTATTGGCACCCTTGGTAAAGATGAGTAAAAAGGGTTATAAAAAATTAATTAATCTCACACTGAAAAATTTTGAAAATTCCTACTTTTAATTGAAGTTAATTCATTATGAGAGAAAAAAATCAAGAAATAACTATTTTTAACAAAACCACGTGTGCCACAATTATTGGCATCCCTGTATTTATATATAGAATAAAGTAATCATTTGGTCACATATCATTTGCATGCCATGACTTACTGATGTCTGCGACCCAATAACATCAAAAGACTTGATATCTTACTTTATGGTACTCTTACAAGCGATACTCTCTGCATTTGAATAGATCTCTATGGGAATTGGGGGGTGGGACTAGATTACACTGGAACAGTATGGTTGGCTACATGGCTTTACATCATCAAGGGTCTGGCTTATCAAACCAGCCTTAAACCATCACTCTGCTGCCAGAAATACAGGAGATATGGATGGATAACTTGAAAGGTTTCTTCTCCTGACTTGTCATTTGAGCCAGAGATGGTTAAAAACTGAGAGACTGCACTGAAGGGAAATGGGGAAACCCTGTCCTGAACACAACAGGTTGCGTTACATTGTGCTAATCTCCCTTAAATAGATATTCCACGAGATACTACAATATAAACTAGTATATATATTTTATTTTGCTTCTCAAGTTAGTAAGCAAGATAACATTAGCTTAGTTGCGGCTAAAATGGTTTATAGCCACTAGCTTGCTAGCTAAAGTTGTTACATTTGTTACGATCGGTGGAGAATAGGGACCCAACAGCAGGCAGGGGTACAAAAAAACCGAAGTTTAATGTTCAAGCTAAGTTACAAAATCCAAAACCAAAGAGAAGTAAAAAAACAGGCAGAGGTCAAAACACAGGAAGGCACGGCAAAGGTACAAAACAAATCCAGAAGCAGGGTCGCGAGAACACGGACAGAGGTCAAAACCAGGCAATCAATAGAGGCACGAAAATAACCCAAAAAGACGGACAAAGAAACAAACACAAAAACCCAACAGAACTCGGAAAACAAATACACAGAGGGGGGAAACGGATTCTCGAAAACACAAATAGACCACTCGGAATAGAATGAGAAAACAAACAAAACGCTATAAAGAAGTGACAAACTCTGGGACTAGGACTACTGTGTTAAATACACAGAGGGAGACAAGAAACAATGAGGATCAGGTGTGAGGAAGCAGGGAGGGGAGATGGCTCACAGGTACGAACAATGAGGGTAACAAGGACCAATAACAAGGGCAGACGTAAAACACGGACTGGATTTCCATATAAACAATGACGATAACCGACCTGGAGTTTAACAGGTAACCAGTGCACAGCTCGAAGGGGAGGAACACGTAAGTGGACACATGTGCAGAGAATGCGAAATCACAGATAGATACAGGGATAGGATAACAAGGGAGAATGACAGCTGCAGGTAGAAACTCAAGATAAATTAGTAATTAGTAATGTAAGTAGAAAATTCTAAATCCCTAATGTTAGTCAGTTAGTTGTTTAGTATTATATACACAAGTTAGTCATTTGTAGATCAGTAGACCCTAATTCTAAGATTAGTGATTGTTAGTTAATTAGTATTATTTACAATTAAATAATTTAGTAAGAAGGAAGGAATGAGAGGAAATACAGAGACACCCGAAATCCCCACAGACTCCCGAAAGTTGTGATGAAGACAGGGAGTGACAGAAATACAAAACACAGGACAGTGAAACCACAAATAACTAAATGAAAATGAAAATACAACAAAGACAAACTCAGTCAGACTCAGAACATAACAACATTAGCTTATATATATCCATTATATTGTAGGCTACCACAATGGCTTTAACTTTCACAAACATACTAACCACGTCTAATCTCCTCAGAATCGTGAGGAGATACAGCCTCTGTCTCAGAGATGCACTCGTGCATTGTGTTTGTGTGAAGCAGGGGGGAGGGGCAGCGAGTAGAGTGATGAGAGCCAGAGAGGTGTTTTTTGAAGTGACAGGGCTACAGTACGCACATACAACTATTTTTATTTTTGATATCTTTTTTTGATCAATTTGAAACTGTGACGGTAGAAATTCAACAAAATGCAGTTATTTTACACACAAGCTCAACTAAGACCAAAACAATGGATTTTTACTGGCAAATTTACAAATGCTTTCACACTGTGTCAGAACAGATAACCTCATGTTCTAAACCTAATTTATAGGCTAAAGTTGAAGTGAACAGTAGTTCACATTGTGTATGTCCTGTATTTGTTTTCATTGCTATTGAGAAACAGCTGATTGAAGTTATGCAAATAGATCAATCACAGCTGATTCCCGTCTAGGAAACACACTCAGGTGTTGAGGTTCTTTCAATCGCATGACCATATAGTATAAAAAAGGGGACCTCTTTTGGCTGATCTTGTGTGTACAAAGAACAATATAGAGCAACAGAAAGAGAGAAAGAAGAATGGCTGGTCGAGGGAGAGGAGTTGGACAAGGACACGGTAGAGGGAGAGGAGTTAGAATGCGTGGTGACGCTCAAATAAGGGCCAGAGCTATGGTAACAGATGAGATAAGAGCTACCATCATAGACTATGTCATTAACCATGGGCTATCAATCAGAGAGGCTGGTGAACAAGTACAGCCAAATCTCAGCCAGTACACAGTGGCATCCATTTTCCGAATTTTTCAAGAAACCAACAGGTAGGATATTGTATAAGGGCTTCTCCTGCTGCACAGTGTAAATAATTTGACCATGTATTACAGTGACTGTATGCCTCCAGTCCCTAATATGTAACTGTATTTTGTTCCTCAAAGGATTCAACATCTACCTACCTCAGGGGGCAGAGGAAAGCTCCTAAATGAACAACAGGAGCTTGCCATTGTCAACATGGTGATTGCTGACAATGAGATAAAACTGAAAACAATTCAGGCCAGAGTTGTAGAGGACAACCTTGTCTTTGGGAATATTGAAGGAATCAGCATAACATCCATTTCTCTGACTCTGGCTAAACACAGAGTCCGAATGAAACAACTGTATAAAGTTCCTTTTGAAAGGAACAGTGAGCGCATCAAATAACTCCGTCACCAATATGTCCAGGTAAGGTTATCCAATACAGTGATTAGTGTACTATATGTAGTGTGTTTTGCAGTAAACTATAAACGTGGGGTACAGTAGGACATACAGTAGGTATACAGTAAAGCATTTACACAGTGTGTTTGATTACTTGCAGAGAGTCATGGAGTTGGAGGCCAATCAAGCCCCACATGACATGATCTACATTGACGAGGCTGGCTTCAACTTGGCGAAAAGGTGTCGGCGGAAAAGAAACATAATTGGTAAAGGGGCCACAGTTGCCATGCCGGGCCAGAGAGGAGCCAACATCACCATGTGGCCGCAATCGCCAACAATGGTGCGCTCCTGCACAAATGTGAGATTGGCCCCTACAACACTGACCGCCTTCTCCTGTTTTTAGAAGACCTGCATGAAAGACTGGTGCCGGAGGCAGAAAGGGGGACAGGTGGGGGACCACTTGCCAATATATGTGATCACATGGGACAATGTGGCATTCCAGCATTCCCGTGCAGTCACAGCCTGGTTTGACGGCCATCCAAGGATGATGTCCCTTTTCCTTGCCCCTTACTCCTCTTTCCTCAACCCTATTGAGGAGTTTTTTTTCAGCCTGGAGATGGAAGGTTTTCGATCATTGTCCACACGACCAAATGTCCCTCCTGGATGCAATGGATGCTGCATGCCAAGACATCACAGCTGAACACTGCCAGGGGTGGATAAGGCATACCAAAAGATTTTTCCCAAGGTGCCTTGCCAGAGAAGATATAAGGTGTGAAGTGGATGAGAACATGTGGCTAAATGCAGAAGACCGGGCAGATTAGAAGAGGACTTTGTATTTTTCTTTTTTAATTTCTTCTGTGCCTTTTTCTGTTTGTATATTTTGTATATTTCAGCTATTTATTTTTAATTTTTTTGTTCTCTTGCAGTAATTTACCGTTGCAAATAAAGCCTTTACTGCAGCAATTCTGTCACTTACTGTCTTCTTTTTTTCATAAACTGTACATTCTATAAAACTACTCTGAGATGGGACATTCACTTTTGGTATTGAATGTTTGCACACAAAAAAAAAAAGCATGCGTTTACTAAACCCAACAAAAGAAAAATGTAGAGAGGCTTCAAAAGAAACTGCAGTGCAAAAGACAATTTATGATCAATACAATATATTGTCGATTGTATAAGGGTAGAACTGACACATGTAAAGTAATGCAGTTTCTGTCATTCCATCTGCTGTTAGTGTTTTGTATGACCTTGTGCTATGATTGACTAAATGTTCCTGTTTGAAGAGAACATGTGTTAGTGTTTTGGAAGAATTATTTGATTTTGAGACGTTTGCAGTGTTTTGGTAGACTTAATGTATTGTGTTTGTGTATTCTGGTATTTTGAAAATTAGTGTTGGTGTTTAGTTTACAATGTGTGATTTTGAGCATGAAATTAACCGTTTTGCCAATTGTGTGTTGTTGGTGTGTTAAGAGTTTAGGAAAAGTGTTAGAAGTATTGAAAAACGCATTATAGAGATCGTAAAAGTAGTCATTTTAAAGGGTAAGTACACTCTAGATCACCTTTTTTCGCTGTAAATGTGTTTGTTTGCCTACCTTATAATACAACTTATCCATGCATTCTGTTATTTAAACAATTCTGAAATAATATTGTATATAAGAAACTGGTAGAAAAGCGTCTTTGTGCTGCCCCTAATGGTTGAAATTATTTGAGGTGAGAAATAGACCACGCAGTTGCTGAATCTTGATTCATATTTGATGTGGAACCTCTAGTTAGACAGTTTGATCTGAGTTATACAAAGTAATTTGTACAATGTATGTTCATTTATGCAAATTTAGGCCCCCACCCCTCTCCCTCGCTCACCCCACAAAGTATTTTTCAAAATTGTGTAGTTGGCGGAGACAGGCTGAGACAGTACTTGCTCTTTAATAGTGAAAAGTCACGTGAGGGGAGACAGCACTTTAGCCCAATCAGTTTCCTAAAATAACAGTCATACCATGCCTTATAGTGGATTGAACAACAACAATGTTGAGTCCCTCCCACTTTTTCAAATTTTAAGCGGTTGGGTTGCTACCGATTATTCAGTGATAGAGTCAAGTATGTTTTGAATACGAAGGAGCAAACAAGTAGTAGACCTGTATTGAAACGTTCAAATATTTGATTATTTCATTCAACATTTTTTATTTATTTATCGCAAATAAACACATTTTAGATTAATTATTATTTTTATTTAGAAAAATCAACGGTAGCAAAAGGTAAATTGGACGAGCGCACTAACGTTAGCTAAATTGCTAATGTTTTTAAGTTAACGTTTGCTAGCTGGCTAGCTAGTTCTGGCACGGTTAACAATCTTATTAGCTAGCTAACGTTAGCAAGATACTTTCTAGCCTGCCTACTGTTCTGTGCCGGATGCAGTGGAACATTGACATGGGAAAAACATGGATTTAACATCAAACATCTTGATTGGAGGCTACTGTCATGCAGAATCCAATGAACATGTGAGTGCACTGGTAAAGCTTAATCCTTGGGTATTAATTAGTATAACTTAGAGAATGTTACTGACGAGAGAGAAAGGCTTCAGGCATAAAAAAACGTTCGACCCGTAATAAAAATGATGAAACCGTAAGACAAAATAGGGCTGTGCTTAAAGGGTAAGTAAACCCTAAAACCGTTTTTTTGTTTTTTTTTGCTGATTACTGATATATTTGGACATCAGCTCAACTTGGCTCGTCATTGGATTTTATTTTTAATATAATAAAACAATCAATAATTACAATCAATAAACAATAAACCCAATAAAATACCATAAAAATTTATAACCATAAAAACAATAAATCATTAAGAGCAATAAAACAACCAAAATATACATAAATAAAATAAGTTACCTAAAATTTTAATTAAATAAAATCCAGTACCTTGTCCAGCCTGGATTTAAAAACCTCCAAGGCTTCTGCCTCCACAAAATTCCCTGGCAATCTATTCCATACATTAACCACTCTCTGCATGAAAAAATACTTCCTTATATTTGTATAGAATCTATCTTTTGATAATTTCCAATTGTGCCCCCTTGTTCTGTTGACCGAGCTCACCTTGAAGAATTGCCTGCACTTGACTTTGTTAATCCCTTTAATGAATTTAAAAGCCTCAATCATATCTCCCCTAAATCTTCTTTTGCAAAATTTGAAGAGATTTAAGTATTTTAAGCCTTTCTTCATAGCTATTATCTTTTAAACCTGGGATTAGTCTTGTTGCCCTTCTCTGAACCTTTTCCAGCGACTCTATATCTTTCTTATAGCATGGTCCCCAGAACGGCACACAATGCTCTAAGTGTGGTCTGACGAGGGTATTTTATAACGTGAGTATAACGTCCTTCGATTTATATTATACACCTGGCTATATATCCTAGCATCCCATTGGCCTTTTTGACTGCTGCAGCACATTAACTAGAACCAGAAAGGCTTTGATCAACTATTACCCCCAAGTCTTTTTCAGCTTGAGCACATTCCAATTTTGTACCACCCATAAAGTAATCCTGCCTTATATTTTTATTACCCACATGTAGAACCTTACATTTTGCCATGTTGAATTTTATTTGCCAGGAGTCTGCCCATCTCTGAATTTTAGTTAAATCCTCCTGAATTATTCCAAGCTATTGGCTAATCCTCCCAGTTTCGTATCATCTGCAAATTTAACCAATGTGCTTTCAATGTCACTGTCAAGATCATTTATGTAGGAAGAGCAGTGGTCCCAGTACCGATCCCTGTGGGACTCCACTGCCCACAGTACCCTGCTCAGATAAGCTCCCTCCAACTACTACACTTTGTGTTCTATCCTGTAACCAGTTCCGAACCCACTCTGAACTGCTTCCTGTAATTCCTACCATCTTCATTTTACTAATGAGTCTCTCATGTGGTACCTTATCAAAATCTTTTTGGAAATCTAAGTATATAATATTGTAAGCCCTATTACAATCAAAACACTTGGTAGCGTCCTCAAATAATGCTAAAAGGTTTGTCAGGCATGACCTTCCCTTGCGAAAACCATGTTGGCTATCCCGTATGATATGATTTTCAATAAATAATTCTAATTTGTTTTTAATTATATATTCCAATATTTTACAGCTTATGTAGGTTAAACTGAGAGGCCTATAGTTACCTAGATCAGTGCGGTCCCCTTTCTTATAAACATCGAACAAAAAGTTCGGAAATTTGTGTTTGGTAGATTATTTCTCTGTTGTAACAATGCTTCTTGGCAATACATTTTATACCGTTGGAAAGCCTGTTTATTTCCCTTTTAAATGGTGCCCCATTTGTAAGGAGCATGCATTTGTGGGATGAGCAGCACAGCTGAGTATGTAGGTTGCGCCCATGAAAAATCTGCCAAATCTTCTCTGCCAATGCCAAACATCTTATTCTGCTGTTGCTATTGACTCTTGTTTTGAGCATCCGGTACCCCCAGGTGCTGACAATCAGGTGCCTGATTGGCAGCACCTGTGAGCATGGGCCCTGCTACAGTGGTCAATTGGTGTCTGCTCCAAGAATCGGCATGCCACGTTTTGTCTGATCTTGATAAGGCCCGTGCGATAGGGCAACTTCAAGCTGGTGTTCCGCAAAAGCAAGTTGCGGCATTATTTGGAGTGAGCCCTGGAGTGAGTACCATCTCCAAACTGAAGGCCAAGTTCCATGAAACAGGGGACGACACCCCAAGAAGACTGGTTCCTCACCCTTTCAGCACTTAGGAACCGTAGGCTGTCTTCTACAGATTTGCAGTCAAGGTTTGCAGGACGATATGGCACACGACTCTCGGCCCAGACAATCCGGAACAGACTGCACGCAGCCAATCTCATGGCTCATAGGGCTGCCAGGAGGCCTGGCATGACTGCCCTTCACCGTCAAGCCCGTTTGCGCTGGTGTCGGCAACACCTGCACTGGAACCTGAACATGCGGAGGAACGTTATCGATGAGTCCAGATTCTGTCTACGGAAGTTGGATCGTAGGGTCAAAGTGTGGAGAAGACGGGGAGAACGCTATGCTGATTGCTGCACCGATAGAGTAACACCTTTTGGTGGAGGCAGTGTGATGGTGTGGGGCGGCATCTCCATCACTGGAAAAACGAGGCTTGTCATCATTGGAGGCAATCTCAATACAGAGAGATATCGAGATGAGATTGTGCAACCAGTGGCAATCCCATATCTCCACAGTCTGGGACCGAACTCCATCCTCCAAGATGACAACGCTCGCCCCCACAGAGCAGGGTTCATCAGAGACTACCTCCAGAATTTGGGAGTAGAGCAGGGGTGTCCAAACTTTTTTCACTGAGGGCCAGATGGAGAAAAATGATGACTACCACGGGCCACAGGCTATTATATATATATATATATATATATAGGCTATGTGTGCGTGTGTGTGTAAAATAAATACAAGTGCGCTCAGACATGTGGCATACAGTTGCCAACATCACTTAGATTTCTATTTAAATTAGGCGAATAGTATTATAGCCTATTAAAAGGCGAGCTTGAAGAGATTTTAAGAATTTCACTCACCAGTGACACTTCTAATGAGAACAGTGTTGTTGTGCCTTGGACTGAAGAATCGCTGTGATGTCGGGCGTGAGGTTTGTAGATGCGATTCGCAGGACATCGCAAAGGTGACTGTCTGTTATCTTTGATCGCAAACGGCTCTTGTTTAGCGTCATCAGGGAAAATGTTTGCTCACATATGTGAGAGTATATCAGAGTGGTAGATCATGTCCCCATATTCTGTATCCATTTCAGACAGGAATGCCCGAAATTCTCTGTGATTGAGTGCTTTCGCACAAATTATGTTAATAGTTTTCACGACTGTATTCATGACATCGCCCAGTTTCGTGACTTTGGCGCATAATGCTTCCTGGTGTATAATACAGCAATTTAACAGCCAGACTCATTAACTTTTCTGCAAACCAGGGAAGCCATTCCGTTACGCTCACCTATCATGACTGGAGCACCATCTGTTGTAACTCCACACAACTTGTCCCAAGGGAGATTCCGATTTTGAATAGCAACTGACACAGCTTCAAAAATATCAGCTCCTTTCGTTGTTCCAGTCAGGCTCCGAAGGTCGAGGAGCTCTTCAGTCACGCAAAAATCATCATCAACCCCCCGCAAAAAAATTAGTAGCTGAGCCGAATCTGTTGTGTCGGTACTCTCGTCACACGCAATTGAATAGAAAAGAAACAACGGAGCTTTGTCTGATATTTGCGCCTTGATGTTAGCTGATAAATCCTCGATTTGCCGGCCCACTGTGTTTCTCGCAACACTAACATTGCAGAAGTCTTGTTTCTTTTCTGGGCATACAATCTCCACAATTTTTGTGACGCACTCTTTTAATAAAATCACCCTCTACAAAGGCCTTTCCATACTTCGCTATTAGCTTAGCGACCTCATAGCTAGCCCTGGTAGCATTCTGCTGCGTTTGATTAGCACGAAAAAACTGGGTTTGTTGCAATGATAGGCTTGCCGCCAACTGCTTTGATTTCTCTTCTCTGGCTGCTCCAGTATATGCCTTAAAAGACGCATCATGTTTTGTCTCTTAACGTTAAATTATTTTCATTACCGCTACTGATTCCTGGCAAATTAAACAGACACACTTGCCTCTTGTACTCTGAAAAAGTATTCATTTTGCCATCGTGGCTGGAATTTCCTACATTCACTATCCAACTTTCGATTCTTTGCAGTCGCCATGTTGATAATAATACGATTAGTAGGCTACAGGAACGTTGGCTAGCTAATGCATAAGATAATTTTTTGTTTGGGGGGGGGGGGGGGCGCAAACTGCTCATCTGTTTTTAGAGTTGGGCTTTTACTATGCTGCCCCCTAGTGTTAAAAAAACAACAGCATTTTTTTTCTTCTCATTTGTAGCAGCGGGCCAGATTTAATAATTCTTCTGAAATGTTTCGAGGGCCGCTTTAAAACGCTTCAAGGGCCGCAATTGGCCCGCGGGCCGTAGTTTGGACACCCCTGGAGTAGAGAGAATGGAATGGCCTGCCAACAGTCCTGACCTCAACCCAATTGAACACTTGTGGGATCAGCTTGGGCGTGCTGTTCGTGCTAGAGTGACCAACACAACCACGTTGGCTGACTTCCGACAAATCCTGGTTGAGGAGTGGAATGCCATCCCACAGTAGTGTGTGACCACGCTGGTGACCAGCATGAGGAGGAGGTGCCAGGCTGTTGTGGCTGTGTATGGTTCTTCCACACGCTACTGAGGCTCCTGACTGTTTGTTAAATTAATAAATTGTAAAATTGCCAATATGTCTTGTTTCTTCCTTGTTACTGATAGACTTCAATCATCCAATCCACCAAACAAGAGCCACTAGCAACAGCAGAATAAGCTGTTTGGCATTGGCAGAGAAGATTTGGCACATTTTACATGGGCGCAACCCACATACTCAGCTGTGCTGCTCATCCCACAAATGCATGTTCCTTACAAATGGAGCACCATTTAAAAGGGAAATAAACAGGCTTTCCAATGGTATAAAAGTTATTGCCAAGAAGCATTGTTACAACAGAGAAATAATCTACCAAACACAAATTTCCGAACTTTTTGTTCGATGTTTATATTGGTATTATATGTCCTTGCTTCCAGTCTTCTGGTATTTCTGCAGTTTTCTGAGACTGTCTGAAAATACATGCCAGAGGTTTAAAGATGATTGCCCCTAGTTCTTTGAGTACCCATGGGTATATACCATCGGGGCCAGCTGCCTTATTTGTGTTTAGTTTATTTAATTTATCTAGTACAACATTATCGTCAAATTCAATATCTGTGAAGACATTCTGAGCACCGAATATGCTATCTGGCATATTAGGAACATCCTCCCTGGTAAAACTCTCCACAAAGTAGCTATCTAAGGCATCAGGTATGTCCCTATTCTTATAAAGCAGTGTTCCTTCCTTATTCTTAATGTACTTCACCCCCTCTTTAACTTTTCTTACCACAGTATTTAAAAAATCTTTTAGGATTATCTTTAGCATCTTTGGAGATTTGCTTTTCAAACAGCCTTTTAGCTACCCATAGTTATTTTTTAACCTTAGCTCGGATAATACAATATGCTGCTTTGTTACACTCAGAACTGTCATTTTTGTATATCTTATGAAGTTTATTATTTTTCCTCAAACTCTTGCGTATAGCTTTAGTCATCCACTGTGGAGACTGCTTATTCAACTTACTTTTCATCATCTTTGGAATTAATTTACACTGTGCATCTAGTATAACCCTTTTGAACAAGCACCACATTTCGTTAACCGTCCTGCAGTCGAGAAGTTGCACCCAGGGGAGATCATCCTAATTTGCCAAAGTACATTTGTAGGGGATCTCTATGCCCAGAGACACAGAGGAAATATTGGAGGTCCAGGTGCGACAGACAAGGAATCACTAAGTGTTCAAGTCGAACACCACTAAGACGGACAATAATCCGTAGTGGACAGGAAAAATAAGGATAACAGAAAAAACCTTGCGATACAACAAAGCGAGGAGCTTGATAACCGAGCAAACAAAAGAAATAAGTGAAACACTTATCTAACTCCAAATGTGGAGCGTACAAAAGAAAGGAGGGGGGGGGGGGGACCTAAACTTTAGGGCGAGAGCACTCGTAGGTCTGAGTGAGAAACAAAACCCATAAACCTCTGCTCTGAATAAAGAACGGAAAAAAAGCGCACTTTACTAAATTGTAACTGCTAACAAGTCCCGCGTTGAGAAGCAAATCGGTCGATAACTTCCTATACCTTTACCGGCTAGAAGCGATGAGAAAAAAGCGATGTGGAACACAGAAAAATCAGATAGATTACCGGTAAAAGAAAAAATAAATACAAAACGCAGAGATAAGGAAAGGAAGGCGCGATCCATGACAATATTAAAACTGAAGCGGAATGATCACCAGTCCCAAGTTGCTCCTTTACCTCTATGTTAAAAATTCTGTCAGGATCATTACAGAACACCAGATTAAGGATTGAATTACCTCTTGTAGGCTGGCTTACATATTGTGTCAAAAGCTGATAATTTATAATATCTAAAAATTCTTCCTCACATTTTCCATGTCCTGACACCAGTTCCCAATTAATAGTAGGGTCATTGAAATCATCCATAATAATGGACTTCTCCTACAAACTTTTTTTATGTTTTCCCCGAGAACTGAGTTCACACTACTATCTAAAGCCGGTGGTCGGTAACACACACCTATGTTAATTCCCTTCTCTTGCTTCGCTATGAGCTTGATCCAAATAGCCTCACTAGGCTTGAGTTGATCAATTTCTGGAATTTCTTGCACATTATACATTTCTTTTACATAGAGCTACACCTCCACCTCTCTTACCGGATGTATCCCTCCTAAAAAGTTTGTAACCTTCAATATTATATTCGTCCCCATCTTCTTTATAGCCATGTCTCTGTAATCCCAACTATGTTATGCCCCCCATTATTCACAACAGCCTCAAGTTCCAAAAACGTATTCTTTATGTCATGGTTTCTCAGCCTGCTCTTCTCTTGTTGCGCTTCTTCCCTTTGTTTTCATTGTCCGTTTTGTGTGTTTGGGTTTTCTTCTACTCAGTGTGTTCACCTGTTCCGTATTTCCTGTCATTATTTAAACCTCGCTTTGTCTTTGTTTGATGCTTCCATATTGCCAATCTTTTGACAAAGAAAGCCAGTAATCCACGGTATAGAACTGACAGTTTGTAACGACCGTATCACCTCAACGTGTTGTGGTTCGACTGGACTTGTTGCAGGTGTTTGAGAGTTTATTAGAAACTTAGCCTAGGTTATTCGTTTCTATCCTGTCTCTTTTCTTGACCTCTGTCTCTCGATTGTCTTCGCCGTCTTCTGTTACCTCGTTTGTGTTTTTCGGCTCCCTCGTTGTGAGCTATAGGATTTTCTTTGTTTGTCTTAATATAGTTTTAGAGTTTTCGCCCTATATGGGTCGATTTGAGTTTGGTAGCGGTATCTCTCATTGTAAGGAGAGTTTATTATTTTCTTGAACTTAACTTGATTCCCTGTTTGCGGGTTGCGGGTTGCAGGTTCCCCCCCCGACACTTGCTTCTAGCATTGAAACAGAGACACTTCAGACAATTACTTCTACACATCCTCTCCTGTTCCCTCATTCCCTGCAGCCCCAAGCTACCTTTAATAAGGTTTTTAACTTTGTTAGGCTCACTAGCCCTACGTACGACTGTATTAAAATTAGGGATGTGCGCGTTTAGTCGACTAGTCTATTAAACGTTGCTACCCTCGCTAGTCGGCACCAGAAATACTAGTCGGTTAAACTTATTATTTTATTAATGTACACATTTAAATTACATATTGACATAATTTGCACTGAAATGTCATGTTTTCCTGGTCAAATGTAGCTTTATAAAAAAAACGAGCATCCGTTACTAATGTTAACAACGGCGGATTAAAAAAAAAAAAATGAAGGAAAAAAAAAAAACGCATTAGCCTGTTCGCCCTGCAAGTTAAACCAGCGAGGTGGAAAGAGTAAGTAGGCCTATCGCATTGTTGAATAGCACAATAAAACTAATCTAATGTCACGTCGATCAGTCAAAATTGTTATTTTTTTGTGTTCCTATTATCGGTAGCTTTTCTGATGACCGTTTATTATTTTTTACTGTATTTGCTATGCGATCGCGTTCACCCAATGAAAATGCCGTTGTAATAATCAGGCACGTTTCCTAAAAATGTTTTGTTACGTTGAATATTGTTTTCAATAAATGTTATTTGTTAACTTTTATTTAGTGAGTTGTTGTCATGTTTTCTAGGATAATGTGCAATGTTCATAATGCAAGGCGCAAAGTGCCACACATTTCAGCGACATTTAAAATACGATTTGGTTATTGAAGAATGTGAATAACGGTTTCAAATGGCTCTTATAATATGCGCAATATTTTTTCGGACAATGTTTAACCTTATAGATTAAATTGTGTTCCAATTTTGACTGTTTTCTGAGTGTTTTCTTACTTTTAGACTAGTCGACTAGTCTAAGTTTAAACTTCCGTTTAAACGTCAGGGAAATTAGTCGTTAGGAACATCCCTAATTAAAATCAGAAACACTTTTTTAGCTAAGTTTCTGTTGGGTCATTGTGATCGCCACAGCAGCAGGGAGAACGATCACGAATTATGACTGGTCGCTGACTAGTAATAGGAATTATGGGCATTGAGACCATGTAATGGGTTTCTTAATTGTTCAGAGATTCAAACACGAAGGTGGGAGGAATCTCAACAAGTCAGCTCAGAAGACGTGAGGACCAATAATTAAGGGAGAGAAAATAATAAAGAAAGAAAGAAAAAACATGAACGTAATTCCTGAAGACTAAACAGCCAAAACGAAAATAAACCCACAAAAACAGGCGAACTAGTAAATAACAACTAAATCTTACGAACCCAAATAATGACACTAGAATGGGAAACATAGTAAACAAAAGAACACCCTCGACTGCCTTAGCTCAGAGCCGGAGAAGTGTAAAACCAAAACAAAAGTAAAAAGAAAAACTGTCTCAGAGAGAACAGCAAAGTGCTAAATAGATACCAGGAGTAAAACAAATCCTATACCCGATTAAGTAGCTAACTAGCAAATCCCCCCTGAACATAAACAACATTTAATATCAGGAGGTCGCTAGTATACCTGGCTTGAATGCAATGTCGTAAGACAATAAAGCACTGGGGAAGCGGAAGTGAGAAACTTAAGTACCCTGCAGGTAGAAGCAGAGGTGAAAACAATAATGAGGACGACAAACCACGAAACGGAACGTGGAAAAAATCAGATTGATTCACAATCGGGAAAGCAGGACGTGAGCCGCAAAATAAAAGAAAACAAAACAGCCACGAACCACTACAGACCGGAAGGGCATTGAGACCGCAAGTGATCGGTGTCGAGCTTTCTTGGCTGTCTGGACGTATGGCAGGGATATTACAGGAAGTAACAAAATGGTTAGAGCTCAGAGAAACAGTAGGTATGAAATTAAGTAGATTAGAAACAGAACAGTAATTTGGTAGACTACCTTTGGCGGAAGGTAATTGTCAGGCCAAGGACGCTAAAAATTTGATACAGCCTGAAATAAACTTCTTCACCCCTATATCATTAGGATGAATACCATCCTGTTTGAACAGGGCCTCCCTGGACCAAAACAAATCAAAGTTGTTTAAAAAACCAAGACCGTAATACAGTAATTCTGTAGCCAAGTGTGTAATCCAAAAAGACAGGAGCCTACTCTAAGACATCTGTGACTTTAAAACCAGAAAAACAATACGTAATGCCACACGGGACTTTAATAAACCTGGTAATAGAATCTCCAATAATTAAGATTTCAAGTTGTCCGTTACAGCAATCACCATCGTATATGGCACGGTTGCTAGGTTGATTAGCAACAGGCACAGCACCTGTGTGAGAAGACGGAGGGCTAGCGTCGCTGGAGAGCCCTCGCGTTCAACATGCAACATGCGGCGCTCTCAAGGCAGCCAGGCTGTTCTTCTCTTCCATTTTTTAAATATAAAATAGTGAAATGCTAAAAAAGTAAAATAATAAAATTCTAAAATCGTGCTAAAAATAGTAAAACAATAAAATGGCAAAATAATGATCAGAGCAGCAGTGTTAGCGCAATTAGTTTTCTCTGCAGACACGACGGTCCTTCCTTGAGCAAGCAGCTTGAGCAAATGAGCAGCCTTCAGTAAATTCTAAAGGGTTTCAACCTCTAAAAAGTTATATCCATGTGCTAGAGCAGGGGTGTCAAACTCATTTTCACCCCGGGCCACATCAGCATTATGGTTGCCCTCAAAGGGCTGGTTGATTTTCGCGGACCTCGATTATAATTGTTGACGGGGGGGGGGGTGCAATCGCCTTTTTTTTTTTTTAATACAAACTTTATTTAACGGTTTATTTAGCGTATGTACCGCGGGTGTGCGTCCGCGTCTGCGTTTGTCTGTTATATCGTAAAAGTAAATCCCCGTTAACCAGCCACGTAGATACACGCGTCAGATAATTAAGTTCTCGCGGGCCACATAAAATGACGTGGCGGGCCTTGAGTTTGACACCTATGTGCTAGAGGTTGATCCTGTTGCAAATCGCAACGTTTCGTTGCAGTGTTTAGCATCACATAGGAAGAGTAGTGTATTTTGGCTAACTAGTGCCACTGTGGTGAAACGTAGGCTATTGCAGTTGTACAGGTGTTTACTATTGGCTGTTGTACAGTGTATGTGACGTGGCAGTACATGTGATGTCACACCAACTGTGTGCGTGTGGCTACGCCCTTTCACCTTGTACTATAAATATGTTTTGTTTTTTTTCTTTAATCCAGCAAGTTGTGGAGACTGAGGAGCATTTGTGTGAGCGACAGGCTATTGATAGAGAGAGGATAGCATAGGTGTCAACCCATACAGTTTGCCCGTATGAAATACGATTTTTTCAACTTTTCAAAGGCAAATGGTCGTTTATTGTTATGATGTGGGAAATCTAGTCTAATACGTTTTTTTTTCCCCCAAACGTTTTTCCATCAACCTGCCCAGATGAAAATTTGCCCCAATGGCTAAATCTGGCACATTACGTTAATGAATCTATATAATATATGAGTTTCACTTTCTGACATGAGTGACAAAAAATATTGAACTTTTTCACGATATTCAAATTTTTTGAGCTGCACCTGTATAGATTCATTACACATAGAGTGAAATATTTCAAGCCTTTATTTCTTGTAATTTTGATGATTATGGCTTACAGCTAATGAAAATCCAAATTCAGTGTCTCAGAAAATTTGAATATTATATAAGATCAATAAAAAAGGATATTTTAAACAGAAATGTCAGCCTTCTGAAAAGTATGTTCATTTCTATGCACTCAATACTTGGTTGGGGCTCCTTTTGCATGAATTACTGCATCAATGCGGCGTGGCATGGAGGCGATCAGCCTGTGGCACTGCTGAGGTGTAATGGAAGCCCAGGTTGCTTTGATAGCGGCCTTCAGGTCGTCTGCATTGTTGTGTCTGGTGTCTCTCATCTTCCTCTTGACAATACCCCATAGATTCTGTATGGGGTTCAGGTCAGGCGAGTTTGCTGGCCAATCAAGCACAGTAATACCATGGTCATTGAACCAGCTTTTGGTACTCTTGGCAGTGTGGGCAGGTGCCAAGTCCTGCTGGAAAATGAAATCAGCATCTCCATAAAGCTTGTCAGCAGAAGGAAGCATGAAGTGCTCTAAAATTTCCTGGTAGATGGCTGCGTTGACAGTGGACTTCAGAAAACACAGTGGACATGGCACCCCAAATCATCACTGACTGTGGAAACTTCACACTGGACTTCAAGCAACATGGATTCTGTGCCTCTTCACTCTTCCTCCAGACTCTGGGACCTTGATTTCCAAATGAAATGCAAAATTTACTTTCATCTGAAAAGAGGACTTTGGACCACTGAGCAACAGTCCAGTTCTTTTTCTCCTTAGCCCAGGTAAGACACTTCTGACGTTGTCTCTGGTTCAGGAGTGGCTTGACACGAGGAATGCGACATTTGTAGCCCATGTCCTGGATTCGTCTGTGCGTGGTGGCTCTTGATGCACTGACTCCAGCCTCAGTCCACTCCTTGTGAAGCTCGCCCAAATTCTTGAATGGATTTTGCTTGACAATCCTCTCAAGGCTGCGGTTATCCCTGTTGCTTGTGCACCTTTTCCTACCACACTTTTTCCTTCCACTCAACTTTCTATGAATATGCTTGGATACAGCACTCTGTGAACAACCAGCTTCTTTAGCAATGACCTTTTGTGGCTTACCCTCCTTGTGGAGGGTGTCAATGACTGTCTTCTGGACATCTGTCAAGTCAGCAGTCTTCCCCATGATTGTGTAGCCTACTGAACCAGAACTGAGAGACCATTTAAAGGCACAGGAAACCTTTGCAGGTGTTTTGAGTTAATTAGCTGATTAGAGTGTGACACCATGAGTTTCCAATATTGAACTTTTTCACAATATTTTCTGAGACACTGAATTTGGGTTTTCATTAGCTGTAAGCCATAATCATCAAAATTACAAGAAATAAAATAAAGGCTTGAAATATTTCACTCTATGTGTAATGAATCTATATAATATATGAGTTTCACTTTCTGAAATGAGTGACAAAAAATATTGAACTTTTTCACGATATTCAAATTTTTTGAGCTGCACCTGTATATAGCCCCCTCTCATAGTTCGGACCCGTCCGTCTTTTTGGTGCACACTACGGTGTGTGCTTTTAGAACCCTTAACTGTCGCATTTGATTCTCTGAATCTTACACTCCACATTATAGTAAGATAGCAAAACTGCAAATAAAAAAGTGCCACAGGCTCATAGCCTAGAACACGACATAATTTAGGAAATTGTGGATCTATGAATCTTCTGCACTGGGTAGTAAGTGTGTGGGATCAGTCCAGGCTCAGCAGTCAGAGCGAGCGGCTCGAACAAAACTAATTATAGCTGTGAATAAGCATGCACATGAAAAATTGTTTTAAATATGGCGTGGCTTGCTAACTCGAGCCCAACCTTTTCCTGAGTATCTTTCCCATCCCTGATTTTGGCATTTTTTTGCCGCAATTTGCCAGAGACGTGGTCACTCTGACGTTGGTGAAACTGAACGGCTTTTGTTTTTTGTTTTTTCACCTATCCTGGCTATCTACAAATGCCCATTTACTAGCTATGTAGCTATCCAAATTACTTAACTAAGACATAAGTTAACATAACCACAGCATGGGGCTTGTATCACTTTGTACCTTGTACCATTTTTATTTCAGTAAATACATGTTCCAGCCGTGGGGGGTTCCAGATAGTGCAGTTAACTGTTATCCAACAAACGTAACTCCGTAACTCCTGCTTCCTGATGCAAACCCCAGGCCAGTAAGATTGACAACGCAGTGTCAAACCTAACGTTATAGCTTATACACAAAAGGCAGTGAAATATCACTGGCTAGTTAACTATGGTTAATGATACGAAAACAACTCAAGTAAATATCTTTGAGGCTACAACACAACCATCACGTTAGCAAGCCAACGTTAGTAAGAAGACGCTGTAGCCTACACTTAACTTAACTTACCGCATTTGGAGGGACAGAAATATCAGTCGGGCTTATTAACATTACCGCATTCCTTTGGCTGGCATACTCTAATTCAACCTGGGCATGCAGGCTGGGTGTGGTTTTCCTCCTCGTTCCCACATTTCCCCTCTCATTATCACTCAGCCAACCACTCACCTTCCCCACTCGCATTCCACACGCTCTCTCATCAGCTCATTCACTGTCACATACATTCCCACGCTTCATTCGTTGATTGCCTCGTTATCTCGCCTATATATTCTCCCTTGTCGCCTTGTCATGCTTGTTGTTGTCTTGGAACTCGACCTGTGTCTCGTCTAAAGTCTTGCTAACCTGTTTATAGTTTGTTTCTAGTTTGCCCGCCCGCCTGCATTCCCCACTCTGTCATTGCCCTCGCCCATCCAGCTTCCAGCTCTGTCTCCGGTTTGTCTAGCGCTTGCCCAGCTCCTGTCCTGATTCCCCTCATCTGCTCTGCCCCTTTTGTTATCGCCAACCCCGCTTCCAGACCCTCACCTTGCTCTCCCTCTCCCTTGTTGTTTGCTGATATTAATAAAATGTCTGTATCCGAGTCCTGCATTTGGGTCCATACCAGTTGAGGGAAACATTACACACAGTTCACAAAGAAGAAAATAAATAAAGCACGGTTATAAAATACACATTTTTTCTAACAAACACAACCAGTTCTACAAATGCAAAACACATTTTTTTATATAAAAAAATATTTTGTATTTGCAAAACACACTGTTTATAAATCGTAGGGCATTTGTAAAAAGCATGTTCTGTTTCTTAGGTTCTGGCACTAAATTAGCTCCATAGGAGCTATCCTGAATTTTTTTGTAGAATTTTTCATGCACACTAGAGGATTCATTTGATAATCTCTACAATGCTTTCATACCTTTTCTCCTACTTAAAATAAATGTATTCACTAACCCTTCACAAATCTTTGTTATCTTCCCTTTGACCTGGTCTCCCTGCATGAACACGATGAAGATATCCTTCTTGATGGTATCCCCCTTTAGGTTAAAAGTAAAAAAGGTGGTTAGCTGTGATGGTCAAGTATTCATTAAGGTTCCTCCTTACTTGACTTTAATTGTATTACCTACCTTCAATGTGGAACATAGACCTTAGAAAAATATGGATGAAGTGATGATGACGTCCCCCATTCATATCTTATGGCTCGTGTACACTGGCGCATGAAGCCTAAAAAGGCCTAAACAGGACAACGCCATTGTAGTTTTTGCAACCATTTTGCAACCAATGCAATGCATTGGAGCGAAAAAGGTGGGGTCCATGACTACAGGAAAATACACCTTGACTGAAAGAATGGACATTAGACAAGCCCACATCTTTTTGTTTCCTCACATCCACTTGCACTCAGCAGCTCGGTGTAGGTTAGATACCCGTAGCCACCGGTAGCGAGAGCACCCTCCAGGTACTAACGTTAACGTGCTGAAACTCTTTTTTTTTTCTAAAAATATTTATTAAGCCTCTCTGTCTTGTAATGAAGGCATCTACACATGGGGGTAAAATTCAGTGGTAGAATGACCACATTCTTACAGGGCCTCACAATAAAATTTAAAAAAGGGCCAAGTTTAGATAGGAAAGATTGGGTAGCATTGCTTTTGAATGGAGCTAGTTTCATTAGTGGGAGCTACGATGGCCAATATTGTTTGTTGTAACTTGGCCTCTTTTTAATATCAATACTTTTAATGGCAGGCCTATAGTTTTTGCAAGTTCTAATTAATTCCTTACGGACAGTGCTTTGTAGGCTATGTGTGAGTAACTATGTGTGATAATGCATGTACATTTATGAATAATAAGATAATTCCATCTAGAGAGAGATGTGTATACACAATACCTGCAAACACACTTACAAGACATAGGTGTGGATTTACCATGAACTACAAATAAATGACAATTGTAAAGGACCCAAGAAAACACAGCACTATTGAGTATAGTCATGATCTATAATTATTGCTTCTATTTTGGTGAATTTATATTGCTTTATATTCTACCTTGTTTTGAAGGACTTTTATGTTGAAATGATGTGCCGTGCTCAAGTGAGTTCTTAGCGCGTGCGCGAAGCAGAGAAGAACAGAACGCAACAGAAAAGTTAACAAAGACAGAAAGATAGCGATACAGTTAAGGTTTAATATTGAATTGTTTTAGCACCCGCCGAAGAGGCACAAGGTCAGTGTTCATGTAATAATACACGGTTAACATG
The DNA here is from genome assembly GCA_022702515.1 of Ilyophis sp. 1 JC-2022. Lineage (NCBI taxonomy): Eukaryota > Metazoa > Chordata > Actinopteri > Anguilliformes > Synaphobranchidae > Ilyophis > Ilyophis sp. 1 JC-2022. The sequence continues at coordinate 65,789,175 of CM040403.1, read as the reverse complement.
TGTTAATGCCTTTTGAAATGATTTTGTACTGTAATAAGACATTTCTTACATGTGCTAAGTTCATATACTACGTGATGGTACTGAATGTTATGCTAGGTTAATACATTATACTGGCTAGTTAGGTAATGCATTGTATTTGTACTCTGCCTATAGCTCTTACAGTGGTTTATTGGTTGACAACGGAAGGATTTCAATAAATCAAGAAAACCATCAGTTTAAGTCTTGACCATTCAACGGTGGGCCTGCTACAGTAAGAGCTTCACCTACACCTGCTTCATCGAACTGCTAACGCAATCCACAGACGGCACGGCGCGACTGCAGTGAGTTTTAGCAAGTGTGATGGTCAGCGGAGATGGTAAGGAAAATTAAATGCAAAAATGGACGGAGCTAAGGATTTGATAAAGAAGCTACAAACGGAAATACAAGAACATAGAAGCTTATTAAATCAAGGCGAATCTGAAGGCAAGTCTAGGAATGAATTAAAGGAGTTGATTGAAAGTAAGGAAAGGCAACTAGCTGAACTTCAAAATGAAATGGATGATAATGTAGTTTTGCCGCGTCGTACAGATCGCCCGCCCAAACCTACTGAGAAAATTCGTGAATACCAAATGGAGGAAGTAGTTAAAAGGGAAAAACGTTTGCTCAGCATATATGAACAATGGAAAATTCTAATCAGAAAATCCAGAGACAATTTAAAGGAAGACATATCTGAGACTGAGTTGGCTACTATGGCAGATGACATTGAAATGGGAATGAATGAAATAATGAAACTTTATGATGAAATAAGAGAGAAAGTGACGCCTCCCACTGAACTTAGAAGGAGAATTGACGCATGTGTGGCTGTAACAAAAGACATTGTGAAAATAATCTTAGAGCGTATATCAGAGATAAGTGGAGAGTTCAATGAAGATTATGAAAGGAGCCGTCTTCGTCAGCTACTAGGCCATGACTATGCTTACTCCATTTATGGCACTGTTGCCTCACATTCTCGAGCCAGCCAGCACTCCGATACCCTGAGCATAGCTGCAAAAAGAGCTGAAGCAGCCGCAGAGCTTGCTGCCAAAGAGGCTCAATATAAAATAATGCAAGAGGAAATAAAACAAAAAGAAAAAATAAGGTTAATGGAAGAGCAGCACAAAAGGGAACTTGAAATGCAGCAATCTCAATTAGAACGCCTGCAAGCAGAAAGGGACATGGAGGTGGCTCGTGCTAGACTTGAAATCTATGATCGGGAAATCAAACAAGGAAATGTTTACCAGCCTACACAACCAAACAATAGGCCATTGACTTTCAATACACTCATAGATCACCAGCGTCCTCACATTGATATGTCAATGCCCCCTACGGATGTCTCCTATTTGGCAAAGGCAATCCAAGAGAGCATAGCCACAAATAGACTCCCAATGCCAACACCAACAATATTTAGTGGCGAGCCAATGCACTTCATTGAGTGGAGAGCCTCATTCCAGTCTCTTATTGATCAGAAGAATATTTCCTCTGCTGACAAACTTTATTACTTAAAGAAATACGTTAGTGGCGCAGCTCAAAAATGCCTTGAAGGCACATTCTACAGAAATGATGAGGAGGCATACAGAGACGCATGGAATAAGCTTAACCAACGATACGGTCAGCCGTTCGTAATCCAACGAGCTTTCAGAGAGAAGCTGTCAAAATGGCCGAAAATACAGCCCAAAGATGCAGAAGGTCTAAGAACATTCTCTGATTTCCTGAATGCCTGCTTACAAGCTATGCCCCATGTGAGAGGGCTAGAAATATTAAACGACTGTGAAGAGAATCAAAAGCTGATGCTTAAAGTTCCGGATTGGCTGGCATCCCGCTGGAACCGCCAGGTCACAGTAGCCCTCATGGACGGTAGAGAATTTCCCACTTTCCAAGTTTTTGCTAACTTTGTGTCTCTAGAAGCAGAGATAGCATGTAATCCCGTCACTTCACTACATGCCCTCCACACAACCAACGAAAAGAAAGGCACAAAGGAATTCAGAGGAAATAAGGCTAATGTCTTCAGCATCCAAACAGCTGCAAACGGTAATAAATCAATAGTAAGCAATGAGAAACCAAAACTCCCATGCATGTGGTGCAAAAATGACAAACATCAACTACCCAAATGTCCAGAATTCATGGGACAGCCTTTAAACGGAAACATGTGAAGGAAAATAGGCTATGTTACGGGTGTCTCAAATCAGGTCACAGCGCCAAGGAATGTCGTTACCGACACACTTGTGACGTATGCAAGGGAAGGCATCCCTCCTGTCTCCATGATGAGAACTTTAGAAGGCGTGAAGGGCGAGAAGGTCAAGCATCCATGGCAAACACAGCTTCACACACTTCTGGTGAAACGATAGCAGCCACGACATTGAATGTCACCAGAGAGGGCCAATCATGCAGCACATCCATGATCGTTCCTGTATGGGTGTCCTTAGCCACTGATCCGTCCAAAGAACATCTTGTTTACGCATTACTGGACACTCAAAGCGACAGCACATTCATCGACAATGAGATAAGCAATGAACTGCAAGCAAATACCCAACCAGTGAAGCTGAAACTTACCACTATGCTCGGAGAGAACATGATTGTGAAGTGTGAAAGGGTGTCTGGACTTAGAGTGAGAGGTTACAACTCTTTCATCCACATTGACCTGCCCCCTGCATATACAAAAGACTGCATTCCGGGAAACCGTGATCATATACCCACTCACGACACGGCAAGAAGATGGCCTCACTTAAGATCAATTGCTGATAAAGTGCCACCCCTCCTCACCTGTGATGTTGGGCTTTTAATAGGGTACAACTGTCCCAGAGCATTGACACCCAGACAAGTATTAACAGGGAACAACCACGAGCCCTACGCCATTTGTACGGATTTAGGATGGAGTGTTGTAGGCTGCTCGGCACCAAGCTTAGACGGAACAGTCACCAGCCTGTGCCACAAAGTCTCTGTAAAGGAACTCCCTCCATTTACGCCAATGGATGTGATCAGCGCCCTAGAGTCGGATTTCAAGGACATTAAAGGGGATGACAAAACAGTTTCACAAGAAGATCTCATTTTCCTGAGCAAACTAAAAGAAGGCATAAGACGAAATGAACAGGGACATTATGAGATGCCATTACCCTTTAGACAACGGCCACACTTACCTGACAACAGGAGACTTGCTGAAACCAGGCTTAACCATTTGCGAAAGAAGTTTAACAGAGATGAGAAATACAAAAGGGATTACACAACATACATGAGGGAAATCATAGAGAGAGGTGATGTGGAAGAGGTGCGAGAAGATGGAATTCCAGGTGAACGGTGGTACATTCCGCATCACGGCATATATCACCCGAAAAAGCCAAACAAGCTGCGTGTCGTATTTGACTGCTCTGCGAAGTGTGGTAGCACAAGCCTCAACGAGCACCTCCTCCCAGGGCCAGGTATGATAAATAACCTCACCGGTGTCCTCCTACGGTTCAGACAGTACACGATCGCTCTCATGTGTGATATAGAGAAAATGTTTCATCAGTTTCACGTGCCAGAGCAGGATCGCAACTACTTTCGGTTTCTGTGGTGGAAAGATGGAGATTCTAACGCACAGCCACAGGATTACCGTATGAAGGTCCATCTTTTCGGTGCAGTGTCATCACCTGGCTGCGCGAATTATGGATTGAAGTACCTAGCCAATGAGAATAGGCTCTCACATCCAGTAGGATCACAGTTTGTAGCAAGAGACTTCTATGTGGACGACGGGGTCACAAGTACAGACACTGTGGAAAAGGCCATACAGTTGGCACAAGAGGCAAGAGAAATATGTGCCAAAGGAGGTCTCCGTCTCCACAAATTCGTCTCGAACAACCATGCCGTTCTACAGAGTATACCCTCGTCAGAGCGAGCAACGGACACAAAGACAAAGGATTTGACTTTCACCGACACACAAATAGAGCGAGCCCTAGGAATCCAATGGAGCATAGAAGGGGATAGTTTCAGATTCAACAACACTGTGGCAAATCAACCAGGGACACGTAGAGGCATATTGTCTACTGTCGCTTCCATATATGATCCTCTTGGCTTCCTGGCGCCATACGTCCTTACCGGGAAGAAGATCCTACAAGAGATGTGCCGTCAAGGTGTCGGATGGGACGACCCTCTACCTGAAATGCTGAGGCCACGGTGGGAGAGCTGGCGACATGACTTCGCAAACCTGGAAAGGATAAATATAGCTCGATGTTATGTACCCGGAGACTTTGGAGAAGTCATTGAAACAGAATTACACCACTTCTCCGATGCGAGCACCAGTGGATACGGACAGTGCTCTTATCTGAGAGTCAAGAACAAAAGGGGAGAGATTCACTGCTCTCTCGTGATAGGAAAGGCCCGTGTCTCTCCCACAAAGCTAATGACAATACCAAGGCTCGAATTGTCAGCGGCAGTAGTCTCAGTTACTGTCAGCAACATGCTCAGAGAAGAGCTTGGCTGTGCTAATGCAAAAGAGTACTTCTGGACAGACTCCAAAGTAGTGTTAAGCTACATTAACAACGACTCAAGGCGCTTTCATACATTCGTCGCTAACAGGGTGCAGAAGATCCGCAATAGCACAACCCCCCAACAATGGCATTATGTGCCCACGGATAAGAATCCAGCCGACGGAGCATCCCGCGGACGAACAGTGAGCGAGCTACTCAAATCCGACTGGTTCTCTGGTCCCATGTTCCTGTGGGAAAGCGAAGTACCCTCAACAGAAAATGTGATACCAGACCTGGCGATAGGAGATCCAGAGATCAGAAAAGCTCAAACACTACAAACTTCTGCCTTGCAGACATCGGAGCCATTCAGTATTGCAGACCGCTTGGGCAAATTCTCGTCATGGAGCAGAGCCATCAAAGCAGTGGCCCGCCTTGTGAGACGGGCTAAGCAAATCAAGTCAAAAGCTCTCTCCACAGTAAATGAACAGAAAGGGGCAGAATGTGTCATAATCAGAGATCTGCAGAGTCAGGCATATGAGAAAGAAATTGAACAGTTAAAGGAAAAGGAAAGGAAATCAATTAACTAAAAACAACAAACTCTACCAGCTTGATGTCTTTATTGACACAGACGGTGTTGTGAAGGTGGGAGGAAGACTCCGCCATTCGTCTCTCTCAGATTCACTTAAACATCCCATTGTCATTCCCAAAGAGCATCAGGTCACAAAGCTAATAATAGCTCACAATCACGAAAAGACCAAGCATCAAGGCAAGGGCTTTACGGCCAATGAGATCAGATCCAGTGGATATTGGATACCAGGTATGAGCCGAGCTGTGTCTTCATTCATTCGCCAGTGTGTGATCTGTCGAAGACTTAGGAGACCATCAGAGGGCCAACGTATGAGTGACTTACCTGAAGAACGCGTGGAGCCCTCCCCTCCTTTCACTTATTGTGGAATGGACTGCTTCGGTCCCTTCGTCACAACAGAGGGAAGGAAACAACACAAACGATATGGCCTGCTCTTTACCTGCTTTTGTTCACGGGCCATCCACCTGGAAATGCTAGAAGACATGTCTACCGATGCCTTCATTAACGGCTTGCGATGCTTCATCGCCATCAGAGGTGCTGTCCGCCAAATCCAGTGCGATCAAGGCACGAATTTCGTTGGTGCCAAGAATGAATTCAAGGCTGCTTTACAAGAGCTTGACACTGACAGACTGAGCACGTTTCTGTCACAAAGGCAGTGTGACTTTGTGATGAACGCACCCCACGCAAGTCATGCAGGTGGAGTGTGGGAGCGCCAAATTAAAACAGTCAGAAGTGTCCTGAACTCCACGCTGACACTTTCTCACAACAGACTCACTGACTCTGCACTACGAACTCTGCTATATGAAGCTATGGCTATAGTCAACAGTAGACCCCTTACTGTAGACACCTTACTCAGTCCCGACAGTCTGGAGCCTTTAACCCCCAATCACCTCATCCAAATGAAGAATGGCCCAGCACTGCCTCCGCCCGGCACATTCCCCAGAGAGGACGTTTACGGAGCAAAGAGATGGCGAAGGGTGCAACATTTAGCGGAGCAGTTCTGGAGCCGCTGGAAACAAGAATATCTGCACAGCATCTTGGCAAGACAGAAATGGCACACACCGAAAAGAAACTTGCAAGTAGGTGATGTTGTCTTGGACATTGATGAACTGTCGCCTCGAGGTGAGTGGAAACTTGCAAGAGTCATAGAGACTGTCAAGGGAAAGGATGGACTTGTAAGAAGAGCAAAAATCTCTGTTGGAGATAAGAGACTGAGCAAAAAGGGTGAGCGCTTGAGTAAGCTCTCTTTGTTGGAGCGTCCGGTGCAGAAACTGGTCCTGCTGCTAGAAGCTACTTAAAAAAAAAATGTGTCAATGTAAATGAAAATGTGTTCATGTTAAATGTAATTTCTATTGAGAAAATGATTCGTAGTTCATGTTGTGCAATGAAATACTCATAATTTGGTGGGAGTGTAAAGGACCCAAGAAAACACAGCACTATTGAGTATAGTCATGATCTATAATTATTGCTTCTATTTTGGTGAATTTATATTGCTTTATATTCTACCTTGTTTTGAAGGACTTTTATGTTGAAATGATGTGCCGTGCTCAAGTGAGTTCTTAGCGCGTGCGCGAAGCAGAGAAGAACAGAACGCAACAGAAACGTTAACAAAGACAGAAAGATAGCGATACAGTTAAGGTTTAATATTGAATTGTTTTAGCACCCGCCGAAGAGGCACAAGGTCAGTGTTCATGTAATAATACACGGTTAACATGTGTTAATGCCTTTTGAAATGATTTTGTACTGTAATAAGACATTTCTTACATGTGCTAAGTTCATATACTACGTGATGGTACTGAATGTTATGCTAGGTTAATACATTATACTGGCTAGTTAGGTAATGCATTGTATTTGTACTCTGCCTATAGCTCTTACGGTGGTTTATTGGTTGACAACGGAAGGATTTCAATAAATCAAGAAAACCATCAGTTTAAGTCTTGACCATTCAACGGTGGGCCTGCTACAACAATGTTTACAATATTTTTAATGGATGATGGTACCTTTTGTAAAGGGTTGTATACGAGGTAGACAGCTACTAATGGTTTGTATGTCGGTAGATGATGTAGTCGTAGTTAACTAAAAACTTGCCATTTGCTACAGTAGCCTATTTAAAGTAATGTTACAGCAGATACCTAGAATGCACTCCACCCAGCACGATAGGGGATTTTATCTTCTGCATTCCTTGGTAACTATCGACATTTAACGTTACAGTTGGAAAATAAATAAATAAACAAACAACGTGGATCATTTGCCGCTTTCCAAGTGTTTACGGAGATGCAACGCATCTCCTCCTCTGACCAAGTTAAGCCAGAATCGGTAGCCATAATATAGAGATAACATGATAATAATAATAAAATAAACACAAATGTTCAACTGTCAAATTAACTGCAGAGATGTTCGACATTCCCACAAAACTTTGGAGTACCATTCTTTATTTACGACCCAAGTAAAATGATTCTACAGGTAGGTTTCGGTAACACTCACGGCTAAAACCAGTTAAGGGTTTTCTAAACTTTTCCGATGCTAGCTCCGAGGGGTTTTAAATTGATGCGTCATTCGGTGAACGAGCCATTTAGTTTGGTTCTTTTTTCCCCTTGTTAGTCAATGTTATGTGACCAGACAGAAAGCACAGATCGGCTGTAAAGTTGGCCTCCTGTAACCTTAGACTACCTTTATACAGATATAGCTAACTCCCAACCTGTTTCCCGTTCGTAATTATCAATCAAGCAGTTAATTAACAGAATAACAAATATCAATGAATATCTATAGCAAGTTTTTCTGTGCTAGCATTTTTCTTTGTGTCATAAAATGTGTAGCACTTAAATAGCCTATTATTTTTATTTATTCTTTACTGAAATGGTCAGTACGTTACTTAAAGTATACTGATGTTTATTTAGCTATTTATTTCATTTCTATTGTAGAATCTGGAAACAGCAACTGAAATCACGTCGGGGTCACCAAACGTAGAATCTGGAAACAGCAACTGAAATCACGTCGGGGTCACCAAATGTAGAATCTGGAAACAGCAACTGAAATCATGTCGGGTTCTCCAAATTGTAAAACTCTGCAATTACTAGACCAATGAGGGAATAGCTCGGAGCGAAGGTTTAAGTATTCCACTATTGCTGTGGGAAAAGGTAAAAGTTATTTAGAAATATTATTATTTTATTTACTCGTTTATCTGACTCCATTTATAATTATAATTTAGAATTTTGGTTAAACATGCGTGGAGCTCGGAGTGGTTACACTCAACTCGCCCTTAGGTACCACCATTACTTCAATATATGTTTGCCGGAATCAACATTATTGCTGAAGCTCAGTTCGGTGGCGAACGCAGAGGTTGGGGGTCTAGCCAACACAATACATGATATTCATTTATCATAGATAGTTGTGAGCCCAGGTCTGAGTGCATTTAAAGGGCTCCTTAAGGCAGATTTGACAAGAACCGGCGTAAAACGCCCATGGGTTCTCTTCACATCAAATCACCAGAACCATGCACTACTCTGAGTGTATTTAAAGGGCTCCTTAAGGCTAATTTGACAAGAACCGGCGTAGAACGCCCATGGGTTCTCTTCACATCAAATCACCAGAACCATACAATACCCAACCCTGTTTGTGGGCAGAAAACTTGACTGCCTACCCAACTTGAGAACGCCACGTCTGTACCAGGCCGCTGATCAATCGGTCCTGGGTCAGAATTGTCCCCCTGAGTCTTCAGTCGTAATTTAGGCTGAAAAGGGTATAAGATGGATGAGAGCCACGCACGTTAAATATAAAAATAATTGGATAACAGGCAGGGAGGTCATTAGCTTAGAATTAGCCCTGAGAGAGATGCAGGAGTTCTGACTCTGAGACTCAAGCATACACACCACAGTGCTTGGAACACTGCAGCTCAGATCATGCAGGCAATTGAAGCTGGAAAAAGGGATTAAAAGAAAGATGCAGTTGATGTGAAAACATGGTAATTTATTAATGACAAATAATCACTGGTTAAAACTGTGAGAGCAAACACGAACACATTCAATGCCTATAGCTAAACACAGGATAACATGCTGCTAAGACACATAAACATGAACAAGTTCACGAACAAAGTATATCACCAAGTGATTCCGTACGGTGTGCCATTTTGACACAGTGGCGGCCATTTTGAATGGAGTAGCAGGAGTTTTGAGATACCTTATTCAATCTTGTAATAATCTTCTCTAAAACTAACCATCCGCGGTTTACATTTGAGGGATCACTTTTAATATGCTCCTTTTTCAACATGGAATGCATATTTGTGATTTAAATCTAGCAGAAGTGACCGTTTTGTACTGTGGTGACCCAAACAAAGGAAAATGGCTGAGTTACATTCAGCCAAAGAAAAGGAGCCCTGGAACGTGGTGGTTGGGCGCAAATTGCCAAAGGAAGCAATCCTGCCCATTTTCATCATGGAAAGGGAAATTCTATCTAAGGATGAGTCCATCAAGAATCCAGTGAGAGAAGGAGAGATCTACCACTGCCTCATACAGGAGGTTCACCCTCATCATCTCAGGTCAGTCCAAAGAGTTGGAGCACTCTGGAGAATTTACCTGCATGATAGGGATGCTAGAGCGAAACTCCTGATGAGAGGAATCTATGTTCGTGGCAAGCACATCCACCTTAAAGAAGACAATCCATTCAGTCTGAAATCACGCATGGCCAGTCAGAATGCAGTCCAGATCACCATCAAAGAGCTGCCAGAATCTGCTGATGATAGTGTTGTGATTGAGTTCTTGAGTCAAAGTGGGTGCAAGATAATGAGCAATGTCATGAGACGCATGATTCGGTACAACAACCAGCTGACTAACTGTTCAAATGGAGACCGGATGGTCTACATAGAAGCCATACCCCCCAAGCAGATACCTCGGTCCGTGAAGATGGGCTCGCACTGGGTTAAGGTCTTCTACAATGGTCAGATCAACACCCAACAGCATGATAAGCTGACTCATGGTAGAGACCCCAAAACAATTTTCAGTCCTGCCACCCAAGAATCTATCAGGATTATAGAGGACACCTTTAACATATATGTGGATAAAGAACCTCTTAAGCCAAATGTGGTGACAGAGTCAACCGAGTCTGAGGAAGAGCCTGAGTTGGTGAAGATCACCTCCCAACCCATGGAGGGGAAAGGAGATGAGTTTCCTCCTCTAGCTCCAATCTTGACCAAGAAAAAAAAACGTAAGAAAAGGAAAACTCACCAACGATCCAACTCTCTTGGAAGTACAACAGAAGTTGATATAGCATCATTTCGATCTTACTTCCAATCAGTAAAAGCCCTACAATCAAAGAGACCACGGGTCACTAGATCACCAAGCTCAGAATCAAGCATAAGCTCTCCAGCAAAAAAGAGGGCTGACACAGCTGATGCTGTCACAGTTGAGGATGATGACCAGGAAGTCACTTATCAGTTGACTAGTCAACAGCAAAGCCTCCAAGGCTTAACCTCAGCAGGTGCAGTAACAGGGATGGCCAGCAGCCTACCAGGAGGTATGGCAGCAAAGGACACCCTGTATGAAGAGCACCAGGAAACATCTGAGGAACAGAGCGCCCACCCAGATGAGTCTGGGGGTCCCAGTTCCTAATCAATGAGAGAAAATGAACTATTAATGAAAATACACTTAAGATACTTTTGTCTCTTTAGAGTTAATGAAAATGGAAGAAGTTTGGATTTGTATGTATGTGTGTACACATGCTTGTGTGCTGTGTGTGCGTGCTTGTGTGTCTTGTGTGAGTGTGGGGGGATGAGTGTGTGCTGTGGTGCTGTGTATATTCGTGTGGGCTTAGTTTTAGAACAAGCAATTGCAATTTTAAAGAGTGGACTTTTGGCTATCGAATGCCCTGGTCCTTACCCTTTGGATTTTGAATGGCCTTTGGCCATAACTACTGACTTAACTGCGGAGTGTGTACCATCAGTACACGCCTTGGTCTTCTATACTGCCTACTTTACACCCTGGACATCATCCTGACTCCTCTCCTTACATCGCATAGCCATTGTGTATAGTGGGGTGTGTGTGTGTTTATGGGCCTTGAACACCTGAGAAATGACGACGAAAGCCAGTTTTGTGTTGACAATGTGGATAGACTGAACTGTGCAAGCTACTCTCCCAACCAGGCGAAACAGATTCCCAACAATAATAACTTCTCACTTCTCCATTTAAACACTAGAAGCTTGCAAAAGCATCATGATGATTTAGTTTCTCTCATGACTATCACAGACTATGGCTTTGATGTGGTAGGATGTAGTGAGACCTGGCTGAATGAGAGATCCTATATAGACTCTCTAAACATTGAAGGTTACCAACTCTTCAACAAAAATAGAATGGATAAAGTTGGAGGTGGTGTTTGTCTATATGTGAGGTCCAAACTAAACGCTAGAGTATGTGAGGATTTGATTATCGATGATGGTCTCTCAGACTCTCTATTCATAGAGATCAAAATTAATAAAACCAAAAATTATGTAATTGGAGTGGTCTACCGTCCCCCTGACTCAGATTTCAACATGTTCAGGATGAAACTAGACGAACTCCTGTTCAAACTAAATAGTAACAAAAAGGACTGCATCATACTTGGTGATTACAATATTGATATTGCCAAAAATGATGTGATCAAAAATGATTTTATTAATACTTTACACTCATACTCCTTCTTTCCCACTATAAACATATTTACCAGAGTCACACAGCACACTAAGACCATCATAGATAACATAATTACTAACATACCTAATACGAGCTTAACATCCGGTGTAATCATCTCTGATATTTCTGACCATTTCCCTATACTCTTATCCATTGATCTAGTGAACAAACATGTATCCCCTAATCACAAAACAAAAGTTAAAGTCCTAAATGAAAGAACAATAAACCATTTGTGTCAGAACTTACAAAATAAAAACTGGGACTCTATCTATCACTTCAGTGATCCCAATTTGGCATACAATTCCCTTATTGGTATCATAACTGAGTCTATTCACTGTACGATCCCCGAAAAGGTGGTTGTAAGCAGTACCAAAGTTCATAAGCCATGGTTGACACAGGGTATCTTAAAATCTATCAACCATAAAAATAAACTGTATAAATGTTACATAAAGAATCCTAATGATATAAACAAGGATAATTACACTAAATTTAGAAACAAACTTACACAGATCATCCGTAAAAGTAAAAGAGATCATTACACCGACTGCCTCAAATCATCACAGGGTGATTCCAAGAAAACATGGCAGGTTCTCAATAGTGCCCTCGGCAGGAACAGTAAAGTTTCAGTTCTACCTGACACCAATAGCTTTACTGGTCAAAATGCAAATTACCTTGCAAACCACTTCAATAATCATTTTGTCTCCATAGGAGAGAATTTTGCTCGGAAAATCATCTCACCCCGGGGAGCGTCTTTCACTCAATATCTTCATGGGGAATATCTCAACTCATTCTTTATGCGCCCAACAGATCATAATGAAATCCTCACAATCATTGGGAACATGAAAAGCTCAAGAACAACCGGAGCGGATGAAATCAGTAGTGTTATTCTTAAGGCCATTGCAAATTTAATCGTAGAGCCACTCACCTACTGTATAAACCTCTCCCTGCTCCATGGGATTGTACCAAAACTTGCAAAAACAGCTAGAATCATTCCAATTTATAAATCAGGAGATAAAAATGACATAAATAATTATAGACCCATATCAATTCTGCCTACACTCTCCAAGGTTCTTGAGAAGGTAGTGTACATGAGGCTGAGTGGCTACTTAGATAAATATAACATACTTGTCCCTTCACAGTATGGTTTTAGAAAACAAAGCACTACCTGCATGGCTATCCTTGATCTCCTAGAAAACATCTATGATGCTATAGACAACAACAAACAGGCCATTGGGATATTTCTGGATCTATCGAAAGCATTCGATACCATTGACTTCGATATATTGCTTGATAAGCTGCAGCATTATGGGATCAGAGGCACAGCATGGAGATGGTTTGAAAGCTACCTCCAGAACAGGGAGCAGTTCGTATGTGTTAATGACCACAAATCAGCACTGAAAACCATCACTTTTGGAGTCCCACAGGGATCCATTCTCGGGCCTCTCCTGTTCACTCTTTATATCAATGACTTTGCTTATGCCTCTGATGCCTTCCATAAGGTCTTATTTGCAGATGATACCAACTTGATCCTGTCACACAAAAATATGCTTGTCTTACAGGAAACTGCAAATAGGGAGTTGTTGAAGGTGGACTTGTGGTTTAAGTGCAACAAATTATCACTAAATATCAATAAAACTAATTACATAATATTTCGTTCCTCAAAAAATACCAACAATGGGGAAAACACCTGTCTCTCCATAAATGGTCAAGTCATTGAAAGAGTACAATCCACCAAGTTTTTGGGTGTAGAAATTGATGAATTCACTAATTTCAAAAGACATATTGATCAATTATTACATAAACTTTCCAAATATGTTGGCTTATTTTTCAAAATAAGACATATCCTCCCACTTTCAGCACTCCTTACACTTTATAAAACTCTGTTTGAACCCCACATTATTTACTGCAATATCATCTGGTGTAATACATTTCCTAGTCATCTCTTAAAGCTACAGTCCCTTCAGAAAAAAATAATACGTGCAATATCTTGGTCAAATTATAATGCCCCTACAGCTTCATTGTTCCACTCATATGGTTTGCTCAAGCTTTCCGAAATTAACACTTATCACAATGCATGCACCATGTACCAGGTGGTAAACAAACTGAACACACGCCTATGTGAGCTTGTGCCAATCTTTCGTCCCCTGCACACACATTATACTAGAAAAAAATATCTCATTACGGGTAAAGTGAGAAAACTGAAGAGCACTAGCATGAGTATAGTGTGCAGGGGACCACAGATTTGGAACATGCTCGATGGTTTTATTAAAAAATCCCAGTCTTTCCTGGCTTTTAAAAAAAATGTAAAGTATAAACTGTTGTCCTTTTATACTTGATGTTACAACTCAAACAGGTGATGAGCGAGTGGGGTGTATGTTTATGTGTTTTCAGTGTGTATGAGTTTGAGATTCAAGTATCGAGTGTGTCTGGGGTGAGGTGATGGATGTGTGTATGGGGAGGGAGGGTAGTTCTTGGGTCCCCGCTACAAGCATTTCTTGCTTATTGGGGTTTCCTTTTCATGCTGCTAGTTGTGTTGTTGCCACTATGTGCTGGATGTACTGTATGTATGTTGTTGTGTTCTTTGTATTGTCCTTGTCCACGATAGCATAGCATGAAATGAAATAAAAATTAAAAAATTTTAAAAAAAAAATTAAAAAATAAAAAAATAAATATAAAAAAATTAAAAAATAAAAAACTATGGTACCAGGAGAACTGTTACGCAGATTCTCCAATATGAAAATGACTATGGTGCCACTACAGCACCAGGAGACCTGTTAAGCAGATTCTCCTATATGAAAATGACTATGGTGCCACTACAGCACCAGGAGACCTGTTAAGCAGATTCTCCCCGAATATCCCTTTGGGCTTTCCTTAAATGCAGGCTTTGCACACTCCACAAGTCCCTTTGTTTGTCCAAATAAGGTCTGGCAGGAAGAGAAGTTTCACCACCCAGGGACCCCCCTCCAGGGAGAGAAACAGCTACTCCTCCCAATCTAGTGACAGTAATAAGACTCTTTGAACGACGGCGCGTGATCTTATGATCTTCTCTATCATATCTATATATCAGGTGAGGTCCCGGTGATGGCCACTCTAGATATTTATATGGACAAACGCATCCCTGATAACCTATACAATCCTCCTTCCACATTCTTTATTTCTCCCCATCCTATACTTTCACATACCACACACTTAAATTAGTATTATCCAGGTTCACCACATGTATCATATTATCCACAATTACTTTATACTTCCACAATTACTAATTTACATGCACATACATATGATGCAATATACATATACAGCTTTGTTTAATATGTTCACCATTCAGTCCAGAACCTAGGCCGTAGCAAGCCTGAGTTCCCGGCGTCATTAGGGATGCCGTTTCCTTCTGATGTCCAGTTGTAGGCTCAATCCCAGCTGTAGTTTACGAGGCCGTGAGAGGTCAGAGGAAAAGGTTCTCAGGCCACCAGGTAAATTGTTTTATTGCACCCTCAAGGAAGTCACCACCAGCTCCAAGGGTTTATGACTGATTTCCAGCCTTACACTATTCTTTATTTGATCAGTGTTAATTTCTAAAATTGCTTGATGATATTGCTAATATTAGAATAATTTAATAATGAAATTTTTTTTTAAATAAAGTTGCACAATCCACGTAGAAAAGGTCTATTTTCATTCAAGCTCAAAACTTCAATATATCGGCTGCCATATCGGTAATCGGCGAATTCCCCCCTCTAAAATCGGTATCGGTCTCAAAAATCCCATATCGGTTGGGCTCTAGCCAGTAGGCTACCCGGCCATGTCTCAGTTTCACCTCTTTTTAAGTACAAGTGAAACAGTGACCAATTAATATAGTTCCATTTCATTGCCTTTGCAAGAAAAAAATATTTATTGTGAAAAGAACATTCGTATATGTGAAAAGCATAACATGTGCACATTATTGTTGTCAAAAATAAATTTAAACTTTGGTATCTGACAGGGGATTGAACCTGGATCTCAAACATGGAAGGCAGTTACTTTGACCACAAAGCCAAAGAGCCATATAGGACAATATTTGTTTGTGTATCCTGTGATACTCTTTTCAAATGTAGCGACAAGTGGAATGGGATATTTTACATTACCTGCGGTAAATATTTTGGTGGTAGCATAATTTTAACAGTTAACCGTTTATATTGTTGAATTAATTAGCCTTTGCAAAAAAAGTTGTTTAATGTGAAAAGAACATTATATATCTGAAAAGCATAACATGCACATATTTTTTCTCAAAATGTAACTTTAGTGCACAGTGTGGTAATCTGTTGCTGTAACAACCAAGCTAACAGAGCTTTCACATTTCAGTGTCATTTTGAGACCGTTTTAGCTGCCCCATAGAAGTGAATGGAGAGCGACAAATACCCTATTCTGGATTATCACCCCAGGGGAGCACACAGCAACTAACGAACATATTTTGCCACCATTTGGATTCATATATCATAGCCAGGTAACTACACAACCCAAAGTTCTACCAAACGTCAGTTGTGCTTTAAGCTGTGTACTTTGAGATGAGAGAGAACTTGATCAGATGCGGATATCCAATGGGGAGAATTATTCTTTCAGGGTATGGAGCATTTTTGATGACGAATTCGGCAGGAAAAATAAGAAGAAAATGTGCTAAAATAACCCAAGCTTGAGGCTTTAATGTGTGGATGTGTGAAGTTGTACCTGAATTCTGTGTGAGCCTACATGAGGTTAGAACGTACAGAAGTTAATATTTTAAAGGGTGGTTATTGTGATTATTTCTGTAGGAAACCCTGAAAAGTGGCAAACTCGCGTGCTGTATAGATATGGGGAATGCCCTGCCAAGTCGTTAATTGGCGGATGGCATACCTGCGATCCCAATTAAAACGTCTATCGACAAAAATGTCTAAGAATAAAGGTCAGCTGTCTAAGGTGGCACCAGCGCAGAAGAGCAAAGCCCACACACAAAAGGCTTAAACAAACACACACACACTGTGATTCCACATTGTGTGCCACAATTTATTGGTCCAATCGATTTTTGCATTTTAATCATGTTCAGATAGAGTGAAAGAACAATTTACGAACAAATGAGTGGATATGCATGCCAGAGCCTATCAAGCAAGGGCTTGTTGAAGGGAACCAATAAAGGTAGTCAGTCATAAACTGGTCATGCATGATCTGAAGGTTTTAATTCTGGTGTGCATGAAGCCATTAAGCATTTGAATACTGCTGTAGAAATAAACACAATAACTGCTATATGTGTTATATATTTAACTTTGCTTAATGTATCATTTTTAAGAGATAAAGGTCTCATGAGTCATGACTGAAAACCGACATTTTCAAAATCTTGAGCAGCATAATAAAACATGAGAATAATGTGAACATTATTTTCATAAACTGAAATGTTTACTTTCGATAGTTTTGTGAAATACAAATAGATTAAATTCATGGCACACAGCATATGGCAACTTCGTTTCATTTAATGGAAATAATCATTGTCATAAGGACCACATATGAAAAGTAATGCAGAGAAAATTTTAAATCTAATTTCTTAATAGGGTATTATTCAATATAAGTACAGAAGTAAAGTTACAATTAGATCTTGCAAGTACATCAGATTTTAATGTATACCTTTACATTTTACAGATCAGTCTGCTTCTCAAAACATGCTGGGAATGAAACAGCAGCTTGTTTATTTTATGAAAACTTTATATTTTCACCATCAAAAATGCACAAATAATTTATGCAGTCAAAAAGAAGTTGCATTATATGGTGCCCAATCCAACTAATGGTTAATCAAGAAATCCAACATAATAGACTACTATGCAATGCTGTCAATCAACACGTAGTGGCAACAATACACCTCAAGGGGGCAGGCAATTACAAGGCATGAAATTGTGTATATTCTACGCAGTCATAAAGTGATGAATGTGATGCTCAAAATGTATGCTTGTTAATCCCTCTTGTGTCTTTTCTGTGAGAATCAAATTTCAGATAATGTAAATTATCCTGTTCATGGTTTGGTGCACTTTAAAATAAAAGGAGGGTTTGGCTACGACTGTATTATATACATTCAAATAATAGGAAACCATTATTTGAAAAGGATACATTCATTGAAGGTTTTGTTCATTATTGGACAACTAACTTTATTAATGTCAATTAATAAAGCATGTAGAAAGTACATTATTTTCTCTGAATTCATATATCAACTGTTCAATAATCAACATTGTTATCCACTGTTATGAAATAAAACAATAATACAAATAAAACTCAATATCACAGTATCACTTACTGCCATATGTTCCTCCTCTGGGAGCTGGATTTGAACATGGCGAAGGACAAAATTCCCATGAAACAGGCGCCACAGGATCTTCTCGAAAGCAGGGAAACGCTCCTGCTTGATGACCCCTGCCACGAACCTGCCACGGAAAAAGAACCCATTAAATGAGGAGAGGACGAGGGAGGGGAAGGTCTCTCATTAAAATTACATCTTTTCACAAGTTTTTAGATAAAATGGTTCTCACTCATTACAAATGGCTTTCACAAGACTGATGTGGTGAGGGTGAGATGCTTGTATACTGTAAGTCAAAAAAAGGAGAGGGATTTTCCTTTGAGGAAGGTAATACAGTATACGGTCCGTATTTGGACAGTGACAAGATTTTGGTTGTTTTGGATCTGTTCTCCAGCACATTGGATTTGAAATGGAACAGTGACTATGAGGTTAAAGTGCAGACCATATTGGGTGAACCGTGTCGAGATTATAGCCATTTTTATACATAGATCCCCCCTATTTTAGGGGACCAAAAGTAATTAGACAAATTAACATAAACTTAAAATAAAGTCATCATATTTAATATTTGGTTGCATATCCTTTGGCATGCCATGACTTCCTGATATCTGTGAACCAAAAATATTAAAAACAAAATAATTTCCATAGAGTTCAATAGAAAAACAACCCTTAAAGTGATCCATCCATATCTATCGCATATCTGGCAGCAGTGATGATTTCAGGCTTGTTTGACACCTCAGAACCTTGATGACTTACAGCCATTTAGCCAACCATGGGCTCTATCGTGACAATCTTAGCGCTTGGTCTAAACTCATGCCACAAGTGCATTTAGGGCGTGTCCAAGTGCCCTAAATGCATGGTGCAAGGTCCAAATGGGCTGAACTTAGTCCCTTAATTAATTATAGGTGTGTATTGGGTGTAACATGCAATAAACCCATCAAAATGTCATATCCCATTCTCTTTAAAAGCCTGCTTTTCCACCTTGGTGGATTGCTTATATGATGGTGAAACAGACATGCTCGTGCGTGTGTAGTGCGAGCAAGGAATAGGCTATATGGATCAATAGTATGATAAATATTATTCAGACTAACCATTATGATGCTTTTTGATATACACATTAATAATCTTTAACATTAGGGTTTAATACCGGCACGGGTTCCGGTAATTCGCGGCGGTGCTGTTATTTTTGAAAATATTAACTTTAATTTCGTTAAAAGCACCTGCAGCAGCTGATAAGAAGATACCAGAACATGGTTTCGTCTCACCTTCAGGGTGCTTCCACAGGTCTGTAAAAGTATGGAATTATGAATGACTGATTTCCAGACCTGGAAAAGTATGGGAATTTGGGTGGAAGTATTTAAAGTTTTGCTCATAGTAATACATACTAGCCTACACAAAAAGTTCACAAAGCACTAAAATATGATGAAGAAACCAAGTGTCCCCCTTATCAAAATCCCGAAAATTGTCCACATCTGCACTCTTGTGTTTGTTCGAGATGACTGTCTGACTGGATGCCAGCTCTTTCAATCCGGGAAACAAAAAGCAGTTTTGAATGTAAGAAACTGGTTGCAATATATTGATTGCATTTAGTCCAGAGCAATGATTACAAATAAAATATAAAGTATCCTAATGATTTGCATTTGTTTATTTTTATTTTTTAAATGCACAATTTATTCTGCTTTAACTACTGGGGAGAAACCATGGAAAAAAACGCAGAACATGTTCTTGGGTCACTTGGCACCTTGCCTGGATCCAAACCCCTGAATCGCTATTTGCAATTGTTTTTTCGTGAACAATTCAGGGTCTGGAATTATCATACTCAATTTCAATTTCTCAGTTGGAAATCCAATTCGGCCCATAAGCGCCTTTGTGGGCAGGATTAACGTTGGTGACATAATCAAGCTGTGCCAGTCAGTCTAATGTCTAAAATGATGATATATAGACGCTGCTCTCAAGGCTGAGTCATATTTTACCATTTGTAACTGGATGACACCATACGTCTCAGAACCTTATAATGCTGGTAGGAACAGGTTAGATAATCATCCCAGGAACTTTATTTTATAGAAATATCATGACACCTTTAAGTAAAATGCTAATTTATGGCATCCAAATTTGCCATGTCCACTGGGTAGGATTCATATAAAATTCTGTCAACATTGTTGCCAACATCCGATGTGTACCAAACTTTTTCCAGGTACAGATGTAAACATGGGGAATCCATATACATGTTTGAAACGCATCCAGGGTCCACCCAAACCCTACTGCAGGCCCACCCCACAGCCAATATGTAGTACAAGTTCTCTATGCTCCAGAGGTCTTAGGAAGATACATTTTGGAGCGTAGCTTCTTCAAACTTTCTAATACATACCCTGAAAATGTGGGGATGGTTATTTCCCCTGTCCTGAGTAATGAGTCATTGAAGTATGTCATTTTCTGTTCCATTATCTATTAGGGTAGTAGCTGTTTCTAGATGCTGCTGTTTTGACTGTCCACTAGAATATATTTGGTACTGAGCAAAGGAGAACATACTAGAATGTATCAATAAACTGGTTCATTGGCTTCATTACTACACAGGAAAAGATAGCATAGGCTTTTCTTGACAAATTTAGTTCAGATTAATTGTTTGTTTAATTAAACAAATTAAACATTTACCATTATAAACCAGATAATAAAAACACCTTTATAGAAAACAATAGGATTTTTGAAGAATGGTTTGCTTGTTCACCAGGTATGGTCCAACTGATGCAGACCTTTTTTGAAATGGAGAAGCCACACCCTCAATCCTTTCTAAACCAATACAAATCTTCAACCCACGGTGACGCAGAGCCTGAGCTAATTAGGGCTGGGATGCTTACCAAAATACTGCGGCATTGCAGTCACGTCTTGCTCACTGAAGGGCTGAGTTGGTCACCGCATTACCGCATGTTTTGCTCTGTCTCCTGGAAGGGCACTGGTAACGGGCGTAACAAGCCAGAGGGTGGGAGCGGAGAACCCTTGCTGCGAGCACAAACAGAACAAGCAGCAACAAATTTGCGCACGTCCTTCTCCATACCAGGCCACCAGAATTGTCTGGAGATAAATTCCTTGGTACGGTGGGTACAAGATGCGCCACAAACTGTGATGAATGACCCCACTGGAATACCCGAGGCCTCACTTTGGGAGGTACAAAAAGGCAATTGACGGGACCCCAACCCGGGCCTGGATTATGTAGCAATGCCTGTTGCACCTCCACTTCAATGTCCCATAGCACAGGAGCGAATATCTGGGAAACCAGCACAATGTGCTCCGGAATAGTAGGACTGTCAGTCCACTCAAAGATGCGTGATAACGCATCAGGTTTAACATTCTTCATACCCGGATGATACGTTAAAAGAAAGTTAAACCGTGTAAAAAACTATGCCCAACGCCTGTCTAGAATTACGTGTTCTAGCCTGTTGGACGTACTCCAAATTCCTGTGGTCGGTCCATACAGTAAAGGGGTGGTCCACTCGCTCCAGCCAATGGCACCACTCTTCCAGAGCCAATTTGACTGCCAGTAGCTCCCGATCACCTATGTCATAATTCCTCTCGGCCAAAATAAGGGCTTGAGAGAAATATGCACATGGGTGCATTTTGCGATCAATGGGTGAGTGCTGAGATAAAATAGCGCCTACGCCCAACTCGGAAGCATCAACCTCTACCACAAAAGGGAAAGAGGGATTGGGCGTAACAAGAATAGGCTCAGAACTGAACCTCTTCTTAAGTTCCTCAAAAGCAGAGTCAGCCCTTGGATTCCACCGAAATTGAGTAGCCGATGTTTTCTTAGTAAGGGCAGTAATAGGTGCGGCGAGCGCACTAAAATTGCGAATAAAACGCCTAGAAAAATTTGCGAACCCAAGAAAACGCTGGACCTGCTTAACAGAATTGGGAGTAAGCTAATTTAGTACAGCAGAGACTTTCTCGGGATCCATACAGACCTTGCCCTCTGATACTATGAATCCCAAAAAAGAAACCGTGCTAGTGTGAAATGAGCACTTCTCTGCTTTCACAAATAATTTGGCCTCCAACAGGGCTTTCAACACCTGTTTAACATGACCGATGAGTTTGTAAATCGGAAGAGAAAATTAAAATGTCATCCAAATAAACACTAATTTCTCCAACATCTCCCATAGTACATCATTTACTAATGCCTGAAACACCGAGGGGGCGCTAGTGAGCCCGAACGGCGTGACCAGATACTCGTAGTAGCCGTTGTGGGTGTTAAAAGCAGGTTTCCATTCATTGCCCTCACACATGCGCACCAGGTTATAGGCGTTACGGAGGTCTAATTTAGAAAAAAAATTTGGCCCTCCTAGAGACGTTCGAACGCCGAATTCATCAGGGGAAGCGGATGCCGATTCTTAATGATAATGCCCTTTAGAGAGCGATAATCGATACATAGCCTTAATGTTCTATCCTTCTTTTTAACAAATAAAAAACCTGCACCAGCAGGCGATGTAGATGGCCTTATAAACCTATTGGCCAACGCCCCATCAATATATTCC
Source organism: Ilyophis sp. 1 JC-2022 (assembly GCA_022702515.1). NCBI lineage: Eukaryota > Metazoa > Chordata > Actinopteri > Anguilliformes > Synaphobranchidae > Ilyophis > Ilyophis sp. 1 JC-2022. The sequence continues at coordinate 65,766,667 of CM040403.1, read as the reverse complement.
TTCATAGCCGCACTCTCAAGAGCCGATAAGGAATATAAACTCCCTCTAGTAGGGGTAGTACCTGGATGGAGTTCTGTGGCGCAATCATAAGGCCGGTGAGGAGGAAAGGTGGTTGCCCTCTGTTTACTAAAAACCTCTGCTAATTCGGCATATTCAGCCGGGATGTTGGAAGGCAAAGGAAATTCAAGTGTTCCTGCAATCCCAGTCACTCCTCTCTGAGTAGGGGACATAGGAAGAGTAGACCACTGAATCGCAGAGTCGGAGAGCTCCTCAGAAGAAATCTCCCTCCAATTAGAACATCCGTCAGCCAGGGAGTCCCACTCAAGACTCTCGTAACCAGCTTCAGAACCTGAGACAGACTCTCTGTGATTGGGCGAAGAGGTAACCTCCTCCAGCTCAGACTCGGAATCAGAAATGTCAACACGTTCCCCGGACAAACTGGAAGGAGCGAGGTGACCCTGCGTGGTACACACGGAACCCCATTGACGAATAACTAACTTATCACCTCCCCACTTAATATGGGGATCGTGCTTAACTAGCTAAGTGTGACCTAACACCAAAGGATAAGCAGGGGAATCGACTAACAGAAACTGAATGCTCTCGATGTGTTTCTGTTGAAGAGTCGACATGATGAGAAGAGACGTAACTTCCTTAATAGTGCCTGACCCCGACGGACGACCGTCGAGAGTGGTAACTAACCGGGATTGGTCCAGACACTGGACCAGAATTGTATTTTTTCTAGCCCACTGGGCATCAATAAAACATTCCACGGTCCCGGAATAAATAAAAGCCTGGACCTGAAGCGAGTGCTCTCCCCAAGAAAGGCTAACAGGTAATAATGTCCAAGGTGCCTTAGTTCCTCTAGTTCCTCGTTTTGGACACTGATAGAAAGAATATGCCCCTTCCTCCTGCAGTAACGACACCACTCAATTTTAGAAGCGGTGTCTCCAGCAGGTGGAAAAACTGCCCCATCTACCTGTATGGACTCCTTAGTACTAGATAAACAGGGTTTAACTACTGGAGGAGAGGACTCCGTGACTGGGATAACCAAAGACCTTATCCGGTGATCCTTTGTGTGTTCTCTACGGTGTAAACGGTCCCACAGTTGATTGTCTATCCATATAGCGGAAGATACCAACGCATCTAGAGAATCGGACTGCTCAAGAATGGATAGGGCATCCTGAACTGACTCGTCTAATGCCTCAGAGAATAACGTCATCAGGGGAGCTTCTGACCAAATTGTCTTGCCTGCCAGTGCTCAAAATGTTATGGCGAATTCAGCCACAGTATCGCTATCTTGGTGAAGGCCGTCTAGTCAACTCCCGACCCGAAATGTTATGGTCGAAAACCGACTCCATTTCGTCCATAAGTGTTTTAGTAGTATTTAAAATGGGAGACTTTCCCCTGATTAATGGAGTAGCCCAGTCAAGCACGGATCCGGTGAGTAGTGAAAGTACCAACGCGACCTCTGACTCTTGTTCACTAAACCGTGACGACTGGGCTTTAAAAATTTTGTTAACATTGGGCAAGAAACCTTAGCCACTTGCCCGGTCGGCCATCATAGTGGAGGGGGAGCTGTAATTTGGGTTCCCTACCCCTCTGAGCAACAGTGATAGCCTGTGCGGCAGGTAGAGGTGCTTGGTGTGCAACTGTGAGTAGGCGCATGCTCACTATCAACTCTTTGAGGTAACACTCTTGAGCCCTCATCTGGGTATTCAGCTGCCATATTTGACCCTTAAGTAGCTGCTGTTGGGCCTCCAATCCCCTAACATACTTCTCGGCGTTCTTATCCCCGGCTGATCTCCCTTGGAAGACCTCGCTGATTTATCCATGATATGGCTTCTTTGTACTGTAATGGATTTTAGTGGCGGATAATCAAACGCGAAGGTAGGGGGCTCAGAAACAAGTCATTCACGCAGTGAGGACCAATAAAGGGAATAACAAAATAAAAAAGAAAGAAAAGACAGGAAACAAATTCCTTGTGGCGAAACAGCCAAACAAAATCAACCCACTAAAATAGGGCGAACTTGAATAAAGAGTGAAACACAATCTAAATCTCCCGAGCTCAATACTGGAGCCAAAACTGGAAACTTAGCAAAGAAAAGAACACCTTCGGCACATATCGGACGGCCGAAAGAGTGTAAAACAAACGAAACAAACAAAGAAAACTGTCTCATAGAGAACAGCAAAGAATAAAATAAATAGCACAGAACGCTAGGTGGAATAATACCTATACCAGAACTAAAATCTAATAGCAAGTCCCCCATGAACATAAACAGCGTTTAATATCACAAGGTCGCTAGTACCTGGCTATACCTGGCTCAATGCAATGTCGAATGACAAAGAAGCACCGGGGAAGCGGAAGTGAGGAACTTAAATACCCTGCAGGTAGAGGCACAGGTGGAAACAATGATGCGTGAAAGCAAACCCCGGAACGGGGAAATAAGGATGAGAACCGCAACGGAAAAGAAAATAACAACCCACAAACCATGACAGGAATCAACAAGAATGACAACTATCCCATAAATGTCAATGGAAAATTAATTGACCCCACCCCTACTGAACACATCAGTTATATTGAATTTATATTGAGTCATGTCACAACAGTATTTGACCTATAAATTAATTTGGTTCAAAAGGGAACATTTACATTTTTAACAGTACCTTAAATAATCTGCATGCATGGCTAAGTGAAATATACTGTTATGTTCTGAGTGTGAGTTCTGTCTGATTTGTATTTGTATTTTCATTATTATTACTTTTTATTTCATCAGTTCATTCCCCTCTGTTCGTGGGTTGTCCGAGTCGCATTCGTGTGTTTGTTTACCCTGTCTCGCGTATGCACTGTTTGGGTGACTTCGGGATTTTCCGAGGGTTCACGCTGTATTTCCGAAGTTTAGTTTTCTGTTTACTTCCTGCTTTACGTTTCCCGTGTTTATATTGTTTATATTTATATAACTCATGCTAACAATCACTCGGGTGTTTATTAGTTAGATGCATATTACTACAACCATTAACTTAAATGTTTACGAACATACTAATTGTCTGTATTTAGTTAGAACTAACAATTAACAAGTTTCCTCGCTGTATCTCTGCGATACTAAGCTGTCCTTCAGCTACTGGTTACTCGTTTCAACTGTCTCTCCTTTGAGACCACGCCTCCTTAATTCTAGTCACGTTCCGCTCCTACTTGAGCCTGTTGTTTGTAATGCTTGTTTCCGAGTCCCTTCCATGTTTTCGTGATTTCCTTGTTATCGAGTTATTGTCTCCTAATGTGTTCACCTTACGTTGTTTGTAACCCCTCCCACTTCCTTGTGTATTTAACCCAGTCGTTCTAGTCCCTCTTCGCGAGTTCCTCATACTTTATAGCGTTTGTTTGCCAGTCTATTTTGAGTTGTCTTAGTATCTGTTTTCCGAGAATCCATTGTCCCCCCCGTGTATTTGTTTTTCCGAGTTCTGTTAGTTTTTTTGTGTTTGTTTCTTTGTCCGTCTTTTTGGTTTATTTCCGTGCCTCATTGATTGCCCGGTTTTTTACTTCTGCCCGTGTTCTCACGACCCTGATTTTCTGGACTGTGATTTTGTACCTCTGCCGTGCCTTCCCGTTTTTGACCTCTGCCTGTTTGTATACTATTCTTCGGATTTTGATTTTTGTACTGCTACTGGACATTAAACTTCGGTTTTTTGTACCCCTGCCTGCTACTGGGTCCCTATTTTCCACCGGTCATAACATATACAGTTAATCTAAAACATTGTACACACAAACATACAATTACTATTGATGTATAATATACAGAAGCATAAAAGTACATTTTAATGTCAGTCAGTGTTTCACTAGCTATCTATACTAACTTGACAATGATAAACAAACAGTCCTTTAGGTTAGGTAGCCAATAATCACAACCATCCATGCTTCAATAAAACATAATTGCAAGCTACTTCTGGCAGAATAAGTATGCATGTCAGTGAACTTTTTTAAATTACATTTTTATTTTTGGTATTAATTGGCCAGCTACCTTACAGCATCTCCTGAATATACTTGCAAGGGGTTAAAAGGAAAGATATGTCCACACTAAATGTATGGTCCTGAACTCTATGGCTTTTACCAAGGCCCTTTTTTCTCTTTTACACAATGGTTTGGTATGAATTTCCGGGGCACTGTATTTGTGTGAATTCAAAGCACAGTAGGACCCACACACTGGGATTTGCAAATGACTGAAAATCTAATATTAGAAAAATACACTTTATATAGTATTTTTAGTCCTGTTACTAAAAATAGTATATAAAAAGTATTTTTCTAATAATATTGGATTTTCAGTCATTTGCAAATCCCAGTGTGCGGGTCCGACTGTGCTTTGAATTAACTTTTACCAGACCTACGCACCTGGGTTAAAGTTATATCCTGTATATAAAAATTCTTGTGGACATCTAATTCAAGGGGCGGCTTTACTACTGCTCCTACTGTATTTGTGTGGACTGTCAAGGGGTTAAAAGTATATGCCTATACCAAAGGACAGTTCATACCAGGCCAGGTATAAAACAGAACAAAGGGCCTTGGGGGGAAAGGGGAAAAGCCTAGGACTGAGCAATTGGAGGAATAGAGAACATTACCGCATGTTTTGATTCAGTGAAAGAACTGTGTAATTACCACCAGTGACACCTCAATAGGATCATACAACGTCACCAGCTTGGAACCACATCTTTAAAAATTTAAGTGAACACACTTTATTCCATTTAGAGAAATTCAATTGGATGGACTTTAGTCCATCACTGTGCCTTCATTCTAATCAATTTTCTCAGCCAAGTGCTCCACTATGATAAAGTAAGGCACACACAAACCTGTCATGGGGCTCGCCTGCCTTTTCTTATTTCTGCGGTCTCTCGTTCTGTTTTCCTCTACAGGGCACTCTTTCGGATTTTTCGTGTTCCACGCCGGGGTTTCTTTTCATTCCGGCACTTAGTGATTACACCTGCCCTGCGTTTCCGCCGGCTATTTATACTCTGCATCTTCCGGTATCAGCGCGATTCTTCCCATTTAACATAGTAGCCGGTAAAGGTACAGGACGAGTGTTGAGCTGGTCGACTGCCTTGCTTCATTTAGTATTTGAAGCAACGCGGTATTTCGCCTTTAGCGTTACCTACGAGCTTTTCGCCCGTATTTATTTTGGGTTGTTTTCGGTTACCGTTTATTTCTGTTATCTCTTTAGATCGCTCTCTCATATTATGAGCAGATATTCTTTCTTTTCTATCTCTACTCACTGACACTGCTGTCAGTTCGCCCGATTTATTCGGATAATTTTTTCCCCCCTTTTTCAGTCTCTTATGTAATACTCCCTTGTATTGGGAGTGGGAGCCTTTCTGTTTTCCTTTTTTCCCTTTCCCTTCACTGAGCCCGCTCCGTTCTACTGGTGTCGCTCTGGGATACTTTATTTGAATCCCTTCTGTCGCGTCTGGTCCTCCGATACCAACCCACTCCATTACACAAACCCCAGTATGGGAGACTGTATGTATCATTAATCTCCTGCTCTTTGTTTATTTCTTGTGGTTTGTGTTAAGATTTTGAGTTTCTGTTAATATCTTGAGTTTTGATAGATTAAAGATTTACCCGAGTTTTAAGGGTCCACTGGTGCAGGTGCTGACGTTGCTTGTCCGACGACTGGTCACCTGAGATAAGGCAACCATGGACACAGAATCCTCAGAGGCAAGCTCGGAGAAGGGTAGTTGTGATTCGGCCTGTAGAAAACCCACAGTAGAGAAGACAAACAGAATTCATTTATGGATGTCACAACAATTCTAACTCGACCCCTGCACCTTGCTTTTCAACTGAAGGTGTCATTAACTCATTTAATACCAGAGTGTTCTGGAACTCTAAGCCTCAGCAGTGCCACAGTGTTCCAGAACACTAGTCCCTGCAGTGCCAAGCCAATATGGCTGCCAACATTCAAAATTTTTATATTGATTCTGTCAATGTGCAAACATCTAATAAAACACAGTATTTTACATATTGAACAAAATTATTTGTTAATGTTTACTCCAGCAGCAGAGAGATACAATAATCAAGTGTGTTTGTTCATTTCCTCCCACTGCTGAGACAGTAGTCTAGCAGTAGCTAGTCTGTTATATTGTCCACTTCAATTTATTTATCTTCTTAGTGCCGCAGAAACACGTTGGTACAAATCGACTGGAACATGTTATTCCCACGCCCGATGTTGGTTTAGGTGGTTAGTTGTTCTAGATTAATTTTAAAACACAGGCTAAAATATAACTTCAAATTCGCAATCGCTATAATCCGCAGCATCCTCCCACCCACCCCTCCCCAAACTGCACCAAAATAAGTGCTTTTAGATGGAATTTTAATCAGAGAATTATGGCAACAGTGAAGTACAACATCAGGCAGCCCATCGCCCAATCACTGCACTCGTTACGTACAAAGAGAAACCAGCACATAAAGGATTGTGTCCAAAAGAAATTATGAATCAAGAAAATAAGAAAGAAAAAGCTTCAGGATGAAGCTCGGCCTATGCACATAAGCAATGTTACCAGATTATCAATAAGCGTAATTGATTTGATTTGGAGGGCCGCACGGTGGTGCGGTGATTAGCACTGTAGCCTCTCGGCATGAAGGCACCGAGTTTGAATCCCGGCCAAGGGCCTTTCTGTGCAGAGTCCGTGACCGCGGGGGTCCGCGAACCTCAAACCATCACTCTGCTGCCAGATATGCAGTAGATATGGATGGATAACTTTAAGGGTTGTTTCTCCTGACAAATTTTCCCATTGAACTCTATGGAAAAATAAGTTATCCATCCATATCTACAGTATTTCTGGTAGCAGAGTGATGGTTTGGATGGTTTTTACTCATCTTTACTAGGGGTGCCAATAATAGTGGAGGGCACTGTATATATGGGTCCAAAGCCCTATCCAAAACGTCATAAAATTAATTAAATTAGTTTCGTCCATTATAAAGCATATATATATTTGCCCTATCTGATGTTTTAACATAAAAACCTTGATATCACAGTGTTACATACACCTAAATATGTTGTACCTCAATAAAACATCACTTTTACCTGTACTCTACAGTATGTATACTTTTGCCCCGGGATTGCATTTTTCTGCATTTTTATTTTCAAAATTTATGTTCCCATTACTCCAAGGAAAATTTTACATTAATCTACCACATATCAGCGCACAGTAAATTGGAATGAGCATTTGCTATGCCCTAAGTGACAAGTATATACGCCATAGCCTATATTATGTACGATAACATGAAAATAAAATAGAATTCCACAATCTGCAAAATGCTGCCAAATGTTCTATCGGCGTGAAAATCAGTAGCCTACATCAAAAAATTAACGATTGCACTACAGTATGTGAAATGCACTCAAAATGTGAAAATAACAATAGGCCTATCAATCATATTGGAAAGACAGTGCTCGAGTGGAAAAATGAACGTAGCCAGCGAGACCAACCACATTTTAGAAGCTGTATATACTCCCCCTCCCTATGAGCTTGCGTAATACTAGACCATTAAAATGAAAACTGTCGTTATGCTGGGCTGTACTTAATTTTTCAAAGCACCCAAAGAGACAAAGCATATACCGCTGCTATGCACTCTATTGGATAAAAGAATCAACAATTAAACCAGAATGAGCTGTAATGAATGAGACAGGCTTGCAGGGCATGGGGAGTATTACGATTTGACGTTTCAGATGTAATAGCGGTATAAAGTGTTGTATATTTCTCAAACGGATTGTACCAGACAATAAATGACCACTGAATTTTTAAAAGAACATCTCTATCTGTAAAGCCAATGGTAGGATTGTATATTTATTTCATATTTAGTAGCAGATATTCATGTTTTTTTTGCATTTGAGTGAGCAGGTTTTTTTTGGCATACGATCAGGCTATTGTTGGGTTTATCTTGTTGCTAGGACGGAATTCAAATTTTATATGATTAATAAATATATTTATGAACTCATATATCGACGCTATTCTCCACTATGTTACGCATGGGTAAGTATAGACTGGGTGGGGGTTGCTTGTTAAATGGACTTGCTATGGAAAATAGTGACACATAGAAACCCCCTGTATTCAGCAGAGTTGTCAGGAATCGTCTACCAATAAAATTAAAACACAGAGTTTGTGATTTCTACTAATAGTTTGGCTGCAGGATTTGGCTGCGCAAAGGAGATGCCCTGCCACCATTCCAAAATCTACTTAGGACCAGGATTTCAATGACGTAGTGGGTGACTTTCCCAGGAGAGACTCCTATAATGTAAGAAATGGCTTACTTTTCTATGCCAGTTTTTTTATTGCATATTATTGCCTAGGTCTAATATTATACACTGTAAATTCCAATTAGTTAACCTTACGTAAAAAAATCAAGCAAACCGATTAGGTATTGTATGTTGTATTAACAAATGCTTATTTTGTATAGTATACTTACACTTGAGTTTAAGTAACTAAAAAAAACCTGCATAGAGTACTTGAGAATTGACTTTAGATGTAGGCTACTCTTGACTTAGTATAGACTACTCAGAATTACTATTTCAAAGTACTAAATAATTTAATGTGAACTTTACTGTAAGACTGGAATTGAGATCCCAGGGCACCTGGACACACAACACCGGGGGTGAAGCCTGTAACTATTCTAGGACGGTATAAACCAGAACTTCGGTGCCGTAAAGTCTGCTGGGACCATCTGGCGTGAAGTTTATGACGTCAAAGAATGTCTCGACGTCATGACTTTGGAAGAAACGCTTGGACTGTCGTAAAGACAAGCACCCAAACAGTGCCATTGTGCCCCCATATGGCGTTATCAGGGCAGGTCAAATCTCTGTCCTTAAACATATTTTCACACACAACACAACATGGTATAGATTGCTTTTGTTCTCAAAAAGCTTAAAAACATACAGATGTGATTGATACTTTTGCTACATTGTACAGTATACACTGGAACTAGTCTGGGCACTGGAACATACATTATACACTCTTTCCAGAGAGATAATCATGTATTGTTCAGTTTTTGAGTGTTACATTAGTAAATACATCCAGTTAACGTACCTGAATTAACAGGGACAACTAGGGTGTAAATGTAATATTCTCAACAGGAATTCTGGGACCTTTGTGGCATTAATATCAATCACATCTGATAAACTATATAGAGATGGAGATTCTCATGGCAACACAAACTTAGACCTACTCATGTTTGATATCATTTTGATGGTCTCGGTGTGAGTGGTGCAATGGTCTACATGTCCTAAATGTGCAACATGGATAGAATGTATATTTCATAACACAGGCGTAAGCTGCCGTTGTGAAATTGCCCTTACAGAAAACCATTCTGTGAAACCCCCTAGAAGGGGGGATGAAAAGTGCTGACCAGTTTATGGTTTTACGACCGTCTGCAGCCAGATCAAACGCCTAGTTTGAGCATTTAAGCAAAGAGAACAAAGCCATCGGGGAAGCTGTAATTCAGACTTTCCCACACATCTAACCTCAGGTCACTGTGTGTAGCGATTGCCAGGTATGACAAAGTATTTTTCTTCTGTACTGTATTTGAATTTGGACTGTTTAATCTGTAACTGTGTATTGATGATTTAAGTAAGTAACCTACCTGGTAATAAATTAGTTAAACTTGATTTGTGTGGTTTCTCTGAAAATTGACGTACTATCTCTGTTCACCGGTAATGGGTTGATTAATTTCCTCAGTCATGGTTATCCCCTCAGCTGGTCTAGGGAGGTTGACTATTTAAGCTTAATGTATCACGGAGTATTGCACCCGTAGAACTATGTCTTAAAGTAGATCACCTCCGCCTGGTGGTTATACATGTTGAGAACGGTGGTCGCCAATATTCCTTTCGTCGGTCCCTGAGTCTTAACCATAGAGTATACCGCACAAAATGGCTTCTTCCGCAACCTCTGAGATAAACGCAGATCTCTAGTCAGCTGTGAGTCGTGTACATTAAGGGCCCAATGTAAAGCGCGGTGTTAACAGACAGATCCAGTTCAGAGAACCGTCTTACAAGTATGAGAGTCCTTTAACAAATCAAGTGGAAATTGTACATACTAGGGGTGGGATGATTCAATCCCATAACGATTCGATTCGATTACGATTCTTTAGGCAAAGGTTCGATGCATCATAATATCTTACGTTTGACCACGATTCGATTTGATAAGATTCGGTTCGATTAATTTAGATACTTTAAAAAAATGTAATAGGTATGCTAATGTGATTTGATACCGATACATTCAGCAGTAATTAAATATTCAATTAGAACCTTACACCAAGTTCACAGCATTATGTTTATTGTTAAGGCATGCCATACATTTTGCAGCTGTCTGCAGCAAATGATGCAGCAATAAATATGACTAACAGTGTATTTTCTAAAGTTGCCCTATTTAGGTTATTGTTTTTCAAACAGTGTCAGACATGGTACCCTAATACATTTCCTTTATTTACAAAATGAAAATGGCAAAATGTATAACAATTACTAAACTGGGCCAAGAAAAATGAAATAGCCTATAGGTTAGTGTCATGCACAGTACTTTCCTAAATCTTAGTACGATCTAGAACTGCGGTGGAGCAAGATGCCCATCCATCCGTAGTTAAAGCTACTCTCGTAGCGTTTTGCAAGGACAGTCGAACTGTTTTCTTCACCTCTTCATACAGAGCAGGTATACATTTTTCACTAAAATGTTTTCTGCATGGTATGGTGTATCTAGGTTCCACGACATTCATTTTGTGAATCGGACAGTTAACGTAGTAATAATTCATTGAACGTAAGACGTTGGAAATAGTCTTACTATTTTTGTTTTTTGTCTCTAACGTCTACTTGATTTTGAATAGAAAATGGTTTAAATTTAAATATCAGAAAGCACTTTACAATTAACTGTCTGGACACGGTATGTGTATAAAAACAATTATACAAAAAAATAGAACTGTTTGGCCATTTCTCCAGGAAACTCAGGGGAAGTGTCAATGACTCGCGAGTTTAGCTTGCTAACGCGCTTGCTGTCCTTCACGTCATTAGTGTGTCGTCGGCTCAAATGGTTTATCATGTTTGTGGTGTTGCCTGTGTATCTGATTTCTACTTGGCAGATCTTGCATATTGCAGCGGTTTTGTCAAGTACACCCTCCTTCTTTCTAAACCCGAAATGCTTCCATACCACTGATTTTCTGTTCGGAACATTCGTAAGTTTCTGTCTCTTTTGTCGCACTCAGCGAGCACGCAGCTCGCCATTTCGCTCAGATCTGTCCGTCTCATTGTTGCTTGATTCCCGCCTGTCCCTACTTTCAACTCACGCTTACGTGGGGGTTGGAGCAGAAACATGGATTGAAGCTGGTCAAAAACACTCATCAAATAGACATGTACTGGAGGTTTTATATTTTACAGTGAAACAATAACTAACTTCTTCAGAATAACAATCTAAATGCCAAATGCTCACCTATATATTACACTGCTCTGCCGACTCACTATACAATTGTCACATAAATGTAGTGGAGTACAAGTATAAAGTATCATAAAATAGAAATATTCTAGTACAAGTACCTCAGAATTTGTCATGGTTTCTCAGCCTGCTCTTCCCTTGTTGGCCACTTCCCTGTGGAGCGCTCTTGTAGCGTCCTCTTTCTTTTGGTTTTCGTTGTCCCTTCCGTGTTTTGGTTTGTCTTGCTGCTCAGTGTTTTCACCTGTGTCGCATTTTCACTCATTATTTAAACCTTGCATCTTCTTTGTTCGACGCCTCCATATTGGCATTTGTTTGACAAGGAAAGCCGGTAATTTATGGTATAGGACTGATAGATCAAATCGACTGTTTCATTTCAACTTGTTGAAGTGACACGGTACTTGTTTCGGATGTCATTAGAGTTAGCTAGAAATTTTAGCTCTGTTTACTCTCTGCCCTTTGTTTGTTCCTTCGCGGAACTTCTCTGTCTCCCTGTCCTAGACAGTTCTGTCTTCACCGTCTCTTTTACCTCTTGTTTGTGTTTTCCGGCTTGTTGTTTTATTCACTGTTTGTGGGTTTCCCTTCGTGTCCTTCGTTCCATACGCTTCCCTGACAATATTGTACTTAAGCATAGTACTTACATAGTAACTGTACCGTGTTACATTCCACCATTTTGTACCACAATATACCTCTAGTGGAATCCTGACTTTTGTATTTAATTCATCAGTAGTCAATAGCTTCCACACACTGAGTCTGCACTACACCCTGTCCTGAGCGGGAGACTGAACGTTGGCTACACTAAAAAAACATTCATGTTGAATTTACATGAAAAAATTGTGGACATCGGTTCCACATATTGATCCATATCAATTTACTCAATTCATATTATTTATTAAACCAACAAGATTTCTTCATGTAAATTCAACACAATGTTTTCCTGTTCAGTCAACTTAATATGTTCAAGTAAATCTCATCATTGAGTTATACAACTTCAACATAATTCTGTAATGTCCATTCTACATGATTCATTACCATGTATCCAACATGATTTTTATAGTTGGTATTACGTAAATATATTGTGGACATCGGTTTCACATGATCTAATCTTGTAAATACAACATGAACTGTTTCCCCTAAGTGTTTGAATGCAAATGTGCAGATGGCAACAAATCCATAAACAGCCATTTATTTATGTTACCAAAATATAAATTGTAATTGCTCATAAAAATAACAAGTTACAACATTCTGACAAACAGGAGACTGCCCTTAACAAATCGACCACAGCAAAAACATGTATACAACAACTGGAGCACCACATCTAATTTTGTACACTGTTTAATTTCATTATTTTTTCAAATCAACAATAATGGTGAATGTCGCTGATTAAGTATCAAAGTAGTCAATTTCCATCCTTGTTGCCCATAGTTTCACCATTTCACAGCCTTGATTGTGAAAGAAATAGAAAATAAAATAGAAAAATATATTTAATCCAGAAAAAAAATTACTTTTCTGGAAAAAGCCACATTCTTATCAAGAGAGAACATAGTAAACATGCTAGATGATGCTACAGGTACAAATGTCCACATTATCTTTTTCCGTTTCAGTGCATCCCATATGTAAGAATTTAAGAAAATCGCAGAAAGATTTAAAAATCCAAGTGAACATTTGGAGTTGGGGGTCTTATTCGACCTAATACAAAAATTGCTATATTACAAAACACATTCTAACAGAATGCGTGCCTCCCTAATTTTCCCAGAAACTGTGTTAGTTACATTTATATATTCACACATCAGGCTGCTGAAGCATACGTATACTTATCTCCAAAATGAGGTAATGGACCCATTCACACACACACACACACACACACACACACACACACAGGTAACCAGATGAATACACACTTCTTTGTTAGCTCGTCTGAAAAGATGGGGTTCTTATCTCCCTTTAACATTACAATGGGGCCAGCCCGTTAAAAAAATGTCTACGCGAACAGAAAACACTGTAGCCTTGGAAAATGTGTGTGTGTGTGTGTAGTTTGAGAACTAATAGAGTTTATTAGATCCAAAGAAAACATTTCTCTTCTTCTTTACAAACATCAGTATTAAGGTTTATATTATTACAAAAGAATCTTACATATTATAGAGAAAATGTTAACTTGTATTCCATAATGCACCCACACATAAACTGTAGACTGTGGAAATAAGATTAGAAAATCTTATGAATATTATCTAACCCATTAGATTATTGTACTATTATGTATCTACTATTATGGTCACACCAAGGTCAAGCCGTTTCTAATATAATTAAATCAAAACTACTAAAATGAATGTCAGATGTAATGCTTAATTAAAACCAGCAGAGGCCGATGTTGACCATGAAAAAACATCTTCCAGAGGTGGAGAACAACTTCAAAACCCACAGGGGGCAGGGTTTAAGGAAAGGATAAAAGAGGGGTTATCTGAACTTTCATGGCTGCTGTTATGTTATGTTTTGTTTCTGTCATTAACGGACCTGTTTAACGTCTCGTGGGAGTGCATGGAGTTGGCGGACCGGGTGATTGAGAGTGTATTTAATTACGTGTGCTTAGTTGATCAGCCTGGGTAACTTGTATTCATGCTAATCTTTTTACAATAAATCAAGTTATATCAGACTCTAGAATGTAGTGTCTATTTGGGAGAGTTTGAATTACGTGTCGTGGAATGGTCCTGACCCCTCCCGACAGGGTGGTGAAGGGATTATTTTATTTACAACAAGCCATACAATCCTGGTAGCTACCGGTCACCATTAGAGAGCGCAGCTCCCCCACTTTAGTTAAACCTATGAATAGCCTAATCAATCAGTGAATACCAGGGGGTTTTTTATATTTTTTTCACATGGTGTCGCTGGGGGCGGTGATGGATGATAAAAAAGGACAAGGCTACAAAAAATACATGTAGGCCTATTTATGATTTTTTTTTTTCAAAAGAAAGTAAATATTAAAAGTGAAAGTTAAATATTTCACTTCAAAGTTTATGACAATTTATCAACCTTTAAAAAACTAGTTGAAGAAATAAATGTGTGGAAACAAATAGCCAGACTGGGCTTATATAGTATAACGGTAGCCTACACAAAAGTTTTGGTTCGTTCCGTTAGTTTTGACTTAACGGTTCGGTAAATTTCAGGCCCATTTCTAGACTGCTTTGATTGGGGAGGCATCAAGTGGTGTTGGTGGGTCACAAGGGGGGAATGAAGTAGTGGGGGGTCTGGGGCAGGGCATAAATTACACGGCGGCCATACGGCCATGGCCGTCAGCGCCCTGCTATTTGGCTGTAATGCCTTTAAAACTTTTGAGAGTTTTTCGGCCATTGTGGCCGGACTGCCCTTTTACTTTGACAGAAACACGCAATTATTTTAAAACGATGAGCAAACATTCTATTTACCAGGATTATTGTCATGGCTGGAACACAATTTTACTAATAAGAACAGTGGACTGGATCTATCAGTTTAATAACATGAGTTCACACATAGCCTACTGATGTTTGCTAAAGATATTGACACCATGCAACCTCTTTTGTGTAATAAATGTAATTGATTTTTGTATGTAGGTTATAAGAGGTTATGGGTAATTAAAAAATATATATAGGCAAGTAATAATACCTACTGTAATTATTTATCCACACTTTTAGCAGGGTCCCAAACCTGCATTTGATTGATGGCCTTAGTGCCACACCAGGTGACCTTGTTGCCCCCGTAAAATCAATAATTCTGGAAGGCCATATGCCCCTGCCCCCCAAATGTTGAAATTGAAAGCCTGGTCTGGGGGTCCTCCTCAGAAAATTTTGAGCATTTAAAAACAAATTTTCTGCACACGAGGTATTTTCTAAAATAAAATGTTTTATTTATGAACATTTTGGAGAAGATTTTAGGCGAGATTTGAGATGTTTTCATATACAGTGGGGACGAAAAGTATTCGGGCAGTGACACATTTTTTGTTGTTTTGGCTCTGTACTCCAGAACATAGGATTTGAAATGGAATTTTCAGCTTTAATGTGAGGGTTTTTACATCCATATTAGGTGAACCATATAGCAATTGTAGCCCTTTTTATACACAGCCCCCCCCCCATTTTAGGGGACAAAGTAATTGGACAAATCAATATAAACTTAAATAAAGGAATCATATTTAATATTTGGTTGCATATTCTTTGCATACCGTGATTTTCTGATGTCTGTGCCCCAACAACATCAAAAGACTATTGTTTTCTGGTACTCTTACAAGCGATACTCTAACCTCTCTGCATTTGAATGGATCTCTATGGGAATTGGGGGGGGGTGGCTAGATTAAGCTGCAAATTATGCTTGAACAGTATGGATCACATGGTTGGCTAAAGTCATTTAGGCCGTGACACATCGGGGACGTAACGAATAAGCGAGGCGAAAATGCGAAAAATTAGTCGGCGAATATTTCGCGTAAAAACCTGACACACCTGCAATGATGCGAAAAAACTTGCGTTATTTTTCGCGGTTGAAAATCCCTGCGAATAAAAATGGATTACTCTTCGTCGAGCGATGACGACCTGGTTATCTGTTCGGTCCATCACGGAACGAAAGTGTTTTGTTTTTTTGCCTCTACCAGAACATTAAAAACAGAGCATGCTTAAATTACATTGGCAAAATATTGAACCGGGCTTATTATGTGTCCGTTTCTACTTATGTCCTTTTTTCTGTCCCTGAGATTTTTCCACTGCCTCTTGATCTGTTCCACTAATAAAAAGGCTTAACCACAACATAACAATACATTACGTCATTTCAGCAAACATCTTTAAAATAAATCTGTCATAGTCTATGCAGTATAGCAACTCATGAAGTCTGAAGAGTTCTCTCCAAAACGATCGCTACAGTTGGCTATCAGTAATCAGGAAATCCACACAGGAGTCGGAATAAGATTTTTGGGGAACTTTATAGACTTTATTTGCCACGCACACAGACAACCGTGTGACAGCAAAAACATTTAATATAGGCTACTCTACCCTGCCCTTCTCCTCCTCCCCCTTTCTCTCCCTCCACCACAGTGGCTGCCACTGGCCAGACCCGGTAGCTAGACTACGTGTCGTCTTTCTCCTTCAGTTAGCCTATAGCCCACAATTACTACGGCAAATATCCACGAAACAATATCACATATCACGTTAGCTAGCTTTCATCCTTTGTTTTCACCAAGGCAAACGACACAGCGTAGCCTACATGAACTCGCCTAAAGTCAAAAAATAAATAGGCCTATGTATCGTGTAGCTATGTTTGTGTGTAATCGCCACTGGTTGTTCTTTTCTGCACATGAACTGCTATCAACGTTAACGTTAGACCTAAAGGTTAGCTAATGTTAGCT
This sequence comes from Ilyophis sp. 1 JC-2022, assembly GCA_022702515.1. Taxonomy (NCBI): domain Eukaryota; kingdom Metazoa; phylum Chordata; class Actinopteri; order Anguilliformes; family Synaphobranchidae; genus Ilyophis; species Ilyophis sp. 1 JC-2022. Next base: position 65,749,863 of record CM040403.1, on the reverse strand, counting down.
GGCTAAAATAGCTGGAGACAACTTTTAAGCCAATGCTAATAACCTGTGGGAGCTCATCAGATAGCAAGTTGTGCATATTGCAACCATTTAGCTATAAACCCGTACCCTATAAACCTTCATACCCTATTGTCTCGGTTATGGTTTTCCACAAATTGTCCTTCAAATCGTTGTCTTTGTAACTATTATGTCTCTTATCAAAGAGGACGCTATACTGTGACACATGTAAAGTCAGTTGGTCCGCCATATTGGATGTTGTAGTTTGTTGTGGCAGTGCGGTGACGTCAGTCATGGGAACTTGTTATGATTGGATAGATAAATAGTTTCGCAAACGAAAACTCGCAAAAAACGAACTTGCTGCAAATAAATTAAATGCCGCTTTTTCACAAAGGACATTTCGCGTTTGATGTGCAAGATTTAATGAACAATACAGGAGTTCATTTTTATTTTTCAACGTGCGATTTATTTGTGCAAGTAAATCGCGGCCAGTGTGTCACGGCCTTAAGGCAGGGTGGGAAATTAACATTCTGACCTACCAGCCACAGTAGACAGCTGGTAAATGCCTAATTTTAGCAGCCACCCCAAACTTTTACCTCATTCTACATAACGCTAGAATAACATTTCAGAAACATTACATAAAATGCATACTCATGTTTAGTAGTTCTAATAAAATAGTATTTATTATATAATGTATTACGGGTCAAACATTGTATATACATTTATTACATACATTTCATATGTACCTAAGTAAGTAGTAGTCAAAGAAGTATAAGGATAACAGCTAGGTAATGCTAGAGACAACATGAACAAAACACATGAGTTAGACATCCTGTTTCAACATTGGGAGGGATGAAGCCCTATACTCATGGGTGTAGCTAGGCTTGTGTATTAGCTTTCTATGGTACCCTACACCCATGGCTATACTCTATACACTAAACCCTAGATATCCTCATCAGAGTCTGACTCACTCTTCCTCCTCAGCACACTTCTTCATCCCTGCTCCTTTTCTCTCTTCCATGAAGTCAGGCCTCCTGGCCCAAACACTGACCTGATGCCACAACTGGATGGCTGGGGTGGGGTCAAAGTCCTCAGTGGAGGGAGTTGAAAGCTGTACTGCCAGTAGGTCTGACAGTGTATCACAGTTAAGGCCTGACCTCCAGTCACTTTTGACTTGATGTTGAATCCTCTTTCACAGACTGCTGTGGAGGCTGGCAGGGTAAGGACCAGGTCCACAAGGGCTAGGATATCTGAGCACTGGCCCTTCAGGATCCTGTTTATTTCAGGCCAGGTCGTATTGCTAGGGTCACTCTGGTAGACCCTGGTCTTCAGATACATCCACTGGTCTGGGATGAGGTCAATGCCAACTTCATAGGATTCCAATACAGGATTGAAGTGAGCAATAAGAACCTCAACTTCAGCATCTCCAAAATCTGAAAACACACACACACACAAATAACATATTTAGTGTCAGGGTTGTGACAGGGACTCAGTCATGGACAGCACGTAACAATAAATAATAATTTATTATGGGTCGAAACCCAGGGATGAGGCGAAGGTAAAGTAAAAAAATAGGCAGATATCAAAAACCGAGAAGTCACGGTGAAAGTACAAAAACACAATCCAAAAGCGAAGTCAGAAAACAAAAACAAAGATCAGGAACACGGAAGGCAAGAATACAGAAAACAGACAGAACTCAGGTCAGAAAGTGCTCGTAGCGAAACAGGGCAAAGGTAACTGTGACAAACTCACAGTGAACATAGAACAGAGTGAAACTTAAATACACTGACTGATAAGCAAACGAGAGACAGGTGAGTAGCGGAGAAGGCGAAACGCATCAGAAATCAGGAGTGGAGAGGCGGAGTTACACAAAGTGGGAGTGAAAACATAAACACATGGAAGGGAGATGGAGAAAATTAAAACACACACAAGTAAAAATGAACATGAACGAAAAACAAAGTCAAAGAAAAGCACAATACAGATTCAAATACTGATATGAAAATGCAATGTGTTTCAGAAACACTCTTGGCTGCTGTTTGGTCCTGTATGTTGTTCCAACAGCATGCCCTTTCTGTTCATGCACAAAGTACTAGAGTTCTGATTGTTTTATCACACTTGCACCTCATCATACTACTCACTGATTAGCTAGCTAGCTAGTTACGTAGATAACATTTCTCCCTGTTCATGTTCTCATTCTCATCTCCCACCCTGGCCTACAATTTAGCCTACAACATTGCAAATCAAATCCTTTCCTAACTTTAAGAGCTGGCTATGTTTTATATCACCAAATAATTTTAACACATGACACAGTAATAGCAAATAGCTACTTACGTGCACATCCAGACGTAATTGGAGAATGGTCTCTCCTTCTTCCTGATCGCATGGGCATTCCTGAACAGTATCTTCCTTTTTTAATTTCTTGGCCACCGTTTCCTCCAGAGGACAACTCTTTATTGCGAATGCTCTGCATTATCTTTAGGCGTTGTTGCTGCCAGTGCTGCGGGTTGTTTAACTCTCGTTATATGTCTCCACATGTCAGATATAAGTTATTAAATTATCTATTATCTAATACTAGATAGGCTACGTTAGCTAACATTTGTTTTTCTGAAAGAAATAATGCCAGAAATCGAACTCAATCCACCTCAGTATCGAGTTAATGTTTTAGAAACATTTAGCCTAATAAAAAGGTATCAAGCTTTTAAAAAGGTATCAATCACGATTATAGTAGGTTAGAACTAGTCAGTGATGCAGTCACTTCACCAACCAACAAAAACAATGCAACGAGATCAAGGTTTTGCCAGATCTACGCTAGGCTACTTGGCCGCAGGTAAAATGAAGCAATGCAGCACAGATGAACTGAGAATATCTTAAATCAGCAACACTTAGCCAAAATTTTTATTTTAAAATAAAATTTTATATGGCAACATGATTCGTAACCTACCTCCCACTATCATATTTCTATGGTGAATTTGACAACAGAGACCTGTTCACTATCCACCGATCACTGTGGGCATCGTAAGTAAGCTTGTTCATGAAACACAAAGTCATCCATAGCAACGAGGTCAACCGCACCCTAGTCTCGTAGAGTTCTCTGCATTCCTCAGTAAAAGATGCTCTCGGCAGCTTTGTGAATTGATTTTAAGAGGAAACTCCAAGGAACTTTTTGTGCCACATAGGAGAACTCTTAGTGGTAAAATAAAATGTTTTGTGAAAATGGCCCCTGAAGTTTTTACCTGAGTTTTTATTTTGTATCCACTTTGCAACACGCCACTGTGGCGGGTAGGTTTGATACATTTACCCGACAATTCTGAAATGGATCGTCTGTGCATTTTTTATTTATTTTTGCCTCACGATACATCATTGAGCTCACTGAAAGTCAGCTGTTTTATTATTATTATTTAATAATAAATAGGGCTACAATTGCTACATGGTTCACCTGATATGGATGTAAAAATCCTTAAAATCCGCACTTCAACCTCATAGTCACTGTTACATTTCAAATCCAATGTTCTGGAGTACAGAGCCAAAACTAAAAAAATTGTGTCACTGCCTGAAAACTTTCCATCCCCACTGTAAACAGTGTTTATAACAAGCTACATTTTATGAAATTAGTTGAGAAATAGCCCTATCCACTATGCATAGATTTTATCAGGGGATACATGCATTTGTTTGCTTATACATGGATTTTAAACACGGCTGTGCAGACGTATCTCAACCATGTTATGACCCTCGGTTACGAATGTTTGTTTAGGAGAAATTAGTTTGGTATTTCAAATACAACAGTATCCATGATGCTCAAGGCCTGTACATCCTTTCCACTCCACAGAAGAAGAAAAAAGGCTTGTTTCAGACAACAGAAGAAGAATAGAACGGCATTTTCTGTCATTAAAAGGAATACTTTATAACACTAGAGCATCAGTATTACGTTTGATTGTAACTTGTCACCACAGAGACTAATGAAGTTTGATCTCTATCTTAAAGGGTAGCAAAGCACTAAAACCACAGCACTTATTTTAGATGAGAACTGATACATTTGTTTTTTTCTAAGTGTTACTGATTGATTCTAGTCCAAATATTGACATTTTACTGCAGTCAGCGCAAAACAGCGTAAACCCGAAGAATCTGGCTCAAAAGTGTATTTAGTGGTAAAACGGTAGGTACTGCATGTTCAGTCTGTCATTGGCCAGAAACGTCATCCAGCTGACATATGACTCCCGTTGACGAAATTGAAACCTGTACTGCTAAACCCTGACGAGGGGAGCTCTTTACTTTATTGTATTGTATATTTACAGTGAACATTACGGTATACTGCTGTATTATATTACAGCGCACTCTTGTAATTTTTGATACTTACTGTATTTTTACTGCAACTCAGTAGCCAGTATGATATTGTAATTTTACGAGTGGAATGCTGTGTTACAGAAAATCTTTGTACTGCAACTCAATTTAGAGTAATAGCTACGCAGTTAAAGGAACCAGTAAATAGGAAGTGTTTCATTTTTTGTATGTTTCAAACAAAGAACAATGCATTCATAATTTTCAAACACATTTATTTGAAGCACTCATCACAATATATAATATATAGCATATAATTAACAATTCATTAATTCTTAAATGTCAGAACTTTAACTTGGCAAAATAACTGACCAAATTACAAACATCAAAGTATAAAATTATAAAATTTGAGTATTCATTTGAATATCAATTTCTTAATTTGAATATTTTCTTAAAGGGAAATGCCACCCATTTTCAGCATTGAAATGGTCAAAACTACATCCCCCTGATTGTTTTAAGGTCCTTAAAACACATTCCTTCTCTGTGTCTGAGAGCAAAGCAGGCAGGCTCCTTGAAATTATATAAGATGGTCAAAATAGAGCCCTGAGAGTCTGTGGTCATTTCTGTTAGAAACCCTGAAAAGTGCATACAGTATATATGAGGCATGCCCCATCAAGCCATAACTTGGCAGATGGCATGCTTGCCATCCCAATTAATGGAATTAGTGAAGACATTTCTTACATGCCCAACCAATTGCGGTCCATTAATTTCCGTAGCAGGGTGCAGACGTGTGGGTTTATAGTGTCCCGCTTCCTCTTCCCAGGGGCCATCTTAGAACCCATCTGTGGGTTGATGCCCACCAGGCCTCTGAAACAAAAAGAGACTATTGTTATGAATAGTTTCAAGGAAGAGAATGAGAAACAGCTGTAAGAAGTCATTAACATTAGACTAGCCTACTCTAAACAGCTAGAGAGAAGTGAAATAGCTGTACACATTGTAACATTGCAAACAACCTCTAAGTTCTCAAAACTACCAAAATAATTTGAGGTTCCAGACATTCAAAGTCAGCCAGAACATCCCAGAAATTTGCTAAATGTCCAAGATTCCTGGAGACGAATGAAAACCGCCCTGATTCACACAGCAGTTTGTTTATTACTTCCATTTGTAATGGTTTTTAAATGGTTCGGAGATTCAAATGCAAAGGTGGGGAAATCAGAACAAGTCAGCTCACAACCGTGAGGACCAATACCAGAGAGAGAAATAATAAAAGAAAAGACAGGAACTAATTGCTTAAGGCTAAACAGCCAAAAACAAAAATCAACCCACAAAAACGGGCAAACTAGAAAACTAGTAGAATACAAACTAAATCTCCCGAGCTCACGTAATGAGCTAAGACAGGAAATCTAGCAAACAAAAGAACACTCTCGGCTACCTTAACTAAGAGCCGGAAGAGTGTAAAAGCAAAACTAACGTACAAAAAAAAACTCTCAGAGAGAACAGTAAAGTACTAAATAGATAGCGCAGAACGCTACCAGGAGGAAAACAAATCCTATATCCGATTAAGTAGCAAAATAGCAAGTCTCCCCTGAACATAAACAGTGTTTAATATCAGGAGGTTGCTAGTACCTGGCTCGAATGCAAAGTCGTAAGACAAACAAGCACCGGAGAAGCGGAAGTAAGGAACTTAAATACCCTGCAGGTAGAAGCACAGGTGGAAACAATAATGAGGCTGACAAACCACGAAACGTGGGAAAAATCTGATTGATTAACAATTGTGAAAGCAGGACGAGCCGCGAACCACAACACCATTGTATTGGTAACTCTATGTCTATGCAACTAACCTTCACCAAACATGGTACACATGTTCTATAGTGGAGCATGTATTGGTATGTATTGATTTATGTAAATATACGCTAATTCCGAATTTGATGCCTGCAACATGTTCCAAAAAAGTTTGGAAAGGGGCACAAAAAAGACCTGTTTGAAACATTCCACAGGTAAACAGGTGATGCTATCATTACTGGGTATAAAAGGATATCAAAAGACTCTTTCAGGTACTCTTACAAGCAATACTATAACCTCTCTGCATTTGAATGGATCTCTATGGGAATTGGGGGGTGGGACTAGATTAAGCTTTAAATTGCACGGGAATAGTATGGAACCCATGGTTGGCTAAATGGCAATGGCTATGAGTCATCAAGGGTCGGAGGTATCAAACGAGTCTGAAACCATCACTGTTGCCAGATATGCAGTAGATATGGATGGATCACTTTAAGGGTTGTTTCTCCTGACTCATTTTCCTATTGAACTCTATGGAATAAATAAGTATAAATCCAATCAATGCCAATCAATCTACACTCAATAACCCATAATGAAGTGAAAAATTTTGATAATTAATAAAAGATCTAAAACTGAAATCTCTCATTTACATAAATATTCAAGGGTCTGCGGCATCGAACAAGCCCCAACCCATCACTCTGTTGCCAGATATGGAGTAGATGTGGATGGATCACTGCAAGGGTTATTTCTCCTGACTAATTTTCCTATAGAACTCTGAGAAGTCTATGCTAAGAAGTCGGGAGAAGAAACCCTTAAAGTCTTAGCTTGTTTGATACCTTAGACCAGGGGTGGCCAATTCCAGGCCTCGCGGGCCGGTGTGTATGCAGGTTTTTGCTGCCGCCAGTTAACAATTATTTAATTAGCCCAATCGTTTACACGATCTGATATTTTAATCTACATATCCGCGATATGAAAAGCAGCTGATGAATGTTCTTGTGCCGGTATGCGTCAATGCGTGTATTGTAGCATTTTATCGCTCTGTAATTTACAAGTGAATCGGTGATTGTGTGTATGACTAATTAGCTGATTGAACCGTGGTAACTGGTGGCAGTAAAAACCTGCATACACACCGGCCCGCGAGGCCTGGAATTGGCCACCCCTGCCTTAGACCCTTGATGACTTACAGCCATTTAGCCAGTCATGTGTTCTATGCATACATAAATTTTATCCATTTAAAATTAAATCTACAATACAATAAAGTGTGCAAAAAGTGAAGGGGTCTGAATACTTTCTGAAGCCACTGTATATACACCTAGCTCTACGCTATACATTCTGAACCAAAATTGAAACAAACCCCGAAAATAAAGGAAAATCTTTACTGTACCTTGAACAATCAAACGGGGTGTGCTGGGTAAGGGGACTGATTGCTCTACATCGGAAGCCGTGGCAGACAACTGGAACAAAATGTAGTAAAAGGTGATTCAGGGGCTGCTGAGCAGCGCACTCTGTAAAATTGTGCCGAATAAGTGAGCACCACTGTATTTGAATTGAATCTGACCCATGGCAGTGCCAACTGTGGCAGTGCACAATTGGCTTCACATCACCCAGGGGTATGGCAGGGATACAGTTGATGGTGATAGCAGTGTTCAGTGGTTGAGCAACTCCTGCTGGCCTTCAAGGGTGCCTCTGCTCCCATTCTGTGTGTGCACGGTTTGTGGCTGCGGCGTGAAAAGAAGCAGCTGGCTGGCAGGCATGCGTTTCAGAGGAGAACCGTGAGTTGTCTGCACTCTTCCAAGGCAGCAGGAGGCGTAATGTAATTGTATGTAGTTCGCAAATTGGACATTTAAAATTTGGGTGGGATTAGAGATGCCTTTTTAAAAAATGTATATAAATTTGGCATCTCCAATTCACAAACTGTACAAGCATGCTCATATATGGCCCCTACTGCTGGCTTTGGAGAGTGTGGACAACCAGCGTTGTTCTTCTTCAAAACACTTGCCTGCCAGCCAGCTGCTTCTTTTCACGCCGCTGCCACAAACCGGCGGAGGAGACCCAATCATACGCGTGTGCAGAGAGCAAGCCACAGGCACCCTTGAAGGCCAGCAGGAGTTGCTCAACCACTGTACACTGCTATCGCCACCGTCTGTATTCTTCCCATAATCCTGGGTGATGCGAAGCACAATTGGCACGAGCAGGAGATGCTAAATTTAAGAGAAAAAAAGTTATTTCGAATTAGGAGCATAGGTAACAATTTTGGAGAATAATAGTTGACATTGATCGACATAAAAGCATTAAGCATAGTGTTTGTGTGCATGTGTGTGTGATGCTAAAAGTACACGATAACTCACATCAACTTGTAGAAAGATGGTCTTCTTTGCTTCCTTGAAATGTTCCATGATGAGGACAATGACACACATTGTCTTGTTACTCTCACTGTCTTGATAAACTGACGAGATTTCTTTGATCACTGGGTTGCTCTTCTTTATTTGAAAGAACTTCAGGATTGTCCGGCCTTTTCTTTCAATGGCTTCTGGGAGCCTTTGGAGGATCGAGATACCAGTTAAGATATGGAAATGTGAGTATAGGCCCCTCGGTAAGAACAGACCATCTTTCCTTAACATCAGATAAGGCCCGTGGAGGATTCCCATTTATGTAATGCCGCTGAAAAATGAGTCATTTCAAGCCACTTCTGTACATCTTCTCTCTCTGCCCCTTCCTGAGAATTAAGTGTCAACATCTGCTTTCTCAGTTCATCTAAAGTCTCATCTGTTTCTCCAGGAGGCAGGTCTTCAGGCTGCCATCTGACGCATCCGTACTGGTCCACCAGCCCTCTTCGCATGGGACTTTCATTTGCTCCCTCTGAGCAAAATTTTCTCACTCGTCTCTGTCTGGCTAAAGTGTGCCGGTTCACATGCTCTACCCTTGTCTTGATTTGCATTAAAAGTGAGCTGGCTCCATTTCCAATTACGTCCCCATCTTCTAATACATCAGTGAAACTTCTTGGATACTCCCGAATAATACTTTCTGCTACTTTGTGACAAGCATCTCTTGATGGGTTAATGTTGTGCTCCCGCATCTGATCCACGACACATCTAACCATCTGCCTTCGATCAGCAGGTGATGGTCTTTTAAGACTAGCAACTGCTGTTCGGATCCCAACTGGCATCTTGTCCCATTTAACTTTGAAATGTGTTGGCCAAGATGTACTACGAGGTTGGGAACTAGCACTAAAGAGTGAGAATTTACAGATAATTGTTTGAGTTGGGATGCTCGGTGAGGAAGGACTTGAGGAGGTGCTCAGCTCTGGGTCAGCTTCATACATCAGAGATGCAATTTTGACATTTCTTTCAGGTTCTGTAAAACAAAACACAAAGTTTAAAATATTCATCATGGCTCTTTAGCATCTCATGCATTGCATACTCAGTAAAAACATACTTCACCTTTGTATAGAAAAATATCTAATTGTGGCCTAATTATATGGATAAAGAATGTGACTTTCTTAACTAATCATTATACTAATATATGATATTGGCTATATGAATGAAATAACTCATTACTTTCATGCTCTCATGACGGCCACTAGGTTGAAACATTTGCATGTTTGTCTGATATGAATTGTGTGCTACCGCTTGCCCTTGGGTACTGGATACAGGAATTCTATGTGCTCATTAGAATGACCTTTGTTCAGCTGCCATCTCATAGTCTGTTAAAGCCAATCTTACCATTGCGTTTCCAGGCATTCAGAAGTCTTCTGCACTGGATCAGTCTAAGGTAGCTGAACAGATCCTCTTATCTCACTAATTGCAGATCCTCCTCACTTTCAACGCCCAAAACGTGTAAGCCCTCAAGTAGTGGAGACAATGTTTCTTCAGGGAGACCCGGAAGAGATGCCAAAATTGCATCTTTAAGGTCTTGTGAATTGGCCATGGGACCTCTCTCAAAACGTTTCTACAAAAGAGTGGTGAAGAACGATTACTGGTATGCCACACATTTTGTAATCTGATAGAGGGTAGTAGTCCAGCAAATCCTTTTGCTTAATGCAAACATACTGCTCTTGAGGGATGCCTAATAAGCAGTAGACACCAATATCCTTTAGATTCACAAAAACTTGTTTCTCAGTAACAAAATAAACTGATCTATGCTGAACAATGATCAGCTTGATCCTACCAGCATGCAATTCCTCATTATGTTTTTTACGTAACATAAACATGCCTTTTTTGTACTGAGTACCCTTCACTGTCACTCCATTGGTGGCTGTTGTGTTCTCCGATTGAAAATGAAAACTGGCAACAGATTCCTTGATTTTTTCATTGTAATCACTAGCGTAGAAGTCTGTGCCTTTTTCTAGTTGCACACATTCTGGAAACCAGCACCCAGCATTCAAGTATGCCTGTAGAAGCTGATGTCGTTCAGCAAGTGTTTTACAGACATTTCTGAAATTGTGCAGCTTTCTGGCGCACTGCTTAAAGAAGGTGTGCTTGCTCTCAAACCTTAAAGTTCAAACGCGAATCAATGGGCCAAACTGAGTAATGAGCTGAGGGTAGTGACATAAATAGTGGTGTATTGGTTTCAGAGCATGATCAGGAAAAAGTGTTACTCTGTAGTGGATGTACTCATCAATGATAACCTTCAGATATGCCACCTGACCTGCTGTGATTTCTGGTGCACAAACAAGTTCTATCACGTCTCTCAACAGTAAAACAAGGTTCCACACTCCATTGCTATTTGTATCTTTAATCCTATCCCCCACAAGGAGAGGCAGCAATCTCAGAAAGCACCAATTTTGCACAGCATGTCCACTGAGCCTTCCACTACCCAGAGAGATGTCTGCATCGCTTCCCTGATACTTGAATACTTAGCACACATGAAAGTAGGCTAGATGATTGAAGGGTGAATTGAATTTGATACCAGAGATGGAATTCATGTTGCTTGAGGTCAAATCCTGCAAATGGTCTTGATAGGACTGTACAGTTCTAACTGTACCAGATGAGTGTGGTGAGCTCAGAAAGGTATTTCTATGAATGTCACAGTATCGACTGAAATGCAAACTCCTATTAAAGTTCTCCACAAAGCCTCCAATGTTGTGAGATCCGAAGTTGTCTCCAGAAATAGCACACGACGTACCCTTCGCAACCTGGCCATCATTTAATGTAATGCCACTCTCCTCAAGAGCTTTCAAGTCTTTGATCAGAGGTTCAAATACTTTATCTGGCCCAAAATACTTAAAATCCTGCTCTCTACACAAAAGGATAAGCTGCATGTGGTCTATAATGGACCTGTTGTGCGGCAGAATATCTGCAAGTGTAAGGTAAACTGCAAAAATGTAATGTTTTTTTCTTCCTGAGCCAAGGGGATTAACGACTTCAAATGAATCCTGGTAGATTCATTTCCCTTTACTCCCTTTCCATCCCAAATGTCCTGGAACACATTCTCTGTTGGAGTTTTGGAGTGTGTTTCATTGTATTGCTGTCAAACAGACTCACTTTTAATAAGAGCAGTTACTGTTTGCAGTACAGGTATATACTGTGCAAAACATTCCTTACCAGCATCACCAATACCTAATAAGAGAGGCACAGGTTCGACGTAGCTAAACTTCTTCTTAAAAGCAGACTTTCGGCCTTAAAATTCCACTGTTGTAAGCCTTAAGGAGATCATCTCTTTTAATATCATCAATGAGACTGCCTATTGTGGCCTCTGGAATTCCAAGATCAGTCAACCTATCACTCAGTTTATTAAGTAAATGTACCAGGACGAGGTCATGAACACTTTGAAACTCCTCACTAATGGTTTGAATGGTGCTCTCAGGCAACAATAATTTAGCTTGCAGTTTCAAATAAAAAAGAGTTAAGTTCTGTAGAAACAGCGTTTCATCAATGGGAAAAAGCTTCTCTGGTTCATCACAACTATATGTCAATAGCATACTAGCCTGACTCACAGTTTCAGTCACATCTACTTGACATTCTAAAAGACTGTCAAGTAGATGTTCAACACCATTGTTTTTCTGCTTCTGTGAAATATGGGATGCAAAACTGGACAGCACACTGAATTTGCTGCCACAACCTGTAAATGGGCACCTGATTTCTAAACCCTCAGGAATATGTGACTTAATGTGACACAGATAGGAGGCTATGCTGTCACACTTGACTGTACACGACTGAACCACACATTTTGGTGTAATGTTGCATGGTTGGCGCTCATTCAGCACAGATTTCTTCTTTCTGTGGTCTCTATACATATGTATTTTAAGTACACTCAATTTACAGTATGTCAGTGCACATTCAGGCACACCGCATTGAAAAGCGTAGTTCGGGACATTGCTGGGCATTTTAATGTGCTGACTAAATTCATAGATGCTATCAGACACATGATCACATGAAATAAATTAGCAATTAAACATTTTTAATAAATGCTGATGGACCACAAATAAATCTTAAAATCTCATTCGATCAATCCAAATAATAAATCCGCAATTACACTAACTGGCGGTTAGCTGACGGTATCCACGCACGTGGCTGCAATCCAGCAATGGTGGGCAGAACCAAAAGCCATATAATCTCTGGTATAAATCACGAAGTAACTGAGGCACAAAGTAGCCTAATATAGCCGACTATGCCAGCGAGCTAAATTCATATAACGTTAGCTAGGCTATCATCACGGCTAGTCAAGGTCGAGGGATAATATCAGGTAGGCTAACACAGGAACGATATTTTCTTTATTCTCTATTTTAATCTACAGACTATGCGTTATTTTCGTCACAACCGTGTGGTAAACATTGATTCCTCAGTTTTTTGAAAATGTCCTAAATTAGCTAACGTAACGTTAGCCTAATTTAGGATTAAGCGAGTGAGTGGTAAATAGATTTTTGTAACGTTAATTAAGACATTAATAGTTAGGCCTACTCTAGTATGCGTCAGTGCATTGAAGATATTTTTATTTAGTTGGGGTTGTGTTGTTGAATTCTTTATTATATTCTTTATCACAAGACCGAGATGTTACAGTTACTTACCCTTCACTGATCAATGATCTTTTCTGTTGCTAAGCGTTTGTCCAACCGATTTATAACATCGCGCCTCGTCGCATAAGGGACTGCCTACAAATTACAAGAGAGAGATTATAGGGCTGCAAGAAATCTGATAAATATTTATTTGATTTAGAACTAATTTGCTTTGAATCTGAACCTACTTAATAGTAAAATCCGTCCACAATAAAAGAGAAACAGCAACAACATACCTTGTTTCTTATTGTCGGTTCCTGCCGATTTTGATGTTCCTACTGGCCTGTGCAGTTGTTGTAGAATTTGAATTTACAGCATGGTCCTAGGTTTTCCCATGGTGCATTGCAATTCACAGTATAATTACAACATAATATAAGTACAGCACTTTACTGTAAAATTACTGCAATTGCTAACAGTGCATAAAAACGGCAACATTTCTGCGACTTTTCACCGTTTTCTTACAGTATAACCATTCCAAACACACAAAATCTCTGATTTAAATATGGCTGTTTGCAGCTGGAGTCATTTTCATAATCTCTCTTAGTTGATCACCCGCAGTGTGAAATGTTAACGCCAGCAAATACTTTGGCTGCGCCCGCAAAATAACACCCCTTATTTGGGATCTTAGTAAATCGAACCCCTAAGTGTCCTTGAGTTTATTGAAATAATAAATAGTGAGTTTCTTGTAAATAAAATGTATAATAATAATCATGGCTCCCCATTCAGATATCAGTATGATTAGTATAGCGAAGTCAGCATCCCTCCTAGTTATTACAACACATTTCCGTCTGCTATCAATGTCCACGTTAATGTAAAATAACACATGGGCTCCCCTTCAAATCTTGTAGAACCATGTTTATAGTTTGCATTTGAGTTCAACATTTTTGTGAATTTAAGTCTATATCTCAAACCCATAGACTTAAGTGTAGAGTAAGAATCAATATGTATTACACATGTAAGGTACACGTTTGACATACAGTACCTCTTCAAAGAAGTCTTCGGTCATGTGCAGAAGATAGTTCATTTCCATCAGCTCTGTGAAGTTCTGTTTGAGGGCTTCACAGTTTGAGTTGATCTCCTTCAGCTCTTGCTCAAGCTTTTCAAAGATCGTCTAAAACAAAAATTAATTAGTGGAAGATTCAGAGTAGTCAATACTTTGTGGATAGTCAATATTAGTCAATACTTTGTGGATAGATTATTTGCAGCAATTACAGTTCTGAATCTTCTGAGTTATGTCTATATGTGAGTTTACACATATTCCACACAGCTTTTAAAAAAGAGCTGTCATACCTGATGCAGTATGATACCTCAAAACTTCAGAAACAGCCAATCAGCAGATAAGCCAATGAGATTCGATTTTATCATGTGATGTGTTTTTGCCTTTCGCATGGAAGCTACATTCTGATTGTTTCGTATATCAACACTTGATAAATATGAGTTGCGATCTGCAATTTGTTTATATTATTATGTTTTTTCTCCAGGAGCATTTCATGTGGCCTATGAAATCTATACATTTAAATTGGTCTTGATCTGTTTTCATTCATTTTTATTGATTAACAATACAGAAATTAATTCACGCAATACAGGGGTTGACACAAAGGGTTCAAAGCCACTTGCCTTTCGGGCAAGTACAGCAGGTAATCTACTTGTTTGCAGTGAAGTACTGAAGGCTAAAAATGTGAAACAGGTAAAACATATGGGTTACGGATGTAAACCCGGTTCTATGAATACGGTGAACACGCCACGGTATGTGTCATCCTCGCTGAGATGGTGAGCTGCTTCGGAGACTGAATAGCAAATTAACCACCACTACGGGGTGAAACCACATCACGCCATAAATATGGCGCATACACGCCGCCCGATCTTTTTTTTGCTGACTTGAGTGCAGAAGGTTCCCGTAAGCTAGTTACATCCGTAAGCCATACATTCTATTTCATATCGGTCAACACGCCATTATTAGCTGCTGTTCTACCAGAAGAGCAAACTCAAGTGAAAATGTGAAAATAACTACCGGGTGAGTGAAACCGTAAATCATCACAAATCTGAGGACAGGGGAGGCAACCGATGCGGATGACATACGTCCAGGTGATGAAACCTGGCGAAAGTGGGGTTTGCCTTTGCCCTTCCATAACAAACAAAAAGATTGTTGGTCTTCCTCACCATACTCGTGTGGGTAATATAAGTCCGTAGAGCCCGGACGGGACACAGTGAGTGCAGCCTGACTTCTTCAGGGGTCTTGTGGGGAGGAGGGTGAATGCCTGAGAGATGTATGACCACGAGAGGACCTTAGGTCAAAACGCGGGGTTAGGAAGCAGAGAGACCACCAAGCTACCTCACCCAATGGCATACGGGAGGGGTGTACTGACGCCTCGTGGAGGTGATAACAAGCAGCAAGGCAGTCTTCAAGGGGAGGAGCTTTAGACTGGGTCCAGCCAGCTCGAAGGGCAGCTCAGTGAGGGCATTCAAGACCAGCTGTAAATCCCACTAAGGGACTGAGTTAGACCTAGGCAGCAAAGCCGCCTGGCTCCTCTGAGAAACTGGCTGGCAAGGGGGTCAGATCCCACCGTCAGGCCCTCGATATGCTCATGGCAGTCCAAGATGGCTGCCAAACAACCCCTTAGTGTGGATTCCGCTAGCCCCTCTTCGAAGAGGAACTGGAGGAATGCCAAGATGGTTGAAATGTCTCACCAGATCGGGTAAACACATTAGTGTGGCAGCAGCGGCTGAAATCTGCCCACTTCCCAGCGTAAAGCACTCTCGTGGAGGGGGCTTTTGATGCCTGGCCTGAAGTGTTTCCAGCACTGCTAGCTCTAAGCCCTGCCTATACTCCCATCTAGGGGCCAAACATACAGGCTGTAAAACTGCAGATTCGAGTGCCATTGCAGGCCTTAGCCTGTGACAGCATATCCGCCCTGGTTGAGAGGCGCCCACTAGCAACTCTCTTAATCCCTTCACGCAGATGGCACATTTTGTTCATTCTCACCTATTTAGGGGGTTTTCTGTTTAAGGCTTTATAACTCCAGTGGCCCTATCTTACACCCGGCGCTAACCCAAACGCAAGTGTCTTTGTTATCTTAGACCCGGCGCTGAGTTCATTATAACGCCTAGTGCTCACGTCATTTAAATACCATGTATTCTTGCACCTGTTGCAAGTGAACTGGGCGTGTTGGTCTTAAGATGAGTAGTGGCCAGGATAATTTTTGGTGTATTGCTATCTTGCGCTAAAACCACCACAAACTGGTCTAAAGTCATGTTGTTTACATGTTATTTTGATGGTGCATATAAGTGCGTCTACATAGGCATGTGCAAAACGTGCGTACACCCTCCTGTCTGTTACACACAGGGGCGCGCACAAGCATGACAAAAATATCAAGTTTACAATGTGAAATATTATTATTGTGTAGGCTGTATCAAAAAATTAATTATAATAAAAGGGTCCATAGGTCAAAGACCACATAGTCCTGTCCCTCAGTGAAGGGGAATGCTGTATTAAATAGCTTTCAGCCCACTAGTCCATCAACATCCAGGCGATGTGCGATGGTATGTGTAAGGTTACATGTATAGACTATTCGCAATTATCCTGGATCAAGCTATATATCCTGGATCAAGCCAATAGTTCCTGTGCCTAATATTCCGGGGGGACAATTTTCTGTTACGGGGTAATGGCTATCCATTAAAAACTTTGCTGATAACATGTATATCAAGCCTAATGCGCAAATTGTCATTTACACCTATTGCGTGAATTGTCATTCAGTGGAAAACGGACGGACATTTGAGTTATGAAAATGCGCTTCAAATGTCATTACAACACAGCTCACTAGGCCTACAGCCTGTAAGTAAATAAAATGGTTTTGACTGAAAAAAGTTAAAAACCTTGTCCAGTGAATATTGCATTAATTGTTTTTCAAATAGCCTATAGGCTACAGCGGATTCTCTGATGTGCATAAGGTTTTTTGATAGCCTATATGGTTAAAAAACGGAGATGTCACCATGTTAAGTCAATTGTAACCTTAGTTATACTTTGTCCTTCATATTTTTTTTAATTACAGTGACAAGGTTTCCATACTCAGCTTATTAAAGCCCCGCTGATTTCACCTGTTATTCCATAACTGAACAAAATATTTTAAAGAGAACTAACCGTCTAATTGGAAACGAAAACCATTTTGCAGCCTGTTACACAATTCATTCACAATTAATTGTAATGCCATTCTCTGCATGTGCGCTTTAACTTCATGCAGGAGCAGGTCTGTTCCCCCTGCTTGTTACGGTCGCTTATTGTTAAGTTGTCACCCTTGTTTTCTTTTCCATTATTTTGTTTTCTCCTTTCCCTTTTTAGGTCCGCCTCCCGGGGCTTAATTGGCTCCCACGGCAATCACCGGTTTTATTTAAAAAGAGGTTGAGACCAGATAACGAGGTTGCTTCACTGGCGTCTCTCTTTTTCATGGTGTTGTCGGTCAATTCTTATATCCTCGTTACACGCATCCATACACCTACCATACACATCATGCAGGCACGCATCCATTCCTACGCAAGGTTTTTGTGT
Source organism: Ilyophis sp. 1 JC-2022 (assembly GCA_022702515.1). NCBI lineage: Eukaryota > Metazoa > Chordata > Actinopteri > Anguilliformes > Synaphobranchidae > Ilyophis > Ilyophis sp. 1 JC-2022. The sequence continues at coordinate 65,732,278 of CM040403.1, read as the reverse complement.
TAATTATTTAATAAATATTTATTTTTGCAACCAAAGGGCCTGCATTAGGGCCCTGACCGTAACATAAATTGGGGGCTTTCGTCCGAGATTTGGACGTTTTTTCGAGCCATTTAATTAGCCATTTGAGTCGTTTGCTGTTTGCTGTGGAGCTGCGCGCTGTCACGACTGAGACGCCGTTTTTCTAGGATTGGCCTTGGGGCGCGTTTTTCTCTTTTCTTGGGGGAGAAGTCGTTTTTAAAAGGTAAATATCCTGTTCTATATAATGACTTGTTTGTATGAATGGTTATCGTTATTTTGTTGTATATGCACTGTTTTTATTTTTCAGTGCGAAGTTTGTTTACAACTTTTGTGGTGACGTGGCGCTGGGTGCGCGTTTCCATGTCTGACGTGGCAATCGGTAAGTTGCGCGTTTTAGAGGCGGTCGTTTTGTCCTGGTTTTAGATCTTGCCTCGTTGTACTCAGTACTATTTGAATACGGACTATTTGAATTTAATTCCTTACCTGTTCAAAAGTAGCGATTGGTCCCTGTAGGGATGTTTAATTGTATTCGCTTTGTTTTGCGATTACCATTTTGCTTCTGGCTGAGGTTGGAGCTGTCTCACACGTTTGTGGTACTGTTTGCCTTTGAATTGGCGGTTTATGATCAATTGTAGTTATTAGCCTTAGATAAAGGGTCCGCTGGTTACAGATTACAATTGGCCTACATTTTTTAAAAAGTACAACAAATAGAGAAGAAAATCCATAAAAAACTATTTCGCAAGCGGAATTCTCAACACCAGAGTAGACTACGCGAAAGTTCCACAAACAAGAGCGGACTGCATTGCGTGCTCATACAAGTTGTAGGCGGAAGTTCATTTATAGCGATGAGTAAATTATTATTATTATTTATTTCGTTTTTTAAGCGAGGTGTAAATTCTAAAATTATAAATGCATTGTCGATGTAGTGCATTTATAACGAGGCGAAAATTTAAATCATAACATTATTACAAGACTGAAAAAATTGAAAGTGAATAGATTTTTGAAACCTGTGAATAGATTTTGAATCATAGAAGATGAGAATCATGATTCTTAAGAGAATCAATTTTTTTGCCCCATCCCTACTGCACTGATGGACACAGGCTCCACCATTAGCCTAATACAAACGGGACTGGCACGTAGCATTCCATGGCTAGCTACAGACATTAAACTAGGTACGGTAACCAGGCAAACAGCCAAAATGTTCGGTTGCTGTAAGTTACCCCTGCGTTTAGGCCCGGTCACTCAGAATTTTTCCAAGCTCACATCACCGACTTCTGCATCCTATGCCACTACTGCGTGTCAAAGCGGTAGCTACTGGCAATCGTGGCAAGGGTCCAGCACTTCAGGTCGTATTTAGGGCAAGAATTCTAAATCCGTACAGATCACGCTGCTTTGCAGTGGCTGCTGAGATTTAGAGCCAGAGGGACAAATAGCCCGCTGTATTGAACTGCTACAAAACTTCAACTTCAAGCTCGAGCATTGGCCAGGAGTCAAACATGGAAACGCCAACAGCCTGTCATGCCGCCCTTGCGCCAGTAGCTCATGCATGCAAGAGAGCGGAGGCCAAAGAAGAAGAGAAAGTGGGGGGGTTGAACACCTTCTGCCCTCTCGGTTACAACTGAGACTGGTGGAGACCCCCCACCCCCTCCCTGTCTGCTCTGTCTACGAGTACCAAGGGGACTGCTTGCTGGTGGTGCCGCGCAGTTTACAGGGAAGGGCGCTGCATATGGTGCACGGCGCAGCGGGAGTCTGGCACTTCGGGGTGAACAAGACCCTCCACCGGCTCCCAGTAAAACTGCTGCCGGTGCCAGCGGGATGTGAAGAGCTACTGCCGCCCGTTGTGACGCCTGCACGGCCAAGAAGGGGCCGGCGGGCCAGCCCAGAGCACCTCTCGGCCGTGCCCCACACCAGCCTGGCTTGTGGACTTTGAGTGCAGTGAGCTGGAAGGCGAATAATGATAACGTTGTGTTTGTGTTGCAACAAGGTCATTGCCATGTTCTTTTAAAGGGCGGAATAGTGTAGCGGTGATTGGCTAGTTAGCTCGGTTGCTCATTAGCGGAACTAGCTTGCCTAGCTTGCCACTCATTGGTGCAATCACTTGCACCCTAATTGTCATATTGGGGGGGATAAATAGGGCTGTATCACAGCCCTCAGGGTCAGTTTTTCAATTGCTTTTCTCTCTGTAACTACTAAACTGCTGTAATAAAAAAGATGAGTGTTGATCAAGATCCGCCTGGCTTGTCCCTTCCTGCGCTCACTACAGTATTTCCATCAATGTACAATTAAGCTTACAGTAAGCATTACATGCTGAGCTTAATCCATAAAGCATAGCATTAAAACAATACATACTAAAACAACAGTGCAGTATTTTGAGCAGGATGAACAAAATCTGATTACATTTTCATAATTTTCCGAAATATTAGCTTAGCATTTCCCCTTTACTTATATAATTAGAACAGTGTAGCAGACCATGGTTGGATCAGGCTATACATCCATGGATCCGGCTTGTAACATTGTTTATGCGTACACGGTACAAATCGAGCAGCAGGGACAGATTGGGTAGCGACAGGTGCTACAGGAGCAGGAAGGAGGTCAGAGGACAACGAGGACCTGTGATGTTCCGTAATTATGTATGTCTGTTATAGTATTGTTATCATTCATCATTGCATTCCCCTCTGTTCGTGGGTTGTCTGAGTCGCATTCGTGTGTTTGTTTACCCTGTCTCGCGTATGCACTGTTTAGGTGACTTCGGGATTTTTCAAGGGGTTCGTGTTCTGCTACTTCCTGGTTTTCCTTACGCGTATTGTATAGATTACTAACTCGTGCTAACAATCACTCGGGTGGTTTATTAGTTAAATGCACTTACTAAACCAATTAACATAAATGTATACTAACGACTAACTGTCTGTCTTATAGTTAGATACTAACAGATTAACCAGTTTTTCCGCGATCTCTGTAATTCGCCCCAGCTGTTTGTATGTAGTTTCACCTCTCGTGATTACTGAGCACACTCCGCTCCACTTCGAGCCCGTTGTTTGTTATGCATGTTTCCGAGTCCCTTCCATGTCTTTGTTATGTTTACGTGATTGTTTCATTTCTACCTCATGTGTTAACCTCACGTAGTTTGTTACCCCTCCCTTTCCTATACGTATATATAGACCCACATATCCGTTTTGTTCCCTGTCAGAACGTAACCTTTATTTCCTGAGCCTGAGAATTAGAAAGCCAGTGACTTATTGCAAACCTGAGACAACCTTTTCCTTACGACCTGAGATAGCCTACCGTTTTTGTACCTCTGCCTTTGATTTCTAGTTTACGACCTTTGATTGTTTTTGACTTTGCCTTGCCTGCCGATTTTGTACCTCTGCCTTTGATTTCTAGTGTTTCGACCTTTGATTGTTTTTGACTTTGCCTTGCCTGCCGATTTTGTACTCTGCCTCTGATTTCCGGTTTTCGACTTTAGCTTCCTCACTACTCTTTGCATTCCGATTTTGTACTGTACTATTTGATATCCTGGCTTTTTGACCTCACCCTTTTGAAATAAACCTCGTTCTTGCTCTATCCTTGTCTGCTATTGGGTCTGTGTCTGAGACGTAACAGTACGTTCTGACCAGAGATGGACCCAGCAGACAGCTCCCGGATGAGCCACGCCATCGAGCAGCAGGGTGCCGTACTGGGTCGCCACCAGAACCAGTTGGATTCAGTTTCGCAGCATCTGCAAAACCTCACCCTCTGTGTTTCGCAGCTGACGGCTACGATCCAGGCAATTCAGCCTGGCCACGCTCCCCAGCAACCTTCTGTTCCTGTTCCGGTTGCTGCTCCTGCTCCTGCTCCTGCTCCCTCAGCACCCCCTCCTGTTCCGGTCCGGGAACCTCGTCTTCCTCCGCCGCAGAGATACTCCGGAGAACCTGGCGGTTGTCGGCCCTTCCTCACCCAGTGCCAGCTCGTCTTCCAGCTGCAGCCTACCACCTTCCCCACTGAGCTCTCCCGGGTGGCTTATATCATCACGCAGCTATCTGGTCGAGCCATGAAGTGGGGAACGGCGGCCTGGGAGGAGGGGCTTCCGTGCATCCAGACCGCATACGGGTTCGCGGAGGAGATGAAGAGGGTCTTCGACCGTTCTAAACATGGGCATGAGGCGGCAAGGGAGATGATGATGATGCGCCAGGGCAATCTCACTGTATCGGATTTCGCCATAGAATTCCAGACGTTGGCGACGTCCAGCAGATGGGAGAGCAGGGCGCTGTACGACGCATTCCTCATGGGACTGGCGGAACGGATTAAGGACGAGCTGCTGACTCGGGATCTTCCGGAGAACCTGGAGGACCTCATCGCGCTCGCCATCCGCGTTGACCATCGCCTTCAGGACCGCAGCAGGTTCCGTCAGCAGGCGACTTCTAATCAGGGGGCTCCCTGGAGATCCCACCTCAACGATCCATCCATTGCCACCAAGAAACCGCCGTCCCGGGCACCTGAGACGGAGGCCATGGAGGTGGATCGTACTCGCCTGTCGAAGGAGGAACGTGATCGGAGGATGAGTTCCAGAGCCTGCCTCTACTGTGGCCAACCGGGTCACTTTGTTGCCAAATGCCCGGTAAAAGCCAACGCCCGCTAGTGACCAGAGGAGCACTAGTGGGCGTTATTCCAATTGATCACTCCTCTAGGAACCGCACCTGCCTTCCTGTGACGCTCGAGTGGGCAGATCAAGCGAGGAGGACATCCGCCCTCGTCGATTCTGGAGCGGAGGAGAGCTTTCTGGACGCTGGGATGGCGTCCAGATGGGGAGTTCCTCTCCTCAAGCTGTCACACCCACTAGCCGCCAAGTCCCTCAGCGGCCAGAGATTCGCCAGCATAAACCACATCACCGCCCCACTCAAGCTGCGGATCTCAGGCAACCATCGGGAGGAGCTTCAGCTCCACATCATCGATTCTCCCAACTCACCCATTATCCTGGGACACCCCTGGCTGGTCAAGCACAACCCCACGTTCGAGTGGTCGACACATGAGATTTTGGGCTGGAGCCCATTCTGTTCATCTCATTGTCTCCGAGAAGCCCACTCTCCTCTTCCGAGTCCCCTTCCGAGCCCCCCCTCTTCCGAGATGTGCGAGGACCTGTCCCGTATCCCTTCCGAGTACCTGGACCTCAAGGAGGTGTTCAGCAAGTCCCGAGCCGTTAATCTGCCTCCTCACCGTCCCTATGACTGTGCCATTGAGCTGCAACCTAGCGCAGTCCCTCCGAGAGGGCGAGTCTTCTCCCTCTCCCGTCCCGAGCACGAAGCCATGGAAAAGTATCTGCGGGAGTCTCTGGCGGCAGGAGTAATTAGACCTTCCTCCTCGCCCGCGGGAGCGGGGTTCTTCTTCGTGGGAAAGAAGGATGGTTCCCTGAGGCCCTGCATCGATTACCGGGGTCTCAATGACCTCACCATCAAGAACCGCTATCCGCTCCCTCTCATGGCTTCTGCGTTCGAACTACTCCAGGGGGCGTCCATATTCACCAAATTGGACCTCCGCAACGCGTACCACCTGGTACGTATCCGTGATGGGGATGAGTGGAAGACGGCCTTTAACACACCCACGGGCCACTGGGAATATCTGGTGATGCCATTCGGCCTCACGAACGCCCCTGGCGTCTTCCAGAAACTGGTCAATGACGTGCTCGGCGACCTACTCAACAGGGTCGTTTTTGTTTATCTGGATGATATCCTGATATTTTCCAAGACTAAGGCTGAGCACATCACCCATGTCCGCCAGGTGTTGAGACGCCTCCTGGAAAATAGACTGTTTGTCAAGGCTGAGAAGTGCGACTTCCATTGTTCCACCACGACCTTCTTGGGGTACATCATCTCCGCAGGGAGTCTGAGCATGGACCCCGAGAAGGTCAAAGCCGTCATGGAATGGCCCCAGCCTGAGACCCGGAAGGACCTTCAACGCTTCCTAGGATTCGCCAATTTCTATCGGCGTTTCATCCGAGGATACAGTTCATTGGCGGCTCCACTCACTGCTCTCACCTCTACCAAGACGTCGTTCGCATGGAATCCTCGAGCCGGGACAGCGTTTAAGGAGCTGAAAGATCGCTTCACCACCGCCCCCATCCTGATCCACCCTGACCCTAAGGCCCAGTTCATCGTGGAGGTTGACGCCTCCAATGTCGGAGTAGGGGCGGTGCTGTCCCAACGGTCCGCTAAGGACAACAAGGTGCACCCTTGTGCATACTTTTCTCATCGCCTCACCCCTACGGAGGCAAACTATGACATCGGCAACCGGGAGCTCTTGGCAGTCAAGATGGCTCTGGAGGAATGGAGGCACTGGCTAGAGGGAGCTCAAGAACCTTTCTTGGTCTGGACCGATCATAAGAACTTGGAGTACCTGCAGACAGCCAAGAGACTTAACTCTCGCCAAGCCCGCTGGGCATTATTCTTTACCCGCTTCCACTTTGTGCTCGCCTACAGACCGGGATCCAAGAATGTTAAGCCCGATGCACTATCCCGCAGATTCGACACACCTACCAAGGAGGAGGACCCTGACACCATCCTTCCGGTTAGCTGCTTCATCCACGCCATGGAGTTTGACGTAGAAACCACTGTTCTCAACGCACTCAATGGCGAATCAGGTCCCAGTGGTTGCCCGACTAACAGACTTTATGTTCCTGAGGCAGTCCGGACCAACGTCCTGCAGTGGGGTCATTCCTCCAATCTGTCCTGCCACCCAGGGGTCACCAGGACACTCACGTTCATACAGCGACGGTTCTGGTGGCCCCATATGAAGGAGGAGATCAAGGACTTTGTCGCTGCCTGCTCAGTCTGTGCCCAGAATAAGGTACCACACACACACCCTGCAGGATTACTTCAACCCCTCCCTATTCCTCACCGCCCCTGGTCACATATCGCACTAGATTTCATCACTGGTTTACCTCCTTCTAATAATTACACCACAATCCTCACCACAGTCGACAGATTCTCTAAAGCCGTTCACTTTATTCCCCTCACTAAACTCCCCTCCGCCAAGGAAACGGCATCCATCTTAGTCCAACACATTATTAGATTACACGGCATCCCCACAGATATAGTTTCAGATAGAGGTCCACAGTTCACAGCTAGGTTTTGGAAAGCTTTTTGCACTCTCTTAGGCACCACTGTTAGTCTGTCATCAGGTTTTCACCCACAGAGTAATGGCCAGACTGAGCGGGCTAACCAGGTCATCGAGACAGTTCTACGGTGCCTATGTTCTAGAAACCCCACATCTTGGAGTCACCAACTACCTTGGGCCGAATATGCCATAAATTCTCACACCTCCTCTGCCTCTAAACTATCCCCTTTCGAGTGTTGTTTAGGCTACCAGCCACCTCTGTTCCCGAGCCAGGAGGAGGAGGTGGGAGTTCCGTCGGCCGAAGCCTTCATCCGGCGCTGCATCCGCACCTGGAAAACTACCCGTCAGAATCTGCTTCGTGCCAGCGCCAGGATGAGGGTAACGGCCGATCGGCGTCGGTCCAAGGCACCCCAGTATCGGGTGGGGCAACGGGTGTGGCTCACGACACGGGACATTCCCCTCAAAGTGGACTCCCGCAAGTTGGCACCGCGTTACATTGGGCCCTACACCATCACCAAGGTTTTGAGCCCCACAGCCGTCAAACTCAAGTTGCCGTCCACCATGCGTCGGATACATCCGACTTTCCACGTTTCGAGACTGAAACCTGTTGTCACCCACCCCCTTTGTCCCGCCCCTGATACCCCCCCTCCCCCCGTCTCATTGATGGAGGCGACGCTTATACAGTGCGTAAGCTGTTGGACTGCCGTCGTCGGGGTCGTGGCCTCCAGTACTTGGTAGACTGGGAGGGCTATGGCCCAGAGGAAAGAAGCTGGATCCCTACAAGCTTTATAATTGATAAGACTTTGATTAAGGACTTCCACAAGACTCATCCTGTGCCACCTGTTAAAGCACCAAGAGGTGCTTCTTAGGGGGGGGGGTACTGTGATGTTCCGTAATTATGTATGTCTGTTATAGTATTGTTATCATTCATCATTGCATTCCCCTCTGTTCGTGGGTTGTCTGAGTCGCATTCGTGTGTTTGTTTACCCTGTCTCGCGTATGCACTGTTTAGGTGACTTCGGGATTTTTCAAGGGGTTCGTGTTCTGCTACTTCCTGGTTTTCCTTACGCGTATTGTATAGATTACTAACTCGTGCTAACAATCACTCGGGTGGTTTATTAGTTAAATGCACTTACTAAACCAATTAACATAAATGTATACTAACGACTAACTGTCTGTCTTATAGTTAGATACTAACAGATTAACCAGTTTTTCCGCGATCTCTGTAATTCGCCCCAGCTGTTTGTATGTAGTTTCACCTCTCGTGATTACTGAGCACACTCCGCTCCACTTCGAGCCCGTTGTTTGTTATGCATGTTTCCGAGTCCCTTCCATGTCTTTGTTATGTTTACGTGATTGTTTCATTTCTACCTCATGTGTTAACCTCACGTAGTTTGTTACCCCTCCCTTTCCTATACGTATATATAGACCCACATATCCGTTTTGTTCCCTGTCAGAACGTAACCTTTATTTCCTGAGCCTGAGAATTAGAAAGCCAGTGACTTATTGCAAACCTGAGACAACCTTTTCCTTACGACCTGAGATAGCCTACCGTTTTTGTACCTCTGCCTTTGATTTCTAGTTTACGACCTTTGATTGTTTTTGACTTTGCCTTGCCTGCCGATTTTGTACCTCTGCCTTTGATTTCTAGTGTTTCGACCTTTGATTGTTTTTGACTTTGCCTTGCCTGCCGATTTTGTACTCTGCCTCTGATTTCCGGTTTTCGACTTTAGCTTCCTCACTACTCTTTGCATTCCGATTTTGTACTGTACTATTTGATATCCTGGCTTTTTGACCTCACCCTTTTGAAATAAACCTCGTTCTTGCTCTATCCTTGTCTGCTATTGGGTCTGTGTCTGAGACGTAACAGGACCAGCAGAACAAAATCAATACACTCACCTCCAGTTCCAACACATCCCTGGGGCAGGGCACCGTCACAATCTCACAGCTTGCAGTGATAGCTATGTTAGTCTTCACTATCTCCTTCTCCAGGAAACCTATTGAGAGATTCAGAAGCATCTTTGGCTCATATATGTCTTATCTGTTGCTTCTGAAAATGCAGCATTTCAAAAGAATTCAGTTAAAAGAGAGAAATCGTCCCAAAAATTCAATTTAACACAAGCTTGCAAAGCTAGTCGTAACTTAGCACCCAAATGCGCCTATCAGCAGGGTCGGAAATTAACTTTCTGACCTATCAGCCACAGTGGCTGGTAAATGCCAAATTTTACCAGACACCTTTTTTTTCTTCTTTTTTTAATACATTGCGCTAGAATGATGTTTCAGAATGCACTCATGTTTAGTAGCTCTAATAAAATAGTATTTATTATATCGTGTAACCTATTACAGGTCAAGCAGTCAAACATTGTGTATAAATTTATTACGTACATTTCATATAATCTATTATTTAAAACTAGATAAGTTTTTCTGAACGAACAGATGCCAGTAGGCCTATAGAGCGAGCTGTCCGGAGATATCACTTTTACCTTAGAGCGTATTGGAAAAGGTATTGGTCAGTTTTTTGTTTTTCTGTGTGACACTGTGCGACGCTTGTTAAAATTGCGTTATGGTAAATCGAAGGCATATTTTTGCAAATGTATGAAAAATCGAAAACTATAATCTCTCATTTACATAAGTATTCATACCCTTTGCTTTAACGTAATTTTAAAGTATCATATTTAATATTTGGTCGCATATCCTTTGCATGCTGTTACTTCTTGAAGTCTGTGACCCATCAACATCAAAAGACTCTCGATATTATAGTATCGCTGTTACAAGCGATACTATAAGCTCTCTGCATTTGAATTGATCTCTTTGGGAATTGGGGGGTGAGACTAGATTCAGCTGTAAATTACACTGGTACAGTATGGAACACATGGCTGGCTAAATGGTTGTAAGTCATCAAGGGTCAGAGCTATCGAACGAGCCCCAAATCTCTCATATGGGCATTTTCAGGTGAGTAGCTATTTGTTTATAGCCATTCCCTGGCTTATGAAGCTCAACACACTTTTCCCTCATTTGATTTGTGTGTTCTCTTATCTTTCCCATGTTGATGTATAAATAAGGGAATATGGCCTCTGTGTCACCTCATAGTCATACCCCAGTGAAACAGGAAGTCATGGATTACTGCTTGAAAGTTCATAAACACTCTGATCAACTTTAAAAAGTAAAATATAAATGGAAAAAATGCTTCAGTTACATTTTGTTCATAAGAATTTCTAGGGGTGCCAATAATTGTGGCACATGTGATTTTGTTAAATAAATAAAAAAATTTGATGAGGGATTTTTTTTTCTCAGAATAAATTTACTTCAATTAAAGGCTGGATTTTTCTCCTTTTTTCAGTGTGGATTTTTTATAACCCTTTTCACTCATCTTTACCAGGGGTGCCAATAATTGTGGAGGGCACTGTACATGCTACCAATGCCTCTTTGTATTAGTCTAGACCTATCTACAGAATCATGATGCATTTAGTAGTGGTTTTAGCCACCTTTATGTACTTATTTGTACTTCCAAGTCACACAAGTCAGTCCTTTTTTTTGTTCAGTAGTTGATCGGTGCTCTACGGCAGTCTTCCTGTTTTACGCCAGCACATCGCACAGGCTGTAGGCTAATCAATGTAGCCTACTGTAGTTTCCACAAGCACGACGACATGGTGCTGCATTTTGGAACATTTTATATGTATGATTATTAGTAGGCTGGCTACTGCTGTGTGTAATTGCTAACGACATTGTGAAAACACAATTCTTGAAATAGGTAAGCTCGTTTATGTTTTGGTTCATGTAAATGACAATTTATTTTAAACGGCACTGATGAAAGTGACGCTTCCCAGATAGCAAGGAAGTATTGAATGCACATTGATATTGTGTTATAAGCATCAGAATCGGTCATCAACCAATTTTCAATGGCGGAATCAACATTCACTTTCTGATGGTAATGTTCACCGATGTATTAGGTTGAAATGGAAACATTGTATCAATGTAACAATGACAACCAAAGTCATCATACTGATGAATAACATTGATTTTTGATCAGATTAATCAGGTGCACTTTCATTTTCAAATAAAAAAACCGTTAGAATTATTCATTGCCTGTTTCTGTGGTCTCTGCTGTACATGCTAGCCTATACGCTCATATATGTGTATGTTACGTGGTAGGTGAATTTATTTCTTCTTGGTTAAATTCATTAAGTTCTAGTTGCTATGACGAGGGTGACATAGGAAAATAAACAAAACAAGACTTAACAGAAAAGCATATTTGTGCTTGATGCTAATGCTGTATTTGTTTATTAATCTCCAACTAGGAATCCCGATATCCTACAAAATTTAGGAAACGCCCTTTCAACTAGGAGTTCCATGTCGGAAATCAGGGTTTGAGAAATCAACCCCGACCTCCTGACTAGAAAGAACTGACAACACATCATCATGGCAGCTCACACCGCGACCCACATTGTCAACATTAAATAAAAATCATTTTTAGACGAGTTTAGCTTTTGTTTTTCAGCATGAAACTACTACTATTGCATGAATTGTGTCAATAAAGATGTTAGCATTTTTTAAATTGATGTCAATGTGTTATCTATTTTAGTAGCGTAACTCAAAAGTATTTTGAATTGTTTTTTGTAGAGTTTGACTACTTTGAGAAATAATTGGTAAAATGTAGTTTAATAAAATGATATTATCATTAGCTATGATTGATAATAAATTGATTTAACATCAGTTACATTGATTTCCATTGTTAACATCAACATTGTTTCAACATTATTTCAATGCATTGATTCAACGTAAACTCGATGAGCACCTGGACACAGAATCAACATCAGAGTTCAACAATGAATCAGTGCATCATCTTATGTTAATTCAACATTGATTCAATGTTTCCTTGCTATCTGGGTTGCTAGCATGCTAAAAATGTGCTTGCTCATTGTATGACGAAGGGCACCTAACAGGTAATTAATCTTCATATACAATATTGATAATTTGAACTACAGGGTTCAATTAACAGGGGCCTGAAACTCCAGAGCTCACTGTCCCGGTTGGACCAGTGGCCAATTATTGTCATTATTGCGTTTAGCTTGCTAAAAAGTTATGTGGGACTTGCTTATTAGCTACATTCGAGTTTTCCTTAGTTGGATTTTGTTTTCTCTTTTGTGTTTTTGGTCCCTCATTTTGGTTTTCACTTCTGTTCTCGTTAGACAGATTGGCTTTATTTTCGTCCTTTGTTTATCTCTTTAGTGCTCTCCCGTATGGAGAGTGAGATATTTCTTTCCTTTTCCTTTCTGCTTTTTGTTTGTTATTCATAACTCTGTTTAAATTGCTTCCTCGTATTGTGAGCGAGAGGTATTCTCCATTTACTCAAATTTCAAGTTTGCCCTGTTTTGTGGGTTGTTTTGATTTGGCTTGATGCCTGGAGAATTTTACATTTTCGATTTTTGTTTGTATATTTCCCTCTCCTAAAGTGTGGACCTGTCCACTTTACGGTGTACACTTTTAGATTCCTTAGCTGTCGCGCTTGGTTCTCCGAACCTCACACTCCACCTTACAGAATATAAGACAGCCTTCCTGGTTTACCACATCAAAATCCCAGGTAGCGTTTATTCTCTCATTGTTAAACGACTAGGCCATCGCTTGGGCTGACCCTCTAATTCGGGCCAATGCCCCTATCATAAGTGATCTTATTAAACTGATGGAGCAGATGCAGTTAGTATTTGATCACGACATCTCAGATGAGGCCGCCATGAGACTGACTAATCTGCGCCAGGGTACTGACATGGTGGCGGCGTTTTCCATCATGTTTCGAGCACTGGCAGGGGAGACAGGATGGCCTGACGGTCCGCTTAGGTGTTTATTTCTTGTGCATTGTCCAAACCAATTAAGGATGCTCTAGCCGTGCTCAAGCCGCCTGCTATGTTCAGTGCCCTGGTTACTACGGCTATACGTCTTGACAACCACATCTGGGAGCGAGAGAGAAAGACAGACTGTTCGCTTCCTCATCTCTCTTCCTCCCCGGTAATGTCTCCAGTTCCTCTTTCCGCCCCTCCCTCCCTTAACGGGGAGGCTCCCATGCAGGTGGACGGTGCTTCTCTGCGCGAGCCGAGACTGGTTAAGCCATGAGAGGAGTGATGCTGTTATTGTAGGCGCAGTTTGAAGAATTACTGCACTAAATTGGGGGGAAATGGGTGGGGTCTTGCTAAAGGAACTGGGTACCCTAGCGAGACATAATAGTACTGTACAGTACTGTCCCTCGGACGACGTTATTATCGGTTTGACTGTTCTGGAATAAGCGCTCAGCTAATGTCTACGCTTTTATTGATTCCGAAGCAGTTGATAGTCTTATGGATGCCAAATGGGCCCGGGAACATAAAGTTCCCATACACCCTCTCATTCGGCCCCATCTGGTCACTGCCCTCAATGGCCGCCCGTTAGTCACCGGGACCATTAAGGAGACCACGGGTTCCCTGACTATGTGCACCTTCCACGAGGGTCATTTAGAATTTATCCTTTTTTTTTTGTCAATTCCCCAGATTATCCGGTAGTTTTGGGTCATTTGTGGCTGGCCCGGCACAGCCCACACATTAATTGGGGTGGTGACAAGGCTGTCATACTCGAATGGGGCCCCCAATGTGGGTCTTGCTGTCGGCTGATGGTTCCCTTCACGTCTCGTGGGCGTGGCCATCGCCCGGAGCTTAGTCACATCAGTGACTTCAAGGAGGCTAATTCCAAGCCTGATCAAGGCAGCTCCGCCGCTCTCTCTGAGGAGGGGAGGGAGAGCATCGAGGTGATAGGGGCGTCCAACTTTCCCCTGCCAGTTAAGTTATCAGTCTGCACCCGCAACAGGGGCTCACGACTCCCACCCTCAGGTCTTTTACACCCTTCACTCACCCCAAGTCGTTCTGGGAGGCGCGTTCATGTGGCACTTCCGCGCGCTACAGCCAAACGAGGTTGCGACCAACAGGCGTCATCGTACTACCTTCCATGTCTTCCGGTTGAAGCCGGTGCTAGTGAGTGCTCTGGGTCCGGCAGACAACCGGTCTCGCCCTCCCCAGTTCTTGGAGGTTCTTTTGGTCGATTGGGAGGGTTACGGTCCTGAGGAGCGTCGCTGGGTCCTCTTTAAGAATGTGTTTGACTCAGAACTTGTGAGGGACTTCCACAGATACTTCGCATGTGGTCGTCCCGTCATAGTTTTTGGCAGCCTCGTTTCATTTCTGTGTTCGTTCTTTCTTTTACCGGCGTCAGATTTTCCCTCTTCCATTCCGGTATTTTAATTTTGCACTGCGATTATCCCTCGCACCTGTTTGTGGTTTCCTGTCGGCTATATATAGCTCAGGGTTTCTGCTTTCCGGTGCTTCGATATTGTCTTTGCCAATTTACATAGAAGCCGGTAAGGTATAGATTTCAAGCGACCACATCACTGTTAACCCCTTAGTTCAGATAGTCGCGCATGCGAGACCGTTTTACGCAACTGAGACACGTGTTGCTCCTGCAGCCAAACTATTAGTGGAAAACCCAAACGCGGTATTTTAACTTTATTGGTAGACGATTCGCGACGATTTCTGGCCAATGCGTAGTTTCTAAGTGTCACTATCTTTCCGTAGCAAGTCCATTTAACAAGCACTCCCCACCAGCCTATACCTACCCATGCGTGACATAGTGGGCAATAGCGTCTATGTTGGGAGTTCATAAATATATGTATTCATCATATAATATCAGAATTCCGTCCAGCAACCAGATAAACCCACCAATAGCACGAGCGTATGCAAATACAGCGGTGCAAATCGCTGCTATCAATACCGACATAAACAAGTGAAATCATACAATGCCATTCTACTATCAATATCTGCTATTAAATATGGAATTCATGTGCAATACTACCGTGGATTTAAGCGTAGATATGTCCCTTTCAAGATTCCGTGGTCATTTATTGTCTTGGACAATCCGTTTGAAAAATACACAGCGCATTGTAATACTATTATACAAACTGCGTAACCCTCTCTTTCTGATTGCAGTGCTGTGACTCGTTCAATTTTATTCTGGTTTGATCGACAATGGTTTTATCCAATAGAAGGCACGACAAGCTTCCCAAAAGTTATTTACATGTGTAATTGAAAGCTTGGGTTAACTATTTTAAGGGCGAGCGTAACTGCAATCTTGTTCAATCACTACAATTTTACGCATGTCGTGACGCATGACGCACTACGCGATATAAGTGCGCGTAAACATTGGTTGCATGCGTAATCATTGTTTGCCTGCGCTTTTGTACGGGTTTAACAGTATGGCTGAAGATAAACTTCACGCATTTGACCAAATCGCTTTTGGAAGTGGGTCAGAAGAGGAAAGCGACGGAGATTCATCTAATCCCTGTAGCGTAGACTGTAGAAGAGGATGCCTATCGATATGGGGAAGATATCCTCCTCGACATGTAAGTATTACAGCTTGTAAGATTGTGATTATATACATTCGTTTTTCCACTGCGTCATTACCTAGATATATAATCGTTATTTTTTTATTTGCATCGGTCGTAATAGAGCACTGTTAGCCTGCTAATAATGCTGAACATATTTGTATTGATAATATCTGTTAGCGTAGTGGCTCGTGGTGGCCTACTTTGTTTGAATTCATACCACTCACAATGAAATTGAGTATTTTAGCGCTGTTCTGTTTGGTTGCTCGGTCGTGCGTTATATTTGATGGCTCGATTTGCCGTGAAGCTAGAACATTGCCAGTGTTCCCGATATTATTTTATTGTATTGTAATTTTTTTGTGCATAATGTACTCTATGGGGTATGCTTTTCACTTAGGGAATGGAAAATATGTATTCAAATTTACTGTGTCCAGATGTGTGCAAGATGAATGTAAAATAAAAAAAATAAAAAAGCAACAGTTGTGAAACACACTACAGAGTAATGCCATCCTAGAGCACGCAACAAAAGATAACATAATGAAGCATACAGAAGAAAGTGTTTACTGAAGTACAAGAGTGAATGATTTCATATTTAGCTGTGTGTACCACAGTGTTATAATGCTTCTGCATTATGTAATTTGTTCCTATAACATGCTTGACCCTCCACCTCTGCCACTCCAGCAGTGCCCTCTACTGTTCAGAGTGAAGCCACTGCAGGACCAGATCCTTACAGCATTGCCAAGGCAACGCACAGGATGAAGCAGTATATGAAGGATAATGGTGAAAAAATGGCACACTAGGCATAAAACACTGAACTGAAACTGTGCAATATCAATGTTTTCATCCATTAAGTGATCGTAAGGGAAAATGTATATGCTTTATAAAGGACAAAAGGCTTTTTAATAATTTCTCGGAGAGGTTTTGGGTAGGTTATTGGACACCTAGATATCCACCCCCCTGTACTGATCCAAAATAATTTCCACATGAAAATGATAAAAAGGTGAGTTAAATGAGTCAAAACGGTTGATTTGCACTGAAATGTATGATTAGTTTAAGATTTACAGCTATTCACATTTTAGCCAATTTGGATAGGTTTGGAGACCCTGGGTACATCAGGCTACACTGCTTACATTTTGTGTCATAGATCTTTAGTAGTTCTGTATATCACCCTGCGATTATTGAATGCTTGTGGACAAGGAGTTTATGATCCAGGAAATGTGTAGTTTTACCTGTTTCACTTATGTAGCTCTCAGTATTTTGAAGAAATATAGAATTTGTTGCATTTTTAGCAAAGTTTTGCTTGCATTTCCGGCACTTTATTTTGACTTAAATTATGAAAATAAACAAATCTAAGTTTGTACAAAAAATGGTACACCGGTTTTGTTTCATTTAAGCCATTTACCAAGTTTATGTGATGCTCACACCTGGAGTTATAAAGCCTTAAACAGAGTACCCCCAAGATTGACCAAATATGCCATTTGCGCCAAGAGGTTAAGCTTGCTAAAAAGTTACATGGGACTTGCTTATTCGCTACATTAGAGTTTTCCTTATTTGGATTTTGTTTTCTCTTTTGTGCT
This sequence comes from Ilyophis sp. 1 JC-2022, assembly GCA_022702515.1. Taxonomy (NCBI): domain Eukaryota; kingdom Metazoa; phylum Chordata; class Actinopteri; order Anguilliformes; family Synaphobranchidae; genus Ilyophis; species Ilyophis sp. 1 JC-2022. The sequence continues at coordinate 65,715,202 of CM040403.1, read as the reverse complement.
TTCGGTTCCTCGTTTTGGTTTTCGCTTCTGTTCTCGTTAGACAGATTGCCTTTATTTTCTTCCTTTGTTTATCTCTTTAGTGCTTTCCCATATGGAGAGTGATATTTCTTTCCTTTTCCTTTCTGCTTTTTGCTTGTTATTCATACCTCTGTTTAAATTGCTTCCTCGTATTGTGAGCGTTTACTTCTCCGTCTACTCGGATTTCGAGTTCGCCCTGTTTTATGGGTTGTTTTGATTTGGCTTATGCCTGGAGAATTTTACATTCTCTATTTTTGTTTGTATATTTCCCTCTCCTAAAGTGTGGACCTGTCCGCTTTATTAGTGTACACTATGGTGTACACTTTTAGATTACTTAGCTGTCGTGCTTGGTTCTCCAAACCTCACACTCCACCTTACAGAAATACAACAGAACACCAGCTATTCCTCTCAGGAATTAAACAACAGGAACAACAGAAATACAGTCGCTCAACCACCGACTAGCTTAATGCTAACAACTATGGAGCTGACACGTAAGTGAGATTTGTTTTACACTTCTCAAAATTGTAGTATAGCAAATAAATGTGTAGTTTAAGAAATAACTACCCGCAGAGATGGAAAGACTATCCCACAGAATCTGACACTATCCAAACTACAAGTAGCCTTTTTTTTTGCTCAGTTTGTTTTTCTGGCTGGTAACTTATCCTACAGACAAATTTGTTCATTTAAAGAGACTGTAAAGGTAAATCCGTACTTTCCTTCAGACTACATTATATGTGGTTGTTTTGTCATGTATTAAGCATCAGCAACAGTATGAGATTTCAATTTCATTGCAATATCGATCTATCTATTTCCATCTATTACGATGTGGGGATTAAATGGGTGGAGTTCAAATTATTACTGGGCTCAGTCCTATTGGCCACAGACAGGTGATTCATGACGTCATGAACCACTAGACGCAATCTCCTCCCATAGTTAGAGACAAATAAAACTATTCTGTCCCGCTAAAACAGCCTCTTTGAGTCTGAGCAAAACAATCGTTTGTCAGAGTACCTTCGTTTACGTTATCAAAAGTTTTGTAATCCTATAGTTACGTTATTTTGCAAATTTTCCCGCTCTTAATCTCTGTACCAACCTTATCCCTCTCCCAGTATCTCTTCTTATTCAACCCACTATTTCATTTCTCTCACCTTCTCTGTCCCTTCGTGGTGGTGCTTCCTAGCTGTCTAGCTAGGCTACTTTAGCCCTCGAGTTTAGCCCTAGAGCTAAGTTAAAGGAGCTATATGTAACACATTTACTGTACTAAATCATAAAATGGCCATGATATGTCATCAGAGATTAAGGAAACATGCTAAATTGAAATACTGGCTTCTCTGACAACAATGCTACAGCCAGTATGTTCTTCTTTAAAATTTCCATTCCGGGTCGAAATGTCTGTTTTTTTTTTTTGGCCTCTGTGATTCACTATGATGGGGCTGGTGGAGACAACTCTCTCCAATATTGTGAATTTGGACTGCAGTATCCATTTTAAACGCTCAGTGTCAGTGTTACCTTTAAGTTATAACTTAGTTGTCGTTATTGCCTCCGTTTGCATTGCAAGCATGCCCTGTGTATGTGCCCTCCCTGGATGCACAAACAGAGAGGATAATCCTACGGTGTAATTTTTTCGGTTTCCTCAAGATGCTGAAATTCGTAAGAAATGCTGGGGTAGCGTCAGTCATCAACACCGTAGTTTGCCAACGCTTGACAACAGGCTGATATTGAGTGCCATATGAAGCTGATTGAAGTGAAATTACGAGTTGGTTGCTGTAAATATATGGTTGTATATATGGTAAATATATGGTTTTAATGTGCACACCTCTGAACCGACACAGCGGTTTAATTCCGCTTCTGTGGCGTATCTTATACTAGATACGCTTTCTGTATCCTTATCTTTCGCGTTTGGTTCTCTATTTTCTAAACGCAAACCTGACAGAAAGAGGAGTTATTTCCTCCATAGCATTTGTAGCTCATCAGGTAAAAATTCATAAAGTTGAAGGTAGGTACCTGTTTTTTTGTTTTTCCACAATTTCTGCACATAATGTGTCGTAATTAAGTAGCAAAAAGTGGATGTATATGAATTCTGACTGCTTAGTCATAATAGTTCTCTGTTTTAATAAAAGCTATAAACCATAGAACAGAACCATAGAACTAGTGACAAACAGCTTTGTTTGTCGCTTGTGAAAACTGGTGAGAATTGGCCTATTTGGCCTTTGATAGGAAGAGGTTCAAAACAAATTGAAGATAATTAGCCATTGAAGGGAGTCTTGGATAAATCCACAAACACAAGCAAAGCACGTCATTACATAGCAACATAGATACCTTTTTGTAATTTAGCATTTGACAGCCATACTGTTCACACTCCAGCTGTTTTTGACTAGATTGCCTATTGCTTGACACAGTAAACAAAATGTTACAGCAATGATGAAATGACACAAAACTTGTAATAGTCTAACTATTTGAGTGTTAGAGATAAGGGGCAATTAATTAAATTAAAGAGCGAGAAATTTAAAAAGGAAACCATTGATTTCACAGCAGGGTCACATGCATGAGGCAACATGCTGATCTAAATAGCTCACAGGCACTGGCACTAATGGATCTCTCTCTATGTTGAGAGTGGGCCAGAAAAACTGGGTCTGCTGTTTACTGCATTTATAGAAATTGGTTGGATATTATCACAGAAAGCCAGGCATCAGCATAGAATAGCCCAGCAGTAGAGTGCATGTGGCTCACAAATGATAATGTGAGAAAAATTAAAGTGACTGCAGAGGAGAACCAGATGGTAGCCCACTCCAGCACAGACAAGTATGAAAATTCATTTTACTCATTTTTTTATCTTAGTTTAAGTCATTTTCTCTTCAAGTTCTTCAAGCAAATACAACATTGCTGTGAAATTTCTACCCTAGATTATGCATTTTTGAGGAATATAAAAATTTCTGAGAAACAAAATATAGATAGAGTTTATGTGTAGTTTGATACATTTCTACTGCACAGTTCAACTTTGGGTATTCCTACTGTTCATATCAGAAATAAATTTGCCATACTTGGTGAAAAAAAATGAAAAGCAAGGAAAAAATATTTGCTATTCAGATTGAATTTGGATTGTTACCTTCACCCTTTCACATTATCATTATGTCATACATGGACTGACCGGCAAATAGTCCTAACACCAAATGGTGTTGGTATATCAGAGGCATTATGAACACAGAACTCTGAGAGATATCAGAATGATAGTGATATTAAAAGAGTTCCACAGTTAATGTGTTTTTTTCACAGCTAGTGTGTAACTTCCTCTCACAAATCTATTCAAAATGTGGTTTCAGTTATTCTATATCTTTATGTGTGCATTTATACTGTTTTAGTGATATGCAAACCAATGCAAAATCAATGTTATTATTTTTTGTACAGTATACCTGGATGTGAATTAATATCTGGAATTGGAAAGAGGTTTTTTAGCACAACATGCAATCGAATCTTGAGTTGAATGCCATACATTTTTGCACCTGCTTCTTTTAATGTCATATGTTTTTGTACCAGGGTTTCTCGCCTGATAACATTAACACTGATACTCACAAACAATTCTCTCCATCTCTTCACATTTCTTCACCTCATTCACAAACCTCTTCTGGAATGCCACTGTACCAGGGTTCAACTGTCAAAAGGTTGAAGAAAATATGTTCGAAATAATTTTGTGCATTATGTGTTATGGGCATACGTTAAAGAATTAAAAATATTTTTAAAAATGCAATATTACCGTGCTATTATTCTGTAGTTAAATATGTGCTGGTGAGTATTATGCTATTGAAAGCAAATGGCGGATAACAGCTGTGCAATTTCACATTGTTACATAAGTTGTGTGATTACATAAATGCTTGATATGGGTTGATATTTGGTTTGGGTCTGGGATCATTTTTGGTTATATTTACATTTAAGGCTGCAGTAAGGTTAAAGCTAAGGTTATGTTGTGACCTTGAGTGAAATGTAGAGGTGAGGTTGGCTATAGGGTCTGAACAAGGCAGAAGGGGAAATTATTCAGATACCTTGTGTAATCATAGAAACTGAACACCTCTTTTCACATGGTAGTTATTTGGTTGGTGTGTAATATATTGTTACCTTGTGCCAGTATAAGAATACAGCAGTGTAAGTGATTTAAAGAGATAACAAAAATGATGATCGTATAAAATTAGAAATACGCACACAAAAATATGAATTTTAAATTGTATTATATAGTTTTAGCTCTAATTACTTAGTCTGATTACTTTATCTGAATGCAGGGAATGTTAAAATTTTAGTTGAAGAGCAATGTCAAATGAGAAAAAGTTGTTTTTAAATGTGATAAATAGCAATGGCAAAATGCGAAAAGAAAAGTCGGAACAGCAAACGTTTTTTCTTCATTTGGCATTGCTCTTTACACTTCATCACATTTATCTGAATAATTTTTGTTTCTCATGTCATCCTATAGTAATGTTTTCCCCCTTATATGTAAATACCATCTATCCCATTTAACACCAAATTTAGGTAAATTCCTTAATTGCTCCTTATCACATTTGGCTTGATGAACATTCATAGAAAAATAGACAGCTGTGTGGACCATATGTTGGGAAATGGTTTGGAAATCATAATCTATCATTACAGCACTGTTTTGTTTTGTTGTCATACCATGTTAAAGTAGATATTTATGATTACAAACACCTCAGTGCAAAGCAACAGTGGTATATAATGTCAATGACATCCTGTAGTGCATTATGATATAGTCTCATCTCAATTACATATTTAAAAATACTGTTGATGTGTGTTTTGTAAATGCTTCCAAAGTAAACTATATTTAATAAGCACACAATCAGAATTTTGTTTTTTGAAAAAATAGTTAATTGCATTACAATGTACAAATGTTAAAAAAGAACATTCCTTAGGCAATAGGAGTTGTGCACTTTAGCAGTAGTAATATTTCAAACAGTTAAGTTAACAATTTTTTTTAGTTTTGTCCATTTACCACCACAAAACTCAATTTGTTTGTTAGTGTGCCACTGTGGCTGTATACCTACATGAAGTCCTACTCACATCTTTGAATTGTACAAGTCCTAGGTGACCAAGCTCGTTGATGCAGCAGTGGGCCGACTCGGTTTGGAAGAACAGTTGGACCAGGCACATCTCCTCGCTTCGAAAGAAAGAACTCATCCTGGTTCCTGTCCAAAGCAAAGCTGTGTCTGTATTAATAACACTTTACTACAGTTATGCAGTTGCCAAGATTAAGTTCATAGAGGTGTGCATCGATGCTTATCCAAAAAGGTGCAGTTAGGCTATACTTAATAAATGTGGGACCAAGCAATAGTTGTGTTGACTATTCCTCCTCTGTTTTTGGTAGTGCAGACCCCATCGATTGAATGTTCAGAGGGCTCATCAGACAAGAAATCAATTGAGAGACTGAAGATCAATAAGGCCACTGATGTAATGCGTGCTCACCCGCACAAACTGCAAATCACATGGAGCTGAGTGTGGGGATGTGGCACACTGCGGGCAGCACAACCTACACCACTGAAGCGGTCGTCAGGGAGAGTCCTTTGAAAAATTCAAGGGAAAGAAGGCTTTATTTTATTTTTCAAGCCATAATTTTTTAAGCCAATAAAATGTAGTTCATGTTCCGTGGGGATGTATAAAACTCAGATGCATAGGCAGCACATTTGGTCTGAATCAACAGAAGACGAGCGCAAATTAAAGCTCTGGGGAAAGAACAGTTCAAACATATAAGAATACGAATCAATGCATGATTTTACTTGAGACAATTTGATAATGTTATAGTCGTGTTGTTTTACTCATCGTAGAGTCAACAATAGACTCTGGTTAGTCAACATATGACTCTGATTGGTGGACAATTGATGACTAGCCTACAAAGAACATGACCAAAAGGTATTTGAACTTCCATGGTTAATGATCACAGAACTGTGGTATGGATCTTTTTCTACGCTCTATGGTATGGTTCCAGCTAGCAGCGCAGACGCTCTCATAGAACACACATAACCAATTCCCTTGACAGGGGTCCTGGTATTCATTTTTTTAACCCTCTGGAATGAACTACACAAGTCTTACTGAAATTCCATTAAAAGCATATGGAAATTTGTTAGAACCTAACATTGTATTGCCACCTTCTAAAATCACAACATCCAGAACCGAACGTTTGAAAAGATAAAACGCTCCATTCATGATATTTTACACTTTTTCCAAACAAAGGTTTGGAAGAAAATCCGGTTGTTAACTGAGGAACTTCCTTGTTTAGGTATTGCGCCAGTAACAGACCCACTTCCTGAAGCGTGCGCTGGTAAACAAACCAGAAAATAGTCATTCAAAATCAAATCAATCAAAATTTGTTTCAAACGTTCAGTTCTGATTGTCGTGATTTTATATAAACCCCAACTCCAAAAAAGTTAGGACAGGATGTAAAATTCAAATAAAAGCAGAAAGAAGTGCTTTGTAAATTCTCTTTTACATATATTTAATTGAAACAAGTACAAAGAAAAGATATTTAATGTTTTACCTTATCAACTTTATAGATTTTTGTAAATGTACACAAATTCCGAATTTGATGTCTGCAACACATTCCAGAAAAGTTGGGACAGGGGCAACATACGTGTAAGGAATATGCCTCTATATTCTTACATGTGGGGTATTACTCATGCAAGGGGTTTACATATAGATTTAGCAGTAGTGGTGATAGACAAATAAAGCATGTCCGTCTTACCAGTCTTCACCCGGGCACAAATGATGTAGGGAATATCCGCCAATAAATGTAAGAAATGTCAAATGAGGTACCCATAAATTAGGTTAAAATTACATCAGTCTCATTTGATTATTATGGATTATAATGACTACTACTTCAATTTACTATCAAAGCACCAATAAATAATAATTCATAAGGGTTGAAGGTTGTTATGCGAACGGATCGGAACCAATCGCAGACACCAGAAGTAATAGGAATAGGCTTTATTCGTGGTTGAGAAACACAGGTCAAAGTCCAGCAAACAGTGCAATAGAGGGCAGGCAGAAACGTAGTCAAATCCAGGCAGGGGTCAATGTCCAGTGAACAGGGCAATGCAGGATGAGCAAAAGCGAAGTCCAGGAACAGACAGGGATCAGAACTGGGGAATCCGTCAGAGCAGGGGATCAGGAGGGCGAAGGGTAGGAGCAGGGCTAGGACGGAGAAGGGCAGGTTGCCTGGAGCAGGACTAGACAGGAACAGGAGCAGGCTGGACAGGCAGGAGAACAGGAACTAGACGGGCACAGAAGACTGAACACAGGAACTCGGAACAGGAAAGGAGCAGGCAGGAATCAACCACTGGCAAAACCGAGACAAGCACGAATCTAGGGCACAAGACGATCTGGCAGAGAACACAGAAACAGAGGAGACTAAATACCAAACTAATGAAGAAACAATGAGGAACAGGTGAGACTAAACGAATGAGAAAACACAATTCAGGTGCGGGGAAGTGGAGACAGAAAATGGAGGGACGAGAGTTTACATATAAACTAAAAAAACAGACGTAGACTAAGATGTGGAGGCACGAGACGTGACAGTACCCCCTCCTCAGGGCCATACCCCTCCCAGTCAACCAGGAATTGGCATCTTCGGTGTAGGCCGGGCCGCCCTCGATGAGTCGAGGGGGGAAGGATTGGAGGGCTGCAATGAGAGGTGGAGACAGGTTTGACCCGGGAAACATGAAACACGGGGTGGATGCGGTGTAGCGGAGGTGGAAGGAGAAGGCGAACTACAGAGGGGCTGATTACACGGGAAATGGGGAAGGGGCCAATGAAACGGGAGGTAAGCTTCTTGCAGGAGGTTTGGAGGGGAATGTCCCGGGACGAAAGCCATACCTTTTGACTGACCGTGTAACGAGGTGCTGAGCGTCGCTGACGGTTGGCCTGGGCTTTCATCCCGGGGTCATGTTTGAGTAAAGTGGCAAAGAAAGAGGTGGAGGCTCCCAATGCCGGCAAGGGTCACAACATCGGATGAATATGCCAGGATGCTGGAGGAAAAAGAAGAGGAAGAAAGGGCTGCAGAGGAGAAGAAAAAGAAGAGAAAATGAATTGTAGGAGAAGAAAAAGAAATGAGAAGAACTACAAAAGAAGAGAAAAGAGACACAAAGAAAGCAAAACAGCACAACCAGCGAGTTCTGAACCATGTGATGAAAATGCAATTTGTGCCTTTTGCAGGGACAGTAACCCACCACCAGAGTGCCCCAGTACAATTGTGGACTGGCTGCAATTTAATCGTTTTTATACAATTAACGTTACGCTAAATTAAGTTACGTGAGTCTTGTCATAGTCTAAATTATTTTCAATGTTAGGCAATTAACGTTAGCTAACTTAGCTAACGTTAAATTATCACTTAAATGAATATCATCAAATTATCATCAAGTCCACTTCAGTGGCATTATGAAAGCAATCCAGCTAACGTACATTTTCTATTTTAGATTTATAGTTTTTTTTTTCTACTAGACTTACTAATTACACAAAGCAATTGCATGGCACTAACACGTTGAAATAATTTATTAAAATGTTTATGCCTATAACTTTGTCTGAGTGGCAATAAAATAAAAAATATGCTGTAACATTACGTTATGTTATTAAAGGAATGAGCATAAATGGCACTGTGCGAATGCTGTCATGAATTTTTACTGCTGCGCGAATACTGTTGGAACTCATGGTATTCACACACCCACTAATTAGAGCAGTTTTTTATGTTTTCTCAGTAACCACGTGTATAAATTGAACCAATCAAATTGTGTTGTGTAGAGCAGGAAATGCAACTTCATATAGGCAAAACACCTCGTCTTACAGCATTAAGATCAATTCACAAGCGTCCTGGAAAGCTCCGGAGACTGGGCGAATACAGTGATTTTACGTTAAATAAGTCATACGGTGATATGCAAAAACATAGTTTCAATTAATTTCTTAAGGTTCACACATGCAACTTTCAGCTCGACTTGGGCAACATGGTGTTTATGATTATGTGATTTAAAAAGTATAGTAATGGGAATTTTCCTCTCTGCGCAATTTGTTTGTGCGGCATTTTTGGTTATCACATTAGAACTAAGGGAGACCTCTGATCTGCACGCTAGAAATGTAACCTGTAGCCTACGCTAGAAATTGCTAAGTGCTATTAAAAGCCGTCGTAGCCCACCGTGTGTGACTCAGACCATATTCCATTGTTGCTACTTCACGCTTACTTTCGTCTGCTTTATGATAATTAACAAAATAACTTTTTTGTTATAGTTTGGTCTACTTCTACATGAACAGTGTAAATAACCTGCCCTTCACCCCCCCCCCCCCCCCCCCCAGGAGATGAACCAGTGGCAGCTGATCTGTCAGAGGCAGAGCTTATCCAGACATATTTCACACAGGGACACTTATTTTTAAAAGTTAAAATATGATGATTTCTATTTAAAATATGTTGGTTTTGTTGTGGTTCTCTGTGCCAGAGACATGGAGGAAATATTGGAGGTCCAGGTGCGACAGATAGGGAATCTTAAAGTGTTCCTATGAACACCACTGAAACAGACAATAATCCGTAGTGGAAAAGGGGAAAATAAGGGGAACGCAAATAACCTTGCGAAAGAACGAGGAACTCGATATCCGAGCAAAACAAAGAAATAAGCAGTAACGCTTATCTAACGAGGAACTCGATATCCAAGCAAAACAAAGAAATAAGCAGTAACGCTTTGTAATGGCGTTGTAGCGGTACAACGATGAGCCAAACACGATAAAAGAAAAGAAAGAATGAAAGAATCAGAGAATTAGAGGAAAGGAAGGGGAAACCATGACACGCTTATCTAACGAGGAACTCGGTATCCGAGCAAAACAAAGAAATAAGCAGTAACACTTATCTAACGAGGAACTCGGTATCCGAGCAAAACAAAGAAATAAGCAGTAACACTTATCTAACGAGGAACTCGATATCCGAGCAAAACAAAGAAATAAGCAGTAACGCTTATCTAACTCCCGTTTGTGGAGCGAACAACAGAAAGAAAATAAACTCAAAAGAACCCCTAAGGCAGGGGTAGGCAACCCTGGTCCTAGAGAGCCGCAGGGTCTGCTGGTTTTTGTTGTTACTCACCACTTAATTGATCAATTAAAGCAGTTGATTACACAGTTAACTCACCTCACCTGGTTTCTTTGGTCTAATTAGTTGCTGTGTTTAAGGTGAAAACAAAAACCAGCAGACTCTGCGGCTCTCTAGGACCAGGGTTGCCTACCCCTGCCCTAAGGCTTAGAGTAAGAGCACTCGTAGTGGAAAAACAAAGAAACAAAAACCCTCTGCTCTGAAATAAGAGCGAAAAGATAACTTTGCTTTCTTTCTAAATTGTACTGCTAACAAGTCCCGCGTTGAGAAGCAAAGCGGTCGATAGCAGCACAACTTCCTATACCTTTTTTACCGGCTCGAATGTTACGTGAAATAACATGGAAGCAACGAGAACAGGCGGAAGCGGGGTATAAATAGCGAGAGGAAATGCAGTACAAGTGAACTCACTAATCACAGAGGCGAACGCAAAACCTGTAGCGGAACACAAAAAAATCTGATAGATTTACAGGTAGATGAGAAAAGGAATGCAAAACGCGGAGATAAGGAAAGAAAGGCATGATCCATGACAGGACCCCCCCCTCTAAGGAACGACACCAGACGTTTCCACGACCTTATTTCTGCAGAAGTCGGTGATTAACTGAGGGTCCAGGATGTTTCTCCGAGGAACCCAGCAACGTTCCTCTGGGCCGTAGCCCTCCCAGTCCACAAGGAACTGCCACCCTCTGCTCACACGTCTCTCGGCCACAATGCGGCGAACGGTATAAGCCGGACCCCCTTCTATGAGTCGGGGAGGCAGAGGTGGTTTTTCCACCGGCGCGAGCGGGCTGATGAGTACCGGTTTCAGACGGGAGACGTGAAACGTAGGGTGGATGCGCATGGAGCACGGCAGTTGTAGTCGAAAGGTAACTGGGTCGATCTTTTTAATAATTTCAAAACGACAAAACGACAAAACGACAAAACGAGGGGCGAGTTTATGGGACTCGGCCCGCAACGGGAGATCACGAGTAGTGAGCCAAACCCGCTGTCCAACTCTATAGGACGATGCAGCATGACGATGCCTTTCATGACAGGTTTAAGTTTTTGGGCTAGTTTTGAGTCACCATTTAGCTGGATAGTCTTGCAAGATCTGGAAACCCTGCGCCCCACCTTTGTGCTGCCATGTCATGTGTTGTTTTTGATGTATTTGAAGAAAAATGTCAGCGAAGCTGCGCCTCAAAACAAAGCTCAGGTCATATTTATGTGACCAAAATGCTTGTGTACTTCTTGAAAAGTGTGCTCCCGAATGTACTCACAAAACCCCGGAAGTAAGCGTGTCATCCGGGTGTTTCAAGTATACTGCAATTACAAAAATTTTCACCTGCTCAACGACTTACTCAACGAATTTTCACCTACTCGTCCTATCTGCTCACCAAGCCTACTCAATAGTGTGGAAGAGTGCTGATTCGGACACGGCCCAGGTCAGCATTACAGCTACCGAGCGATGTGGCAGACATTACAACAGAAGTATTCCCTGACAGTCAGGAGAGATGATGTCATGCAATGAATGTCAGAGATAGACAGAGCAATGCTCCACACACAGGTTTGTCCGCAGAGTATACCATTCACTGGGGCCAAATCATGGGTGGCACGTGAATGGTTATGACAAGCTGAAACCCTATGGTTTGGCAATCCATGGCTGCATTGATGGGTTCTCGAGAAGAATTATGTGGCTTAAGTGTGGTCCAACCAACAATGATTCAGGCATCATTGCTGAATACTACCTGCAATGTGTATCAGAATGTGGAATTGTTACGTGTGCAATCTTTGATTGCTGTTTTGCGTTGTTTCGTAGTTTTCAGCGCGTGTAAACAGCTGACTCAGAAGCGCTGCTAGTGCTCTGTGTAGAAGCGTTGTTTTTCCTGATTGGACTTAGCATTATCGCTTTATTCTCACTAACTACAGTTTATGCACTACCAATGAAAAGTAGTATTTTATCCCTGTAGTGGGGGTATTACAGACATTGCTTTGTTTAGTGATTAACTGTTTGGCTTCTTAGCTTGAAGCTGTAGTTCTACGCGTTTAGTACTGTTTTTGCCGGTCCTGGCTTTTGCAAGCTGCTATATTTAATTGGCGTTGCGGTCGTGATATTCGACTGCTTGTTTTTGGTACGTTTTGCGTGGTGTTAAACTGCTTTTGCTACTTTGAGTGTTTTGGTAAGTAGTGGGAATATTTGCTGTAGCCTGAGCAGTGTGAGACATTTTTCCCTGGTTGTTTTGGGTGATAAATAAATTGTATTGCTGCAATTTTTTATTCTGCCTGTTGTCTTGTTGAGCTGTTTGGGACACTAGCTACTTTAAATATTGTGAGCTTTGCTCTCTCTTTTTTTTTTTGGAGACTTGTTTTCTCAAGAGTTTTGTAAGTCTCATTTTTGCCTGTCTCTTGGAACCTGTTTCTGGTCTTCCTGGTGCATTCATTCTCCTTTCGAAGGAGCTGAAGACGCAGCGTCGAATGGGGTTTGATTGTTCCTTGAGGTCCGATACAGGAATCTACCCTGTGTTCCCTGAGGAGTCTCTTTTCTTGACCGGAGGAGCTAAACACATAGCACTGGTTGGGACTTGATCTCTCTTTCTGTGGGCCTAGGTGGAATGTCTAAGGACGGCAGTACTTTTTCTGGCTGGCTGTAGCCTTATATATTTTCCCCCTAAAACGTGATTGCTCAAAGGCATTTTACTGGTCAAAAATGACATCTATATCTGAAGACTTTATTTTAGATCCATCTGAAATATTACTGGATAACTATACTAAAGATCAATTGTTAAATATTGCTGAGCATTATAAAATCGAAATTCCCAGTAAAAGACTGAAAGAGAATGTTAAAACTATTCTCAAAGCTGCCTTAAGTGATCTTGGAATTCTTATTGTCAAACCTGACTTTAGTCCTATTTCCAATCCTCCGCAAATGTCTGAATCTGAGATCGAATTGAAGCTTCAAGAACTAGCTCTGCAGGATAAACAACATGATCGTGAAGTTCAGTTCAAATTAGACTTGCGGAAGTTGGAAATTGAAGCTCAGGAGAGGGAAAAGAAATTTCAAATTGAAGCTGAGGGAAAAAAGGCACTTCAAGAATTAGAATTTAAAAAATTGGAGCTTGAAAGCCGAAGTACCTCAACTCACTCTGTAGACCCAGCTCATGCAGGGTTCGATGTGAGTAGGCAGATACGAATGGTCCCACCATTTTCTGAGAAGGAGGTGGAAAAATATTTTGCCCATTTCGAGCGTGTTGCCACTTCATTGAAATGGCCTGCCAATGTTTGGACTATTTTATTACAGTGTGTTTTAACTGGCAAAGCCAGAGAGGCCTATTCTTCGCTCAATTTGGAAGAGAACTCTAATTATGAGTGTAGAGAAGTGAGCGCTACTACTCGGAGAATGAGACAAGGCAGTCCCGGTTTACAGAGAACGTTTTATTTATTTATTTCCAGTTCCCACAGACACCGCACATACTCTGTGTTTCGTCTTTTTCTTTCTCCCGCTCCACTCCCCGCGGGCTCCTTATGAAGGCTCTCAGGCTCACTGTTGAACAATCAAGGCAATTGGTTAATTGATAACACCAAACATACAATCAATCATCCCCAATTGCCTGATTGCCAACAGCTGTGCCGGCTCCCTAAACCACCCGCGTTCACTCTCTCTCTTGCTAGCTGCGCCTAAAACCACGCCCCCCTACCACAATGAGATTGTGAAAACTGCAATCCTCCGCGCGTATGAACTTGTGCCTGAAGCCTACCGTCAAAGATTCAGAGGCTATCTAAAAACGGACAAACTAACTTATGTGGAATTTGCTAAGGAAAAAGAAACTGTTTGACCGGTGGTGTGCATCACAAATGGTGACAACCAAAGATCAGCTGCGAGATTTATTAGTCTTGGAAGAATTTAAAAACTGCCTTCCAGACCCTATTGTCACATACTTGAATGAGCAGAAGGTCACTCAAGTTTTAAAAGCTGCTGGTCTAGCGGACGAATTTGTTTTAACTCACAAGACTCTTTTCTTGTCAAAACCCTAATCCCGTTTTGAAAGCCAAGCAGGCTTTGAAAGAAACATTAAAAATGGTGATTCTAATTAGGCTGATAGGCCTGCTTTTGGCTCTGACAGGAAACCTTTTTTTTTTCGGGGTGAAAATAAGGAAACGCACACAGGAAGTAAATCTGATCGTGAGAACAATTGTGCTTATTGTAAAGCTTTTGGTCACCGTATCGCTGCATGTCCTAAACTAGCAAGGAAAAACACTAAACCTCACTTGCTAGTTAATATACAATCAAAAACTTTTCCCTGTTTAGGTAATAGTTCATTTCCTCAGGAAAATTACTCACCTTTTATCCTAACTGGAGTTGTCTCTTTGCCAGGTACACCTGGTGTTACAATTAAAATACTTCGTGATACTGGCGCTGCTCAGTCGTTCTCTTTTTGATCAGGCTGTTGATGAAAAGGAAATTTGTGAGTTGTCAGCAGGTTACTTCACGCAGACCGGTGTTTTAATGCGCAAATGGAGTCCTATTACTGCCTCCTCCCAAGAGGATTGGAAGGTTACCCATCAAATTGTTGTGCCTTTCAAATTTCAAAATGAAATACTGACTTTGGCACACGACAGTCCCTTTGCTGGTCATTTGGGCATTACTAAAACATACGACCGGATTTTAAGGCATTTCTTTTGGCCTGGTTTAAAACGTGATGTTGCATGACTGCCAATTGGCGGGGAAACCAAATCAAATAATTCCACCTGCTCCGTTGCATCCAATCCCAGTTGTTGCTGAGCCATTCCATCGGATCATTCTAAACTGTGTCGGTCCCTTACCACGGACTAAAAAGGGTAACCAATATATTTTAACTATCATGTGTGCTGCTACTCGGTTTCCAGAGGCTGTGCCTTTACGGAAAATAACGTTATCGTCAATGCCTTGATAAAGTTTTTTTCCATCTTTGGGTTGCCAAAACTAATTCAGACTGACCAGGGGTCCAATTTTATGTCGCAAACATTTTCCCAAGTTTTACAGCAACTTGGTATTGAACACTGTCCTTCCAGTGCATATCATCCTGAGTCTCAGGGCGCTTTAGAACGATTTCACGTTGAAATCCATGCTACGCTCTTATTGTCTCTCTGAGGAAAGGGAGTGGGATGATGGGGTTCCACTGTTGCTCTTTGCCGTCAGGGAGGTTGTTCAAGAGTCACTTGGTTTTAGTCCTTCGGATTTGGTGTTTGGTCACACGGTGCGTGGCCCGCTGAAACTTTTAAAAGATAAATTGTTGGGCTCTAACAAACCCGAAAATATTCTTGATTATGTTTCCCATTTTAGACTGCGGTTGCGAACTGCCTGTGACTTAGCAAGGAATACCCTCGCAGTGTCACAACATCGCATGAAACGTCTCTTTGACAGACGCGCAAAAGTCCGTGTTTTTTTTCCTGGTGATCAAGTGTTGGCGTTCTTCCCTGTTCTTGGTTCCGCATTGCAGGCTCGTTATTGCGGCCCATATACTATTAAAGACAAAGTTGGGGAGTTGGATTATTTAATTATTACTCCAGAGCGCAGAAAGAAAATTTGCTTGTGTCATGTGAACATGTTAAAGGCTTATCATGATCGAAAAGCTATATGTCCTGCAAAGCCCGTGCTGGCCTTTTCTCTCTCTCCAACAGAGAAGCTGGCTGTTGCCTCTTCTATTTTCCCGGAGGGGGATATGGATGATGTGACCGCGCCCGTGTGTGGTGGGGGGGCGGTTGAGGAACTCTGAGATGTTGTCTGGTCTCTCTGAACGTCTCACATCTCTCTCCAGCTGAGAGGGCGGACATATTGAGTCTTGTTGATTCATATAAAGTCTTGTTTCCAGATGTGCCAAGCCAAACATCACTTGTTGAGCATGACATCGATGTGGGAGATTCAGCCCCCATCAAGCAACATGCATACCGTGTCAATCCTTTGAAACGCCAACATCTGAAGAAAGAGGTAGACTATATGGTGAAACATAACATTGCAGAGCCCAGTAAAAGTCCATGGAGTTCTCCATGTTTACTGGTTAATAAACCTGATGGTTCTTACCGTTTTTGTACGGATTACCGCCGGCTAAATTCTATCACAAAGCCTGATAGCTATCCGCTACCCTTGATGGAGGACTGTATTGATCGTGTCGGGTCTGCTAAATTTGTCAGTACATTTGATTTATTAAAGGGATACTGGCAAGTCCCATTGTCTACCCGCGCCAAAGAAATATCAGCCTTCGTTACTCCGGATTCGTTCCTACAATACACGGTAACGGCATTTGGTCTAAGAAATGCTCCCGCAACATTTCAGAGGCTCATGAACCATGTTCTCGCAGGTCTACCTGGGTGTGAAGCCTACTTGGATGACGTTGTGGTATATAGTGCTAGCTGGTGGTCCTTTTTCAGAAAATCAAGGTAACTCATGAAAAGTTTTGCCCGCGTACATTTTCACTTTGCTGAATTTGTATTTAAATAATTGTGCAATGATCATTTTATCCCTGTTGTGAAATTAATTAACTAGTTAACTGCTCAATATATGAAGTTTTAAAGTGCACAAATTAATTCAGGTCAGTTTGTCAATGTCAGTAGTGATTCTCTATTGAAAATATGTTTTAGTAAAGGACTAAAATACTTATATTTAAACATTAAAATATTAGGGCCCAGTTTTCGATGTATCTATTCAGCGACATGATGGAGGCATCTCTTCAATGGCAGCCATGAGCACCTGTTTTTGGTCCGTTTTGTGTTTTTGGATGTCTTGACAAAAGATCTTGAAGAATGCCAACAGATGTGGAACACACACACTATTCGACCTGTTCTCCAGTCCTGCTGTCCATCTGGTAAACCAGAAGCCATGTACAACCTACCTCACAGGTATGCATTTGTTACACCTTTTCCGCTGTTTGCAGCCTGAACTATGTCAACATACTTCAAAGTGAAATATAACATTACAGTATCATCCTGTGTAAGAAGGCATTAACATAATGACTATGCTAAACCAAGCATTGCAGTAGTAATTTTTTAATTTACTAATTTGATTCCTAGATTTAATGGAAGGGACTGTGGGATTCCAGTAGCCCCAGAAACACTGCATCCATTTGAGGCCCCCATACCACCCTGTGGTAGTCCTTGTGGAGATGAGGTCCTTCAAACTCATTTTGAGGAACTGCAGAGACGGAGTGGGTTACCCATGCCAGCCAACTGGGCTACTGCGGTGGAAAACTACAACTGTCTGAACTGTAAACTGAGACTGAACATGAGTTTTCCTTTTCAGCATGGTTTTATACAGAGCTTTATAACAGAGTCATCCTAACACTGTTCACACCGTTTGAAATTAAATCATTTTTTAATTTTAAAGGAGATGGTGAAAGTTAACTTTTTTAAACTTTGTTTTTGTGAACAATGAACATGAGGATTTTAGGTTTGAACAGGTTACAAATGAGGCTGAAGTACCTTCACAGATACATTGATCATTGAGTTATATTCACCATTCCCTGAGCTAAAAAAACAAGGAAAGTTCACATTTGAGTTGGATCACATCCCCCTTGACAAATGTAACCCAAAATCAGGGGAATTTTGAGTTCCAAACTCTATAACTTCTTTAAACTCTTCATAACTGTTTGAAATTGGTATTTGTATAGTGTTTGCATAGGTACTTGCTATTGGGAGCGTGACACCCACTGAAACATGAGTTTTGGCTGTGGTGTTATTGCAGCTGGAGGGAGTACATTAAGCCCGGTTCCAAACATGAGGATGTCCTGAAGGGATACACTTGAATCTCGCTCTGAAAGAAAAATATGAAAGGAAAGTCAAAACTAGAGGACAGAAATATGTAGTATAAACACTTAGTACATTAAACAAACACAGTACATTAATGCTTATGGTGTCTTAACTACCCTTAAAGTGATGGTCGAGGAAAATCCATAATATGCTTATAACCACGTTATTTATGGCTATTAAGGTATGTATTGAGCACCAATAAAGCGCGAGGAATAAATTCCATTGCAAACTCGAGAAAGAGATATAGATAAATTTCAGTCTATCTATATCTCTTTATTCCTGTATGCTGAAAAAAACGGTGCAGTCGAAATGGTCGATGGCTACGTAGACATAAAACTCCAACCAATACATATTTTGGTCTCCTTAAACTCCTCCCTTAGTTTGAGGTGAATAAACTGTCCTGACCGGCTAATAAATAGTGGTGGAAATCACGAATCACTTTACTGATTCGAATCGTTCAGTTCAGTTCAGTACAAAGATTCTAGTCACTATGTGATTCGTTCACTGGGGTCAGTTGCGCAGGCGCACAAATATTCCAACATCATGCATGTTCAGTTCACTATAGCTACTCGTAGTTCAGTATATCATTCGTAGGTATTGTGCAAAATGATTCCAGTCAAAAGCACTGCAAGTAAAAAAATATAAACTTTTTCTATAAACCTCATATGAACTTTTTGTATTTTTTCCTTGTAGTTATATAGTTTTCTGGATTAAGCTACTATATGGCCGCTCCAGGTAAGCGTTTTAAATATGGATTAGAAGCTACAGAATTATAACATGACAATATGACCATTTCGTGGTAAGTAGCTTATAGTAAAACATTGCGTTTTCAAATGGTAAAGTTGTCAAAAGGGTGACAAGGGTCATAGTTTATCCCCTTTTTTTTTTAAAGCAGAGGATTTTTTTTCTCCCAAATTGATTGTCAATGTTCAGTCATCTATGGGGGGAGCCTTTATAAAAAGGGTTGAGCTAGATGCACTTTATGTAGCCTAGTGGTATTAATCACCCAGTTTGTCAGTAGGCTAGTAGATTAAAATAGCGGTTCAGATTAAAATAGCAATCATTCACGCGGTGCGTGATTACTTGACAACAAATAAAGAAAAGGGCTTTAGCTAGACTTCTTACTGAATTTCAAATGTAAAGAAGAAACAAAGCCATATATTGTGTATATATTTGTGTAGCCTATATAAAACATGGTTATAGCATATTAGGCCTACTTCAAATAGCCTACATTTATTGTACATTTATATATTTACATACAAAAGAAAACACGAATGTGCTTCATTTAATCAATATCATTATTAGTTTTGAAATGGTTTAATAACGGGCAGACTTTCATTAACTCTTAGTTTGATAGTCACAGAATAGGCCCACATGGAAAATGTACAATATGGCCTACAGTAGCCTTTGTGATTTTGATTAGAAATGCTTGAACCGTTTTGCTTTCGGTAACGTTACGTTGGGTGGACGTCAGATGCCAGTAGACCTACAGGTAGGCTACAGGTTCCGATCATTTTGTAATATTGCAGGCAGACGTTAAGGGCTAGGGGTCACTGTGTGCTCATCCAATATGTATGATCAACCAATCCTTGACTTTGTATATTCCACTCTATGCCTATTTATTAACTGTGCACCAATCAGAGGTACGATCATCATCAACCTTTATTTAGATCTCGGAAGACACACTGAAACCCTCTTTTCCAGTGGTGCCGAGATTACAAATAGAGAAATTAAATCTCACAGTACATCATTTGAAACAGGTGCAATTAAAAGTTGCCTGAAAATGTTCCAAGGGAATCATATTTCAATAAACCCTGTAAAATGAGACACGCGGAACCTCAAGCATTAAATAGTCCTGGCAGCGTGTGCGGTAGGCTCCAGTATTCCAGTGTAAAAGTGAATTGAGTAGTATGGTAATCTCCCAATCAGGGCTTTGTAAATAAAAATAAACCAATGTTGATCTCTCCTAATACTAAGGGAAGGCCAACCAACCTTGTTATGAAGAATACAATGGTGGGTGCTGTAACTGTCGCCTATTATAAATCTAAGAGCCGAGTGATAAACTGCATCTAATTATTTAAGCATGGTATCAGAAGCATTTCTGTAAATTATGTCCCCATAATCCAAGCTTCATCCGCAAATTAAAATATCAATGTGTATTTTAAAATTCTATTTCTCATCTAACCAAATTCCAAGGTATTTATAATGGGGAACTTGTTCAATAGATGTGCCATTAATGTGCATAACTGAAGATCATTATCTTGCTTTAGGGAACAACATGTATTTGGTCTTGTCTGTATTTAACACCAATTTAAGATTTAACAGTGATTGTACAGTCTTGTACTGAATGTGAAAAACAATAAAGAATAGTGTCATCCGCATAAAGATGGATATTACAGGCTCTCAAGGATTTTGCAACATCATTTGTATATATGCTAAACAATATGGGGCCCAAAATAGAGCCTTGGGGGACATCTTTTGATATATTAAAAAAAATCTGATTTAACACCCACTTTAACGCATTGATATCTACGTATTAGCTTTTTGATTATATATGGCGGAGATTGCCTCCATATCTTCAGTTCATGCTTTACCACCTTGTGTGTGCAAGTACTGGACTCTTTCTGCAGAGAAATAAATTATTTTCTTCTTGGATCTACCTGGTCGTGCTTGGTCATTATAAGGAGAGAAATTCCTCTGCTCAACACTACCAAGGGCAATACATGCCAATTCTCACCTGTTTTCACTAGTGACAAACAGAGATGTTTATCTCAAAAACTGTAAAGGCTACAAATATGGTTCATATATTTTATTAAAACAGAGAACTGCACAATTATGACTAAGCAGTCAGAATTCATATACATACACTTTTTACTGCTTAATTACAACAATTTATGTACAGAAACTGAAAACTAAAAAATGGGTACCTACATTCAACATTCAGATTTTTTACCTGATGAGCTACAAGAGCTATGGATGAAATAACTCCTCTTTGTGATTCCTCAATATGCTACCCATCTCTGCTAAAATATGGTGTCAATATCCCAAACCATTCAAATTCTACAGAGCTTTTTTCAGGTGAACCATTTCGGTTACCAAAGTTAGCACAAATTGTGCAAAATGGCAAGGTCCCAGAAAAGTCTCAATATGATTTCTTTTTTTTATTTTACAATAAAATTAGATACTTTGTCAATAAAAGTTTGTTTTTAGAGACTAACTAGCCTACCTGTGGTCAACAAAAAGCTCTCCAAACACATGTAGCAGCACAGTGAATATTGTATTCCACCAGAGCCCCATTAGCCAGAAATGAGTCCAGGTATATGCAAACGGAATATAAATTCAAATGTCCACCAGTTTCCTAGATAAAATAAAAACACCCCT
Source organism: Ilyophis sp. 1 JC-2022 (assembly GCA_022702515.1). Classification (NCBI taxonomy): domain Eukaryota; kingdom Metazoa; phylum Chordata; class Actinopteri; order Anguilliformes; family Synaphobranchidae; genus Ilyophis; species Ilyophis sp. 1 JC-2022. The sequence goes on along the minus strand of CM040403.1, from coordinate 65,693,940 downwards.
GCATAATAATCACCAACTAATACTCATCTTATCATGCTATCTCTCCCTCATGTTACATCATGCATAAATTGCTCATTTGTTTATGAGCAATTTGCACAGTCTGCTGTACTGCATACAGAACAATTTACTCATGTGGAACAATAACTACTAAACAAACATTTCAGACATGATTCCATTTAAAAGAAACTCGGAACTGCTCAGACACAAACAGATTGCTAGCTGCTATGTGTAATTTTGCTGGCTAGCTTGCCATTGTTACAATATAGCTATATTCATTTAATTCAGAGGGATTAGTTTTATACATAATGGTGAATTCACACTAGTATACTGGCAAAAAAATCTGTTACCTTACACCACTCTGCGTCATTGAGACAAGATCGCAAAAACATCTTTGGGCTAGGACCTGCTGCACGGAAAAACGCCTGAATAACTTAGACATAACTAACCAAAAACTGTATGAAAGAGACTGTAAAGTAAAAAAGCTGAACAACGAATTAATTATGCTTTACTATAATAATAATAATGCCTTGCATTTATATAGCGCCTTTCTCACCAACTGGTGACTCAAAGCGCTTACAATGATGAGGGGGAAACTCGCCTCAACCACCACCAATGTGCAGCACCCACCTGGGTGATGCAGCGGCAGCCATTTTGCGCCAGAATGCTCACCACACATCAGCTTGAGGTGGAGAGGGAGAGAAGAATTTTTTTGCCAATTAAACTACTAAGCGGAATGTAGCTAGCTATGCTACAAGCTAAAAACACTGCACCATCTTGGTTTGATAATTACGCCCGGGTGCCTCTCCCTCTTACCAGAGCTATAGCTATGTGAAGAATTTTTTTTTTAAAATATTTAAATTAAAATTAATTAAATTATGTGACTTCTGAAGCCTTTGTGTTGAATGAGGGCTTGTCTGATAGATAAGAGTCTTAGCTCTTGGCTGGAATATTTTACAGACAGTTTTAAAATCCAATGGAAAGCAAATAATACTCGCAGTGGAGGCGGGTCGTTGCTAGTTTTTCCCACTTCAGATAGGCCTATGGTGCTATCAGTCAAAGAAACACACCCAATTGACGACGGTTTTGCATAAAACTCAAATACAATCAAGTACAAAACCCCTTTGGCTAAAATACGCGAAGCCACGGGATTGGTACTCCAGCAACTGGATGAGTTTCACAACGCCAAACTGAGCACAGCAGAACTACTCATGATGAAGTGCAGAAAAGCACAAGTCGGTTTAATAATGTGGAAAAAATCATGTACAGCCATATGAAATTTTTAAAGTATTTTTTCTTGAAGCCTAAAGGTATAACGATTTTTCAAACCAAAGTTTTGTGAAATACAATTAAGCAGAAAAGTTTACCAGCACATTGTTTATGGTGTGACATCAAGCTGCAGTGCATGTTTGGAAATTAGGTCGTAGTTTCCAGCATTATTTACGAAGTTTTAACTCAACGTATTGGGCTTAAAAACCACTTTCCCAGAAGGAATTGATATATTTTAAGGATATTTAAAGCAGTTTATTATATATTCTTAAATTACTGAAATGTATAGTTTAATAACTTCCGTAATGCCCGCGTTACTGCTAGGGGGCGTTTATGTCGAGGTTAATGTCGCTGTCTTCTTAATGCAGCATGTTTCTGATAATGTCGCTGTGTTTTTTTTACGCAGAGCTTTTCTGTTAATGTCGATGTATTTTCCAATTTGCAGTCATGTTGTGATAATGTTGCGTTGCTTTGTATGTCTTGGCCGCCGTACGTTTTAGCTATGTTTGCTAGCAAAGCCCAAGATTTTCCAGTGCAACTCCAATGCAATTATGTCGGTAAAAACATGGAAACTTTTTTTAAATTAACAAATGCAAGGTTAGCTACTATAGCCTGCTCCTTGGCAAACATTTTAAAACCAATTTGTTTCATACCAAGAACCGCATTGCTAACAACAGCTAACGCACCAGCCCAGAAAAAATACATTGCTTCTGTAATCGAATGCTCAGAGCGAAACCGTTCAATTATGGTCAGCTAGCTAATGTTAGTCTACTTAATGGTCATGGATCATAATGTAACGTTAGTTGACATGGTTCCTTACTAGGTGATTCAATAAGGCAGAGGAAGGTGTAGGCTACAGGGAATCAGGGAATAGCGGAAGAGCTCCACTCTGTAACAAACAGCACTCGGATCTTGTTTGGTTTAGTATGCCAAAACATCTTTAGGAAATAACATAGCCTATAAATGTAATTTTCGGACATAATAAAATAGCAATTATAGCTAGCTTGATCTACGATGTGTCCCTACCATAGACTGTATAAAAATATAGACAAAGTCACTGTGATGTCACCCATTGCTTTCCCACAGCCTTATGTACTTATTTTGAGTCTACGGAAAACTTTTTCGCCACCCATTTGTACAAACTGTGTCGGCTCGGTGGAGCCGAAGTGACGTTGTAGGGAGCAGGGTCAAACGGATATAGTCATCATGGTCCGGGCACAGTATGATTAACAGTTGGGGGTGGAGAAGCTCATGACCTGACCTTAACCAAATCCACCATTTCAGCCAGGACCACTGTTGTTCAAGTAAAAGCTTTTATTAACATGCTTAAACAATACATTTTAGGTTTGGTGTTATAGTTCTGTTCAATCCACGCAAGCAAGTATAGATATGGCAGTGAGGGCAGCAGGAACAACCCCAAAAAACAACCATATACCAAGGTGCTGCTAGTATTGTGGCTTACACAATGTGTAACGACCTTTCGCTTCCAGAGGAAGCCATTCTGTGCAACAGCTCAAGGTCCTTCTAACGAGAACAATGTGTGACCTTTCAGCTATGGATGAAGCCTGACATTGCCTGTAGGAAGAAGCCATTCGTCCATTTAGGTCAATGCAAATTAAATAATTGTACCAACGCATGTTAGTCTTCTCTCGGCAGGTCGAGGAGGAATGCTTACCAATGCATGTTGGTCTTCTCCCAGAAGACTATTCTACTACTGAACTATGCGCTACTTTTCAGCTACGGATGAAGCCTGATGTTGCCTATAGGAAAAATACATTTATCCATTCAGGTTAATTTAATGTTAGGTAAATAATTGTACTAATGCATGTTGGTCTTCTCCCTAGAGGTCTAGGAGGAATGCTGTGCGTAATATTTAGGCTTCATAGCTTCCATATGCCTGGGGCCATTCTAACTACTGAAGTAGTATATGTGTATCACGACCTGACGGTAATTCCTTAAAGCTAGATTAACCATTTTGGCCAGGACCACTGTCGTTAAAGTTATTAATTGAGTTAGGTTTGGCGGTATGGATCTGTTCAGAAAGCCCTCCCGTCATCCAGGCAAACACGCATGGGCAAGGCAGGGAGGGCAGCATCGAAACCCCCCCCTAAAAAAAAAAAACCATACGCCAGCTCTGCTAGTACGTGGTCTCCGGCTGACGCTACCTAACACGGTGATGTGTGTTCGTCTCATCAGCGCCACTTTTAGAACAAGTGGCCAAAATCACACATTATCTTTAAGAAGTGGATGCGCCCGACCTGAGATTGTCATAGAACAGCAAAATCATCGCTCAACACTTTTGAAAGTCCTTAGAAATTAGTCCATGGGTATGCTATCTTTGGAAAAGTTATTCCCTCCATCTCAGCTTAAATCATGGCTTGGGCATATAATTAAATGCATGTCTTGTCTGTTGATGATGTAGACAATATGCTGGTTTTCACACTTTACCATAGACATTTTAAATAAGTTAACATTGATTACTTTAAAAGTTAACAAATAAAGCACAATATGGATAGTTAAATAAATTATAATTTTAAGAAGATAATCAAAAATGTGTTTTATTACTTTGTAGAGTGCAAGTAGATCATGGGGGTGAGAATGTTGGAGTGGCACACCTGATGAGTATGGCCCCTTCATTGCAGGCAAAAGTGTGCACAACCAAAGGCGGCAAGTCATTTGGAGCTTAAATAGAAGGTTTGTTTTAAAGCTTGGTATGTAGTTTGATGAGAGAGATGAGATAAATTTAAATATGATGGTAGTAATATCATTGTTGTTTGAAAATTCAACAGAATTGAGAGGCTCTGGCGTGATGTATGGACGGGAGTAACCAACGTGTTCTACCACATCCTGCACACATTGGAAGAGCAGGGCCAGCTGGATATCAGCAGCAGTGTCGACCTCTTCTGCTGCCACTTTGTGTTCTTGCCCTGTTTGCAAGCAAACCTGGACATCTTCAGGGAGGGATGGGACAAACACACCGAACAAAACCTGACTCCGAATCAGTTGTGGGAAGCGGGTCAAATTCAAAATCCCATTGTGGATCCAGATGTATTGCATGAATTGTTTTCAAAAACATGAATTTTGTATTATATTTAATAAGGATTAGAATTTGTAACCACTTTATAAAACATTCATATCACAGTCTCACAATGTAACACACTTAATCTGATGATGATTTGTTGACTCTTTCAGGAGATGTACATTCCCGACATCGACTGGGAGGACAGTGGCTATTTTGACAATCCCACACACTGGGGTAAATGTTCCACTGCTGGACAGCCCACTCACTGCAGAACAAATGGAGCAGCGGAGGGAACACATTGACCCTCTGCAACCCTCGGAGTCATTTGGCACAGACATTTTCTTGAACACTGTGCAGTATGTTCAAGGGTTACTTGGGGAAACATTGTAAGGGCAGACTAGTATTTCTGTATTTCTGACTTATTATTTGGCACGCTACTACTCCAACACTGTTACCGCTACAAACCTCAAACTTAAAGGCGTTTGACCATTGAACTGTAAAGAACTCTCTTTCATTGAACTGATACCAACAGAAACAAAACAAATCAAAACAATCCTGTGCGCTGGGCTGTCTTCCTGCAGGGGCTGTGGGGGTTCTGCTGCAGGAAGATGAACAGCTTCTGTTAGATCTCTGGTGATAACAGACACCAGGGCTCGTGTCGCAGTCTCCAGATCAAGGATTTCCTACCTTTGGACAATAACCAACATTAGCTTGGTTTCCAAATCTTTCTCAAAGATAGAAACCAGAGATGTAAAACCATTGATAGGAACTAGGAAGTACAACACTATGAGCTAAAATAAGGAGAGCACTCCATGCAATTTGAATTATAATTTCTATTTAGGTGTCTTATCTACTAGCTAGCTAGCTGAACAAATAAAAGATTTCATAGGAGACATCGGTATCAGTGAGAATAGCTGTCAAATTAATTTCATTGGCTACAATACTTCACATGGTTGAGTTTGTTTTACATAATCTTTCCCATGAGGGGCGAAAGAGTTATGTACTGTACGGACCTACCCCTCTGTAATGTAATCTAGCTAGCTAGCTACATGCAATCTGATAGGAGTTTTGTGCAATGACTGTTTAAAAAACTTCCCATCGCAAGATTAGCGTGGGGTTAACTTTACAACCTAAATAAACTCAAAACTCAGTTGTTTTAATTTACCATTAATCTCTATAAGCACAATCGACAGAGCTAATTTTGTATAATAACTAGCTAGCTAATCGTCCAGGTGTTAGATGGCTAGCTAGCTGACTGTATTCAGCGTATTCATGAAGCATTGATTTTAACAACATTTCATATTCACAAATAATGCATCTATTAGCTAGGCATCACCTTAATCCTATGTAGATAAGTATCTAGCTAGCAATTACTCACTGTGGGTTCAGTCCTTTCAAGTCTTGCCATCACGATAATGTTGCTGTTCTATGACAGGTAGCGCCAAAGAAGAAGTTTTGCGTGTGAATCACAAGTGAATCCAAAATTCCGTACATAAATCCAAGCAGATCAAGCGTGTCTTTCAATCGCCAAATGTAGATTCGCCAGTTCGCAAGCCAAGCTTTTGATTTGTAAATGTGAACATTGGAAATATATCTGAAAATGTTATTTGCATTTGTGAATATAATGTTTGCATTCATCCAAATGATGATTTATGTAACACAAATTGAGAGGTGTTTGTGTGTGGATGGTAAAAATAATTGTGGATTATACTTTTGTGTTACTTTATTTTTGATAGAAATCTACCTCCATAGTAGTAGGCTAGGGTAATATAGCCTACAAATCCCTGGCAATGATACAAATTAGCCGTAATAATGTACACATAGGTGCAAACTAGTCGCTTTTCGGCGAAATTCGCCGTTTTTAATTCAAAATAGGTCACTTGTGTGATTCGTGTAGATCCGATGAGTTTTTTAAATGGGGGGGGGGGGGGGGGGTCTGGGTCTGCAGTGCGAGAAGTCACGGGGAATTAAATGAGATCCACGCCTTCTGAGTTGTCAAAAAAAAAAAAAACTGACTTCTGTGCTTAGCACGTGCAACGCAGAGTACTCGCGCCTGCAGATCAGTGGTTACACGAGCTAACACGTTGCAGCTGGATAGACCGTCTCGTGAGCTACAGCTCAGCTGTAGCTACTCCATGCAGCGTGGAACGCAAGGATATCACGGTAAGCAACCTGTTTTCAAAGTACTGTAATTATGCGGGTGATAAGGTTAGCTTTGTCAACTTAGAACTTCGGTTTCTTGTAGCTTGGTAAGGTAGCTAAGTAAGGTAGATAGCTAGCTATTAGGTAGCTAATAGCTAGCTAGCTATGGCGCTTCGCCATTTGCACGGGGCAGGCATATCTGACCCGTGCCGTAAATGCCTTTTATACCTTTAATGTTTTATAATATGCCTTTTTATTCCTATGTAAAGCACTTTGAGTTGCCATTGTGTATGAAATGCAAATATAAACTTGCCTTTAGCTATGTTAGCATCACATTTGACCAGTCCAGGTAACGTTATCCTAACTTTTTTTCAGATTGAGATAATGAGAGAATTTGAGGAGAAGGATGCCTGTACTGTGGCTCAGCTAGAGGCAGGAGTCAGGTGCAAATGGAGCTGGTCCTGGCTGAAGCTAGACTCAAAGATTGATGTAAAGGGAAAAGAATATGTGTTTCCACTGTCACAGTTCTTCAAGAAAATAGATAAACCAGGCCATGCCCGATGCAGCCTCTGCTGCAAAGATATCAATTATTCTAGCAAGGGCTCCCATGCCATTTTGGCACACTGTAAGACAGAAAAGCATGGGCAAAAGGTGGTGACTATTATGACCACACAAACTGTCATGTCAGCAACTCGGGGCCCATCACAGCAGGGGCCATCAGTGCAGGGCCCTGAGCAGATGAGGGAAAGAGTGGAGGTGCCAGTACCCCTGTTTGAAAGGGTAGCAAATGCAGAGGTGAGTGTTGGCGTAGCCAGTATATTGTTAGGTCATTAAAGTCTTAAGCCTAGACTTTGATAAGCAGAATGGGAAATCCCCCATAGATCCCCCATACTACAGTGAATCACAGTATTGAATTATTTTTTTATAATGATGTCAAGTTTACTTATCACAAGCTATGTGCTTGGCAAGTGGTAACATAAAATACTAATACTATTATTGTGTTTTTTTTCCAGGCAATGGTTCTTGGAACCATTGCAGAACATTCCCTCCCCCTATCTGCAGCTCCTGTCATCCTTGAGCTTGCCCAGACACTGGCTCTGGATAAACCAGCTTTGGGGGGCATGAAGCTATCCCGGACTGCTGCCTCGTACAAGATGGTCCAGGGCCTGGGACACACCTTCTCAGAGAGGACCTTTGAGAGCATCAGGTCAAGCCCATTCTCAATCAACTTGGATGAGAGCACATCAAGCTCCAATAAGAAGGTACCTTGCATTTTGTACATTTATTTGCCCTAATTGCTGCTATGTTTATTCTTGTATTTTAGTATTTCAGTATACTGTTATGTTCTGTGTATTTCATTACCTTCTGTGTCACTGCTGCTGTGACAATAAAGGATTAATAAAGGCTATCTTATCTTAAGGTGCTGTCAATTCTAGTAAGCTACTTCAATCAGGAGCTGAACCATGTGGTGGTCGAACACCTCGGCTCCATTGAAGTCCTAAAGGTAAGCCACTGTAAGGACAAGCGGGACCAAGAATTCCAATGTACCTGTACTCGTACTGGTTATATATGGCGAATAAAACTTTCTATTCTATTCTAAAGGGGACTGCTGATCATTTGGAAACGTCCCTAGTGACCTTTTTCAATGACCATAAAATCCCATTTGACAACATGGTCAGTATGATGATGGACTCCTGCAACGTAATGCGAGGGAGCAAGTCCGGGCTGGAGACCAGAATAAGAGGAAAGTACTGCCAGAACCTCCTGGATGTTGATGGAGATTCCTGCCACCATATCCATAATGCTGCCAAACAGTTTGCTGCACCCTTTGGCAACCACCTCGAGCAGCTCTTCACTGACCTACACACAGACCACCAGTGGGCTTCAGACCAGGTAATTGTCATAGATACTGTGAAATATATGTCTACACCAGAAATATACTCGTTGCATAATGGCAAATAGGCTTAATAAGAGTAAGCCTTTTTTTTTGTGTGCCTGTTTTCAGGTAAAATACCTGATGGAGGTCTGTGAGTTCATGGGCATTCCAGGCACCAACCCACATCGGTTTGTGGCGCATCGGTGGCTTTCGGCATACGATGTGGGCATCAGCACTCGCCGAATGTTGCCTGCATACAAGGTGCTGTACTTCGGATTCCTCAGTCAGGCAGACCAGACCCTTTACAAAGAAGTCCTACTCTCAATCTACAAGAACCACAGTGTTGGTGAGAAGGCAAAGGCCAGGATCCAGTCCTTCCACCAGGACCTCAGAAAAAAAGGTAAAATTGTTGAAATGGACCTAATATTGTTTAGACAGATTTAAAGGGGGGTTCAGCCCCCATAATCTTATGTGATTAGTCCTCTTGTGTACTGTATGTAGCCCAAAAGCGATATTTTATTTCATTTCTTTCTTCCAGGAATGACACAGGCTGGGAAAGACAGAAAAGAAAGGGTGGTGAAGAAGCTCTGGTTCGAGAGTCGCAAAACGGACCTACAGCTGAGCGTTTACCTCGGCGTCCTTCCCATCCTGAAGGAGTATGTGATGGTGTTCCAGGTGTGTTCTCTAATAGATAAACTAAATATGCCTATCCTTGTATGGTCTCATCAGTTAGATTGTGATACAGACCCTCAGTTGCAAGTCATGTCTGTGTATGGTAATAGAATTGTTGTAGTATTTTAGAATAACATTCCATAATTATTCACAGGGCAGCCAAACCCTTGTGCACAAGCTGCATGACAAGCAGCTTGGAGTGGTCACCGATTTCCTGGCGTGCTTTGTCAAGGCTGAGCATCTTCACACCACACCAAAGAAGCTCATCGAGATGGATTTCAGAGACAAAATGCTGCCTCTCTCTGAGCTGTATGTCGGACCGGTGGCTGAGAAACTGAAAGCAGAAAATCCACGTCATCCGGTGCGTACTGTGAATGTATTGAAAATGGCAAATCAAACAATCCATTTCTCTAGGTAAAATGATTTAATTTACAATCATGTTTTCCAGAGTGTGCTGCACTTTCTCGACAACGTGAAGACTGCGTACATGTCCACAGCAGCCTACATGCAGAAAAAGCTACCACTGAACAGCAGGACCCTACAATCACTGTCTGCTCTGGACCCATTGGTGAGAGGCCACTCAGAGACTGGCATTCTCCTGAAGCGGCTGGCAGGGATGATGGGCCACTTGGTGCCACCCCAGTGTGACGTGCCACTGGAAGTGGTGAAGTTCAACGTGGACTCCACCCTTCCCCTGTACAAGGATGGTGACAACATGGTGAGCTGGTGGGCAAATGTGATTGACAAGGGTAGGTACCCAGGCCTAAACCATGTGGTTCGAGCAGCTCTCTCCATTTTCCATGGACCTATGGTGGAGTCATCATTCAGCGCCATGGGAGACATCATCACCAGCAAAAGCACCAAAATGAGCATGGCCACCTTCAACGCAATCCAGACAACCAAATATGCTCTCATGTCCCGGGGTCAGACAGCCATCCAGATGTTCAAGAGAGATGATGTGAAGATCTCAAAGGTTGACAAGGTCCTCTGCAGGAACATCCACACTGCAGGCACAAAGGACAAGGTTCGCAGACAACAGGCCCTGTTGAAGAAGAAAGGGAGGCAGGAAGAGTTTGGGTGCCAGCTAACAACCAGTGCCGAGCAAAGCAAGAAGACTGCAGTGGAGGTGGACAGGCAAGCCAGGCACATGGCTGCCCAAAAGAGAAAGAAAGCACTGGAATTACTGGTACAGGCAAAGAAGGCAAGGAACAAGTAATGTGCTTTGGTGGTGTGGACTGAAGTGGGTGGATGGGAGGGTATTGAGGTGGGTGGTTGGGGGGGGTACTGAATACTGGTCAAGTTTGAATTTCAATTGAACAACTGTGCACTTTCATAAAATAAATCTTTAAAATTCTAATTGATGTGACTGAGTTTTTCTTATTGTTAGCACTGCTTCATAATAGGTATAATATCACTGACAGGCTTTTATGTGTCATTTGAACAGAGCTTGTATAGAAAAATGTAGCATGCATCATGGGGAGGGGCCTGTGCGCCGCGTATTGATTATTTTCTTCGTTTTCAGGCAAAAAAAATGTTGTCACCAGTTTGCACCCCTGGTACAATTAGGCTACAAAATTAGGATACAAATTAGGCTATAATGTACAATTAGGCTAGTAGCTAGCTATCCGAGTAGGCTACGCAGATGCAGTAGGCCACGCAGATGCAATAGGCCTATAATCGCAATTATGTTGCGATAAATGCAAAATTACCATGCTCAAGCATTTTGGCATTTTTTGAACTGCAAACTGAGGCGTGGTCACTCTGAAACAGCCTGTGGAGTTACCCCTTAAGGTGCTTGCACACTGCCACAACTAACACTAACTCCCAACTTTAGAATGTTGGCAATAGTTTTTGAATGTTGGCAGACATCTCTATCTAAGCAACCATCCCAACAACCTCCCGAATCCAACAATGAGACGGGATGACTGAGCCAAAAACTCTCCTCTTTGAATAGAGGAGAGGTAAAAAGACATCAGCCTCCTCTAACTGAACAGTCACATTAATTTTATACATATGGTAGCTATAAATCTAAACATTGAACGATGACTTAAAACATTTTTGAGCCCCTGGTTCTAAACACGCAAAATGAGATCAACTTTCTCTCAGCCAGTAGTCCTCGATGCCTGGCCGCTGCTTTTATCTGACCTGGCACTTGTTTAGCCCCTTGTGTGACTTTGCCAGTCACATTCACACACCATCTGTCCCTTACGTCTGTTGCCATCTTACAACCTTGGCGATCATCCAAATGATGACTATCGCTTGGAGGGAGACTTAGCAGCAGAACAGAACATCACATAGTAAACATCCCCTCCGTGGGTAAAAGCCACTTGATGCTCCTTTCCCTTTGTCAATGTGTGTTTAATTTGGTGGTGCTGTATTCCTAAGCTTTTAGGAATACCAACTTCGGAGGAACATTAATCAGTGTAAAGACGAAGTATAAGACTTTTTCACAGTGAATTCGTAACACTTACAAATGATTCATGGTTATCGTACTGGTTTTGATTACGTTTTCCATTATAGTTGATTCAGACCTCATTGACTCGCTGAGACCTAACAATCCAGCAGGCTCCCAAATGGCCTCCCTGCCGCTTAAGTGTTGCCGCTATAAAACCGATTTGCCCAAGCACCACTGACCAGTACCTGTGGGTGATTTATTGCAGTCTGCTTAAGCATGTCCCCCATCACATCGCTCTGTGGTTCCCTTCCACAGGAACTTCAGTCTTTGTTTGCTTTTGACAGAAGTGTGTTCTTTGTTACCCACATTTTTTTGACCTGTGGTGGTGAGGCAAATCGCGGCCCTATTTCACGAGATTCAGTGTGGTCTGATTCTTGTCTGAGTACATACATACATCACTTTAAAACATTATATTACTACCATAAGTGCAGCTATATCTAGATCAGCCTTGGGTTTTTGTGCACAATCAATGTTCGTACTACAAAGTATGTGATCGACTAACATAAGATACCTTTACCTAGATGATGTCTGTTTCTTCTTCTTTGGTCCAAGTAGCCTCAGCGTTGGACCAGTGGACAGAGGAGAGGTTACTAGCACATCACTCAGCCACCGGCCTTTTTGACAGAGCATGTAGTGCACCTATGTGTGTTAGTGCAACTTATTATATGTGTCCTATCTATCTGCCATTAGTGAGGGAGCACATAGCTCCTGATTGTGAAACTCTCTCTTCGTGTGTGTGTATAATCAGTGTCTGTGTTCTTCAACCCAGGTGCTTTACATACCGTATGGGGGTAATCACTGTGGAGAGGTTGCTAGCACATTGTGGTGATAAAGGATTCTCAGACGTAAGCATTGGCATCAGCGGAGGTGGCAAGGACCGTTCTAAGTGCTCCTTGTTTCCAACACCGCGGTGCGGGTCTATGAACGGAATACGTCGGTCCACGCCTCCCATTGCAGAAAGGTCGCCACCCCAGTGGAAGAATGAGATGGTTCATCATACTTGTGGGAGCCGCAGTGCTCCTGAGTCTTCTTGTCATGGTCCAACAGTGGGACAAAAATAATAACCGCTCCAGACGAAAACAGCATAATACTTATTTGTCATGATGTTATCAAGATGCAGAAACTTTAAATAAATCATCCTGTTGCATTTGCTCGCATGTCCCTTATTCCTCACAGAGCAGTCTCCCAATGACTACTATTTCGTTCAACATAGATGAACATTTTGGCTAGTTCGTGTTTACCAATACATCTGCTGGACAGAGTTCAGATTACGGATTTGAGAAAATGTTCCAGTGCATGTCCGAGTTTGGACATGAGCCAGCATCGTTTCATGAATCTTTCGAAAAATCCGTGATCAAGCAAACCGGCAGCATCTGCCACATACAAGCGTGTGATGAGAATCACACAAAGTTCCTGGGAAATAGCACATGTAATTTTATTATGGACTTTAGAAAAAATGCATTCTGCTAAACTGTTAGGAGAAGCTGAAGTATGTATATGAACCTCTGTTGTAGATGAACCCACCAGATGAGTTTTTTGAGGAAGAAACTATAATGGACTAAAATAAGTGTGATGGGTTTAAGTTCAGCGGTACAACGTCTACCACTTACAAGGAATGTCAACTACATTACTAAGAGTTTTACTAAGGGTTTTCAGATTTAAGATTTACCATAGTAGTTTTCACAAAAGGGTGAAAAATTATTAGTTGTGCTAACAATAACAAAACTATAGTAAGTGACATACAGAAGGGGCACAAAACCGTCCCCCACATAGCATGTTTCTTTCTGTCCCACATCTGCATTTCTATTCAGATAGCATTAAGACCATCTATTCCATCACAAATCCATCAAGAGACATTTCTCTTCCCTAGCAACGGCTTGGATATGGCCGCTATGTTTACATTCCTTAGATAACCCCTGCTTCAGGTCTCTGCTCCAGACCTTTTGACAAACAAGAACATCTCCATTTTAGATTGGAATGTCAGCGCACAGTGTGGTAGAGGAGAGCTCATGGGATTGCATAAACTCATATGGAATGCTTAAAAAACACACACATTGATGTTTTGAACTGTTAGTCATATATTTATTATCATGAAAACTTATTCTTGTTTTATATACTAGATAAAATATAACCTTAACTTCTATGTATGCTACTGGGTTATTTTTACATCTAACTGGTTTACTTATAGATATGTAAAAGCTCTTTGTATTAAAGAATATATTTTTAATACTTATACATGAACATATATGGTGTAAAAACAATAGTTAAGAAAGTACATTTTTCCACATTCCTTTTTTGAAATTTCTTTGTCTTGTTTCCCCCTCCGCGAGATGAGGCGGAGTCAACTGACAAGTGATCAGAGCATCTGAGTTATGTGAAACAAGGACACCTCCCTGCCTGAGTGGAAAGGTTCTTCTCAGGTTCTTCCTGTACAACATCAGGAGAATCCGCCCCTTCCTCACCACCCACTCAACCCAGCTCCTGGTCCAAGCGATGGTGCTGTCCCGCCTGGACTATTGCAACTCTCTCCTGGCTGGCTTGCCAGCATCAGCCATTAGACCCCTTCAGCTTATCCAGAATGCAGCAGCGCGCCTGGTCTTCAACCTCCCCCGACACTCCCATGTCACCCCCCTGCTCATTGACCTCCACTGGCTACCGGTGATGGCTCGCATCAAATTCAAAACATTGGTGCTCGCCTTCCAGGCAGTCCGAGGATCTGCCCCCACATACCTCCAAAAGCTCATCAGACCCTACACACCTGCCAGATCTCTGCCAGATGATTACCTCTTCTGCCCCTACTGTATTAAACTTGCATTACACCTGACATAAGTGGTTACCTCATTCTTCCCCTACCACTCTGAACTTGTATTACACCTGTGCTTACAATGTAATTTGCTGTCATATTATAATTCAGTTTATACATGGTCTTATCACTCTGCTGTTGTGTTACATTTTAGTTATACCATATCACATATGGCTGAGCGCTTCTCCTGACATTTGATTATACTGACTTACATATACCTTAGCCTATTGCCAACAGTGACCCAACAGTGATTATGATATGACTTGCATATTATGGCTTGCTTGACCTATTGCCAACAGTGATTATGATATAACTTGCATATTATGGCTTGGGTCAGGTTTTGATTATGATAACGTCATTAGTGTTAACCCAGTGATCTCATCTCCTGCTGCAGACTCTGACTGCAAACTGTTCCTGTACAGAACTTTCTTCCACAGTAGCTTGCTAGCTAACTAACGGGAGTCAAATTGGCGTTCGTCATTTTGACTTACTTGTTGTCCCAAGGTGAGTGGCGATGTCCTCCCAAGCATATTGCTTGTAGGTCCTTGAGGAGTAGAGTTTGGATCTGATGTCATAGCCTACTCTGTGCTGGCTTTTCCTGCCAAAGATCAACTAAAATATCCTCCCGCTCTGCCATCCAGAAAGCCATGTTTTCTGGACCCCGGTAACCTATATTATGTTATTTCCCGTTTTATCCGTTAGTTTTTGGGTTAGTTTTTGTTGAGGCACACACACATCACGCGCGCTGCACTACATTGTTTTGGTATTACCCTCATATGCTTGCTTGATGTTGTCAAGGAAACACTAACGTTGCTACAGTGACAGTTGTGATTTTGTTGGAGTTGTTTGTAGAACTGTGCACACCGCTCCAACATCTCCCAACTCCGACCAATGCCGATTTGACAACAAAAAACTTGACTGCCAACAACTGCCAACAACCACCAACGGGTATGGCACACTGGTCCGATGTTGGTGTTGGTTGTCGTTAGTCGGGGCAGTGTGCAAGGACCGTTAAGCTGCCTTCCACTGAATACGACTACGCAAGCGACAGTCAGATTGTGCCCCCTAGTGTCAGTCATTCCACACTATTTAATAGGTCATATTGAGTCAGTCATTCTGTTGCAATGTGAGAGAGCACCCGATACTAAATATCATTGCCCTGGAGGGGTACAGGGACATAAACCATCAAATGGAGCTTGAAAACGTTCAGGGAGAATAATTTAAACTATTCTAAAGAGCATTTAGTCAGAAGTATGTGAACAACCTAGCTGATAGTAGCTTGTGGTGCATGAATGGATGACAGAACCCCGGAGTTTACAGTGGACAAATGACCACAGGAGAGAACACGTCAACATTAAAACTTTTAGGCTACAAAAACAACACAGAGCTAGACACATAGCCTAGCTAACTCACCTTAGTTCCATTTAACGTTAGCTCAAGTATGCTAACGTTATACTATACAATGCAAATAAATGTTCAATATTCAGTGGCAAAGCTAAAGGATAGCATATGCATTGTCACTTGTATTGATTCACTGTAGCTAGCAAGCGCCAGCCTGATAGCTAGGCTACTTATAACAGCTCACATTCATGTAAAATAACACATACATGGAAAATCGATTAAAATATCCTTATTTATTAACCCAAATGCTCATCAAAAACCATCAGTCAATCAATCGTGCTTATTTTGCTTACTGGTTTATTTTGTAGCAAATAGGCTACATTCACCATTGATGGGGTTTGAAAGAAGCATAAAACGGGGTTATCTGAGTTGGGCGAGTGCTAGTTTTGTTTTGTCTCTGTCATTAATGGAACTGTTTTTACGTCTTGTGGGTGAGTATGAAATTGATGGACTTCGACTGAGTGTGATTGAGTGTTTTAATATTGTTTTAATAAATGTATGCTTAGCCGATCAGCCTGGGTACGTATATTCATGCAAATTTATATACAATAAATTACGTTATACCAGACTCTGGAATGTAGTGTCTAATTGGAAGAAAGTTTGAATAACTTGTAGTGGAATGATCCCGACCCCTCCCGACTGGGCGGTGGAAGGATTATTCGAATTATTTTACTACAAATGGCGAGCCAGCTTTTGGAGTGCTAACAGTTAGCAGGTCTGAATGCGCGGACGTTCACACTAAAATATCAGATCAACGGGCGCCAAGAACAAAGGTGAACAGAACCTTTAATCTGTATTGTAGTAAATCGTTGATTCTCAGAGATAGTGTGTCCGCCTGTGCGGGGGTGCCTGTGCAAAAACCTGTGCACAAAACAACCTAATTAAAATTCTGATATAGAAAGACAAGAAATGTAAGAAAGAGTCTGGCTTAACGACAGGCTGATCTAAATGTTGCGTGTTTTCTGTTTTATGAGAATATAATGACATAGCAGTGTGACTGCCTTATGAGAATTTAATGAAATTGCAGCCAGTGTGATTGCTGGGAAGTCTGCAAAAAAGTAAGAGGGACTGCTTGGGAGTTGGCGCACGGTCCACAGAACAGTACTGTGTTTACTGTGCTGGATCAGAAAGTGCGTTGATTCGATACCGCCTCTGAACAGTAAAATGGTTTTTTACTGTGCTGGCCAGAGAACGAATGTGTGTCGACACGAGTATGAATGAACAAGCGTTGTGGGGGTGTGTATGAGTGATAAATCAGCTGAGTAGTTTAAGAGAAAAATACTTGTAAATTGTTTGACCCAGAAGTGTGTGATTTAAAGGTCATGGGAAGCCCAATTCACAGAATATTGTGAAATACTTTTGGGCTTGATGGGTTGTAGCCTTTGTAACGAAGTGAGCAGGTGTTAAGTGGGTAAAAAGCACCTTATTGGTGAATTTATAAAGGAGAGCTAAAAATACCTGCAGTGCATTAACCCCCTTTACATCTTAAGTGGGAACAAGTACTGAGTTTATTTTGTTAAAATCGCTAGGGGAAAAAAAAAAAAAAAAAACTCTCCTCTCCCATCTTGTTCGTTTTGAAGTGGTAACCTGACTACCAGAATTACAGTAATAGCTCATGTAGGAGAGAACTTAAGAAAGAGTTTAAAAGTGCACAATTATGTTCTGTGTTTCCGGAACACATATCTACGATGTATGATATATTTGTAATGGTTTGTGTTATAATCTCAGTGTACTATAAGATTTGTGAAGCTTATGACCAGACGCATCGTAATGAAGATCCGCCTGAAATAGTGTAAAAAGTGGTTGTACATAAATAGTAATATGTGGAAAGTGATCTCATATAAAATTGTGTTTGCATAACGGAACTATAGTATGCTTGCAGGCTCAAGTGTTCTGTTCAGAGAAGTGGCCTCTGTACAATTAAAGTGTAAATAAAACGGGAAAATTATTTCCGAACTGTACGGATAGTACAGATAGATAAGTGGTGAAGTTATACGTGAGGGAAACTTGCATAGGATTGTGGCAGAGGTCAAGACAACATAGAAGGAGTGGACGTGATTAATTCAATTTAAGTGATTTGTTCATTTGTTATATGATATTATACATATTTTCAGGGTATTTTCATGGAAAATTCTAAGCGTACTAATTTGTAATTT
Source organism: Ilyophis sp. 1 JC-2022 (assembly GCA_022702515.1). NCBI lineage: Eukaryota > Metazoa > Chordata > Actinopteri > Anguilliformes > Synaphobranchidae > Ilyophis > Ilyophis sp. 1 JC-2022. Next base: position 65,676,147 of record CM040403.1, on the reverse strand, counting down.
GGTCCTTTGACTGACTTGGAGTTATGTGCTACTCAGTTCTCTATTTTTAGGTAGTGATTCGATTTAGTTGCAGACGTCTTGTGGGGCAATACAGGGCCGAGACGGTCTGTAGCAGTTTATTGTGCGCAAATAGCATAGGCTACTGGCTACAGCAAATTCACTGTGGAGAAGGTTTTAGCCTATGGTTAAAAATAAATAAATAAATAAAAACGAAGATGTCACCATGGTAACCGAACCGTATTTTTGTCCTTCAAAGTGTTACCTGTTATATCATAAATTAAGTGAAAGTGTTTGAAAGAAAGAAATTGAGTAAAGGCTCAAGCGTGATTTTGTAACACAAGATTGACGATTCGGTAGACATTTTGTGGTAAAGATTTTAACCAGAGTTCTGTAAATCTAGAAGATTCTGCATACAGAACGGGTATGCCAATACAGAAACCTACATATATTAGCAGGCTTTAATTAAAGTGAAATAAATAAAATAGAATGGCTGATGAGGTGAAAACAGTAACATGTGCTTATAATGTAGAAGGATGTGAAGGAAATATAATGTTTTCATGGGAAGGCGGACATGGCAAACATTGTCATGAAGTACGAGTTGAACGCGTGATGGAGGGAATATGCCATGTACTGCCATTTAAAGGGAAGTGGGTCCACTGGTACGATTCTCAGATAATTCACTTGCACTGGTATAATTCCCTACTGCCTGCTGGGACAAGGGTGAACCTACTGTCCTGCTAAAAAAAAATTAAATAGAGGCAAATAGGAGTCGGGTGACAAATGGTCTCTTTGGTGTATATGTCAAGGAAGTACAAATTATGGGCACGGCGCGAATATCAATTGCAAATGATCACCGCCATAATGAAATTAACGCAACCGCTTGTGAAACTTTTCTTTGCGTTATGCTTGGCGCAGATGTGTTGTTTACTACCAAACCCGCAATTTGCAGATTGTATCACAGATGTGTTCCACTGGCTCGGGAGCTTGCCAATAGAGGTATGTGGTGCACATCACAGGTATATAAAAAGTCACGCGTATAGAGCACATATACAGCAGTGTATGAGCAGGACGACTTTGAAGAGAACAAGTGGTACAATTTACTTTTAGGGCCATTCTCGGGCATGAGCACCCTGAATCTCATGAATAAAAAGGTCTGATTTACCAAATAAATAAGTAAGTAAGTAATGCAGGCCACTGTATTGATTTTAAACCTCTGGTTAATGGAGATAATACACGCAGTTATAGTTATAGTTATACAGTTATAGCTTCGTGCTAGCAAAGCAAACATTGAGATGTTTTAAAGCTGAACTCTAATGAGGGTTGTTTCACAATGATGGTCACGGTGTGAGTTGCCATGATGATGTGATGGTAATTTCTTCCCAGTTGGGAGGTCGGGCCGAACACCGATTCAATTGAAAGGGGCCTTATTACATTTTCCATTGTCAGATATCGGGATTCTTAGGTAGGAAAAATAACAAATTAATAAACGGAGTGCAGCGTTGGCATTAACCACAAATTTGCAGTTAAATTCATTTAGTATGTTTTTTTATGTTCCCCCGTAACTTGAACTTTTAATTAACCAAAAGGAATAAATACATTTACTAACCAAGTAACATAGGCTACACACATATACGGATGTGCTAGCATGTAGCCTACAGCAGCAACCGCAGAAATAGGCAATTAATAATTCTAACGGTTTTACTTGGAAGAAATAGAAAGAGCATCTGAAGTTGATTTATCAAAGTGAAAATCAATGTTATTCAGCAGTATGTTGACGTCAGTGTTATTATTACACTGATGCATCGGTGACCAATAAGTGGAGAAAGTGAATGTTGTGTCAATCATAGAAAATAGGTTGAAAGCAGAATGCAAAATGCTACAATTCATTTTGAGTGCTATTTTCTGCATGTGCGGCTTGATTTCATGCAGGAGAGAGTCTGTTTTGCCTGCTTCGAATTGAACTTTGCAGGATTCCCGTGAAAGTGGACTTGTCTTTAAAGCATAGTGAGAAGAGAATGGAATAGATTAGCATAGAATAACTTATTTTCCATGGGGGAAATTCAGTTGTAGTTTCCAGAAGTGAAGACACATAGAAAGTGGGACAGACCCACAAACACAATCGGAGTGTAATATACATGGTGGAAAATACATGACAAAAATTTTAAAAAGCAGGCTAAAATGTTCAAACACCCGCGCCTGCATTTGTATCAAGCTGTTAGGCAGGGGATTAGGCCCCCCGAACCTAGCAGCTAACAGGCGGCGGCAGAATTGCAAAGTTCCGAGGGCACGTTAAAAACATACTATAGTGTTGGGGAGAAGACTGAAGGCCTCCGTGTCTAATGAAGTATGAATGGTCATACTGCCGTGGTACCGTCTAGTCGGCGTGGCTGTCGCATGTAAGTATGCAGGCAGTACGTGGTACGTGGATGACAGTCCACACCTAAGCAGAGGGGCGTAAGAGACGACTTCTGTGAACAGGCAAGGCTGGTGAAAACGGTCAAAGTTTCTATACCCATAGCAAGGTGGGATAGGGATCAGACCGTCGGTTCCTAACCGGGTGGTTAACAGCTACAACGGGGTCCTGATTAGATGCAGGACTGGGGATCGCTATCGACTGGGTCACCGGCCGGTTGGATCGCAGAAGGCAATAAGACCGTGAGAGATGGCCGCCGCATCCGGCTCAATGTACAGTCAGGCCACTATAAGCTGAAACCGAAAGTACAGTTAGTAAGCGAGTAGCGCTTTCTGTGATCAGTGTTTTTGAAAAGAAAACATTGGGAAGCAGAAAGGCGAGGGTCCTTTCACTCAGAGGAGTATGGGGAAAGGAACTCAGCGGAAAGGGATCTAGCCTGGAGCTGCGCCCCAGAGAGAGGGAGGCTCAAAAGATCAAAGTGGCATAACCGTAGTAGGCTGCACTATATTTGACCAAATGAAAATAATTGAGCAACAGCGGAGTATTGAAACAATATTTTAGCGAAGATGAGAAGTGGAAACTTTACAGTTTAAGCTGGGTGAAGTGGAGGGCAAGGCCACCTTCCCCAATGTTTGTTTGTTGTTCTGGTGTAGAGACATAATTAGTTTCATTTACATCCTAAGTTGTGTGGTTTTGTTTTATGTTTAATTGTTTGGTTTTGTCTATAAGTAATCAAAAGTAAAAGTAACGGCAGGCAAAGGCAAAGTCTAAAAACAAGCAAACAGTCAAAACCAAAAAGCAAAAAGGCAAACAAACAGAATCACAAGGCTAAATCGAGGTCGTACGGAAAGGGTGTCTCAGGTATATCAATAAATCTCTGGCTTTATAATCGCAGGCTCAGGAAATAAGGGTAACGTTCTGACAGGGAACAAACAGATCTGTGGGTCTTATATACGTATAGGAAAGGGAGGGGTAACAGACTACGTGAGGTTAACACATTAGGTAACAATGATACAATCACGGAAACATAACAAAAACATGGAAGGGAAACATGCATAACAAACAACGGGCTCGAAGAGGAGCGGAGTGTGCGCAGTAATCACGAGAGGTGAAGTCTACATACAAACAGCTGGCGCGAATTACAGAGATCGCGGAAAAACTGGTTAATCTGTTAGTATCTAACTATGACAAACAGTTAGTTGTTAGTATACATTTATGTTAATTGGTTTAGTAAGTGCGCTTAATGAATAAAGCACCCGAGTGATTGTTAGCGCGAGTTAGTAATCTATACAATTACACGTAAAGGAATCAGGAAGTAGCAGAAACGAAACCCTCGAAAAATCCCGAAGTCACCTAAACAGTGCATACACGAGACAGGGTAAACAAACACACGAATGCGACTCAGACAACCCACGAACAGAGGGGAATGCAATGATGAATGATAACAATAATATAAACAGACATACATAATGACAGAACATCACATTGACAGTGTGAGGTGTAACATTTTCTATATTAGATGGCACATTTTGTCAATTCTCATCTATGTACGTCGCTCTGGATAAGAGCGTCTGCTAAATGTCTATAATGTAATGTAATGTATTTAGGGGGTGATTTGTTTAAGGCTTTATAACTTCAGGTGTGAGCATCACAGAAACTTGGACAATGGCTTAAATGAAAACTGACAGTTGTACCATTTAAAATAATAACTTAAGATTAGTTAATTCTCATAGTTGAGGCCAAAATAAAGTGTCACATATTTGTGTTTCTATTTAGTTAGCAATGAAATACAGAGATGTACAAATGTAAAACAGGTAAAAATATATTCTATTTTCTGGATTATAAACTCCTTGTCCACAAACATTCAAAATCGGAGGGTGATATACAGAACTACTAAAAATCTATGATGCAAAATGTAAGCACTGTACCCTGGTGTCCCTTAGTGTCTTCAAATTGGCTAAATTGTGCATTGCTGTAAAATAATCATACATTTCACTGCAAATCAATCGTTTTGACTCATTTAACTCACCTTTTCATAATTTTCATGTGGGAATTATTTTGGATATCTAGGTGTCCAATAACCTATCCAAAACCTCTCCAAAAATTATTTAAAAGCTTTTTGTCCATTATAAAGCATATACATTTTCCCTTATGATCACTTAATAGATGAAAACATTGATATTGCACACAGTTTCAGTTCAGTGTTTGATGCCTAATGTGTCCTTTTTTCACCAGAGCCCCATTAGCCAGCACAGTTATTCATAAAAATAAGCATTTTCAAGGATAAGAAAAAATAATGCTGCTGTAACTTCTAGCTGCAAGAAAACAATGTTCTGTTACCACCTCCTACGGCATGGATGAGGGGTTGGATTTTAGCAGGCATAAAAAATGAATGTAAAAAATGGAGAAAATAAAACTCAAAAATTCAAACAACTATTTGCATAAGAGACCGGGCTGCATGCTCAGTCTTTCACAGTGCCTGGCTCCTCTGGAGGTCATGCCACTCAGTGAAGCAGATCCGGTCTGCTACCATGCAGAGAGGGACATCACAAGATCGGCACTTGGAGATAGTTTGATTTCGCACCTTCCTGCTGAGGCAGAGCACACAGAGCCTCCTTCCCTTGGAGGCCTTGTGACGGGCATCAGAGAAGCTCACGTCCGTGACCGCTACAGGAAAACAACCCTGTGGCCTCCTCTCTACTGCCACCTTCTGTGGCTGGGGAGCCACTGTCGCCACCTCCTCATCTTCCTCCCACTCTGTGCTGCCATCCTTGCCCACATCAGCCAGCTGCGTGCAGAGGGCCTCCCTGAACTTTTTCTGGGTCAGGGGATTGTGCTGTTTCTTCTTGGCCAGTTCCTTCTGAATGATGAAGCTGTTCACCACTGCGATGTCCACAAAGTGGAGGAACAGCTTCCGGTACCATCATGAGGTCTTTTATGTGACGCTGTAATACTTTATGAGGGCGTCTGACAGGTCAACACCCCCCATGTACCGGTTGTATTCAAGAACTGGCTCCGGGACTGAAATAGCCTGCCGTGACCAGGTGCCATCAGGGTTCTTCAGACAACGCTGTGTTGTTCTCCCACTGTATGCTTTGTGAATGGAGGAGCACATAGTGACATCCCTAGTGTCCCTGCACTTCACATAGAGTTGGGCACCATCCCTGATCCAGCGCATGTCCCCTCGCACTGCTGTCTTGGGAAGAGTGTTCACCTTGGTCCCGGGAAAACCAATCCTGTTCTTCCTGATGGTGCTGCAGGCACGGTAGTGGATCTGGTAGAGCTGCCAGAAGAGCGCCGCATTGATGTAGAAATTATCTATGTAGATGTGGTAATCCGTTCCAAGGTACGGCACCCAAATCAGGTTCATGACAGCATCATGGCTCAGACCATTTCCACTAGGGGTGAGAGCTTTTCCCTGGTAAATGTTGAAGTCACATGTCTTGCTGTCAGTCAGGATGAGCAGCTTGAAGCCGCACTTTGTTGGGTTATCCTTCATATACTGCTTCATCCTGTGCTGTGCTTTCGTGGCTTCGTTGCCTGCGATGCCCGCACTGACCTAAAAAAGAAGGCCGAACACTTCTCATCCTGCTCCTGCCTGGTCATTCTGCTCTCTTCGAACAAATCTCTTAATTTTTCATTTGTCGATGCCCACTTCTGCTCATCAAACACCCCCTGTTGTTCCACTTCTCATACACCCTTCCAATTGCCACCTTTCTTCCCCATACAGTATCCTTTTGCCACCTCCCTTACACGCAGTTTTAATCCCTCCCACCATTCCACCACCATTGGAAAAAAAGCCTTCAAGCCTACATAACCCTTATACCGTACTCATACTGGCTCCTGGAAGTCTTTCTCTTGTAGCACCTGCATGTTTAATCTCCAGTACCCTTTCCCTATCTTCTGTACCTCCAAATCTAGCTCCACATTTACCCCACAATGGTCAGAAAAAAACAGTGGTACCACCTCCGCTGACACCGCTCTCTGGCTGCTCTGGGCCCCGCTCGTATTTCTCCATGTGAACCCAGGCCCCCCCTTGTGGACCGACCTATATGTATCCACCAAACTAGGAAGGCTCAGATCTACCCTCTCAAAAGAAACATTGAAATCACCCCCCATAATAATTACCCGATTTGTGGCCGCACCGATGGCCTTCTCTCCTCTTCCTGTGGTCTTCTCCGACGTGCTGTTCCTGTCATTTTCCCTCTGCCTCCCACCTTGTATTACTTCAGAAAACAACCTATTTCTCCCCGGGCAACTCCTCACTAGGTGCCCTGTCTTCCCGCACAGATGACAAGCCTTCTCCTGAGCACACTCCCTTACCACGTGCCCCTCCTCCCCACACAAACGGCACACTATCTCCACCTCGCACTCTCTTGCCAAGTGCCCGTACTTCAAACACCTCCTACAGTACTTAGGTAACCACTTTTCTGACCCTATTGAGAAGATAGCTGGTAGATGTGCAAGCCCTCCAATCCCGTCTATATCTCTCTCAAGCCTCACCAGGAATTTCCTCTTTCCATTCCACACCCCATACTTATTTCTCATCCTCACTTCTGATTTCATCACATGGCAGTGTCTTCCCAAGAAACACTCTACTTCCCATGCTGTCACATGCGGGTCATACATTAATACCGTTACCACTTTGATATCCTGTGAAAACAGTGCCTCAAAAGATATTCCTTCCAACACTTTCTCTAGGCCCATCCTTTTGTATTTTTCAAATACTTCCAAGCACAGACTCATTTTCTAGAGTGATGTCATACAGCCCCCTTCTCTGGAAATCCTGTATGCAGAATATGCACTCTACCCCCACTCCAAACAGATGTCTGAACACTTCCACAACTATGTATCGAAGATCAACTTCCTCTCTTCTTGTCACTGCCACATTTACTCTCAAAGTATTTTTCCTCTCCTTCTCCCCCAAGGCCAATATGTTCCAGCAGATAGGTCTCTGAAAAATAACCAAGTTTCTACTGGAAGCCCACCAACCTAAGTTGGTTTTTCTAGTCCTATTTTCACTAATACTTTGCATCTGTGGTGACTTAAAATTTTACCACTATTTGGTGATTATTACCGAAACTATACATTGGTTTTAAAACTTTCTAATGAAATGAATGGTTTGTTTCTAGCTTTTATAGTTTTGGAGTTATGATCTTTTAAAGTTGAGTTTTGACCGTATTTTTAAAAAAATTACACTTTAAAGTTTAAATTTTTGTCCTATGTAACCTTTAGGTCAATGAGATCCCATCATGCTTTGTCTAAGATTTATCCACTCTGAATGCAAACCACAGGCAATTCAATAGGGTCCTAGGGCTTTCTCCTGAGAAAACAAGAGTGGGCAGGCTGGTTCTCATATGTTTATAGGAATGCCACCATACCCCATTTAATTATCCTTCATTGCCCAAGCCTTGAAAAAGACTTGGGTTGGTTAAATGACAGATAAAGGTGAGGGGTTTTGAAAAATAGTTAGGGGGAGGGGCTTTGGGTGAATGCTACTACTAACAATGCTAACCATCATGGCCATGATGCTAATGTTAATGCTAATTATATGTGTGCTAATTATGCTAATGCTAACTATGCCCTATGTTAAATGTGTTGATGTTAAATATACACCCAGGTACAGTCGATGATTGATAATGTTTACATTGAAAGAGTTTTTGAAAATAAGTTCCTGGGTGTGATATTAGACCACAAATTATGTTGGAAACCACACGTGTTAGAGCAAAGATGGCTATAGGAGTACTGCAATTCTGAGTAAAACAAGGCAAATAATAGATCATAAAACTTTATTCATACTGTATTGTTCACTCATTTTACCATATCTTAGTTACTGTTTGGAAGTGTGGGGTTGCACATGCAAAAGCACCACACAATCATTATTCATATTGCAGAAAAGAGCTATATAAGGATAGTTAATAATCTAGGATTGCGTGAACATACAAACTTACTGTTTTTAGAGTCGCATGCACTGAAATTTATGGATCTGGTGGAATTTAAGTCTGCTCAATTAATGTACAAAGCAAGAAATAATCTACTTCCAGGAAACATACAAAAAATGTTTTCAGACAGGGAAGGGATGAATTAAGAGGAAAATGACATTTTAAAAAACAATATGTTCGTACTACCCTGAAGAGTGTGTTTTTCTATTTGTGGGGTAAATTTGTGGAACAGCTTAAGGGGGGGGGGGAACTCAAACAATGTACAAATTTAAATCAGTTCAAGATGATGGTTAAAAAAATTATTTATGAGATACACAAAAATACAGAATGAGGATGTGCCAGTTTCACTCAGAATGGCAACTCTAGTGTTAATTGTTTTTGTTTTTATTTATCTTTTTTGAATGCCTGTCTGGCTTTGATTGTTGGGATTGTAAGGCACCTGCACATTATAGTTTGTGTGTGTGTGTGTGCGTGTGTGTGTGTGTGCAGGGGCGTCACCAGGAATTTTGGGCCCCATGAAAAGATATATCACATTGGCCCCCACCACCACAGGCCACGCCAACCGTGCACCATTTTCTGTGTTTTTTTCCGTTTTCCCAATTTGAATGGGCAATACAGAGGCTGTCTTGACGTTTACTTTTTGCCAAAAACAAGAAAAGGAAAAAAAAAATGTACGTTTTATTAGTACATTGTAAATAAAATATTATATTAATGATGATAGGTTAATAATTTAATTTGGAAATTTTTTTACCTAATGTTCTAATAATTTTTTAGGATCGTCCTAACCTTTCTCCCCCATACGGCACCCCTGTGTGTGTGTTTTCAGTATATGTGAATGTTTACAATAAATTATTTTATTTTAATTTATAATTAATTAGGGGTAGTCACTTCCTTTTCGAACATACGTGTTTTTTATATTTGGTTTGTATTTTGGTTTGTATGTTCGAAATAAAGTTTTTTCAATTCAATAGTTAAAAACTTAATAATTTCTGGTCTGAATAAAGTGAGTAAGATTTTGGATTTTTAGGGTAAAGTTAATTGGTTGAATTTAGGGTCTGGATTAGGATAAGGGTTATCTTGACTATATTTGAGGTCAAAATTTGGGTAGGGTTAATTGGTTGTGTTTAGGGTTTAGATCTAGGGAGAGGGTTATAAGTTAAAATCTTAGGGGTTTTTTAACAAAAATATTTTTTTTGTTTTATTAAAAGTTGGATTTACTAAACAATTTTTGGGTCTGAATAAGGTGACGTCACATGCCGCTGTAATGGCGACATGTAGTCCAGCTGTCTCTCGTGTTCGTGTTTGTTAATTTGAATGTGTTTTGTTGTGTCTGGCTTTTGTCTTTGTTTTTTCATGCGCTGTGTGTCTGCAGTGGGACGGGGAAGCGGGCTGGAGATTTTTCAGGGCACTCCTGCTGCTCGCTTTGATAATATTGACAAATTGTCTAGTCGATATAATTTTGTTTGTGGTCGTCACCATGGAGACTCATTCACAACATATGCTCGGGAATGTCCGTTGTCCTTTGCAGCAACAAAGTTTACCATCGCTCTTCACCGGAGTTGAAGATTTCGGGACTGATCTGGGAATGCAGGCAATCTTCAATGGGGGGCAGGAGTGAGGAGACGACTGGGAAGATTGATGCAGTTCGGTGCTCCGTTTCGGCAGTGTACAGAGACCGCGGTGCTGCGTGCATTGAGGAGAGTCGTGGAGGCGGAGTTTGTGTGTTCGACTGCTTGGTGACAATGGACAGCTCAGGACAGCGGGGGCTATTTTTAATCATGGCTGTATTTCACTTTAATTCACTTGATTGATGTAATGATTCTGTTGGATGTCTATGTTTGTTTGTGTGTTGTGGGTCTGCCCCACTGTCTGTCTTTTTTGTTGTTGCTGGGTAAACAACTGAAGTTCCCTTGTGGGAAAATAAAAGTTATTCTATTCTATACTATTCTAAAAGCTGTATGACAGAAAACCGTAGGATGAAACCAAACTTTTTTTATTAGTTACACTCGTCGTCAGTGCATCTCTTTTTGCTGGGATGTAGCCTACTTAGAACACATGTCGTTAATATTTTAATATAGATTTTATGTCAAAAGCAGAAAAGGACTGGGTTGCAATGACTAGCTAAAGTCGTTAATATGTTGTTGTAAGAGCAATATACAAGTAATAACCTAGCTAACTTTGTAACACAGACGGCTGCTCCTGTTATCAGCTTTTTGGCGAATCGGTGCCATCTCCTGGAGTGCAGTAGGAATGATGCGCCAAAGCAAGATTAAATAAAGTACGCGATCATATGAAACAGTTAAATGTGAACAGTAAAAAAATGTTTTACATAATTAAAATTTTTCAGCCTTTATTTTTACAAATACAGTATAGCATTAACATTGGTGATGACTACCTTATATAGGCCTGATTGCATTGGAATGTAGCCTACACATTCATGCACAGGAGAGCCACGTTTGGGTCGCATATGGGTCAATCCTCTTAACCGGTGCCTTTTAATGTCCCCAGGAAATCCTACTTCATATTTGATGTAAAATGTTTATTCTTAAAGGCTTCAATTATAGGTTTAGGTCTTCCTTATCATATACATAACAAAAAAAACTGCTTGTCACAACCTTAAAGTTCCACCCTGTTAGGCTACTTTATTAAGAAAATTCATTACATTTTATAATTTCAAAACTAGCTTTATATAAGAAGTAAAATGCTGTTCACATGTAGGGTCTCATGCTAGCTCGATCATGATCACTCGCAGAGCTACGGCAAACATAGTTGAAAAAATTCACCCCTGTTAGGTTAACACAACCAACGGGGGAACCTAACAGGGTGGAAATGTTGATAAAAAATGTCGTAAATAAATGATTTATATTAAGATACATATAATATTTGTGATGTATTTGCATGTGGACACTGGACACCCCCATGAGTTCTTGATTTTCTGTTTATTGTTGGTGTTAATTCCACCCTGTTATGCTCCATTCCACCCTGTTAGCTGAACAAAACACAATGAACACATAAAAAAAATGTTTGGTAATTAACAAATTGGGGCACAAGAAAATGTAAATACTGTAATGCACTTGCATTTTTAACACTTTGTGATTGTTACTCGGTTCATGTCTGAACAAACTGCCCATAATTATAAGGATTTAAGTGCCTGTGCTTGGTCGATATGTTTTCCAGACAGTTAAACATATCCCTTTTTCTGATTAAATTTTAAAAACATGAAAAATCTAAAATACAGGATTGACCCATATCAGTTTGTGCACCGTTGTTTCAGAGCTCAGTGTAGCCTGTTTGAGATGCAATGCGTGCTTCTGACATTTGGAGTGTGGTTTCGCTACCACTACAAACCGATCTATGCTACAAACCAGGCAGCAACTTTTCCTGAAAGTCCAGTGTATAAGCTTACCCCATGTCATAGCCTTTTTTTTTTTTCATATGATCGTGTAAAAGCCTACTTTATTTAATCTTGCTTTGGCGCATCATTCCTACTGCATTCCAGGAGATGGCACCAATTCGCCAAAAAGCTGATAACAGTAGCAAAAAATCTATATTAAAATATTAACTGTGTTCTACATTTTCCACTGGGAAATGGATAAAGTAGGCTACATCCCAGCAAAAAGATGCACTTATGAGGAGTGTAACATGAATAAAAAATGTTTGGTTTCATCCTACGGTTTTCTGTCTTGCACCTTTGAGCACTTTCCCCCATTATGGTTCATTAATAATGCCATAAATTTAGTTAATTTCACATATGCTTTTTGTGATAAATTGCCTGCTAATTTCACAGAAATGTTGTAATGATCGGTGGAAAATAGGGCCCAGTAGCAGGCAGGGGTACAAAAAAAACAGTTTAATGTCCAGGCAAAGGTACAAAATCCAAATACGAGTCCAAAAACAGGCAGAGGTCAAACACGGGAAGGCACGGCAGAGTTAAAAAATCAATCCAGGAAACAGGGTCGCGAGAACACAGACAGAGGTCAAAACCAGGAGATCAATCAGACACGAAAAAATAAACAAAAAAGAACAGACAACAAAAACTAACAAACTCGGAAACCAACAGATACTCGATCGCTCGGAAAAGACAGGCAGCAAACAAACGCTATAATGATCGTGAGGAACGACTGGGTTAAATACACAGAGGGAGACAAGAAACAATGAGGATCAGGTGTGAGGAAGCAGGGAGGGGAGATGGCTCACAGGTAAGAACAATGAGGGTAACAAGGACCAATAACAAGGGCAGACGTAAAACACGGACTGGATTTTCACATAAACAATGACGACAACAGACCCGGTGTAACAGGTAAGAAGTGCACAGCTCGAAGGGGAGGAACACGTAAGTGGACACATGTGCAGAGAATGCGAAATCAGATAGATACAGGGATATGATAACGAGGGAGAATGACAGCTGCAGGTAGAAACTCAAGATAAATTAGTAATGTTAGTAGAAAATTCTAAATCCCTAATGTTAGTCAGTTAGTTGTTTAGTATTATATACACAAGTTAGTCATTAGTAGACCCTAATTCTAAGATGTTAGTGATTGTTAGTTAATTAGTATTATTTACAATTAAATTATTTAGTAAGAAGGAAGGAATGAGAGGAAATACAGAGAAACCCGAAATCCCCACAGACTCCCAAAAGTTGTGACGAAGACAGGGAGTGACAGAAATACAAAACACAGGACAGTGAAACCACAAATAATCAGAAACAAATAACTGAATGAAAATGAAAATACAAAACAGACAGACTCAGAACTCAGACTCAGAACATAACAAATGTAGCCTAGCCTAGTTGTAAGCATGTCCCTATGGTGCCGTGCCGTGCCATGCCGTGCCGTCTCATCATCACAAAATAGATATCCAAGTCCGTTTCGTCAATGTTGCCAGAAGCCTGAATTAATTCCCCTCCCCAAAATAATTCTGAAAACCCCTCATCTTCAATTGACTCTCATACAATTCATCCCCCATTCCTCCTTAAATCCACCATTGACTCCTTTTAAATGACACCATTTGTCTTTAAATCCCCTACATTTAGGGGTTAATCCCCCAGTCTGGCAACTCTGTGTTGAGAGAGGGTGCATCTAATGCTCCCTCGCGTTCTTGGAACAGAACTTGGCCGTTAAATATTACGTCACACAAGTTCACAAATCCGCAAGTACAGACATTGAGAAACACCCTGTGGGTTGGCAGCGCCTGCTTCTGCTCAAGCTCTTGCATGTTTGGAGCGTGTGCACAATGTCTGGAGCATCATTTGGTGGGACGGGCTTTGGAGAGAGATAGGAGGGAGGAGAGCAGCAGGCAGAAGTCATTTTGCCTTGTATCTTTTCAAACTTGCCTACTGCAGCTTTAATCAGTTAAACAATTTTTTTACCACTTTTAAGGAAATTGTTTGCACATTGTGAACATGGGACAATTATTCTACATATATGCATACATATTTCTGGCATAATGTGGCTTAAGAGGGAAAAATAATTTCTCTAAACATGAAAAGCACCTAATTAATAAAAAATTTAATTCTTGGATTGCAATTGTGGTTGGAACAAAAACCAGCATACACAGGAGTACTCCAGGACCGACGTTGTGAACCACTGACCTAATGGACGGTGTACTCCATTATTATTTTTACTTTATATTTTATTTAACAGCTGTACTTCTTTTGGGAATGGAAATTGGCTCATGGTTTTTGCTGTCCTGTGTGGGTGTAGATGGAGCACACTTTTTTCTCATCTCTTTTTCTGAGTCGAGTTGTTTTCTCTGCAAAGTCAATAAATGTCTTTTGCCAGTTTGGTCGGCATTGATTTGTCCGACGCCATTTTTAAAAGGCTATTGTTTCTTCCACTTTCGGGCTCATGGTCCAGCGTTAGGCCATGTCCGAATCAGCACTCTTCCACACAATTCTGCGTGAATTTCTGTGCATCAAAAGGAAAGTCACAGAGTGACGTTAACCCCACAAGTTACATCTTCATAAGGATTTTTACCCATTGTGACCGTTTAGTAAATCCGATGTAGATGTTGCGACTTTTAAGCGACTGCTTTTGCGTAAATCCGGCCCTGAATGTGTATAGTGATAATGGTTGGACTTAAGAATTTCCAAAAAAACTCTCACCATATGTTGTCAAAAGCTGGAGCACATTTCCCTTTCTTTGGGATGGTATTACTATTCAGTATATTCATATTCATGTTTGGTTTTGTTAAAAAGAGGCTAAAACCATGAATATTTTAATCGTAATTTAAGATAATCAGCCCTGCTTTTAACAACATAAGATCACTTTAATTAATAAGAAATTGTCCACCTATAGATAAACCAGTGCTTGTGATACATGACCACCCCCCACACACCTTAACCCAATCAGGGCAGAGATTCTCAATCCCTGTTGAGAAAGGTATTTATGGGGGCAGAAGAAAAAAGTCTCAGTTAGGACTCATAGGGCCACACCAGGCAGGATTCAGAAAAAAACCATCCACCACAGACAACATACTCAGACTCTCAGAACACAAACACTTTCACAACAAAGAATAACTCACACTGGCAATATTTTTTGATGTAGAAAAAGCATTTGACAGGCACAAGGGACTACTCCACAAACGTAAAGACTCCATATTCCGACTTCCACTCACCACCATCATGCTCATCCACAACTTTCTTCACAACCCCACAATAAAAGTCAAGGTCTCCACAGCCATCCCCACACCATTCACCGCTGAAGCAGGCATACCACAAGGGGCAGTCCTGAGCCCACTTCTGTTCATTACATACTTTTCTCACATCTACCACCCCCCACCCACTACTGGTCACATCTCACAGTTTGCAGACAATCTATGCTACTGGTCAAAACTCAAAATCACCCCAACTTGCTGTCACGAAACATCCAAGAAATAGAACACTGGTCAAACAAATGGTGACTAAAACTAAACCCACAAAAGACACAGTGCATCATGTTCACCAAGAATCCCACTCACAGGAAACCCATCAACATCTCACTGTATGGAAACCCCATCATTATTAGTAAAACAGAAAAATTCCTCGGTGTCACTTTTCAACAAAACATGCAATGGACGAGCCACATCAGCAACATCACCACAGAAGCCAATAAACGACTCAATCACCTTAAAGCACTCACAGGAAGGTAAAATGGAGCATCACCTGAAACCATCATCAAGGTTTACACCAGCTACATCTGCCCAATACTCAAATATGCCATGCCATCCTGAATCACCGTTTCAACCTACCAATTACAGCAACTCCAAATCATCCAAAACAAAGCAATAAAACTGGCCTACAGATTACCCACCTACATCAACACCAACTACATTCATTAGATCTCTGGACTCAGAACCATCAAACAACGGCACGAAATTAAATTACCTCAACAAAGCCATTCATAACCCATCAATTACACCCATCATTCACAAAGCACAATGGACCACTAAGACACCTCTATCTGCCATGCTCCACCTGTTCAACCCTAAACCTCCCTGAAAAAGCACTAATGAGACTGTAGCACACAAACACGCATATGCACTAGCGCCTATCACTTTACACAATATTATCGCTCATTCTTTTTAATGACCTTTTAATTAATTATTTATCATTTACTATTTATTATTTACCATTTATCATTTACTGTTTATTATTTATTTACAATCAGTGCTCTATTTTATTATCTTTTATTTTTCCTGTTTTACAATAAAAGCCTTGGTAACACATGCCCTGTACACTTAAAACTTATATTTTAAGAGAACATCTTTTGACATTTAGTTTTTTGCTTGTATACTTGCCTCTGCCACCTCCAACAAATTTTTTATTTGTTTTTTTATGGAAAGAAAAGAGTCTAGCTCTGTGCTATCCCAACAGGAAACATGCAGGGTGGGAAATTAGCACCCGCCACCCGCCAAATTTCAGAATTGTAGGGTAAATGTATCAAACCTTCCCGCCACAGTGGCGTGTAGCAAAGTGGATACAAGAAAAAAAATTACTTTGGTAAAAACTTCAGATTTCTTTCTCTGATTGGCTAAATGTGAGACATAATAGAATATCCCAAGGTGAGCCTGTCTTACAGTGGAACTGATTTGCGTTCGATTTACCATAAAGCAATTCTAGCAAGACGACCAGCGTCGCACAGTAAAACAAACTGACCAATACGCTCTGAGGTAAAAGTGATATCTCCAGACAGCTCGCTCTAACATTGCTGGCATTTGTCGGTTCAGAAAAACAGCAAATGTTAGCTTATGTATATTAGATAATATAATTTAATTACTATTTATCTGACATGTGGAGACGTATAACGGGAGTTAAACGACTCGCGCCACAACGCCTAGTAAATAATGTGCTTTGTTTATGTTGTCTCAAGCTTTACCTAGCTGTTATCTTTATACTTATCTATTAGCCGTATACTTACAAACCCCAATTTCAAAAAAGTTGGGACAGTATGTAAAATGCACATAAAAGCAGAAAGTACTGATTAGTAATATTTTTATATATATTTAATTGATAGTACAAAAAAAAGATATTTAATGTTTTACCTTATCAACTTTATAGATTTTTGTAAATATACCCTAATTTATAATTTGATGCCTGCAACACGTTCCAAAAAAGTTGGGACAGGGGCAAAAAAAACACCTGTTTGGAACATTCCACAGGTTAACAGGTGATGCTATCATGACTGGGTATAAAAAGAGTCATGATATACAGTAGATGGATCACTTTAAAGGTGGTTTCCCCTGACTTATTTTTCCATAGAGTTCAATAGGAAAATGAAAAAAATTTCTTTGTACTGTTTTCAATTAAACATATGTAAAAGAGAATTTACAAATCACTGCTTTCTGCTTATATGTGAATTTTACATACTGTCCCAATGTTTTTGGAATTGGGGTTTGTACTTAGCCTACATTTCATATGTACCTATGTTATACATTTATACACAATCTTTGACCTGTAATACATGTAATATAATGACATTCTATAAACAGGAGTATGCATTTTCTATAATGTATCTGAAACGCTATTTTAGTGTCATTTGAAAAATATTTGTTTTTTAAAAGGATGATGTGCTTAATGTGCAGTAGGTATCTGCCTCAGAACCACAGACAGGTTATGAGGGCAAGGAGGCGAAAGAGGGGAAAGATTTTAATGATGGCTTTGTGTGGAATAACGGCAGCTACTTGTGTGGAGAGAGAGATATGGATGCGAAAACGGAGTCAAGAGTGGTGGGACCGTGATGTTGTTGCCTTCACAGACAGGGAGTTCATCAAGAATTTCAGGATGTCGAAGGCTACTTTTCGATATCTCTGCCAGCGACTTGCTGCAAGACTTTCACGGCAGGACACTCGGTTCAGGCGACCAATATCTGTGAGTAAGCGCATTGCAGTGGGGTTATACTGGCTAGCAACAGGGACGTGTTACCGCACAATATCCAATCTCTTTGGCGTCGCCAGATCCTCTGTGTGCTATGTTGTGCATGACTTTTGCAATGCCCGAATACATAAGGCTATCCCAAAGAGAGTACCTCCAGGAAGTTCTGCAAGGCTTCCGACACAGGTGGGGCTTCTCCCAGCGCGCCGGAGCCATTGATGGGAGTCGTATTCCCATCATCGCCCCAGAAAACGTTCACAGTGACTACTACAACCGAAAAGGATTCTATTCGATTCTTCTACAAGGAGTAGTAGATCACCAGTTCTGGTAAGCATTCTTCCAAGAGTTAAAAAACTGGCTTTTACTTTGTTGTAGCATGTTATTTTCATAACTTTGCATGAACATCAATTACATTGAATCTCATTACACCAACAGTTTATCCAATATCTACATTGGATGGCCGGGCAGTGTCCACGATGCAAGGGTTCTAAGAATTTCCAGGATCTATAGAGATAAGAGAGCTTTTTCCACAAGTAGGCCTAGTTTTTTCAGTTTACTAAACTCACTCTCTCTCTCACACACAAACACACACACACACACACACACACACACACACATTCTCTATCTCTCTCTCTTTCGCACACACTCACACATACACACCTTGTCCTTCTTGGTGACTTATAACCATGAGGAATGTGAAAAAAGGTATATTTCACAACGATGACATAGAAAGTATGTTTTACATAATTGAACTCATATTTTTCATATCTCAGGACACAGACAGTGATCAATGGCGTGGATGTACCGATCGTGCTGCTTGGCGATCCTGCATACCCTCTTCGAAGCTGGCTACTCAAAGGCTATACTGACACAGGGAACCTGACAGATCAGAAAAAGTACTTCAATCAGCGACTCAGCAGGGCTAGAATGGTTGTGGAGTGTGGGTTTGGCGGACTGAAGGGGCGGGGAGGTGCCCGGGGAAACGTCTCGATGTAGACATCACCACAATCCCAACTATCATCAGTGCATGCTGTACTGTTCACAACATCTGTGAAAAATGTGGTGAGGCCTATGAAGAGTTTGGTCAGGCAGTTCTTATGGAGGACATAATAGTGGAAGATGGGCAGAAGGAGCACAAGGGCCACAAGGTTTTGTAGACCCAGCAAGAGTCAGGGAGGTGCTGACACAGCTTTTTTACTCCCAACGCATAGTCTCTACACATGCCTTTGATGCTCCCCCTATATGGGCAGTTTGTACATGCAAAATATTTTGTGCATGTGAAGTAAAAAGTAAAAGCTAATCTTTTTTTTCCTTGACATTATTATTATTATGGCAGTATCTTGTTTTGTAATTATCCAAATAGATATGAGGGCCTATTCTGCCTCAGTTTGTCATGTTCTTTGTACAATAAGCATTTGATTTAATCACTGAACCTAGTTGTCCCCATTACAATCAACACTTGTATTTGTGCAAATCTGTCACTTCTGACAGCAACCTTTATTGACAAATAAGGATTGTGAACACTATAATGACTGTGTTCATGTAGGTTTCCTTATACTGGAGGTTCAATAAAAGTATGATGGGCATTTCACTCATATTCAAAATAAAGAGCCTTCCTACCCATTGAGAAATTATTAATTGTGCAAACAAGTATGAAACATAAAAATAAACATCTGCACTGTCTGTGGTTACAATAATAACAAAAATAGTTTTCCAAACATATGACTTCACATATAAAAATAGTTTCTCAGTTTGAAAAAGTCGATGTAGGAATTATGTATCTGCAACATCAAAACTGTTTAAAAAAAATTATAACTTTTTCTTTTGAACTATTATTATATGTAAACTGCAATACTACAATGTGCAAGCTGCAACAGCTTACTGGTAATCACTGGTAATTGTCCTCATCTGCTGGAGGAGGGTAGGAATGTTGAGGCCTTGAGGTTTGACAGAAGTGCGGAAGCGGCTGAGCCAGATCTTTTTACGGCCGTGTGGCATAACGGATAGAGAGCCTGCCTGGTAATCACTGGGTTTCTGGTTCGAATCCAAGGTGTACTTGCTGCTCAACACATTACCGTCGACATTCTCAAAGGATTGCAATTGCACTGACAAAACACAAAAGCTACATCAAAGACACATATGATTTAATAAACAAATTAAAAACCACCAAAATACCTGAAGAAACCATCCTGTTCACAATAGACATTGATAGTCTATTCACCAACATAAACACAGCAGCGGGATTAACAGCGGTAAAAACATGGATGGAAAAGTACCCGGACAACAATCGACCGGATACGATCCTCCTGCAATTACTGGAGATAAGCCTCACCAAGAATGATTTTGAATTCAATAAAGAATTCTTCTTACAGACCAGCGGCACAGCTATGGGCAAAACATTTGCACCGGCTTATGCCAACATTTACATGGCGCATTGAGAGGAGACAGTTTTTGAAAAATGTCCCAAACTCCCCACTAATTATTTTAGGTATTTAGATGACATTTGGGGAACATAGCTCCGAAGATTTCAAACACTTCATAGGGATCCTCAACACGCACCACACATCTATCACAATTAAACACACCACGCACTGTGAACATATATTTTTTGGATACTGCCACATACAAGGGCCCTCATTTCCCCAAACACACACATTAGACACTAAAGTATTCTTTAAAGACACAGACACACATGTACTCTTACACAAGGACAGTCTCCACCCAAAACATACATTCAGAGGTTTGAATCCCAATTACTAAGGTTCAACAGAATCTGCACACAAATTACAGACTTTGAGGAGGCTACCATGACCCTCTTCAATGCATTAAAACCAAGGGGGTATTCCAGATCGTTCCTCAGACAGATTTGGAAAACCTTCTTGGCTACAAAAATCATTCCGCTTATCACCACCTACTCAACATTCAGACAAATAGCGAACAGAAAAATGAAACGGAACCTGGCCAGGATTCTGCAAAACACAGACCTGCTCCAAGAATACAAAATAATTTCAGCCTAGAAAAGAAACAAAAACCTTAAAAATCATCTGGTAAGTAGTAAACTACCGGAAATCAACATTTTACCCACACAAGGCCCGATATTTTACAAACAGTGAAAAACAACACTACAAACACAACATACCTTATTAAACAAACACTCACAGCTAACACATATAACTGCATATATGTCGTAAAGTGCACACACTGTGACATAAAATATGTAGGAGAAACAGGAAATACAATTAAGACCAGATTGGCACAACACATACATAACATAAAAAATCATAGAAAAACAGACACACACATAGTGGCTCATTTCCTACACCATGGACTTGAAGCAGTAGAAATATCAGGCCTGCATTCTAACATTAACTGGACACAGGAGGACAGACGTAGGACAATGTATACCTGTGAACATTGGGCTTTGATAAATAAGGGAGATCAGTGTTCGCGGACTCTGAACCCTGTAGGGGGGTCCGGGGGCATGCCCCCTCGGGAGAACATTTTGTAAATTTGAATGTTAAATGCATCAATCTGGTGTACTCTGAGAGCAAACTTAGCGACTAGATCTATGAAGAATTTTGTGTTATAAGTTGTATACATATGAATGGCGATTAACCTTTACCAGCATATCTTCAACATCTTTGTCATGATTATGAAATATGATTGTGGAGAGGGAGGATGCACATCAGATAACTTTAACGAGGTGCTGACTAACAGTAAAATAATATTAGAAAGAAAAAAAAAGTTACACACTCACTCTATATGCTCAAATTCCATTTATTGCCAAAACACTCCCTACTAATAAATGAAATTGGAGCATATAGTGTGTGACCTCTATATTTTTTTCTAATATTATGAAGAAAGTAAAAAACATATTTTGGGGTCATTCTGAAACTGTGGCGTGAAACATTGAAGATTCCAATAATTAATTGGAAACATTGGAGATTTTTCGGCACCCCAACCCCAACACTACCCTTGCATTATGACAAGGGTGCCCACAGTCTGTTCTGGAGATCTACTCACCAGGTGACTTTACTGCTGCTTGCCCTCCAATCTCAGAGCAAAGAGGATTGGGTTAACTAGTTCAATTAAGGAGGTGATTACAATCGGGTTGTTAAATACCTGGTTGAAAGTAAAGCCTTCAGACTACATTTTATTTCAGAATAGTCACATACAGTATATGCATAATACGCATAAAATAAGTTGCTTAATGTATTTAACTCGATCCACTTTGCCCCTAGTGATGAGACGTATCCGTTCCAATTACAGTATTTAAACCCCGTAAATGTTCACGCAGAATTGTTTAAAAGGGTAGCCACTTGCGAAAACCTCAGCTTCTCCAGTTACACTGCAGGGTAGGCTAATGCTATTAATAGCCTAAAGCACTTATGACCCTTGTCTCGCCACAGCCACAGACTTTAAAACGCACCCTTTATACACGCTAAGAAAATCATGTTCAGATATAGAAACAATACTTTTTTTTTAAACATTGTAGCCTCCAAATAACATTAAGCATTCGCCGTTTTCCCTTGCTTACTGTAGGCTACTATATACAGTAACCTTAGCGACCAGTACCTGATGCACTTTCAGTTTAGAAGACACCAAATTTTTTTCTCCAAAATCTCTCATATAAATACAGGTGCAGCTCAAAAAATTTGAATATCGTGAAAAAGTTCAATATATTATATAGATTCATTACACATAGAGTGAACTATTTCAAGCCTTTATTTCTTGTAATTTTGATGATTATGGCTTACAGCTAATGAAAACCAAAATTCAGTGTCTCAGAAAATTAGAATATTACATAAGATCAATAAAAAAGGATATTTTAAACAGAAATGTCAGCCTTCTGAAAAGTATGTTCATTTCTATGCACTCAATACTTGGTTGGGGCTCCTTTTGCATGAATTACTGCATCAATGCGGCGTGGCATGGAGGCGATCAGCCTGTGGCACTGCTGAGGTGTAACGGAAGCCCAGGTTGCTTTGATAGCAGCCTTCAGGTCGTCTGCATTGTTGGGTCTGGTGTCTCTCATCTTCCTCTTGACAATACCCTATAGATTCTCTATGGGGTTCAGGTCAGGCGAGTTTGCTGGCCAATCAAGCACAGTAATACCATGGTCATTGAACCAGCTTTTGGTACTTTTGGTAGTGTGGGCAGGTGCCAAGTCCTGCTGGAAAATTAAATCAGCATCTCCATAAAGCTTGTCAGCAGAAGGAAGCATGAAGTGCTCTAAAATTTCCTGGTAGATGGCTGCGTTGACTGTGGACTTCAGAAAACACAGTGGACCAACACCAACAGATGACATGGCACCCCAAATCATCACTGACTGTGGAAACTTCACACTGGACTTCAAGCAACGTGGATTCTGTGCCTCTCCACTCTTCCTCCAGACTCTGGGACCTTGATTTTCTAAATGAAATGCAAGATTTGACACGAGGAATGCGACATTTGTAGCCCATGTCCTGGATTTGTCTGTGCGTGGTGGCTCTTGATGCACTGACTCCAGCCTCAGTCCACTCTTGTGAAGCTCCCCCAAATTCTTGAATGGATTTTGCTTGACAATCCTCTCAAGGCTGCGGTTATTCCTGTTGCTTTGCAGGTGTTTTGAGTTAATTAGCTGATTAGAGTGTGACACCATGAGTTTCCAATATTGAACTTTTTCACAATATTCTAATTTTCTGAGACACCGAATTTGGGTTTTCATTAGCTGTAAGCCATAATCATAAAAATTACAAGAAATAAAGGCTTGAAATATTTCACTCTATGTGTAATGAATCTATATAATATATGAGTTTCACTTTCTGAAATGAGTGACAAAAAATATTGAACTTTTTCACGATATTCTAATTTTTTGAGCTGCACCTGTATGTTTAGAAAACCTAGTACTTGCCAGTATATTCAGCTACAGCTGTTTTCTTATTAACCCTGACGAGTTACATTTCTCCAAAGTCCCGTACAGGGAACAATTTCACGGTTCACACAATGCAACAATATCGCAAGCACTCTGCTCTAACTGACATCTCGAGACTTGTCAGACTCGAACCAAGACAAATATGCTACTTACTGTACTGTGCTGCATACTGCCACCTGTTGCACTGGAGTGGGTATAGCAGGGCTTTACTGACAACGCGGCTCTACAGAAGCATCCTGAGCAGGCCGATTCCAATTATTCAACATTCAATTGTGTATATATATAAAAGCAAAATACGGAAGCTTCAAGGGAGAAAATACCAAACGGGAGGACAGCGGAAGAGGGGGTTCAAATACGGGAGAAACCCGGGAAATACGAGAGGGTTAACAGGTATGACAATGAATTCTAAAAACTTTAAATAACCACAAAATATCACAGAGGGATGTATCCACTACACACCCACCAAATATCTTTTCATGAAAATTTCAATAGGTATATTCATATACATCTCAAATCAGCTAATAAACTCATTCTTGAAAGGACTCAGGATTGTAGGGGTGTGGTCTACATCCACGCCCTCAACCCGAGTGCGACATCATCCAGCCCTACATGTTTGAACCGTAGACTGTAAAACCTGGCGAGGAATTAATTCAATCAATTGAAAATAAAATACAATGCGGCTGCTATTAGGAGATAAATATCACACGCAAGCTCGCAATCAAAGTAAGTTAACTTAAACGCTAAGCAGAGTATTGCAACCATTTGCTCTAATGTTAGTCTATTTAAAGCGAGCAAAATTGGAAGGCTAACGTCCCACCAAATGCACGTTGCACACAAATCATTACACAATGGGAAGTTTTATTGAGTTTTCTTTTTCATTTAAAGGCCCACTCATTAATTAGTTTCTAATCGAACGAAAATTACGTGCATGGCAACTAAGTACTTTGGCGGCTCATGTTTCTCATAGTTTATTTTTATTTTTATACTGTAACCAGCCACAGAACAATCCGACAAAACCTTTTCCAAGGCGTGGTTTATTTGGCAAAATCCTAGCTAACTAATCTTTTCAATATATTATCTGACGAATGAGCACTGAGCAAAAACGACGCGTGAGTGATGAGTTTGTTTCCATAATGATAATTTAGCTGCACAAGGAGCAAGCTAATGTTAGCCTACTAGCTAGCACCACAGACGGATGGATAAAAAGGTGAGGAAAGAGATTTGGAGAGGGATACATTTGGTATAAGAATGAGGAGAGCAAGAAAAAAATGAACACTTTAGCTCAGTAACTATTCCAAATTGAAATTCCAAATGGTGATAATGCGGACAACTATTCAAAAGCAAACAAAACAAGTGTTTGGCTCAGACTCAAAGAGGATTTCTTAGTGGGAAAGGGCAGTCATATTCACCTCAAACAATGGAAGGAGTTATGTAATGAGAGCAAAGTATGTGTTGGTTTAGGTCTGAAGTCCACGTCAACTTGGACCCATTTTTGACTCCACCCTTTTTTTTCAGCATACAGGAATAAATAGATAAAGATAGACTGAAATTGAACGAGATTGCAATGGATTTGATTTATCATGCTTTATTGGTGCTCAATACATACCTTAACCCCTTGGCACAGATGGAAAATTTTGTCAATTCTCAATTATTTAGGGGGTGCTCCATTTAAGATTTTATAAATTCATGTGTGAGCATTAAAAAAAACTTGGTAAATGGCTTAACTGAGGTGTACCATTTACAATACACATGCAGATTTGTTTATTTTTATTATTTAAGTCAAAATAAAGTGCCGCAAAGAAACTTTGAAAAATATTTTTTCTTTAGTTTGCAACAAAATACTGAGAGCTACATAGGTGGAACAGATAAATCAATATATTCCCTGGATCATAACATTTTTTTTTAAAAACACCCTCTAAGATTTTGCATTTGAGTGAGCAGGGCTTTTCACTGATTTTTGGCATACGATCAGGCTATTGCTGGGTTTATCTTGTTGCTATAACGGAAATCTATACATTTCCTGGATCATAAACTCCATGTCCACAAGTGTGCAAAATATGAGGATGATATGCAGAACTACTAAAGATCTATGATGCAAAATATAGGCGGTGTACCCTGTTGTCCATTAGTGTTTCCAAATCTATCAAAATGGCTAAATTGTGAACTGCTCTAAATAAAATTAAAAACATATATATTTAACTACAAATCAAGTTTTGGCTCATAAAACTCAGGTTTGCATCATTTTCAAGTGGGAATGACTATATTTTCATCAGTATAGGGGGGGTAGATATCTATGGGTCCAAAACCCTATCCAAAAGATGTCATAAAATTAATAAAACTAGTTTTGTCCATTATAAAGCCTATATATTTGCCCTGACTGTTAAGATAAAAACATTGATATCAGTGTTACATACACCTAAATATGTAGCCTAATCGTTCACTCTTGTACCTCAATAAAATTGGAACAGTATAGGGATTGCATTTTTCTGTATTTTCATAATTTGTTTATGTTACCATTCATAATGACTCCAAGGAAACCTTTACATGAATCTACCACATATCAGCGCACAGTAAATTGGGATTAGCATTTCCCATGCCCTAAGTGACAAGTAATAGCCTATGTTATATACGATAACATGAAAATAAAATAGTATTCCACCATCTGCAAAAGGCTGCCAAATGTTCTATCTGCAATGAAAATCGGTAGCCTACATCAAAAATACAATTAACGATTGCACTACAGTATGTAAAATGCACTCAAAATGCTAAAATATGTTGTGGTTCGTGGCTGTGCATTTTCTTTTCTTTTGCGGTTCTCGTCCTGGTTTCCCGATTGTTAATCAATCAGATTTTTTCTACGTTCCATTTCGGGGATCACTATTTATTGCCAGATGTACAGTAGATATGGATGGATCACTTTAAGGGTTGTTTCTCCTGACAAATTTTCCTATTGAACTCTATGGAAAAATAAGTCAGGAGAAGAAACCATTCAAGTTACCATCCATATCTACTGGCAGCAGAGTGATGGTTTAAGGCTTGTTTGATATGTCAGACTCTTCTTAACTTAGAGCCATTTAGCCAACCATGTGTTCCATACTGTCCCAGTGTAATTTACAGCTAAATCTAGTCTCACCCCCCAATTCCCATGGAGATCCATTAAAATGCCGAGACATTTAGTATTGCTTGTAAGAGTACCAGAAAATACGATATCAAGAGTCTTTTTATGTTGTTGGGTCACAGACATCAGGAAGTCATGGCATGCAAAGGATATGCGACCAAATATTAAAAATGTATACTTTATTCTATATATAAATGCAGGGGTGCCAATAATTGTGGCCAGCGTGGTTTTCTTAAACATAATTATTTCTTGATGAGGGATTTTTTTTCTCATAATAAATTAATGTCAATTAAAGGATGGATTTTTCCATTTTTTTCAGTGTGAGATTAAGCTAATTCACCAAACGGTTAATTTTTTATAACCCATTTTACTCATCTTTACCAGGGATACCAACGAATTTGAGCACGTCTGTAGGTATTCACCAAGGTCTTGTCTACAATATGGTATAAACCTTTTTTGTTTTGCGAATGGGCATGTTTTTTAATAACTGTGAAAAGGGGATATGCGTTTTATCGATTCCAATCCAACAAGCATTAATCAATCAATATTTATGTCTTGAAAACAATGGAATTCTGAGGCTGCGGGACGTAGGCTATGGTGTTTTGGGTGTACATATTTCATGAAATATCGCACCCCATAACAATATATATGAGTAAATGTGTGCAGTATGTTAGTTTTGTTGTATGAATACCACAATATTAGTTATTGTTTTTGAAAAAAATCCCCATCTTAAAAGTCACGCAGGCGATGATGGGTTTTCCATCCGACGAGAGCGATTAGGTGGAAGTTGAAAGTGGTTCATTTTAAAACTAATTTAAAGCAAGCAAACGTCCTTTTCTGGCAAGCTGACGATTTATATGTAGTTATTTGATTATACTTTAGCATTTATTGGGATGGAAGGTATGCTATCCGCCAAGTTACGGCATGACCCATATCTGGCAGCAGGGTGATGGTTTGAGGCTCGTTTCATACCGCAGAGCGCAGACCCTTGATGATTTACAGCCATTTAGCCAACGATGGGTTCTATACTATTCCCGTGTAATTTACATCTTAATCTAGTCCGACGCCCCAATTCCCATAGAGATCCATACAAATGCAGAGAGTTTATAGTATCGTTTGTAAGAGTACCTGAAAATAAGATATCGAGAGTCTTTTGATATCCTTTTATACCCAGTCATGATAGCATCACTTGTTTACCTGTGGAATGTTCCAAACAGGTTTTTTTTTAAAAATGTATTGCCCCTGTCCCAGTTTTTTTGGAACGTGTTGCAGGCATCATTCGGAACTAGCATATAGTTACAAAAGGTAAAACATTAAATATATTTTCTTTGTACTGTTTTCAATTAAATATATGTAAAATAGAATTTACAAATCACTGCTTTCTGCTTTTATGTGCATTTTTACATACTGTCGCAACCTTTTTGAGATTGGGGTTTGTATGTAAACACCTTGCATAAGTAATACACCACGTAAGAATATAGAGGCATATCCCTATCACAAGGGTGATATCACGGTGAGCTGCAGCGGATATCTAGGAAACTAGTGCGTTCTCAGCGAAACTCTTCTCTTCTACGTCTCTAACTGAAAGTAAAAGGGACGTTTTCTCTGAGCGACTGAATATCTTTATAGGAAATTATTGACATACCAAGATTCAGAATGAACCACACACTGTGTCTAACTCATCACCTAACCAAATAAATATTTTACAAAATACAAGATTGTATTTTTTCATGAGCATACCTGCTGTCATTTCAAAAGCAGAAGTTTATTTTTTAACATAATTTGCATGTTCTTAATTTCCTACGCATAAGTGTACGTTATTGTATTCAAGAGTAAAGACAGGTTGAGACTGCATGGCAATATTGGCTTTTGTAACCATCACTGTTCGGTTGCCCCCAACAGAATAAGGGGAGGAGGGGTTCACGTCACGAGTCTGTCGTTGCACCCCCCCCCCCCCCCAGACTCCTCTGTCTTTGTTGTTGATGCAGCAGCAGCCTGCTGCTGTTTTAGTCAAATGTTATTCCATTTTTCCGTGTAGAGGGATTTTATCTAATCAAGGAAGGAAATCAAGGAATTAAGGAAGGAACCACAAGTAGCTACTACGGGAGAATATTCTCACACATTTGGACGGAGGTACAGAAGAGGAGTCACTGAGAGAGAAGAGAGAGTAGACAGAAGGGGAGAAACAGAGAGAGGGATCTAGAGAAGAGGGACAACGAGGGTGCGAGATCCGAGGACGGCAGTGCCTAAAGAAAACTGATTTAAATTTCTGGAGCGTGTAGCTAGCTTGGATGCGCTTGCCGTTGTTCGGGGGTGATGCTGTTACTTCTCTTGCCATCCCGGGAAGACATTCCTACCGCTATTTCTTGAGATAAGCTCATCATCTTTTACAACTGCACGAAAACCTTTGCTAAATCGTTATTGTTTTCTGCAACGCATTTATATTTTTGTTTTCTCCCGAATGTATATGCCCGCACCGCTACATAGTGTCTCAGCAATTCCACTATTTGTACACATCTTAAATTTGACTAAAGGGGTGGATGATCAGTGATTTCTGACACACGGCGGCCTGCTTCAGCTGTCGATATTATCTTTTTCATCATGTTGAGAGGCCCTTTGACTGGCCATTACTTTTCATTCTTCTGCTTCCTGACCATCGCTTCACTGCAATGGATCCAAGCATCTTACCCACAGAATAGCGAATGCCTGTCTGGCAAAGGGAAAGGCTGCATAGGTAAGTAGGCTATGTAGTTACTTAGTATTGGATTGCACAGCATTTTTCAAATATTATTATTATTGTTAGCCTATTATAGATTTCGTTCTAATATGGATACGTGTTGTGTTAACCAGAAGCATTTTTGTTGGCA
The DNA here is from genome assembly GCA_022702515.1 of Ilyophis sp. 1 JC-2022. Classification (NCBI taxonomy): domain Eukaryota; kingdom Metazoa; phylum Chordata; class Actinopteri; order Anguilliformes; family Synaphobranchidae; genus Ilyophis; species Ilyophis sp. 1 JC-2022. The sequence goes on along the minus strand of CM040403.1, from coordinate 65,646,544 downwards.
ACATTGGTTGCTATAGCCTACTGCCTGCTACAATACACTCAGGCTAGCAACCTGCTGTAGGCTACCGAGCATCTCTTTTAGCCTACTAGCCTACTAAGAACATGACCCTAAAGTACCTAGCTAATCTAAATTATACGAGGATAACAGTTGGTCAGTCAGCTTTTTGGAGACGTTCACCCTACGCGAGTTGAACCGTGCTCAGTTGTTGGATGTGATTTCAAAAATGTATTATTATAGGCCCATTTCTATAATAAAATGCAGTCATAGTCGGGTGCTCTTACGCTCCTTTTCGTAGCAGGTGTGAGATGAAATACTGGCAAGCTTAACCCCACCCAACCTATTTACGTATTTCTCCAGTTATCCCGTTTCTTTTTCGACACACAGGCCTCCCTAGTGGGTTTCACGTTAGACATGAATTGCTACCTAGTAAAAATTTAACTGGCAGACACCATCTCCTGCCCGATTGTTAGTTTTCAAAGTTAATCAGCGCTACAACTGGTAGCTAAACAATGGCCTGAGGGTGTCAATTTAACTTGAAATCAATCGTTTATTTATCATCACTAGAACTGATAATTCACGTTAAATTTATGTTGTAGACCTCTTGTTTAATTTAGTAGCCTATCTCTATATTCTAATTGCCTACCACTAGTACAAAATCTAGCCTACTGGCCGACTCTTCAGAAAGTCTGTGAAGAACAGATGTTGCGGTTTGGACGACTGTTGATTAACTTCTAAAATCAACTAGCCTACTAAGAGGCTGGTTTGAACACAGTCTTAAAATGATGAACACATTAACATGGCATTTTCCTCATAATAAAATTAATACATGCATTCATATACACATACTGTACATACATAGGTCCGTACATACAGTAGACCTATATATGTTTTGTTTAGGATCTGTGCTCCAGCACATTGGGCTTGAAATGAAACAATGGATAAGAGGTTAAAGTGCAGACTGTCAGCTTTAATTTTCAGGTATTTACATCCATATCGCGTGAACCATGTAGGAATTGCAGCCCTTTTTATTCATAGTCCCCCCCCCCCCCCCCCCCCCCCCCCCCACCCCCCAAATTTGAGTGACGAAAAATAATTGGACAATTTGCTGCTCAGATGTTTCTTGGCCAGCTGTGTCTTTGCATCATAAGTTCAAGCACAAGAAAGTTCATTCAAGGTCTAGAGTAGATTCTAGGTGTGGAATTTGCATTTGGAGTCGTGTCTCTCAACATGAGGACCAAAGAAGTGTCATTGCCAGAAAAGCAAGCCAGGGTGGAAAAATCGGAATAAATCGATCAGAGACAAGGCAAAACATTGGGTGTGTCAAAATCAACTCTTTCACGCATTGTAAAGAAGCAGCAACGCCCTGGTGAGCACTACAATAGCAAATAACCTGGTAAACCACAGAAGACCACTGTAGTTGATGAGTGAAGAATACTATCAAAGAAACCCCCCTTTTCAGCTGTCAAACAGATCAAGAATACTCTCTAGGATGTATGCATAGATGGGTCAAAGACCATAAGAGAAGGCATCGAATGCAAAGTATTTGCAATCAAGTACTAAATATGATGACTTTATTTAAGATTATGTTAATTTGTACAATTACTTTTGGTCCCCTAAAATGGGAGGGCCATGTATAAAAAGATGTAATTCATGCCCAAATCACCCGATATGGATGTAAATACCATCAAATTAAAACAGACTCTACACTGTTTTATGTAAATCCAATGTGCTGGATTACAGAGCCAAAACAATAAAAGTTGTGTCATTAAAAATATATATTCATCCCAGTGGCATTCCCTCGGTATAACTGTCTGAATGTTTGCATTGCAATGACCACGGAGATAACTGTCATATACTCATATAAACTCAATCATTTCTAAATCATAACTCACCTTAGGTGGAAATGTTGCTTATAAATCGCCAGTGGTGGTGCCAGTCTGACAGGCACTTTGCAGCTTTGCAGAAGATTCTGGGACGCTTCTCTTTTTATTCTCGATTGCAATCCAATCGAAATTCCATTCGTCTGCTAGCTCCCCTCCGCCACCCTTGAATAGCTAGCTAACATAGCTAGCTAACATCTTCACCACACCTTCACTAGGCCTAGTCTATGACGTCGTCTTCTCGCCCATACTACCCTCAATTTAAAAAATCTACAATTGAAAAAAACTGTAAATTTGCACAGCTATCTTATCACAAGTGTCTCTCTCTGCTAGCTAATATGAAATAATGTTACCTAATGTTAGTAGTGTCAGAAAAAATGTTTTTTCGCCAAACCTCCAAATGAATAATAAAAATAACTCGTACCACCCGTCCTTATAGTCCTATTACCCCAATTTAAAAACTACAATTTAAAGAATCTATATTTGCACAACTATATTTTTTGTCACAAGCTTCTCTCTCTCTATTTCCTTACACTCTACAACTGAGCATGACGTCCTTGTTCGCACTGACATTTGATCAACCCCTCCCATACTTTAATTGGATGTACAGTATGTCAATCTTTTATTCCTAAGGCTAATTGGTCTGATGGCGTTAGGGAGCCTATCTTCCCTATATGTCATTTTTGCAATGTAAAAGCTAGGTGAGCAGAGGCTGTGGTACGAGGTTACATTTGAATTGGCTTTTATGGAGGATAGGGAGAACGAGAGAACCGTGTCCTCCTGCTACATTTTTCCGTTGCACTAGTGGGCGCTGTTGACATTTTTTTAAACCATTGGCAAAAGAGGTGCATCTTAGAAATGGATATTACAGTGATTTTGTTGAAGATTTTTTCCCTCCTTCAAATTCTTGAGGAGAACAGGCCTCCCTGTCCTCTATGGACAGGCCTCCTCTGATTCATACACACAGTGCCCTCCAGAATGTTTGACACATTTTTTTCTTGATTTGGCTGTGTACTCCAGACTTTTATATGTGTAATCAAACAATTCACATGTGGTTAAAGTGAAGACTCTCAACTTTTATTAAAGGGTATTTTTTATACATTGTGGTTACACCTTTTTTTAGATTTTGATAGATTTCAAAGGCGCATAATGTTTGGGATTATTAATGAGATGTCAATGAAAGTAGTCATGGCTAGTGCTTTGTGCTGAGCATCTTCTCTGGTGATGCTCTGCCAGGCCTGTACTGCAGCCATCTTCAGATCCTGCTTGTTTTGGGGACTAGCTGCCTTAAAGCACAACTGAAGTTTGGTAGAACTTTGGGTTGTGTAGTTACCTGGCCATGATATGAGTCCAAATGGTGGTGAAATATGTTCGTTAGTTGCTCTGTGCTCCCCTGGGGTGATAATCCAGAATAGGGTATTTGTCGCTCTCCATTCACTTCTATGGGGCAGCTAAAACGGTCTCAAAATGACACTTCTAGCACGTATGACTGGGAAAGAAGCGGATTACTAACTCACATCAGTCCATTCATTCTCTATGAAGCTGAGCGACGGTCAGCAACCTGGCAACTAGGCAACTGAGCGACCAAAATCGGCCGATAAATGTTGCCCACTTTCGCGGCCATCGGCCTCAACAGCCAATCAGAGTTCCACGCTTCATATTTCTCCAACCGACACGAAACCATTTTGTGAATAATTGTTCCGCCCCATTTCAATTACATTGACCTCTGCACTAGCTAGCTAGTTCCTATATTGCAAATGAAGGAGGTGTGTTGAAAAATGCATCAAAAGTGATGCTGATGTGGACAATGTAATATTTTGCTTGAATTGGCTTTACATTGTATTGTGTCTCACATCTCAGATCAATGTTTTAGTGCCAGTGGGCAACGTATAGCAATGGAATCTAGCCTACTTGTCATCAAAAATGCATCATCTTTTTTCCAGTAAAATACTAAACTCTAGTTACCTCTCTAATTATATTGGGAGGTTATTGGGTGATTTTAGACATTCCCTTTCTGAAACAAATGCATTATTACATATTACATAACATTGTCCATGCTCATAGCAGCTATTGCAACAGAGAAAAAGCTTGGAAAATTGCTGAAAATGTTCAGAAATTCTTAAATATTTGTAGTGGTTCGTGGTTCGTTCTTTTATTTTGCGGCTCTCGTCCTGCTTTCCCGATTGTGAATCAATCAGATTTTTTCCACATTCCGTTTCATGGTTTGCCGTCCTCATTATTGTTTTCACCTGTGCTTCTACCTGCAGGGTACTTAAGTTTCTCACTTCCGCTTCTCCGGTGCTTGTCACAGAATGAAATTGGATTGTTAATTGGTGATTTATTAAGCCAGAGCAGCTGATGGGCAGGTCAGTGAAGGCCATTTATTGTGAAAGGGTTGGATCTGTCAGGAGAGGAGGCAAATCTGCTCATCAAAGTAGCCTGTGAATCACATGAATTTGCAGTGCTTGAGGTCAAGGGCAGAATTTCATCCGTGTCTAGACAACCCCTTGGCAGTTTTTGATACTTCAGCAAAAAGAGCATTATTTGATTATAGAGATTGAACATCCCATTTTCCTCTGTCAGCATGATACCAAAGCAAATTACTTGAACAATCAGGGGAAAAGATACAGGATGTGTAGTCAATTATACTGATGGCTGTTGCATCATTCTGGGAGGTCTGTATATCACAGACAAATTGTATTCTGAAGAAGAAAGACAAGATATAGACTAAGAAAGAAGAAAGACTAGACATAGACTGTTAATTTATTTACTAATCAGGGACAATACACATTAATTGGCCACAAGGTATATGTGCCAGAGTTAGCCAAGTGGCTAATTTTCAACTGTAGTCCCTGTGGCCAGATGTTATTTGCCATTAACTAAAAGACAAAATAAACATATAAGACATGCAAGCAGGTTAACACCGCAATAGCAATAACACAACAATAGACTACCATTAATTGAACTAGCCACTAACTAAAAGACATTAAAAGAAACATGCAAGATGTGCAAGCAGCTTAGCACAGCCATAGACTACATCCAAGCAGGCTGACATTGCGACAAACATGCAATACATGACAAATGTAGAGCAGCAGATTACATGCGGGCAGGCAGACACAGCAGCAAGTTTGAAGCAGTCACAGGACATTATATAAGCAAGCCTATCAACAAGGAATAGCATAATAAGCATAATTAAACAAGCAGTAATTGATTAGTCAGAAAAGGAGGTCAGAAGGAGAAGAGAGAAAGGAAAGAAAGAAAAAAATTATTAATTAATAAAAAAACACTTATTCATGCTCACACGACTGATTAGCAATAAGCCATTCCTTAAGGTTGTGTTTAAATATGCTGTACGATTTACTAGTGCGTATGTGTAGTGGCAAAATATTCCAAAAGTGTGCTGCTTTCACTGAAAATGCGGACTGGCTAAAATAGCTTGTCCTAAATGGAATGACACATTCACCTCTCGAGACAGATCTAGTATGTCTGCTACTTTGGGTATTTTGTTTAATAAATTCACTAAGTGGAGGTGGGGCCAAACCTATGTAAGATTTTTAGTGACTTAATTAAATGCAATCACTTTAGCGACATATCGTGAAATTTAATGCATATCTGCGTTTGCTTTTACATAAGAATGCATAAATGCATGCCATAATTAAAAACAAAACGCATATTGCATTGTATTTCATTGTGTGTTCTCTAAAAACACTCATACTGAAATACAATACGCGGTGTATTACTTTTCAACGCCAGCTGCGCGATTTTCGTGCCAAAATTGAAATGTAAACGAGCCCATTCCATTTAGCTAGAACTACAACTAGAGGGCCACCGTGGATACGATATTCATAACCGGCATGTCAAATTTTTTTACACCATTAAAACTAAAAACCCTAGTTTCTAATTAATTAGCCTACAGTCCACTGATTTCATTTCCACGTTGAAAATCTGTTTAAAAATTTGAATTAGCAAAACCGATGGAGCCTATTCCACTATTCTAGGTAGCCCAGTGGTAAACTTCTTGTTTACAAATCCAGATCTTGGTCTGAATCCCACATGGGGCAGAACTCTATCACTTTTGGACAGGGACAATCCTATTCAACACTGTTGGGAATGGCTACCAGTATTAGACATTGTGTCATTGGCCAAGATGAGGTTTCAGATATATTTTTGATTTATCCAATACTGCTGTCTAAAAGTCATTCGCTTGAATTGAACGATTGTTGCCTTGTGGATACTGCAGACTCAAACCCCAAATGAGAGATGATAATTTAATTCAGAAATTGTCAAAAAATCAAAAAATAAAAATTTAAAATTAGCAAATCCAGTGGGAAGCTAAACTAGGCACAGTTACCAGCCTCAGCGAATCAAGCCGGCTTCTCATTCACCACCGCCGGCCTCTCATTTACATAAATATTTATAGGATACATCATGAAATAAAAACATTTAAAAACCTTATAGGCCTACAGCATGAATCACAAGGTAATCGATTCACTTGCAAGGTAAAAGATTCACTTGCTGTTCGTATCGCGTATATGTAGATTCAAATATCAGATCATGTAAACGATTGGGCTAATTAAATAATTGTTAACTGGTGGCAGCAAAAACCTACATACACACCGGCCCGCAAGGCCTGGAGTTGCCCATCCCTGGTCTAAGGTATGAAACAAGTCCCAGATCAAGGCACAACTAATTAAGTCTTTCTTTGTGGCTGGCCAAAAAAAAATCTGTACCGAGTTATTTGAATATAAAAGTAGAAAATTCGGTAGAGGTATACGTCAAAATGGCATATACCTCTACCACTTGTTCTTTTTGAAAGACTACAGTGTTTTCAAGTGGGCGTGTAAATTAGATAGCAAGTAGGCGGAGCCAGGGAAGAATTGCATGTTCTAAATAGACACATTGTAAATAAAGCTAGTTATCATTGCTATTTTATTATAATGTCAGAAAATTGCATTGATATGCTACGTTATTTCCTAAAGATAAAAACTAAACCAAATAGGTGGTTACGGAGTGGAGCTCCTCCGGTATCCCCGGATTCCCTGTAGCCTTCATCTTCCTCTACCTTATTGAATCACCAGGTAAGGAACCATGTCAACTAACGTTACATTATGATCCATGACCATGACCAACATTAGCTAGCTGACCATAATTTAACAGTTTCGCTTTGAGCATTCGATTACAGAAGCAATGTATTTTTTCTGGGTTAGTGAGTTAGCTGGTGTTAGCAACACATTTCTTGTAATAAAACAAATTGCTTTTTAAATATGTTTGCCATGGAGGCTGTAGCTAACCTTGCATTCGTTAATGGAAGGAGGTCGGATATCGGGGTGAACTGCGTTGTTTACATGTTTTACCGACATTAGTGCGTTCGAGTTGCACTGGGAAAGTTTTGGCTTTGCAAGAAAACATAGCTAAAATGGCTAACAAGTAGCCTACAACAATGACGTTTAAATTTTATGTTTTTAATATTCTGTATCGGCATGTTGGTCGATACAAAAGTATTTCATACTGAAAAAAGGGAGGTCGTAGATTTTCCGACATGGAACCGGGGTGCGTAGCCTAGCTAACTGTTACAGACTTCTGGCAAGGCTGGCTAATGTTTTCACAATACCAAACGTAGATAAATGAAGGTCTGTATTTCCCCCGTTTTTCTGGAGACTGAGCTAATGATGGTGGTATTTTCTCAGTATAACTGTCAGATTAGTGCAGAGGCGTCATTTGGGTATGGTTCTTGCGATACCCTAGCCTCCGGTTTCAAAGGCGATTCAGGCGCCGCTTCTCTGTTGAAATATTTTACTCATTCGCTCAGAATTGCCATTTGGTTCCTGCGAATCACTTTCGCCAGCACGTTAACCTATCCTGCTAAAGCTAGCTAACTGTTAATTGACCAGCAGCTAGCTAGCAGACAGCTAAATTGTACAGATGAGTCCTGAAAATCTTGTTTAAAAAACTTAAGTGTATATAATTAACATTAGTCTAATGTGGGAATAGTTTTTGCAAGAAGGGAACAGGAAAAATGAGCTACGACTACATATGCTATCCAGCAACAAGTGCATAGAGCAGAGACTAATGTCTCTGAAATTAACTTGGTTTTTGCTCATTTCAAGAATGTTTGTCAACCTAGCTAATCATACATTGTTTAGTATGTTTTACCACATTAGATAGCTAAATGCTAATCGCGATTAGTTTACAACTAATGAAAGATCATTTTTAGAATAATCTTTCTTTCAAAGTCACCAAAATCCGCTATTTAAAAGGCTTTTTTTTTAATCGCTCGAGCATACTTGCCATACCCTACTGTTTGCTGAAATTACGCCACTGCATAGAGTACTCAAGTGACTACGTCACACTGGTTTCGGAAGTAAATTCCCTATGAACTACAACCATTAATTCATTACTTTAAAAAAAAAAAAATTGGAACATGTGATATATGGTCTATATCCTTATACCACACAGGCTTATCCAGGAATGTTTCAACTCATTCTATAAATCAGATTTCAAGAAATAGTCGATAGTCTCTGAAGCCCATCCTATCTGTCATAGGGAATTTACTTCCGAAACCAGACTCCGCCCAGGTCTGACATACTCACTTGAGTACTCTATTAATGGCTAACTTGCTAGCAAGTTATGTGGCCTAATCTCTGAGTCTCTAAACGGAGCAGACAGAGGCTGCGTCCCAATCCAGTTTTTGCTCCACCCTCATAAACTTCACTTGGGGGAATCTCTTTTGAGACCAGGATGTACCCTCCATTTTAGTTGTGAGTCCAATCCGTTAGAAAGCCAAGTGAAGTTTGTGACATAGCCCCTCCACCCTCAACTTTTCTCAAGGGAAAGAGTCTGCAAGAGAGCAGACTCTAAGAGCTCATATTACCGACAATTCACGTCGAACGTCCTGTTCAGTGATAATCACGTTACTGTTTATCGTGGTATAACACATTAAAAGCGCATACAGAATGGAAAAGACAGTGTATAGGCAAATAAATACAGGTTAATCAAGTTGTAGTTTGCTATTTTGTATTTCATAGTTTGTTGCTGCATAAAGCAATTTGTTAAGAGTCGTGTAGCTACTGTGGGATGTAGGCTACCAGGTTCTCTGTAGCTTAATATTGCTTTTAAACGGATTATTAGGGTACTCGTCTCTCAATATTCTGTATAATTTGCCAGATACCCTGACAATTTGTACAATACCCTGACCCTGAATTTCTCAATAACCAAGACGAATAGGTAAATAAACTTTTGCAGCATTTTACTATATCCACATTTGCGCTGATGCAAAATGCGTTAATAGCCTATGTCATGTGGTCAATAAACAGCACATATTTGGGTAAATTCGTTATTCTAGCTTGAAAGCATGCATTGCGCTCAATGCTGGTTCCAGCAATTGAAGAGGTTTTCCTCTTTACATGTATGCTTTCTAATGTTTAAATCGTTTTGACTAAATCAAATGCCGTCTTAAATTAATGACATTCTTTAACGTGATGAGGAGAAAACGCATTGCTAACGTGCAACTCAGAGAAATCATTTGTTAATCATTAGTCTATAGGCTACACAATTCTTCTTGATTATTCAGGGAATTTGTTTGGTTGACATAAGCAAGCAAAATAAATGGAAACAGGTTGAGAATATGTTCGGTTTAAATGCTTTATTCCTCCGAGCGGGCTGTCCTACATATTTAAATGCTACAATTTTATGTCACAAAGAAATATGCTAGGCCACAAAACTTGCTGTATTTATTGATATTTGTTATTCAGTAAATCAATTTCTTGACTGATAGGCTAATTAATGTAAACAGGTTGAGAGTTTAATTCGTTTAAAGGTAGGTTACAGTGACAGACGTTTTACATGATCCAAGATCCCAGGATACGCCACTGTGCAGCAGCATGGTTAACGTCCGAGTATAGATGGGGTGGAGCGCGTCTCAAGTGGAGCAAAAAAACTGGATTGGAACTCAGCCAGGCAGTACACTAGCAGTAAAATGCCCAGCCGCTTGGCCTCCACTTCTGTAACGCCATTCAGTGGGCGTGGCAACCCGTTGTAAGCTTTGTGGCTGTTGTAGTTCATTCTGAGGCAAATACCTGGTAAATGCGCAGTAGTTTGGGGCTATATCTCTGCTCTCACTGCAGGTAAAAAGTTGGCTGAGAGCTCATTTTAATCAGAAGGAGAGCTACTTTTCTACAAACCAAATATAATTTTTGGGTGGAATTCTCCTTTAAAGTTGTAATTTATCATTTCATAGAAATGTGAATATTATAATTGGGACATTGACGTCTACCACTAGGGGGCCACTGTGGATAGTGTTAATATGACCTTCTAATTGAAGGCAATCACACTCATTGGGCTATATTTCATGATCATGACCTTGAAGGCCATCCCGTTTCCTTCCCCCACTTAGTACAACAGAGGCATTCATATACTTTCTGATTTATTTGCTGATGAGGGAGCACACATTCCAGGCTATTCCATAATCCTTCAATCTCGCTAGTTTCTTCTTTTTTCTTTGTTTGCAACTACACTCATCCATGCAGGCAGGGATCAGAAAGGGGGGCAAACCTGTTTCTGTATTTCAGACTAACTTATGTTCTTAATTATTTATTTAGCCAATTTTAGAAATTGTAGCTACTTTCTTTGATATGAACAGCAGCCGATGAATGGATAAATATAATTGTTTTTGCAAAAGATGTGTGTGAAATAAATATTCAGAAAATGTTGTGTTTGCTTAATTGCTGGTATAATTTATCTGTTTTGTTCTGGAGACCAAACCACCCACATCTATTGAACTATGGCCATAATAACGGTTTTAGATCTTTAATTTACAATTTGTAAGATCAATGGACAGCACTGTAGCCAGGTTTTGTTGCTTAATATTGTTTAATTGGTAGGGGTGGGACAATGCGATCTGAATGTGTAAATACAACTGCATCGATCTGTAAGATTAGAATTGATAAGCATCGATTAAATGAATGTGCACATGTATTTTTTTTATTTTTTAAATTCATTTTATTATTTAAAAAATATATTTCTGAGACACGACTACTTTTAAAACTGTTTTGACTAGCTTTAATCCACGTTTTTGCTCCAACCCCAATGTAAGCGTGAGTTGAAAGCAGCGACAGGCGGGAATTAAGCGACAATGAGACGGACAGATCTGAGCGAAATGGCTAGCTGCTCGAGTGCGACAAAAGAGACAGAAATTGACAGAATTTGCGATGTTCCGAACAGAAAATCAGTGGTATGGAAGCATTTCGGGTTTAGAAAGAAGGAGGGTGTACTTGACAAAACCGCTGCAATATGCAAGATATGCCAAGTTGAAATCAGATACACAGGCAACACCACAAACATAAACCATTTGAGCCGACGACACACCATTGACGTGAAGGACAGCAAGCGGGTTAGCAAGCTAAACTCGGGAGTCAAGATTTTCCTGGAGAAATGGCCAAACAGTTCTTTTATTTTTTAGTTTAGTTTAGTTTTTATTAGTTTTTATACACATACCGTGTCCAGACAGTTAATTGTAAAGTGCTTTCTGATATTTTAATTTAAACCATTTTCTATTCAAAATCAAGTAGACGTTAGAGACAAAAAACAAAAATAGTAAGACTATTTCCAATGTCTTACGTTCAATTAATTATTACTACGTTAACTGTCCGATTCCAAACCTCCCCCTCCCCCCTTCCCCTACATATCACACAGACAAAAACTAAAATAAAATTTAAAAAACAGTTCTAAACGGGCAAACGAGGTGACGTGCTATAGCCACGTTCATCTGCAAAGACCTTAGACCATACAGTGCGGTAGAAGAAGAGGGATTTAGTCACTTAATGAATGTCGTGGAACCTAAATACACCATACAGAAAACATTTTAGTGAATAAAGGAAAGGTATTAAGGTACCATGTCTGATACTGTTTGAAAAACAATAACTTCAATAGGGCAACTTTAGAAAATACACTGTTAGTCATGTTTATTGCTGCATTATTTGCTGCAGACAGCTGCAAAATTTATGGCATGCCTTAACAATAAACATAATTCTGTGAACTTGGCGTAAGGTTCTAATTGAATATTTAATTACTGCTGACTGTATCGGTATCAAATCACATTAGCATACCTATTACATTTTTTTTAAAGTATCAAAATTAATCGAACCGAATTGTATCGAATCGAATCGTGGTCAAATGTAAGATGTTATGATGCATCGAACCTTTGCCTAAAGAATCGTAATCGAATCGTTATGGGATTGAATCGTCCCACCCCTATTAATTGGTATTAGCATTGTGTTGTTGGTATGTGGTCCCCTCTGCTGGAACGTGAGATGCAGAGGTTTGGCTATAAACGGTCCCATCTGGATATAGGGAAAATTTATTTTAGCACTTCTCAACACAATGACAGAAGGCAGGTCATTAACTACTTCAGATCTGGATAAGGTAATATTATATTATTGTCATGCCAAATGTTCTGGAGAGGACACTTTTTTGGACAACAGACGAATTACAATTTTACTCTTAAACCAGCAAAAAAAAAAAACTCCTTATAACAAAGTTTAATCTTTACTCTTGTATAGATTACGGTATAATTCAAAATAAATAGGTTATTGATCGGACTTCCGGTGGGATGTGAAGGAGGGTAGACGCGTAAGGGGGAGGCTCTCGCTATATGCTATTTAACCGACATTTTATATCGACATTTTATATTTTATATCGACATACACGGCTTTTTGGATAGCTGTGGGCGGAAGGTGCGAAATAGCAGTTTTATTTGTGAAGTATGCCAAGAGGCAAGAAACAAACTCCAGCTGATTCACCGCAACATCAGGATCAAGCTAACGAGGCTAAAATGGCGACAGCTCAGGATTCAGGGCCCGCAGTTTCGGCGGAGTTGCAACAGGCTCTACGGGCGTTGCTTAACGAGGACATGAGACAGATGATCGAGACGACCATCGGTAATGCCCTGGATTCACTCAAAAAGTCTTTGGAGCGTCTGGAATCGCGTTGTGGGGATCACGCGAAACGTATCATGGAGCTAGAGACGGGGCTTAACGGCTACAGCGACAGAGTGTCGGCTCTGGAGGGATTATGCGAGAAGCTAGCAGCCGAAAACAATTCTCTCCGCTGCCGCGCGGAGGAGGCTGAAGACCGGAGCCGCAGATTCAATCTAAGGGTTACCAACATTGACGAAAAATATCCGGAGGGGCAGAATGCTACTCAATTCATGTCCAAGTTCTTTACGGAGGTACTGGGTGATGTGTTCCCGTCCCCCCCGATCTTAGACATAGCCCACAGGATTGGCCCACTTCGACGTGATGGTAAACCCAGGGTGATGATCGTGAAGTTTCATTACCTCCAGGACAAAGTCAGAGCCCTAGCGGCTAACCGAAATCAACTGGATTGGCACGGAGAGAAGGTCAGATTTTTCACCGATTACAGCCCTGCTACATCAAAGCAACGTGTTTCCTATGCGAAGGTGAAATCTCTTCTCTACGACAAAAAGGTTAAGTTTCGCCTCATCTACCCGGCGGTCCTTCGTGTGGAGTATGAGAACCAGAGTTACAACTTCAAATCATCAGAAGAGGCTCAGCGGTTCTATGATCAACACTTCCCCGCCGGACAATAAAGAAAGATTTTTTCCTAACGGTGGATACTTCTTGCGAAACACAAGTGGCGTAAGTAAAGACTGAATGACAATAAGGTTATTATCAGATTGAACGTTATTGGCACTAATTCCGCCCACCCAGCGATGACTTTTCTCCTCCCAATTTATACGAACTCTTATTTTATTTTTTTTATTTTTTTCCAGCTTGTTTAGGTTTATTTTTGTATCATTAATGTTACGCCTTGTCTGTGTGTGGAGTGAACACTGGAGCTGTGGCACCTCCCGTTTTCACCAGAGGAAAGATACACTGTACAACGCCTCTTAGTTATGAATGCTTGCGCCGGAGTAGGCTAGTATATATATATATTACATATTTTGTTTTGGTTGTTTTATTTTGCTTTATGCCTGGCCGTTTCGTGCTTAGTAATGCACTACGATACTGGGTACTGTATTTGGAGCGTGTTTATTACGTACGTAGTGACGGACTTGCACCTCTTCCCTAACCCTTGAACTTACCCGGACTTACGGGCCCTGGGGCCCTCTGGAGGCTAGGAGGGGTACTGCACTGATTTTTCGGTTACACGATGCCGGCTCCAGTGTTTTCGCCCACTGTGCCATCAAGCGGCCACACACGATATTGCTTGTTGCCTAGTAAATTCGGGAGGATGGAATGTATGTTTGTACACTGCCTGGATGTGAGCTTGAATTTAATGCTAGTATGTCTATCTTTTGGCCCATTATGAGAGTTTTTCCTTTTTTCTTTTTTGGTTCTTTTGATCAAATTTATACAGAGAGTCTCCCCTAAGTGTTAAGTGTTAGAGCTAGAGTTCAGTGAGACAGGAAGTTAATTAAGGATCAGCCAGTCATGGACAGTGGGAATAGTTTAGGGTTTATGTGTTTTTGTTTAGAACGGGGTGGGGTGGGGGGTGGTTTAGAGCGCTACTTATTATACAATGATCAAGTACGGGAGGGGCAGTGGTGTCAGGTACAAACAGTTCTCTTTTTTTGCTTTGATGCAGGATAAGTGCAGGGGTGTGAGCTTTTGTTCTTGGAACGTTAACGGTGTCAATAATCAGATCAAAAAAAGTAAAGTGCTTTCCCACCTAAAATCTTTACAGGCAGACATAATGTTTCTGCAGGAGACGCATTTGCCGAATGACGCTCATGGTAGATTGAGATGTAAATGGGCAAGCCAAATATATCACTCTAAATTCTCAACAAAGGCCAGGGGAACAGCAATCTTGATCCGCAAGGGAGTCGCTTTTAAACACTTATCTACTATAGCAGATAAAAATGGACGGTATGTGATGGTTTTGGGGGAGTTACAATCTGTGCATTTAACATTATTAAACATATATGGGCCAAATTGCGATGACCCTGAATTTTTTAGAAAAGTTCTAAGATTAATCCCAGATATATCAAATACAAACCTAATTATAGGGGCTGACCTTAACTTTGTGTTTGATCCTCATTTGGACAAATCTAATATCCATAGAATAATCCCCTCCAACTCGCGTAACCTTGTGAAAACATACATGGAGAATATGAATCTGGTTGACATTTGGAGAACACACAATCCGTTAGGTAGAGAATATTCATTTCATTCCAAAGTCCACAATGTTTACAGCCGTATTGATCATTTCCTGATAGATGGAAAAATGCTGCCGTATGCTTTTAATCCAAAATATCATAATATTACAATCTCTGACCATAGTCCTCTCACCTTCTCATTGAAATTAGATACATTTACAAGACCTCGGAGGAATTGGAGATTTAACCCTCAACTACTTGAGAACAAAAAATTCTGTGAATATTTGGAATCACACATTGAGCTATTCTTTGATACTAATGATAAGGACGGTGTTTCACCTGTGTTACTATGGGAGACCTTCAAGGCGTATTTGAGAGGGTGTATCATTTCATACCAGTCCAGCATCAAAAAACGTTGCAGGATTGAACAATTAGAATTGGAAGAAAAAATAAAACAATTGGATTCAGACAATGCTCAAAGCCCGACAACGGAAAAGCATAACGAGATCTCTGCACTCAAATATAAACTCAACAATTTGTTATCTGATCGAATAAGTAGAGCCTTTCAATACACAAAACAAAGGTTTTTTGAATTTGGTGACAAACCACATAAATTGTTAGCGAGTCAATTACGCAAACTGGAAAGTGACAGAAATATTCATAAAATAAGATCAGAATCCGGAACTCTTTATACACTACACGAGGACATTAATGCAGAATTTAAAATGTTCTACGAAAAGCTGTATTCATCTCAGAGCAGTGCATCGCCAGGGGAAATGCAATCATTTTTGGGCTCCTGCAAATTGCCAGAGTTAGATCGGGGTGACGGTAGATATTTGGATGCAGAGATCACCTGTGAAGAGATCATAGAATCTATCAAATCGCTCAAAAAAGGCAAAAGCCCGGGGCCAGACGGTTTAAGTAATGAGATATATAAACACTTTGGAGAGGTTCTGGCTCCCTACCTCCTCAGACTATATAATAGGGCCTTTGAGGATGGCATCCTCCCTGTTACCATGAACGAAGCCATTATCACTCTAATTCCAAAAAAAGGTAGAGATCTAGAAAAGGTGGGCTCATATAGACCTATCTCTCTTTTAAATACAGACCAAAAGATCTTAACCAAAACTCTAGCAAGACGTCTCAGTAGATGTATGGGTAAGATTGTGCACCCCGATCAGACGGGCTTTATACCTAAACGGCAGTCATTCGACAATATTAGACGCCTTTTCAATATAATACATTCCCCCAGAGACCCTAAGGAGGAGCTTGTAGTTCTTAGTTTGGACGCAGAAAAAGCGTTTGACCAGGTGGAATGGTCGTACCTGTTCTCAGTAATGGGGAAATTTAAAATTGGAGAAAAGTTTATCGCATGGATTAAATTATTGTACAGTAACCCCAGTGCTAGAATACTGACCAATCAGACGCTGTCCTCACAATTTGCACTTGGTAGAGGCTGCAAGCAAGGCTGTGTACTGAGCCCATTATTATTTGCTCTGGCCCTAGAGCCTCTTGCACATACAATCAGAACACACACCGACATAAAGGGGTATAACACGGCTTATTCTTCAAACAAGATCTCTCTGTACGCAGACGACGTACTACTATATGTAACCCAGCCAAAGACCTCAATTCCTCAAATCTTGGAGGTAATTAATCTATTTGGAACTTTTTCAGGGTATAGAATCAATTGGGATAAAAGTGAGCTCATGCCAGTACAATTTGCAGATGACGAATGGTTGAAGCGGCTCCCTTTCAAAATATCTGCTGAGAAATTCACCTATTTAGGAATTGTAATCACGAAAAAATTTGAAGCCATGTTTGATGCAAATTTTACTCCCTTAATTGATAAACTCAAAAACCGCATAGAATTTTGGAAAACACTACCAATCTCCCTATTGGGCCGAGTGAACGTTGTCAAGATGGTTTTCCTTCCCCAACTTCTTTATCTCCTGCAGAACATACCAATATTTATCACTAAAACCTTTTTCAAAAATTTAGACTCAGTAATCTTATCATTTATCTGGAACTACAAATCACGCAGAATTAAAAAAGAACATCTATGTAAGCCTAAAATACTTGGTGGACTCGCTCTGCCTAACTTTACGGCGTATTATTGGGCGGCATGCCTTCGCTCCGTGTCCTTTTGGCTGGACGACACATATCTGTCGTCTGGCTGGTTGGAGATGGAGAGGGAGGACTGTCTGCCCTACTCAATCGGTGCAGTTATACTTTCACCTGTGGAGGTTGATAAAAAATGTTACAGACACAACCCTGTAATACACAATATAATAAGGATCTGGAAACAAATGGGAAAGCGCTTTAATCTCAGGAAAGTCTCTTTTTTATTACCCATTGCAGCTAATCCATCATTTGCGCCCTCAAACATGGATAGTTTCTTTAACGCCTGGAAAGAGCTGGGTATAGCTAAAGTTGGTGACCTCTATGTCAAGGGGTCTTTTACATCTTTTGAAAAGCTTCGGGAAAAATATGATCTACCTTGGGCTCACCGTTTTAGATACTTTCAAATTAGGGACTATGTAAGGAAACATATGCCTGGATTTGAAAATGCATCCCCTGATAAACTGGATGGGTGTTTGACTTTGTGCACAGGTTCAGACCACATAATATCCATCCTGTATGACAGACTGCAAGGTCTCTGTCACCCTAGTGTGACTAAGATTAAATCGGAATGGGAGAGGGAATTAGGACTACAAATTACTGATGACATCTGGGGCTCCAGTTTAGAACATATCCATACCTGCTCTTTAAATGCTAGACATCGCTTAATCCAATTCAAAGTCCTTCATAGAATCCATTATTCAAAAGTAAAGTTACACAAAATATTTCCTGAAATTTCACCCATATGTGATAAATGCGAGTCTACAGATGCGGATCTGCTGCACAGTTTTGCTATGTGTACCAAATTGCAAAGCTTTTGGGTTGACATCTTCAGTTTATTCTCAAAAATATTTAAAGTACAGATACAACCTGATCCACTTTTAATAATCTTGGGTATTTCAGACGTGTTGAGATCACTAAGAGTGACGCAACAACTTCTATTGTCATATGGTTTGATCACGGCTAAGAAGCTGATTCTCATGTGTTGGAAAGGGAAAGAGGTGCCCACATTGAAAAGATGGCTGACAGAGCTGACAGACACCCTTCATCTGGAAAGGATTAGACACTCCATAAAGGACAGAACTGAACAATTTGTAAAGATCTGGCAACCACTGCTTTCCTTCCTAAAAGAGGAGCGGGCCTCCTGATTTTCTGAATCGGTCTTAGCGCTCAGGGGGGGGGGGGGATTGGCTGAGGGGTGGGTTGAGGGTGGCAGTGGGTTGTTTGGGGTATCATTTGGATGGGTTTTGTATGTCTTTTACTTTTTTATTTATTTTTTATTTTTGAGGGGGTCGTGTTTTGAATATTGAGTTATGCATTGTTCTGTATTGGACCTCTGTTTTTGAAAATCAATAAAAATATTTGAAACATAAATAGGTTATTGAATAAAACATTAAGTTAGGCTACCTATATTTGGACCAAGCTTTTTTATTTAAATTAGCTTCTTCTCAATAATTTTTTCATAGAGTTCAATAGGAAAATCAGTGAGGAGTAACAACCCTTAAAGTGATCCATCCATATCTACTGCATATCTGGCAGCAGAGTGATGGTTTGAGGCGCGTTTGATATCGCAGAGCCTTGATGACTTACAGCCATTTAGCCAACCATGAGTTCCATACTATTTCCATGGAATTTAAAGCTTAATCTAGTCCCACCCACAGCTAGGTGGCCATGCGACCTAGCTTGCTGTGCAAAAAGCCACCTAGTTGTACAAAATGGCCACCTAGTTAACAAGCTAAAATAACAAATGACATCTAGCTAGTTAACTAGCTACGTGACACAAATGTCTAGTTAACTAGGTGGCTGACATTAAGGCTTACTAGTTAGCTTGTTAGCTCGCAAGCCCTTTTTAAAACACAGCTAGTTAATTAGGTGGCATTTATGCCATAGGTTTTCGAAGACTTTTGCCCTCAACTAGTAAGCTAGTTAGATTGTAAAAGTGTTCTTACAACTGAGCTAGCTAACTAGTATGCCCTAATAAAACATAGCTAGTTAACTAGTAATCACCAATTTATGGTAGCTACTAGCTAGTTAACTAGCTGCGCTTCGTCCATGCTTACAACCTAGCTAGTTACCTAGCTGCACTTTAGTGCCACCTAGTTGGCCAAAACGCCACCTAGCTGTGCTCTGAGCGCAGCTAGCTGACTTTTTGGCACAGCTAGCTAGGTCGTATGTCAAGCTAGTTGGCCCAAATGGCAGCTAGCTAGGGCAATTGTGAGTCACTAATATGAGTTTAGTTGGAGTTTTACGGAACTATAATGTGAATATGCTAAAATAAGTGAAAGCATTTAAAGAACGCGCAATTGTGCCTAAGCTTGGTCAGATCTAACAATTCACACAACATCCCAGGCATGGGACCCATTTTCCAGCTCCAACAAAAACATGGGAATTTAAAATATTGTGTCACTTCATAGAAAGTGAAGTTACATTCAATATCTCTGTGAATTAGAATGTATAATGAGACATAATGAATTGCGCTAGTAGAATGAGAATGCTGGTCTCTTATTACATTCCTTTCTGGCGCAAGTAGTAGAAAGATGTTACATGTAGGCAGTAGTGTGATGTTGTTTGGGAACTAGATTTGGAACCAAAAGTTTGCATGTTCAAGGGACAAGTTGGTACTTTTGTTGTACCCTGCTGTTGAGCAAACCATTTTTTTACAATCCTTAGCCATAGTTCAAACACAAAATGTTCAGCTGTATAAAGTATGCATAATTTGTTAAGTGTAAGGCATAAGTGCACTGTAAATATGTCAATCAGTATTTCATAAGTTAAATGTTATTGTGATTGACATTGAGAACTTCTATTTTGGGTCCCTTCAGACTGTTACAAATGTGTAAATTGATTTTTATTATTAAATTTCTTTTGAAAATGGCCTGCTCAACTTCTAATTTTATTGACTTTTGTTGCAATCGTTACATTATTACATTTGTTGCATTTGTATTTATAAGCTGTGGTTTAGTGTTGTTTAGTCAGTTTTGAATGTTATACATTTTTTGTCTCGTCCTTAATACAAACCAAAATACTCTTATGACGTGATATATTAATGGTAATCTAAGTGTAAACATGTTCCCTCTGTTATAAATAATTCATACCATAAAGTCTGGTATTAAGTAATGTAACTACCCCATCAAAGCAATTGAATTTAAACCTAGCCAATGTCCAAAAAACTGCTGCTTTTGCTTTTATCTTGTAATGTATACAATTTTCTAATTAGACACAACACTACTTGAAGCTTGCTTGAAAAAACCTGTTTATTCTTTAATTAAACGGCTGTAGATGTTTGGTAAAAACGCTTTCCGTGGGATTATGTTTCGGAAGATGTCCTAGGTTTCTAAGGGCTGTACAGGATACTGTGCAGTTATTTGGCTTTAAGCAATGCTGGTCCTTCATATACAAGGTACGCTCAGAGCGTAGGGCCCCCAATATCCACTAGGGGGCCACAAAGTTATGAAAGACTGGAGGAAAATTATATATAATTTTCATTAATTAATTAATTTTTTTCATTTGGGTTATATAGTGTACAAAATTTTTTCACAGAAAAAATTCAAATAAATAGGTTAAAGGCAATAAAAATGGAAAGCTTTAATTTAATAGTTTCTAGCTCAGAGCTGTGCATAAAGGCCCATGGCACATTATCAGAGTCACAGAAAGCGAAGAACAGGTTGTGAGTAAGCCTTGGCACAAAATTAAGGTCATTTTTGAATGTCTACGAATGAAATGTAACTTGGTTTGCCCACTAAAACTGGACCTTGGTAGCTAGCTAAAGTTTGCTTGGTGAAGGCAAAGGGCAGTAACTTCATCACCGACATCACCGGCCAGGAAGCAGCTATGAGGCTGACATTCGTCAGGGGAATAGCAGTGTATCGGAATTCTCCATCACGTTCCGGGCATTGGCAGGCGAAAAAGGCTGGGCAGAGAGTCTGCTCGTAACGTTGTTCACCAATGCACTCTCCGATCTCGTTAAAGACGCTCTGTCAGTGTTCGAACCACCTGCCACGTTTGACGCCTTGGTTACGACTGCCATTCGAATAGACAATCGAGTCAAGGAACGTGAGAGAGAGAGATGTGAGAGAAAGACCAGTTTCACTCCGTACGTCCTCCCTCTTTCGGGTACGCCTTCAGCTTCCACCTCCGTCCATGGCTCTCTGCGCAGGGACGAGCCCATGCAGGTCGATAGTTCTTGAACCTAAGCAGTGCGGGGAATGGTGTCGTTACTGCAGGCACAGGGGATACACAAAGGCTGGGTGCCCGAAGCTGGTGGGAAACGGGTAGAGCGAAAGACCAGCGAGACATAATAAATCAGTCTTTCATACCCTTTTACCAGTCGAATTGTCTTGGAATAAACAATCAGTTAAAATTTACACTTTCTTAGATTGAGGGGCGGTTGATTGTTTTGTGGAGTCCTAGTGTCCATTGGCTGTGAAACTGGTGCTGGAAGAATGGCGAAAATGCATATAAACAATATGAATCCCTTTTTTGTACCTTAGGCTCAATAACAAAGCCACATGTGCTTAAAATTCACAGCCAACCAACGTAATAACTTGAGTGCTGGCGTGCCCTTTTGTTTGTTCTGGCTAAGACACATGCTGCTACATTATGCAACTAATCAGTACTAGACCAAAAACACTATAACAGTCAATTTTGCTCGTAAGAAAAGCATTAATCAACCTTTCTACATCAGCCATTAGGAGATGTCACAGAGAGTAACCCAAGCCCCTTTATTCCAAAACTGAGGTCACTTTTGCACTGACAACTTTTACAGAAAAATGACTCCAGTAATCCCTGACAAAAAACTGAAATACTCACAAGGAGAAGCACATTAGCTCTCTGTGCAGAAATTCTGCCTCAGTGTTGCTTTTCTGCCCATTACAGCCTTCAGGGAAAATATAAAAGGAGTCTTCCTGACAGCAGATGAAATCCTACCACTCTCAAAGTCTCAGAGCATATGGAAGTTGTGTCTGGATTACATAGGCATAAGTACGCCAGAGGTTATGTTCTGAGAAGGGAAAAAAAAAAGTCATAATTTTACTCAGCCACACTTTGTGTGCCATTGTTTTAGTACATTTGTATTGCCAATCTGGAAACGGAATCATGCTTAATTGTGCTATGTGCCATAGAGCTCGGAGGACTCATTTGTAATAACTCAACATGTTCCAGTAGAGGCTATAGCTTTCTGTTATTCTGCCTGCTTTTCTGTGTCTGTACTGTGTTTTTGACACTTGTGTATGGACCTCAGAAGTGATTTATTCAAACCGACAAACCTGTCCAAGTTTTATATGAATGTGGTAAATAAAGTGATTGAGTGTCTTATATGATTTGCATTAACCCCCCCCCCCCTTTGAAAATAAACAGACACACGAGTGGTGAGCTGGGAAGAGTCTATATTAAGAAATCCAGTGAACTGTTTTAGAATTAATCTGCTTGTCTCACTTGCATCAATCGTAGCTGTGTTAAAGTATTTTACAAACTGAGTTTTAGTGAAAACAGTGCACATTTTAAAAGTGGGTCTTAACAGGTTATTAGCATCCATGATATTGAATCAAGTTATTTCACAATATAATTCATTATGTGAGATGCATGCTGTTGTTTTGTGGCCTGAGTAAGCGCTTCCTTCGTGTGCCTCCATGTTTTGTCTCCAATCAATGATGGTAATGTTGACATCACAAAAGGGTTGCAACCTGAAAGGAACCACTCCGGTTTAGCACTGTGCATAATGTGCTAATCTCTTGTTTATCCTGTCTTTCAAAAACATAATGTGGTCAATTGAACTTTATCTGCCTTTGTTGTGTTCCATTCTTACAATATTTTATCATGAAACCCCTGTAATGGAATTCTGTGAATCCTACTTTCCCCCAACCCCCACATATGCGGGATGAAAAGGTAATGTGATACCTAAATGATTTATCTGTAATTAATGAAACTGTAGTGTTAGTTACGGAGCTGCGATTAGCTTCCCCGCCAGGTGTGCACCCCCAACGGGAATAGCTACTGCTACGGTGTGCGTATGAAAAATAATGGTTTAGTGGAAAATGGAGCAGTGGGAGTGGGGAAATTAAAATGATATATGAAAACAGGTACAGATGAACCTCGATCCAACGGACTAATAGGGGGGAGCAGTTGTCCGTTAAAGCCGTTTGTCCGTTGCAGCAACGAAATCACTATAACAAGAGATATGTAGCGCACAACAACCAGGCAAACCGACGCTTGTACGCTTGTAAACAACACGTGCGCGCCGCCAAGCGGACGCTTACTCAAGTAGCGGTCTCGGTTCGCGGACGCTTACTCAAGTAGCGGTCTCGGTTCGCTTCACCCGGGAGTTTTAAACGTTCGGACCAGATATTCACTAGCGGATTGTGTCCGTTGGATCCGGAATCCGTTGCATCGGTGTCCGTTGGATCGAGGTTCATCTGTATTTAGATGCAGTCTGTTGCAGTAGTGACAGCCAGCTCTGTCGCACATTGTTTGTACATTTGTGCAGAAAAGATGTAGCTACCATTCGATGAATAGGAGACTAAATGCGTAGAATTGCTGTTTATTTATTTGCCACTCGACAGGCCATGTATTTGCTGGAACCACAGTCAAACAAGTTTTTTATTTGCTCAAAACCAATAAAATATTGATTGTTAATACAGTACCTACTAAGCAGTCCATGGTAATTAACAATCAATATCAATATTTTATTGGTTTTGAGCAAATAAAAAAACCTGATGTGGTTGTTACTCTGTAGTCTATGAATGGTTTTGTCTGTTTGTCTTAATAGTTTTATCCATTCCAAATACTGCATCCAGAAAATTGGATTTGTTATGTCACCTAGTGCTAGCCTAGCTAAACCATTGGATCACTGCTCTAACAAGGAAATGATCACATAACCTAATGTGATATTATCTGTAGGCCTAATGCTTCACATGATACATATGACTTTACTGTGTCATTTTTTGTTATAATTTTGAATTATCCAAAAGAAAAAAAAGGACAAATAGGCCTAAATAAGAATAAAAAGAGAAATCCTTAGCTTGTTCAGTAGCCTAGTCGTAGGCATAGTAGTCCACCCCTGATAGAAATGTTTGAATCCAAGTTCTGAGCAGCAAATAGGAAATGATGGCACTCACACGTTAAAAATGGACAACTGGCCAAACAGGTCAAAAACACATGTGAAATTGACGTCTGGAATTATGCGTAGACAACGTTTTGTCAACGTGTGAAAAATCAACACGTTGACAACATGTTGACATCTGACAATGCGTTAACAACACGTTGACAACATGTAGACAACGCGTGATTCCAGACGTAATTTTCACGTGTTTTTGACCTGTTTTTTTGCATAGCTCACGTCACAGGCATTCGCGCACATCCTTTTTTTTCAAGTCACAAGCTTCGCTCATGCAGCAGGCTTTGCTCTCGTTTCGCTTGCTCCGGGATTTGGCTATATTCGCACGCATGCGCATGTTTTTTTGCTCACATGTGGGGCTTCTCCGACCCTGCAGCTGGATCTTATTGCCACTGGCTGCATACAGGCGTCCGGGCTGAGCTAGGCTTGCCTAGTCTTGTTTCCCTCTCTTTTCTTGTTGCATTCTATAATTTCAGAAATGCAACTTGAAAGGTTATAACTTTTGACCCATTTGGCCTAGACACAAAACCAGACCATTTATACGCTCTCATTGCAAATATCAATTTTCACAATAGTACTTGGTACATTACTATTTTTACTACAATTAGCAGCATTTATGATTAAATATGCAAGGATGCCACCTCTGTGACTGTTTTATTCTAATGCAGCATAGGTGATACTGACTTTAAACTGACTATTTTCGAAAAATTAATTGAAAATGATTTTTGAAGGCTGAGAATATTGCCCCAATTGTCCTGAAAAAATGCATTTCTATTGGAGCTGGGTCTGAGGGTGCAGCAAACAAAGCAAAATGTCCAGTGTTAATTCAACTCTAACAGAGTACATATGAGTCCAATAGGGACTGAACACTGAACATTTTACTGTGAAGGGCAAGTAAGCTCAATACTGAAGCGATCAGCAAAATTATGGTTTAAATTTTTTGTGATCATCCCAGAATATCCGGAAAATAAGGCCTAGGGTCCAAAATACCAAATCTGTTCTTTCAGCATAAAGTGCTTTTTCATTTAGAATAAATAAAGACCTGAAATTTGTTGTAAAATGGGTAACCTTACCAATAGACTGTGAACTCATTTAATTCATCATGACGTCTCCTTCCCCATCCCCATTTCTTGTAGACTACTCAGAGAAGAAAAGTGACTTGAGGGTGTGCGATGACTCCACATGTCGGTATGGGGGCATCTGCAGAGATGATGGGGCCGACCTGAAGTGTGTGTGCCAGTTTCAGGTAAGAAAATGGGATAGCCAAGGGAACACAAACTTGACAAGTTCACCACAGGTGCAAGCACTTAAGACCACTGCAAGTCCTAAACATGGTTTCTATATCTAAATTCTGTGATTATCAGTACAGCACACCAATCAGTAAATCTTATTTTGTATGGCTATCCTATTACCCATAATCAACATCTCATAGCATCTCCCATTTCTCTATTCTTTCTGGTTAAATTCTCCCCGGTATACATACATCTGATAAACAGAGAAGCGCTCAAAGCACTTAAAGAGCTGACTCTATTAGTTATTAAAATACAATTTGATATCAATAATTTCTATTTTAACTACAAACCCCAATTTCAAAAAAGTTGGGACAGTATGTAAAATGCACATAAAAGCAGAAAGCTGTGATTTGTAAAAAATGTTTTACATACAGTGCCCTCTACTATTATTGACACCCCTGGTAAAGATGAGTAAAAAGGGTTATAAAAAAAATTCACCGTTTGGTGAATTAGCTTAATGTCACACTGAAAAATGTTGAAAAATCCAATAAATTTATTATGAGAAAACAAATCCCTCATCAAGAAATAATAATTTTTAACAAAACCACATGTGCCATTGACATGAATATTTGACATGAATCTGACGAGTCGACTGGCAAAAACCTGAGTTGTGGCCATCCCTAATACATACATTGCAGTAGGCCTAGTAGTAGTAAAAATACATCCAACAATAGGCGCACATTAATGTTGACTCACCTAATGAGAAGGATGATGTTGCATGGCAGACACCAAATGCTTGATGTCTGGCTTAAGGGATGACAGCCTCAGTCGAAGATCTGGCTCAACATTCAGTTTATTCCTGTATTTTGTCTTTAATGCCACAAGCGCCGAAAAGCCAGTCTCACACAGATATGTCGTCGGGAATGGTATCAGAAAGCGCACAGCTCTGTTGGACAGCTCAGGATACTCCGAGGCAACGTGAAGCCAGAAGTTTGTCAGGTGCTTCTGTGAGAAAGCCAGTTTCAATGCGCTGTCGCAGGAGAGATCAACAAGATTGTCCTGCTCTTTTGCGCTCAGGCCTGCGAGGGCCTCATCACTGTGGCTGGCGAAGGGATTTTCGATCCAGCTGCACTGCACATCTGGGATGGGGAAGTATTCGCGCAGCTTGGTCCTCAAACCATGCAGGTGCTCTTTGACGTGATTGATCGTGGTGACGGGAACCTGCATTTCTTCCTTTGTCAAAAAATCAGACAGATTCTCAAACGAGTCAAAGTTTGACTGCTCAACTCGTCTGGCCCACACATCCATTTTCCTTATGGTCGCTTCTATTTTATTCTGGACATTGAACATGGTCACTGCTTTTCCTTGGAGACTGAGATTGAGTCCATTTAAGTGGTTGAAAATATCGGCCAGATATCCCAATTTAGCCAACCACTCAGAATCACTGAAACGATGCGCGAGTTCAAACTTTGTGTTGAGGAAAAACACCCTGACCTCATCACGCAATTCAAAAAGTCACGTCAGTACCTTCCCCCTTGAGAGCCACCGGACTTCAGTGTGTAACAGAAGCTGGTTATGGTCACTGCCCATCTCATCACATAAAACGGAAAATAAACGTGATTGCAGTGGGCGGCTTTTGATAAAGTTGACGGCTCTGACTGCCTCGTCTAGAACAGTCCTTAGATCCGCAGCCATTTTCTTCGTAGCCAGCGCTTCTCTGTGTATACTGCAGTGTACAGATGCCATGAGTGGAGCCACAGCTTTCACCCGGGTGACGACTCCACTGCGTTGGCCTAACATCGCACGGGCTCCATCAGTGCTCACTCCCACACATTTGGACCAATCAATCCCGCTTGAAACTATGAACGCGTTCAGAATGTCAAAAATGGCTTCAGCAGTAGAACGCGTTAGCAAAGGTTTGCAAAACAGGAAGTCTTCTTTTATCTCTCCATTGTTTTCATACCGTACATAGGCAAGCAGCTGTGACATATTTGCGATGTCTGTCGATTCATCCTGTTGGAGGGCATAAAAACGACTTTCTCGTATGCCCGTTATCAGCTGTTCTGACACATTCTCTGCCATGTCGTCAATCCTGCGTTTGACTGAGTTATCAGACAATGATATGAAGTTGATTGACTTGCGTGGCTTCTCTCCCAACATCACCTCCACTATCTCCTTTGTGGCGGGGATAATTAAATTCTCACCGATTGTGTGTGGTTTACCAGCCTTGGCTATCAGTCGCGCAACTCGATAAGATGCTTCCACTGTCTTTGCGTTCTCAGTGCCCACACACGACGTTTCAATTACGTTCTTATTAGCCTGATACTCCTTGAGTTTGTTTGTCGAAAAATTCAAGTGGCTTGGACATAGACTGTTGGTGCTTTGTCTCAAGGTGACGACGTAGTTTACATGGCTTCAGAGCTTCATTTGATAAAACCTCAGAGCACACCACGCACAGCGGTAACGGTTCGTCTTCTGTGCCTGTCCAAAAAAATCCCAAGGCTAAATATTCAGCACTGTACTTTCTCCGAACTCTTCTTTTTTGCTTGACAGGTGGGACATCACTTGTGGACGGGACAGATGTACCATCTTCTTTTCTTTTAAGTGTGCCAGATGCTAGCCAACTATCCATTTTGATTATCCTCAAGTTCAACTCAAAATTAATTTAAAAAAAAACAGGTGCGTGGCACATCGTATTCCGGCTGGGGCGATCAACGGATGTAGGGCCTACATCCATGGTAGGAACTCATGGGCCTACATTGTAGGCCCATGAGTTCCTACCATGAGTTCCTATCTATCGGTATCACACTGATGATGCATTTTGGAAGGTTTTGAAGGAAAAAAACACAAATTTTTGTAAAAAATAAAATAAAACATTTTTTTCCCCATGATTTGGCGGACCACTTGCAATACCCTCGCGGCCCCCCCATAGTTTGGGAATTGGGGGGTGGGACTAGATTTAGCTCTAAATTATGCTGGAACAGTATGGAATACATGGTTGGTAAAATGGCTGTAATTCATCAAGGGTCTGACCATCACTCTGCTGCCAGATATGCAGTAGATATGGATGGATCACTTTAAAGGTTGTTTCTCCTGACAAAGTTTCCTATTGAACTTTATGGAAGTCAGAAGAAGAAACAAGTTATCCATCCATATCTACTGTATTTCTGGCAGCAGAGTGATGGTTTAAGGCTTGTTTGATACGTCAGACCCTTGATGACGTAGAGCCATTTAACCAACCATGTGTTCCATGGTGGGCGGCTACTCATTATTATTATGTATGGTAGGAGAAACACTGAAGTTTTGTAGGTCACCAAAGGCCTTTTCACAATGCACTGTAGTTAGCCCTGGGCTAGCTCATCCTGTGTTCACACAAGCATTTATTAACCCTGGGCTAAGCGTTAGCTGTACCCTTAAGCCCTGGGCTAATGTCCGTTCCACTCTGTTGGATCGGACAGTGAGAATTCTATGTGTTGCCACAATCGTTGCCACTGATCCTGTTTCACACTGGCTATTTTGGCACCGTGTTTGGGGAGATTTCTGGGGCTAACCGGAGCAGGGTCAGCTAGCCCAGGGCTAAGGTTGGGTGCTAGCCCACTTTAGAAGGCAAGTGCGAACACTTGCTTAGCCCTGGACTAAAATCTCTCATAGCCTGGGGCTAAGGAGGCTCTTGGCCGGGGCTATGGACAATGTGAACAGACCTCAACTGTGGCTCTTAGATTTTTTTTTGCCTCACAAACCATCCATCTCACTGTTCATAGCGGCAAGATGCACTCTACTTGCGTTAGTAAGTCATTTTACATTTCTTAGTTATTGACCTAATAGTGGATAATGGTGTCTTTAGTTATTTATTAATTTGTTTGTAACTATAGACTTGTGAAGGTCAACAACCCTTTGTCTTAATTCTCTTTCATTTTTCTGTTCTATGGCTTTCCCTCATGGTGATGGATGACACATGAATTCTACATGTGTCTTGCCTCATTTTGATACCCTAGCCAAACACAATACAGTTCCCTAAGTTTGGGATGAACTTTAAAATGTAACATTAATGCAGATATATTTTTGCTGGATTTATTTTAAAATAATTATATTATTATATGTTTATAAGGATTATATGAATTGTTTTCAATTGCTTAAAATCTTTTTCTGTGAGCAACTGTATTACTATAAAATATATATTTGTAAATTTGAGCATAAATATAGCTCATTAACTGTATTATTTTATACAGCCTTTTCGTAGTCATTTTTGTCAAGGGTAAATAATTTAGGAGAGCACTTTGCACTGTATCTCAGATTAACTATGATTAAACATGATTGTCTGTCTGCTTTATTGATCAGTTATTTGAATGTCTGTTGATGCGAATCAGCAATCAGGTAAAAATACTCATTGATGTTGGACTTGCCCTTCTGTTTACTACATGCTTCTTAGTCCATTCAGTGCCGCAGGCCACATCATTCCACAACAATACAAACATTCTGAAGTGGCAAAGGCGACTTATGTTGACCACAGCCATCCTTACACTGCTATATACCAGTAAAGAAATCCGGATTTGAGTCTGGAAAAATTAAACAATCACCAATTTAGACTGAAGTTACCTTGGATTTGCTCTTTTATTACATGGTTCTAGATGGCAATATTTGAAGTTATATTTAGCCTATGTTTTTAAATCTATCTAGAACAACTGACCACCTAAACCAACATTGTGGCGTGGGAATAACGCGTCCCTGTCAATTTGTACCAACACATTTCTGCGCCAGTGACCAAAAATATAAAGAAATGGAACACAAATCAAGTGGCAGTAAAACAAACTAGCTACTGCTAGGGTACTGTCTCAGCAGCGGGAGAAAATGAACAAACACACTTGGTCATCGTTGTATCTCTTGGTAGCGGGAGTAAATTGAAAACCAAACCAAAAAACCAAAATTGGCATAAGTGAAGCCTCTGCTGTAACGCAATTGACGTCAGTGCCGTCGTTATGAATCCCAGAGCCCCCCACCCCCTAGAAAAGAAACCGCTCACCGCACCATCAACATAAACAATATAAGCCGCCTAAATATAAATTTAAGTAATTTGTACGACTGTTTTTATTATACAAAGTCACTAAGTCATTCCCTACATACAAACAATATTGAATATAAAATATTATTGCACGTAAGCTACAAAGTCTGCAGAAGTTTTTATCTATTTAAAAATGTGTTTTCTTTCTATGTAGGATACCTACGTGTGATCATTTAACATTATACGAGAAGACTTTTAATCACGTCGTATTGCTGTCACGCAAATTTTTCAAGAAGTTAAAAGAAAATTGTTCCACATGAAATTCGCCAGCTTTGCCTAGCTGTTCCTTATTGGAAGAGCGCATTGCCTGTAGCCTATTTAACAAAAAGCTATTTATTTGAAATTTAATTGTGTATTTTAAAGGCATTAATTTAGTCTTGTGAATAGAACAGAAAATAATTTATAGTCTAATTGGCAACCCTTTTATAATAATTTTGCGTTGGAAATGCCATCTCGCATTCAGGCGAAAAACCGGGTAAAACCTGGTAAAATATCCGGGTAAAACCTCAGCTAGACTAGAGCTAGCTAAACTGACACGTTATAACAGGGATAGGCAACCCTGGTCCTGGAGTGCCGGTACGGTCCTGGTTTTTCTTCCATCTGAACTTGATCGTGAGAGTTTGATGGATGATTAAAAGTCTGAGCCTGAATATTTTGAATGGTGAAACGCATGTGCCTCCAACACACAATCACCAGCATTCATTACACATGATTCATTAAAATGAATCCAGTTATGTTGTTATAGGTTTGGATGGAGCAAAAACCAGCGCCATCTCTGGCACTCCAGGACCAGGGTTGCCTACCCCTGCGTTATAATGTATAAAATGTGTCAAAACGCCTCTCAACCTAGATATCCACCCCTCTACATGTCTAGATTCCGCCTCACTGGAAATGAGCCACTACATTTGGCAACATTTTGAATTAACAAACTGATGGTCCTTAGCTGGTGTAAATCTTGTTTTGCTTCTGTCTGTAGACAACCAGTGCGACCGCCCCAGGCCCCGCACTTCACAGAGCCCCGTGGTGAGAGGGGAAATTTATTTAAATAACATTTATTTTATTTTCCTTTTAAATAAAATTATATAGTCTATATATTTTCGTGAAGCACACCCATACACATGGAAATACATTTAGCCTAAATAGTGTTTTGGAAAGTTGACGTTATGTGGGAAGTAGCTATAGGGTTACGTCCCTCCGCTGCATAGCTACGTGCAGCTATGAATTTTTCAAGTTGTGGCAATTGGCAAACTCAAACAGCAGAGACCGAGACAAATTCAGAATGCATGCTACAGCTCGGGAGCGTAAAAAAGAAACAAGAAAAATAAAAGAGATTAATTCAATGTAAAATTGAAAGGTTCCTTAGATAGATTCGTAAAGAAAAAGCAGGTCCACGCTGCAGAAGCAAGTGTGCTGTTTTTAGACTCGATCCCGCTTTTCTTTTGCTCAATTTCTCTAGTTAACATTTAAAAATTATAATACTGTGGATTGTGGTACGAGCATAGCTATGAACCACAAATTGTAGATTCTCCTATTGATTGTGGTTGAGCATAAAATAATGGCAAAGAATCACAATGTCGAACATTTTTTTCATTGTAAAGAGAGGAAAAAGACGGGCAGAGGGTGGGATATCATTCAAGTGTCACAAAGGGAAGTGCAAGGTCTGACACTACGACACAAGAAATTTACTCTGCAATGTTAACATGTTGAACACATATGTCTTCACAAACATTGTCATTAAAGTAGGCCTACTATAATGGGAATAATGATTAGAATTATTCTGAGAAATATGCGTGAGGTGCGACTTGCTGCAATGCATCTCTTAATATGCTGTCAGTATTCATAAACTTTTAATTGTATCCCACCCTCTGCCTGTTTTTTACTTCTTTACAATGAAAAAGCTAGTGTTCAACATTGTGAACTTTTGCAATTATTTTATGGTCCACCTCGATCAATAGAAGATTTTTATGGTCATAGCTATGATCAATAGAACAATTTATGGTTCATAGCTATGATCGTACCACAACCCACAGTATTATTGTTTTAATTTTTATTGGAGAAATTAAGCAAAAGTGTGGCGAGTTGTTATTGTTAATTACAATATTTAAGTTTAAGGGCTGAGTAATGGCATCTTCAGACCATACATGGAGGAAATGACAACATTTCTCAGCATGATAATTTAATCAAAAAATGCTCACAGAATTGAGCCTGCCATATTTGAAACTATTTTCATTATTACACATCACCAATGTAAGAGTCCTGTTAATTATGAGTCCTGTGTTAACCAAACTGAAAAGCATTGTAAATCAATTATTTATATTACCATCAATATTGTTTGACTTGGTTCTAATAGTGTGTTTACAACTGAACCAGTGGGTGTGCCATCTAGTGCTATCTATCCTCATTCACAAATAACATTGTTCAATAAGTAAAATAATGAGTTTAATTGGAGGTTTGCACATTGACAGAATCAATCTAAAAATGATGAATGTTGGCAGGCGTAAGGGACTGGCACTGCAGGTACTCTAGTGTTCTGGAACACTGTAGCACTGGTGAGGCTTAGAGTTTGGTGATGCACCTTTTCAATAAGAATATTTACAGTGGCTAATGCCTCCAATAAGTCATAATTTAAGTCATGCCACCTCTCACTGTCCTCGATCCACTTATACTTTTTCACAGCTGTTTCCCTGACTCGTGTCCATCTCAGATGGTCTACTGCAATCTTTGTCCTGTGGTCTTGTTCCCCACGACATCGACTTTCTAACAACACCAAACATGAGTACATTGTATGTGGACAAACCTAAGGTTAAATCATGCTTTTTCTACTCATTATTTCTGGGAGCATTCCACAGAGGCAGCTTGATTTCCTGCCAGCCCCGGAAACACAGGCTGTTCTGCTTTGGGGTTCCTATAAGGGGCACACCTCTATAAACCAATCTACACTAGTAATTAAAGGGTAACCTCACAGAAAATTCTGCATTTCTTTCATTTTACATTTATGGTAGAGCTGTAGATAGATGGTAGATGGAACTCCAGCTCAACATTTGAACTGTCTAAAAAATGGAGCCTTCTAGCCCATATTGTAACTGTTGTTTTCTGTAATACACTGAGTTTCTTTCTTTATTTTAGTGCCACAAGAACTACATCCCAGTGTGTGGGTCCAATGACGACACCTACCAGAATGAATGTTACTTGAGACAAGCTTCTTGCAAGCAACAGAAACACATATCAGTGGTGTCAGAGGGACCCTGCTACCCCGGTGAGTGAGGAACTGCTAGAAACCCATACATTCATTTTGAAGCTCCTGAGGCTGAGAAGTGTCCATATACAGCACTACTTACAGTGTTGAAAACTCTCCAAAATGGAATTCTCAGAACAACAAAAAACAAAATTGTTCTATGAATAAGGTCGTAACCTTGGTTCTATGAATAAGGTCAACATCCTCAAGCTACTAGGAGACTGAATAGCAAATTAACAACCACTACGGGGCACGCAATAAATATTTCTGGCTGTCTGCCACTTATTCTGTTTTGCTCACTGAAGGGCATGGAATTCCCTGCATCACCACGTTGTGTGGCGTGTTGACCTTATTCATAGAATCAAGGTTATCTGCGTAACCATTTGTTCCATTTCATTACGGTCAACACGCCACGGTATGGGTCAACAGTATAGCAAATAAAGTCAGGCGGGGGATGTAGTGGGGTAAAGAAACTCTACATGACATGCTAGGAACCGACTTCTTTCTAAATAATCCAAGTCAGGACAATTCAGGAACTCACTCAATACAACAAACACTTTACTAGAGAAAGTAAAAGTTTATTGAAAATCACACTGGCCAGCGGGAAGATCACCAAGACACAGCACAAACTGCAGTCCAGCTATCTTCGACGCACTGGTCATCTAGCCAAGCTTATATATCCTCGGAGGCCTTGAGTTTGATGCAAATGTTTACATTATCTGTGAGAGAATATCTTCCAAATGTTCCCAAATAACTAAATATGCTTTTGTTCGTCAACAATCCACACCATTAGTCATGCCCGATAACTTATGGCACCTAGATGTCCGGTCAGGGAGGGCAGAGGCCTGTCCAAAGATCAGCCCTCACCTGCTACACCAAATAATTGATCAACACATACATATGCATAACTACTCTTATCGGACAAAACTCAGAACCCATCAGATACAGCCATGTGGTTCCAAAATATATTCACTTATTAGATGTTTGTTCTTGGACCATTTACAAATTAGTTTATTTTCATAATTTAAGTTGTTTAAATTTAAATAAAGCATATACATTTGCCTCTTCTGATGGTTTAAGATAAAAACATTGTTACATAAATATGTAGCCTAATCATTTACTCTTGTACCTCAATAAAACATAACTTTTTCCTGTACTCTAAAGTGTGTATTAGTTTGCCCTGGGATCGCATTTTTCTGTAGTTAAAAAAAAAAAAAAAAAAGTTCTTAATGACTCCAAGAAAATTTTTACATTCATCTAGCACATATCAGCGCACAGTAAATTGGAATGAGTTTCCCATGCCTTAAGTGATAAGTATAGCCTATTATGTATGATAACATTACAATAAAATAATATTCCACCAACAGGAAAATGCTGCCAAATGTTCTAGCTTCAATGAAAGTCGGTACACCGAACATAAACCATGACTGAGAAATGATTGCTGACACTACATTGTGTGAAATGCACTCAAAATGTGAAAATAACCATATCTAACAGTCTACTGGACAAGACAGTGATCGAGTGAAGTCAAGTCCAAAGTGACACTGGATTATAATAGAAAAAGTACTTAGCTACCAGATTCTGGAGAGATTTTACAGTGTAGTTCTTTAATTAACCCTTTGTGAAAGTGTGATGCATGTAAATGCCTCATTCGGTTATGTCAACTTTGATTGAAAGTTTATAAAAATTAATTGAAGGTGACATGGACAATTGATTTGCTAATCTATACTCCCCGCATGCACCGTTTCACCATTTTAATGACATTTTTATATAGCCTACAGAGCTACAATTCTTCATTTTAGTTTAGCTACAATCCTCATAGAAATTAGAAATGAATGATTTCTAAACTGAAGCTTTACGGAGTGGTTAGCAACAATTGCTATGTACAGGAGCGCTCTGAATGGTGGTTCAGCTAACCAGTACTTTGTGTTGGGGAAGGAAGAAAAAAAAAAAACGTTGGCTGCTTGGTGCCCTCCTAGGGCGTTGTGCCCCTGGGCACGTGCCCAATTGCCCATATGGTAGATACGGCCCTGCATACATTTATATATCACCAGTAAGCTGCTAGATCATAACAAACACAGTGTAAAAAGTCGTGATATCT
The DNA here is from genome assembly GCA_022702515.1 of Ilyophis sp. 1 JC-2022. Classification (NCBI taxonomy): domain Eukaryota; kingdom Metazoa; phylum Chordata; class Actinopteri; order Anguilliformes; family Synaphobranchidae; genus Ilyophis; species Ilyophis sp. 1 JC-2022. The sequence continues at coordinate 65,610,691 of CM040403.1, read as the reverse complement.
GAACAAAAAACATTTTCAATGTACAAACCCCAATTCCAAAAAAGTTGGGACAGTGTTTAAAATGTAAATAAAAACAGAAAGCAATTGAAATTGTATTCAATTGAAAACAGTACAAAGACAAGATATTTAGTTCAATTTTATTGTTTTTTTGTATAAAAAAAATAACGCTCATTCTAAATTTGATGCGTCCCAGAAAAGTTGAGACAGGGGCATGTTACCACTGTGTTACATCACATTTCCTTTTAACAACACTTGCGGAGCTTTTCCACCCTTGCTCCCCAGTGGTGGAACGAACTCCCCGCTCCTCTATGCTCGGCTCAAACACTGCCTGTTTTCCGTCTTGGTCTGAAGACGCACTTTTTCAGACTCTAGGACCAATTCCATAGTACTTGTTTCCTGTTTAACTTGTGTTTTTTGTTATTTTATAGCTCAGAATCTATAGCTGACTGTGTGTACTATATTCAGTGTTCATGACTAGGGATAGCTCCTACGTTTGATCTGCTTTGTAGTCACTTCAATGACCTTCAATATGCACTTATTGTATGTCGCTTTGGATAAAAGCGTCTGCCAAATGATTTTAATGTAATGTAATTTTTTGGGAACTGAGGACACAAATTATTGTAGTTTTGAAAGCAGAATTTTTTCTCCATTCTTGCTTGATATAACACTTATATGACAGCTGCTCAACAGTCCGGGGTCTCCATTGTCGTATTTTGCGCTTCATAATGCGCCACACGTTTTCAATGGGAGACAGGTCTGGACTGGAGACAGGCCGGTATAGCACCCGCACTCTGACTACGAAGCCATGCCGTTGTAACACGTGGATGAGAGAAATGTATGAGTTGCGTATGTAAATTCATAAAATAATTTTCATACGCACAAAAAGCCCTTGAAAATAGCGTATGGCCAGCGTATGGCTAGCGTATGCCTAGCGTATAAACCATACGTCCGAATACGCACAAAATTTTTAAGCATGCTTAAAAAACTTTTTGTGCCTCGCCGTATGCCAGCGTATGCCACCGTATGCGACCGTGCTTGAAACGTATACAACCTATGCCTAACGTACCCCTCGCGTATGTCAGCGTATATCAGCGTATGAGTGATATTTTTCATACGCTAGCATACGCTAGTACGATAGTGTGACAGGGCCATTAAATAGGTCTACCACTCAGACAAAATTTGAGACATAAGCACTTTTATTTTAGTGACATGGAATATAGGCTAAGCAATAGCCCAATGTTGGTTTATCACACAGCCCTGTCTAAGGCCAACCGGTGAACGTAAATCTATTGCCTCTTACGGCAAGTCCATCTTGCTGTTAAGGTTAAGTTAGTTAACAACGGGCTGGCTAGGCTCATTGTAACGTTTAGGCTACCTCGTTTACTTCCTAGTTTTTACCATTTAGCTTATAATCCCCAATCACAGAGAACTAGAAAATGTCACCTACCCTGGTAGGCTAAGTTGTGGTAACTGCCTGTTGTGGTAACAGACGACCATTGAAGTTGAACCATAAGTTCAGTGGTTTGAATGGTCCCCTGCAACGCCCCTTTCTTCGAGGCCCCATCTTGATGAGCAGCTTTGACATTTAGCATTTTCAGTTCGGAGTTTTGACCAGGTTTTTTACATGACCACATGGAAATGATAATATACACGGATGCAATGCCATTGCATTTGAATTATGTCACTCTCGTGCTGCAAAAGCATGAAAACGATATGTTAAATGGCGAATTGAATTATCATTTCCTTTTTGTCATGGATAATGTGATTACAATAAGAAACTGCTAATGCAAATGTGGTTTTTCATTTTTATTGAAATTATGGCTGGGTTGTGTTGTACAAGGCGAGAAAAATTAAATGTGAAATGGATTTGCATTAACATTTTACAATTGTCAGAAAGTGCATACATTAACTTGAAAATTAAAATGCTAAGTGGCCTTTTGTAGTTTAATTTGAATTATGTCCTGATTTTTGCGCACATCGAATGTAAACAAAATGCAATTGTCGATTTGCATTTTCATTTGAATCTTGGCGCGGATATGCTTCTTTACATAAACATATCCACTGTGCCTTTTCAAATGTTCCCCACTGGCTGCCTAGTCTTGTCCAATTGTAAATGATGTTCCTTGGTATAAATATCTGTTTGTCAATTCAAATGTTATATGCTTCTAGAAAAATTCCTACCAGCATAGAACATTTTAAAACCTGTACATTTTCTAAAATTAACTTGATAACCAAGTATAAACATATTTTTTCTGGAGTGTAATTTCCTCAACTGTTTAAAACAATCATTGAAATGAAGTGTATTAAAGGCAATTTTTGTTATTTGACTTCTGACCTTTGAGAGACCACATTCTCTTCAGATGGTAAGATGAAAAAACACAGGGCCAAGTTACAGTAAATAATTTAGGAGAGATTGGGTAGCATTGCTATGGAATAGAGCTAGTTTAATTAGTGTGAGGTACGATAGGCAATAATGTTTCTTGTAACCTGGCCTCATTTTGATATCATTACTATTAACGGCAGGCCTAGTTTTTGCAAGGTTTAATTAATGACTTACAGACAGAGCTTTGCAGGCTATGCATGAGTACCTTGGCATTTTTGTATGTTGAAAACTTTTTTTGTTCAGATATATCCGTATACAAGGTCAATCAGTACATTAATCACAAAATACAAGGCAATACGTTGCTGGGAGTGAAATGCTTCCAGTATCGTAATCCTTTTTAAGGAGAAGAGGCTCCCTTAACCTTTTAAATGTTTGTAACAACTAAAATGTAATGCAAATAAATTAAATATAGGTTATTATAACCAGAAAGATATCAGTAGTAACATTGATATAATTCCAAAAAGAGAAAGGCAGTGAGCTGCCTAAGCAGCCACAGTAAACAAACACTACCGATTACCCTTACCCGAAATGCATATATACGTGACACTCAGTAAATTAATCACAAAATACAACACAACGCATTACTGGTGATTTCAGCTTTTAAATGTTTGCAACAACAAAAATGTAAATCCAATTAAATTCAATATAGGTTACTATAACCAGAGAAATATCAGTAGTAAAACTTTGAAAGAGAACAAAAATTAGCTGCTTCAACAACCACACTGAACAAACACCACCAACTAATCTCACCTGATGTGTGTACCGGCGCCAATACATAGATTAAGCATAAATACAATTTAGCAAGTTGCTAGGAGTGAAAATGATGTGGGTAGTGTTCTTCTTTTTAAGGAGAAGTGGCTCTGGTCAGCAGCGGGAGATGGCAAAGTTGAGCCGCAAGTTCGTGGACCGAAAGAAAAGCAAAAGATTCAACAGTCTCAACTCAAACCTGAGCTCAAATCTCACAGGAGGCAAAAAGAGGATGAGTGGCAGACAGCCAGCAATATTTATTGTGTGATGTGGTGTCCACTCGTAGTGGTGGTTAATTTGCTTCTCAGTCTCCTAGCAGCTCATGCCCTCAGCGAGGATGACCCATATTGTGGCGTGTTCACTATAATGAAATTTTCCAAGTAAAATATGGGGTATTGCACCAATGATCCAAACAATTTCAGCCTGTTGTTAACTTTTACATTACCCAGAGATATAATCACAACCACATAAAATGGACATCCAAGGTTTTTACATAACACTGCTGATACATTCCATATAGTATTAATAATTAGTTATGACCATACACAGCTGTACTCCATTCTGTCCATGATGGGTCTGAATGAAGCTGCCCCTGAATTTCAGTAAGGCCTGTAAAAAGTATCCATATCCTTTGTGGGATGATAGTAGACTCCTTTTTACAGTAAAACCTCCAGTAAAAATCTTAAGGGAAATACTGTAGGACAGGAAGGAATAATACTGTAATAAAGGATTGGCAGGAATAATCAGAGAGGTTTATTGCTGATTGAATTACACTTGTTCTGAAGATGGTTTGGTGGTTCTCACTAAATCCAGGGTTAAGGCATCTATTGAACCGCAATGCACTTTGACAAATCTTTAATGGAAGTGTAGAGTTTTTAAAATGTATTTCTTGTTATAGTCTCACAATGTTGGGTTGAAACTGAAAATCAGCAACAAAGGACATGACAAAATATAGTTAGTTGAGGTGATTGATTGAACAATACTTAGAAAAGAGCTACAGCCTCCAATCAGTTGACAATACTGACCTGTTAATCATACTCAACAAATGAGATGGCAACCACACTGTAATTTGGCATGGTAAATATTCACAAACAGAACAAGAGAAGCCATTTGAATGAAAGGATGTCGCTCACTTTAATTTCTAGATTTAGTTGGTTCTTTCCCTCTTATACATCAAAGACTGGAGAGCCCATAGCCACTCAAAAATTAAAACCCTTGTTGCAGTCACCAATAGCATAAAGACTGAGTCCAGATTTTTACCTCACTCACACAGAAGAACTAGAATTCGAACTGCATATCTTTATTATTGAGGTAAAACAGCTAACTATATAACTAATTTTCTCTCTTCCTTTATAGATAATGGCTCTGGATCAGCAGATGGAGGTGGGTTGCATTTTATTTTTCACTTTTTCTGCTTTTCCAATACATTTCTTTTCAGATTTCCAGTTCAGGTTCAAATTCTCCTAAGGATAGTTATCCTCATACAGAACCATTCCTCTATCTGGTTATCATATTTGACAATAGGTATTGATGCAGGGCTGGGGATTCCCTCTGCATCACCCGGTGAACAGACAAATTAAATGCCGCCTTTCATTTAAACTGAAAACACTCCCCAAAACAAAGGGGAAAAACAGAGAGGCAAAAACTGGCAGCATCCAGTCTACACCAAGTCCAACCTAAACTGTCTCTCTCAGGCCTGGAACTCAAGGCCTTTTATCTGGTGTCTTGATGAGCCTATGGGCATCAGATTGCAATCAGCCGCAGCTGTCACGCTGGCTATGTGTAGTGCCCGCGCTCACCCTCAGGGGGCAGCAAACCAGTTCCCTTCCCAGCGTCACATACCCTCCCCCTAGCTTCGAGCCCTGAAAGGAAGCGATAACTACGCCAGGAAGGGATACAAGTCCAAGGCCACCCCCAGGATCAAACGCCTGACACTTTCCTGGCACTGGTGGGGCAGGCCAGGGCAGGCCCATCAAAGTGGCTCACAACTGCAGACTGTGAGGAACCCTCTGGAGGGCTGGCATCTGCTGGCATCAAGGAAGCTTCTGGAAGGCCCGCTGTGGCAAATAGTAGGGGCTCACCTGGACAGGGTGTTGGAGCTGCAGATTCCGGCAGGTCATCTGGACAGGGCAATGGGGCGGAGTGATCCGGCGGCTCCTCTGGACAGGATGGCTGGGCTGCGGCCTCTGGCACCACCACGGGACAGGGCGGCAGCCTCCGGCTGGACCTTTGGATGAGGCAGCGGAGCTGCGGGCTCTGTCAGCGTCCCTGAAGAGGCTGGCGGACCTGCAACATCTGGCAGGTCTTCTGCACAGGGCAGCGGGGCGGTAGATATGGATGGATCACTTTAAGGGTTTATATTTTTTTATACCCAGTCATGATAGTATCACCTATTTGGAATTAGCGTATATTTACAAAAATCAATAAAGGTAAAGCAATAAATATCTTTTCTTTGTACTGTTTCAATTAAATATATGTAAAACAGAATTTACATTCTACTTTTATGTGCATTTTACATACTGTCCCAACTTTTTTGGAATTGGGGTCTATACATCACCCACAGAAAGGAACTTGCATGTGATGTATGTTAAATACTAACGCGTACACACACGCACACACACACACATACATACACATGTACTCACACATAGTCTGTTGTAGATTATAATAGTGAATCATTGCTTTTTTTGGTACTTTGTGTTCAATAAACTATTACATTTTCCAAGATTGTCTGTATTAATGTTGGTCTTGTGTTGAATTGAATCAGCCACTGCTAATCGCAGGAATTCCCAAAATGCCTTCACCTTTTAGCTGAATCACTTATATTAATTCGGTATCAACTATATATAGTATATAATATTGTGATTTTGTTGCGATAATTATTAATGTGTAATTTTATTGATAATTAATTAAAGCACATTTTTTTCCCTTTGAGGTCGACTAGTAGGGCTGGGTATCATTTCAAAAATTACGATACCAGTACCAATACCAGTACCCTTAAAGTGATACCGATACCAATTGAATACTTCAATCGATACTTTGAATTTATTTTTTGCATTTTTTTCATTCCATAACCATCATGTGAATGGAAGCATTCAGTTGTGTAAAATGCCATCAATCCTCCCACATTCAAATAATTTTTTACAAGAAAGTGTTTGAGTATCAAATTGCATTTATTACAATACAACTAACTACTACATTAGCCAAAACACATTTCGCTGCTACAGAAGTTAAAACTACCACTAAGTAACCAATGCACTAAGCAATACATTACTGTAGGGTTGCTAGCTAGGTAATGGGGGAAATCCGCGTTCAGATTGTGAAACCTAGCAAGCTAGCTAGCACACAAACCTGCCTACCGGAGCCTGCCCAAAGCCGTTTTCGTTTCAATAAAAGTTTTTCACACAAAAGACGAGTAATGTTCTAACTACTAACTATTTATCTTACCTGAGGTAACCGACAGTTGTGGCGTGTCCGTCTCAGATGGCGCTGCAGGTGTCGAACGTTTGAAAACTGTGCAGTTCTCCACCCTGAAGTTTTCGCCATGCGTGATTAGATGCTTGATCATATTGCTCGTATTCCCAGTTGCTCCTGAGATTATCTTTCCACATTTTTCGCATTTATTTTTCCCATACGCCATAGGCGTGTAGTGTAGCCTGCTAAACGCACGTCGACAACTAGCAGTTGCAGTCGATATTTCACCAGACGGATTGTAGCTGTCTGCCGTAATGGGCCAATCATGCGTCGCATTAAATTGAAGAACGAACGCTTGCGGTGATTGGACCATATTACAACGTCTTTTTTTCCTAGATCTCAATACAAAAAGGATCGAATGAAGTACTGGTTTGACTGAAGACGTTTCGATGCTACTTGGTATCGGTTTGTTTCGATCCAGTACTACAAGGTATCGAGTACCGATACCCAGCCCTAGCGATATGGCTGACTTTTATTCATACTTATGTGATAATAATACGATAAATCTCTGGACTAATTTTGGAATTCTAAATCTAAGCACAAAGAAGTCGACAAACAATTCCAAGCTCCACCACCGGGTGGTGCCAAATTCATTGAGCCTGCTACAGAACCGATATAGGCTAATTGTGCTTATGAAAAGTGCATTGTGGTTATTGTGTGAATTTATTTTAAAATCATACTTGGTTAACAAGTCTGCGAGATCAATGCATTGCTAACCGTCACTTTTATAGTAACCCCTTCGCGCAGATGACAAATCTGGTAAATTCTCACCTATTTAGGGGGTGCTCTTTTTAAGGCTTTATAACTCCAGGCCACATGTATAAACAGTGCTGAGCAGTAAAATGCCCTCAGAAAGCCACGTAAGGGAGTTTCCATGCAGAAATTCAGATGTATAAAATAACACGTGCTGTGAGAATCTGCGTACCTCTGCAAACACTGGACACAATGTATGCATTGTTTGGTGTCAGTGTGATATGGCGACATAGTGACCGAAAGGCAGAGGTGGAAAATGCAAAACTTTTTTAAAGCAGATTTCCGACTTTCACTCTGAGCGTTCTTTTATGGTATGTATACTTTTGCCCCAGGATTTATTAGACATTAATCTACCACATATCAGCGCACAGTAAATTGGAATGAGAATTTGCTATGCCTTAAGTGACAAGTATATACACCATAACCTATATTACGATAACATGAAAATAAAAAATATTCCACCATCTGCAAAATGCTGCCAAATTTACAATTAAAATCAGTAGCCTACATAAAAAATAAATTTAACAATTGCACTACAGCATGTGAAATGCACTCAAAATGTGAAAATCATTCATATTTGGAAGACAGTGCTCGAGTGGAAAAACGAACGTACATATGTAACCAGCGAGACCAACCGCATTTTAGACACAAAAATCCTTACATATCAGGAAAGGGAATACTCCCCTCCCTAATGCGTTTTCTATAGAGCTTGCGTAATACTAAAACTGTAGTAAATGCGAGACTGTTAAAACGAAAACTGTCGTTACGCTGGCCTGCAATACATTTTTCAAAGCACCCAACAAGACGTTGCATATACTGCTGCTAAGGTTATAATGTACTCTACTATATAAAAGAGTCGACAATTAAACCAGAATGAACTGTAATGAATGACACAGGCTTGCAGGGCATGGGGGGGGGTGGATTACGAGTCGACGTTTCAGATAGTGTAATCGCGATATAAAATGTTGTATATTTCTCAAACGGATTGTACCGGACAATAAATGACCACTGAATTTTGAAAGAAACATATCTATCTGTAAAACCAATGGTAGGATTGTATATTTATTTTATATTTAGTAGCAGATATTTATTGTAGAATACGTGGTACAATGAGACAATAATTTCATGTGTTTATTTTGCATTTGAGTGAGCAGGGCTTTTTACGGCGTTTTTGGCATATGATCAGGCTATTGTTGGGTTTATCTTGTTGCTATGGGTTGGGGGGGGGTGCTTGTTAAATGGACTTGCTACGGGAAAATAGTGACGCTTAGAAACTCTTTATTCGGCAGAGTTGTCACGAATCGTCTACCAAAGAACTGGAATCACAGAACTCACAATAAGCTCACTTGGAGAATTTATTTATACAATCAAGCTCTCCAAGGAGAGAGGGTTGGGACTGAATTCTGGGTTGGGCAGAACCGGAGGGCAGAGCAGGAGAGGGAAGCAGGGTAGCGTGGATGAAGCAGGCAGGAAACTGCAGGTTGGCGGGTACAACTACAAAAGCAGGACAAGCGTTAATATCAGCAAGACGAGACAAGACTGAGACAGTTCCAGACTAGACATGACCGAGATAAACGATGAACAAGACTTAACGAACTGGCAACAAGACAAAGAACAACAGGAGAATTTATAGTGTGGTAAATGAGATAATGAGTGATTGCAGCGTGAGAATGTATGCAAGCGTGATTGAGCGGTAACAAGGGCGTGGGGAATTAGTGAGGGCGAAATGGACAAACGAAGGAAAATCACGCTAAGCCTGCGCAACACGGAAGACAGACATGGAAACGTAAAAACATGACAAACGACGTGAGGAAAAAGGGAAGGGGACTGAGGGGACTGAGAGGGAACGGAGAGCGTAACAGTACCCCCCTCAAGGCACGCCTCCGGGCATACCACAAGGCCTGATCTTAAGGGTGTGGTCTCGGTGGAACTCCCGGATGAGGGAGGGGTCCAGAATCAGCCGGCGGGAGATCCAGGAACGCTCCTCCGGGCCGTAGCCCTCCCTGTCCACGAGGTACTGGTGGCCGCGACGCCTGCGGTGGACGTCAATTGTGCAGTGTCATCAATGATTTGGGGAGGTGGGAGGGGGTTCGATGGGGGCACTGGTTTGACCTGACTGATGTGAAATACAGGGTGGATCCGGAGTGCAGAGGGGAGCTTTAATTTTATAGTGGCTGGGTTAAGGACAGAGAGGATGGGGTAGGGCCAATGAACTGGGGCTGGAGCTTTTGTGAGGTGGCTTGGAGGGGAATGGAAGACGTGGACAGCCAGACCTGTTGACTTGTGACGTGCCGTGGGGCTGCAGTCCTGTGATGGTCGGCCAGGCGTTTGGTGCGGGACGTGGTGTGGAGGAAATGGGCATCGGAGGAAATGCGCACGGACAGATCGTACGGAAAACTCCTCCTCCTGGACCGGGAACAGGGGAGGTTGGTACCCCAGGGAGCATTCAAAGGTGGACATTTTCTGAGGGAATTGTGGGCATATTCCACCCACGGGAGAAAGTTGCTCCAGGAGGAGGCATTTCCAGGATGGCGGTGTTGCCATCCGATGGGGGAAGACCGGTGACAAAGTCCACCCCCGCTTGGCTCCAAGGACGGCCCAGGACAGGGAGGGGGCAGAGGAGGCCAGCGGGGGGCTGGTGGGAAGCCTTGCTCTTAGAGCACACGGGACAGGCGAGGACATGGTCACGGGTATCTCTTTTCAGTGTGGGCCATGAGAAGCTCCTCGAAGATCCTGGGATGGCAGGACAGGCGGGAGGCGTGAGCCCACTGGAGGACCTGGGAGTCGGGAACAAAAATGCGAGAGTTGGGTTTATTGCAAGGGTCCGGGTGGGTTACCTGGGCAGCCTTAATGATGTTCTCGATCTCCCATGAGACCGCAGCCACCACAGAGGAGGGGGGAATGACAGGGTCTGGAACAACAGGCCTGGCATGGGAGGAGTAAACATGGGATAGGGCATCAGGCTTGGTGTTGCGGGAACCGGGTCTGTAAGTGATCAGAAAATGAAAACATGTAAAAAACAAGGACTTGACGGGCGTTCCGGGTTGCGGTAGTCAGTCAGGACAACAAATGGTTTCTCTGCCCCCTCCAGCCAGTGCCGCCACTCTTCTAGGGCAAGCATGATCGTCAGCAACTCACGGTCTCCAACGTCGTAGTTTTGTTGGGTGGATCTTTTGGTCCAGGGCAGAGCATTGGGAGAGGATGGCCCCAACTCCCGTGTCGGAGGCATCCACCTTGACGACGAACTGGCAGTTGGGGTCCTGGTGACAGAGGATGGGGGCTGTGGAAAACCTGGCTTTGAGGGTGGATAATGCATAATTAGCTTCAGGAGAACAGATGAAGGGAACCGAGGTGGAGGTGAGGTTAGTGAGGGGGGTGGTGAGCAAAGCCCAAAAATTGTAACAATTGCTTGCGGGAGGCAGGGCGGGGCCACTCAGTGAGGGCTTGGATCTTTTCGGGGTCAGGCCTGATCTTCCCCTCCTCGATCACAAACCCCAGGAACGGAACAGAGGACACGTGGAAATTGCATTTTTCAGCCTTTACAAACAGCTTGTTCTCCAACAGTTTTTGAAGGACCTGACGGACATGCTTGACATGATCCTGGTGGGTTTTAGAAAATATTAGAACATCATCAATATAGACAAATACAGACCAGTTGAGGAGGTCACGTAGAACGTCATTGACGAGGGACTGAAAGACCGTTGGGGCGTTAGTAAGGCCGAACGGGACCACCAGGTACTCAAAGTGCCAGGGGGGTGTTGAACGCCGTCTTCCATTCATCTCCCTCCCGGATCCGAGGTGGTAGGCATTGCGGAGGTCCAGCTTGGAGAAGATGGTGGCGCCGTGCAGGGGCTCAAAAGCAGAGTTGATTAGTGGCAAGGGATATTTATTGCGAACAGTGATGGCTCCCCGCTCCCACTAGTGACGAAGAGGGTTGAATAATACCTGAAGCCAGGGAGTCATAAATGTACTTCCATAGAGGCCTTCTCAGGAATGGATAGGTTGTAGAAGCAGCTTGACGGGAGTGGAGAACCAGGCAGCAGGTCAATACAGCAATTATAGGGTCTGTGGGGGGGCAAGGACATAGCAAGAGCTTTACTGAACACTTGGGACAGGTTATGATATTTCCATGGAACACAGGACAGATCAGGCTTGGGAGCACTAGCGGGTGCCCTGGTGCCTCCGGATGGAGGCAGGGTGGAATGAAGGCATACAGAGTTTCATCGGGGGCTCTTGCTTTGAATTTGTACTGTCTCCCAGTTGATGTGTGGGTTGTGCAGGCGAAGCCAGGGCTAGCCGAGAACTAACGGAGAGTGGGTGGAGTGGATAATGAAGAACTGAATGGTCTCCCGGTGGTTTCCAGACAAGACGAGTTGAAGAGGAATGGTGGAGTGCGTGACCTGAGCCAGGATATTGCCGTCCAAGGCGAAGGCATTGAGTGGATCCAAAAGTGGTTCTGTGGGGATTCCAGATCGGTTGACTAAGCTTGCATCGATAAAGTTAGCGTCGGCTCCGGAGTCGACCAGGGCTGACAATGAGGCCGATTGGGTGTCCCATAAGAGGGTAGCTTTTAATTGAAAGCAAGACTGGGCAAACTGAGAAGTGGAGATAGGGCTCGCCAATACACCCAGGTCTACCGGCGAGCCGCCCTTTTTTGGGCGACTGGGACATGAGGCCACGTAATGGCTCGGACGACCACAATAGAAGCAGGAACCGGAAGCGATTTTTCGGCGACGTTCGCCGGCATCAAGCGTGGCGCCGCCCAACTGCATGGGTTCTTCCTCCTGCCTGGGAGGAGCTGCATGGCTGCAGGTTGGGGCTCAGGAGGAGGCGATGGTTAATCGGCGTGAGCCCTCGGGAGGGGCATTTGAACCGTCATCTGGATCTGGCTAATCATGGTGCCCATCTGACTCATTTAGTCCAAGACATTTCTCAGGGTCTCCTGGACATCACTGTGTTGATTATCGCGCCCTGACAGGCGAGGGCATGGTGGAACTGCTCCGAGTCGGCTGAGTCCATAACATGGCCAGTTCGTTCTGTTAAGGTTCCGGATCAGAACTGGACACAAATGCACAACTTAGAGACAGAACTCACAATAAGCTCACTTGATTTATACAATCAAACTCTCCATCAGGCTGGTCAACCTGCCATTTAAAAGGGCCTGGTGCCCAAGCCAAAGGGGGGACAGTCTTGACTTAACCTTCAAGAGAGAAGTGTGTTTTTTTGTGCTGCGATTTTTGTTTCACTGTTGGTGAGTTCTTTTTTTGTTTATTAAAAACAACATTAGCAGCCATTTTTGGGTCTGTTCACCCCCTGGTACAGTGACACTCCCCAGCACTGTGCCACACAGAATACAAGAGTAATAATAGCTGAATCAAACAAGCAATACAAAGTATATAACAGTGAATAACAAAGCAGACAACTTTGCAGCTGGAGTAATTTACATAATGACTCTGAGTTGATCACCAGCAAACTGTGAAATGATAACACGTGCAAATGCGTTGGCTGTACCCGCAAAATAATACCCCTTATTTGGGATCTTACTAAATCGACCCTTTAGTGTTAAGATAAAAATGTTTGTGAATACGGGCCCTGATCTCTCCTGTAAGGTAACCCTTGGGAGTTTGTTTTCTGTCACAATACGTTTTAGCATTTGAATGACTGTTATATAACCTATTCATATTTTACTGTTTTATAGAGTATGAGGGATCTGGCACAGACACCGGTAAGAAATTTACCAAGTGTGGAACCTGCAAGTATGGAGCAGAATGTGATGAGGATTCTGAAGATTCTGTATGGTGAGTCCTCTCCCTCAGCACTGTGTATGCCTGCTGTCCTTCGCTTTCACAGCAAAACTCTTTATTTCTTTATTTTTTCAGCTTTCTTTCACACTTCCCTGAAAGCCTCTTGTATTGTTAGAGTCAGAGGATTCATAATACCACACGATGTTGATAGAATAACAGTCCTTGTCATAGTTCAGTGACTAGTGATAGAAAAGTGCTGCACAAAAGCCGTTTTTTAGGAATCTCAATGCCCCAATGAAATAAAACACGATATAGAAAAATTAGTTCGTAGCTTTGCACACTCTTTTTACAAATTGCTTTTTATTATATTTTTATATGTGATAAATACTATATTTCTAGAACGTGGCACTGTTATGGCAACATGTAGTCCAGCTGTTTCTCATTTCATGTTTGCTCATTTGAATGTGTTTTATTATATCAAGCTTTTATGTTTTGTTTTTTAATGTGCTGGTATGTCTGTTATAGGACAGGAAAGCAAATTTAATTAAATTTTTAAATTTCTTTCCTCCTGCTGCTCTTTTTAATAATATTACCAATTTATCCAGTCAGGCTAATTTTTTTATGGTCGTCACCATGGCGATGCAGTCATAACATACAGTCAAGCCGAAAAGTCTGCACACCCCTTTCACCTTCTCCACGTTTTATTATGTTATACTACAACTTATACTACAATAGATTGAGTTCATTTTTTGCCTCAAACATCTACACACAATAGCCAATAATGACGAAGTGAAAACTGGTTTTTAGAAAATATGCTATTTTATTTTACTGACAAAAATAGGTTATTTAGGGGTTGCATATCTGTCCACACCCTTAGCCTAATACTTAGTTGCTGCACCTTTGGCAGCGATTACAGCTTCAAGGCGTCTTGGGAAAGAAGCTACGAGCTTGGCACACTTGTTTCTTGACATTTTTGCACATTCCTCTTGGCATATCCTTGCAAGCTCTGTCAGGTTGGATGGGGAGCGTCGGTACACAGCCATTTTCAGCTCTTTCCACAGATGTTCAATTGGATTCAGGTCTGGGCTCTGGCTGGGCCACTCAAAGACATGCACAGACTTTCTCCGAAGCCACTCCTTTGTTCTCTTGGCTGTGTGCTTCGGGTCATTGTCATGTTGGAAGGTAAACCTTCACCCAGTCTGAGGTCCAGAGCGCTCTGGAGCAGGTTTTCTTCAAGGATCTCGGTGTACTTAGCTGCATTCATCTTTCCCTCTATCAAGACTAGTCGCCCCGTTCCCGCTGCTGAAAAACATCCCCACATCATGATACTGCCACCGCCATGCTTCACTGTAGGGATGGTATTAGCCAGGTGATGAGCGGTGCCTGGTTTTCTCCAGACGTGATGCATGGTATTCAGGCCAAAAAGTTCAATTTTGGTTTCATCAGACCAGAGAATCTTGATTCTCATGGTTTGAGAGTTCTGTAGGTGCCTTTTGGCAAACTCCAAGCGGGCTGTGATGTGCCTTTTGCTAAGGAGGGGCTTCCGTCTGCCCACTCTACCATAAAGGCCTGATTGGTGGAGTGCTGCCTGGATGGTTGATCTTCTGAAAGGTTCTCCCATCTCCACAAAGATACGCTGGAGCTCTGTCAGAGTGACCCTCAGGTTCTTGCTCACCTCCCTGGCAAAGGCCCGTCTTCCCCGATTGCTCAGTTTGGCCAGGTGGCCAGGTCTAGGAAGTTTCTTGGTAGTTCCAAACTTCTTCCATTTATGAATGATGGTGGCCACTGTGCTCTTTGGGACCTGTCTATTATGAACTCAATCTATTGTAGAATATGTCTGTAACGTAATAAAATGTGGAGAAGGTGAAAGGGGTGTGCAGACTTTCTGGCTTGACTGTATACTCGGGAATGTCTGTTAGATCTGCGGCAAAAAAAAGTTACCATCGCTCTTCACCGAAGTGTGAGTGGCTTGATATCAAGACTGATCCACGACTGCAGGCAATCCTCAAAAGGCCACCAGGGAAAATAAGAAAAAGAGGATGCAGGGGAGGAGTGAGGCAAGGACTGAGTACTAAAAAGGCATGCCCAACGCATTCCCTCGATAGTTCTAGCGAAGGTCAGATGAACTTCATGCAAATGTTGAATTCCAATGGGCATACAATGATGCTAATGGAGACATGGTTGGAGGATAAAATTGCTGACTCTGAGTACAATCTTTCTTTGGAAGGGTTCTATGCTCCATTCCGACTAGACAGAGACTGTACGTGTATGGAAAACAATCACAGAGGCGGAGTTTATGCATACATCAACAAAGCTTGGAGTAAAACAGCTGTGATCCGAGAGACGCATTGCTCTGCGGACGTGGAGTTGCTCGCCTTGTCTTTTCGACCCAAATATCTACCGCGTGAATTTGGTCAACTCTATTTAATTCGTCTACATTTCACCCTCAGCCATTAAGTGTAACAAATACAATTGCATCTTGTGTTCAGAGCCTGGAATCAAAATCTCCTGATTCTCCAGTGTTAGTGTTAGTGTTAGGTGATATGAATAGCTACAAACACGATAAATCCTTGCCACTATACCATCAGTATGGTACCTGTGAAACAAGGGGAAGCAAAACCATCAATCTGTGCTATAGTAACATCAAGAATGCATACAAATCTATCAAAAAGCCACCTGTAAGTACAATGGCTCACAATGCTATTCATCTCATTCCATCCTGTAAAACAAAATTGCAGAGGGAAGGAGTTGTCTACAATACTGTTAAACAGTGGAATGATGATGTTTCTGAGACTCTGAAAGACTGTTTTGATTTGTACTGATTGGGAGCTTTCTCACAGAATGCCATGCTGGATGATACTGTAGAGGCAGTGACAGGCTATATTCATTTTTGTGAGGAAACTAGTGTTCTATCTAAGAAAGTGAAAGTGATAGCTCTGGATAACAAAGGAGCTTAAAACAACATTAAATGAGAAAAAGAGAGCATTCTAATCAGGAGACAGAGTTTAGAAAAAATTGATTCAGGCCAGGCTGAATAGACAGATTACGGATTAAAAAATAGCCTATAAAATGAAGATGGAAAATCTGTTTCAAGGGGGGCAGCTGAGAGATGCCTGGAAAGGAATAAAGATCCTCTCAGGGATTTCTACTAAACAGAACGACCCGGGCCCTCAGTCTAAGGAACACTGCAGTCAGTTTGCTGAATCCCTAAACATTGTTTACAGTAGATTTGACATACGGGACTTTAAAGCAGAAAGGGATGATGTAACATCATCTGCCAACCCATCGGCGTCCAACGACTTTAGACCTGCCGCATTAACACCTGTCATAATCAAGTGTTTTGAATGCCTGGTGCTCTCACAGGTTCAATAGAGTATGCAGAGCATAGTAGACCCTCTACAGTTCGCCTACCAACAGAACAGAGGACTTGATGATGCTTTACTGACACTGCTTCACCTGGCCCAATCCCATCTGGATACAGAAGTCCTGCATCAGACTGGTGTTTGGAGACTTCTCCAGGGCGTTCAACACAATCCAACCACACTTAATGGCTAAGAAGATGAACCTCAACCCTCATCTTATCTTCAGGGTAAGGTCCTTCTTAACTGGCAGACCTCAGTAGGTTAGATATAAAGGCCACGGCAGCACCACCAAGACCATCTCTACTGGCTCACCACAAGGCTCAGTAGTTTCTCCAGTGTTATTCACACTCTACATGGATGACTGCCAAAGCAACTGTCCGGATGTCACTTTCATCAAGTACTCAGACAACACAGTAATTGTGGACTCCATCCAACTTCGATGACAAGCTTCAATCTGCTGTCAGCCAGTTCCAACAGTGGTGTGAAGTCTATTTCTTGGACTTGAATGTGGAGAAGACTAAAGAAATCGCCATGGACTTCCGGTGTGAGCCGTCCCCGCTGAGGCCCCTTATCATCGGAGCCAAAACAGTTGAATGAGTGGAGCAGTATAGATATCTGGGTACCATCATAGATAATAAACTGACCTTTGAGGCGAACTGTCATCGATTGCATGCAAAGTGTCAGTCAAGGAAACTCAGGAATTTGGACGTGAGGAGCAATTTAGCAAATGCTGACCTTTAGCAGCTTGGTTTGCTCATTAAGTGAAATCAGGCAACTGAAGATGGAGGGGGTGACAGTACAGGCTACTAAAATCATAGGAAAACAACAAAAACTCCTGAAACACCTGTATGAGGAGCATACAATTAAAAAAGGATTATGGCCCTTTCATCATGTCCCCTGAACTCTCTCTTTGAAACCTTTTCGGCAGGTCGAAGATTAAGATTCTTGCCCCTTAAAGCCAAAAGAGCCCATAACAGCTTTGTCCCTACAGCTGTTAGACTGCTTAATGCCACTGGACATCTCAAGACAGTAAAGGCAGATGAGGAACTGTTATTGCTTTTGATGCTCAATTTTTAATCATAATTAATAATTAATAAATTGTATATGTATATGCTTTGATCATAATACTAGTATTTTTTATCACAATCATAATGTATTCCACTCCACTCCTTACCTTCACTTTAATGTGAAACATCTGATTCAATTAAATGTCTTTATTTAACATGTTTGTTTGTGTTTTGTGGGACTGCTCTACTGTCTGTCTTTTTTTTATTGCTGGCAACTACAACTGAAGTTCCGTCACAGGAAAGTTATTCTATTCTGTTTTAAGCCAGAAGCCCACACAGTTACCATGTCCATTCTTCAAATAACATTGAGTGGTTAAACTTTTACATATGTTTATCAATAAATAAAAAGGTGTTGCGGAACTGGTTCTTGGTACAGTATTGCACCTCGTAGTCAATCAATGCAGCCAATCAATCTTGTTTCTGCCAATCTGTACAAGAGCAGCACCGTGTTTTATTGTAGCCAAAGGTCCTTTCAAAGGTCATGATGTATCAGCTGCGTAAGATCAGTGGCTGTGGATAGCAGTCATTAAGTGTCATTGCTGTGCAGCTCATCTAGTGGACTGCACAATGTGTTAATTTGCACTCTCTCAAATGAATAGAGGATGTTTCTCTGAAAAAGTGCTATACTGTATTCATCAATCCTTGCTTTAAGTGGGTTAACGGATGGATTATTCAGGCCTGAATAGCAGAGGCGGATTTGAATTGAGATATACTATCCTCTTCCACATGGGAAATGCGTAGAAATCCGTGTACGATTAGTCTGGCTCACAGTTACACATGCAAGTGGCACCTCACTGGGAACGGAATGTTAATGAATGGTGATGGAACAGAAGAGAATTTTGAGTTTCATTTCAGTGCAGCATTTAAGGTCCTGCCCATCTATAGAAAATGTTAACCCACTTAAGCAACATTGAACTCAATTGAGGTGAATTGGTTTTACTAAAATCCCCTAGTAGTTTAGTAGTCTTAACTATAATATTGGATTCCCTTTTTTGGGGAGGAATTAAAATGAACCGGTGATTCTGGGAACCACATGGTAGATCGCTTCATGGGAGAGCACAATGTCAGAGAGAAATCCCGTATTCTCTTAAATGTACTGTATCCGTCTCAAGGAAAGAGAATGTTTTGAAGTGAAAGGTTTCTGTCATGTCATGTAGTTCTACTCCTTGCACAGGTAGGCGATGCACGCAAAATATTCTTCGGGACATTTGTGGAAAGTACATTTTGAGCTGAAAAAAATATAAGTATTTCTGTGGGTGCAGGTGTATATGCAACATCGACTGCAGTGGCCACAATGAGAACCCAGTGTGTGGAACCGATGGAAATTCTTACAACAATCCATGTCACGTACGAGAGGCGTCGTGCATGAAGCAAGAGCAGATCGACGTCAAGCACCTCGGAAGATGCCCAGGTAAGATTTCACAAAAGCCGCAGAATTTCACTTTGGCTTACTCGACTACTGCCTGTTAGTCTCCCTAATACTTCCCTCTGGATGAATCACAAGTGGATGAGGTTTGTTGGCAAAGGTGTGTGTAAAGAAATAAATCATCAGCCAAATGCAAAGGCCCAGTTTGGCCTGCGAAAGCTGGCTTTGAGGGCTGTAATTAAAGACGGTGCATCAGCCCCCAGTGTTGGGCACGTTACTCCAAAAAAGTATTATAATATAGGGCTGCACGATATTGGGAAAAAATCACATTGCAATATATCCTCTTGCTGACTGTAGCCTACTATATACAGTACAGTACCTGATGGAATATCGGTTTAGAAGACACCTAATTTTTGTTCTCCAAAATGTCTCGTATAAATATGTTTAGGAAACCAAGTACTTACCAGTATATTCAGCTACAGCTGTTTTATGATTAACCCTGAAGAGTTTATCTTGTTACATTTCGGCAAAAAAAAAAAGTCCTGTACAGTCGACATTTCCACAGCGACTCTATCGCACTTAGGGCTAAAACATGTGTTGTGTAGAAACACACATGCTTTTGTATGTTTTTTTAAACGTATTTAAATGCATTAGGCTACTTATGTTGTGGTTAATATGTATATAGCTATATAAGTGACTATTCTGAAATAAATGGATTTTGTTGCAAATTTCTGAATACAGCTTCTTCTTCAATTCGAACTGTAAACCATGGATGTGCATGAAATATTGTATATTTTTGACTCGCTTCGTAGTAGTAGTTTCCTTTAGGAAAGTAGTAGTAGTTTCCTCTACTATTTAGTAGGTTCGTTTTCCTGACCAGCTGACTGACATTCAAATTTCTTTGGCAAAGCTATTTCCCAGAGATCTTTGCATGAGAAAATAAGAACTAGGCTACTGACAAAGAAGGTAGCATAGATAATAATTATGTTTTTTGTTATATTATTATTATATGGCCTAATGTTTGCAATAGACATTGTCTGCAGAAATAGACTGACATTTTCGGAGGCCATTGTAATTTTTTTAAAGTGATTATATGAAACACATGTCTTTGCGGAATTGATGGTATATAAACCCGAACCCGTTAGGGTGTGCAGGATATTTTATATTAAATTCTTCATTTTCGTAGTAGAATTAATTTTCGTTAATTTCATGGTCACATTGTGTTATGTATGAAAAGCATAAAGTGAACAGAGCTGAAGTGCATGTTTTTTTTGTCACAAATGAATAAAGAAATGACAACATAGGTAGGCGTACGCTATACGTTTGTCCCGGTAGCCTACTGTAACTGTTTACTGTCTGTAGGATATTCAAAATACTTTTAATAATCAAAATTATGTTATAATTTATCGTGTCTGATCTTAATCATTATTAACCTAAACATTATTATGAAAAAAATGCTATTAAAACTATTAATGGCCAAAGCACAATTCACATTTGCCATTCAGGCAAAAAAAATAATTTGACAGCCTAATTAGGCTGTGAATGAACTGCATCATTTGCTGAATGATGACCATTAAAGCTACATAGCAACATTGTAGTGCTCTTCCCTTCTGTGTGGGCTGACCATGGGTATCAGGAGCCAAGGTTGCAAGTGGTATCTGGGGGGGTGGAAAAATTTGGCTTGCGTCAGATTACATTGGAATTGCGCTTTATAATATAAAAACTTTTTTTAACTATTAGGTCTCCCCAGTAGGCCTATAGCCTACACTTTATTGTGATGTTACGCATATTGCTATTTGTTATATTCATATTAAACCCATTGTCACCTAGAAGCCATCTATCAGTAATGCTCCAAATGTAGCTGTCATGTGTCTGCTTCTTTTCTACACACAAAAGTGTATTCGTTCTCAGCCCTTATAGGAATTTGTGACCCATCAGTTGCACCAAGGAGTTTTAGGAGACCACACAGTAAAAGTCTCATTTAACAGTCCATAATATTATTAAAAGATTCAGAGAATCTGGAGAAAACTCGGCGTTAAGGGCAAGGCCGAAAACAAATATTGAATGCCTGTGACCTTCAAGCCCTCGGACAGCACTGCATTAAAAACTGACATGCTTCTGTAATGAATATAACCACATTGGCCCAGGAATACTTAGAAAAACCATTAAACACAGTTTGTCGCTGCATCTACAAATGCAAGTTAAGACTCTACTACCCCAAGCATAAGCCATATATCAACAACATCCAGAAACGCCACCAACTTCTCTGGGCTTGAGCTCATCTGCAAAGTGGAAACGTGTGCTGTGGTCTGACAAGTCCACCTTTCAAATTGTTTTTGGAAACGTTTGTGGACATTGTGTTCTCCAGGCCAAAGAGGAAAAGGACCATCCCGATTTTTACCAAAGCAAGGTTCAAAAGCCAGTGTCTGTCATGGTATGGGGGTGTGTTAGTGCCCATGGCATGGGTAACATGCACATCTGTGAATGCACCATTAACACTGAAGGGTACATAAGCATTTTGCTGCCATCTAGACCAGGGGTTTTCAAAGTGGGGGCCGCCAGGGGGCAGCAGGGGGGCCAATTGGAAGGGAGAGGAAAATGGAAAATGCAAAAAATAAATAAAAATAAATAAAAATAAATAAAAATAAATAAAAATAAATAATAATTATAATTTTAAAAAAATTATAAAATACAATTCAATTCATAAGATTACTGTGCCGGTTTAAAATAAGATATAAATTGTTATAAATCCTTTCATATCGAAATGAGGTCTTTGCCATGCCCTTCTTTCAATCGCAGCCAATAACTAACCGTCTGCCTGTCAGTCAACGCGTTACATTGAGCTGCTAACGGCCCGATTATGGAATCAAAATAGGGTCAAAAGTATTGTGTTGTGTATTAAGAAGCTGTATGTTTGATTTTTTATATTTGCCAGTGTAATTTAAAAGTTTTTTTTTAAAGCCATTTCGCAATAGGGGGGCCCCAGCCAGAGGCTACGGCTATTTGGGGGTCCTTGGCATGGAAAAGTTTGGGAACCCCTGATCTAGACAACGTCTTTTTCAGTGACAATGCCAAGCCACATTCTGCACATGTTACACGAGAACATTGTACAGCAAGTTTAGTAAGTAGGTTAATAAGTAGACCATTATTAGCACATTATTATTATTATTATGCTATTATTATTAAGCTGGTCTACCATTAATTGCCTATGCATGTAAGCAGGTAGTCAACACAACGTTAGCTAATGTTAGCATAGCCATATTATAGATCCAAGCTTAGTCTACTAGAATATATTTTCTCAGATAAATTATAGACATACTTTCAGATTTCGGATGATTATTCAGACTTGTTGTGCCTCCACCATGTTATGCCAGTTGCTTGTCACATTATACACAGAACTTTTTTCTTATCCATAAATTTGAAGTGATTTCGCCAATATCTTCGCAGTCTCCATTGTTCTAATGGCCACTGAACTGCAGCGTTCTTGGACCGAGGGATGTCACGCGCCCTTTCATATTTTATTACAAACACAAAGTATAAGTATAGTACTGGGATATTATGCTAAATGTAGCATATTTTGCAGTTCGCCTTTAAATATTAATTGAAATAGTATTAGTATTAATAATAATAATATAGACCTATATAATATTATATTAATAAAATGACTATTCAGAATGAATGTATATATACATGTACAGTGGGGGAAATAAGTATTTGACACGTCAACAATTTTTTTATTAAACATATTTCTAATGCAGCTATTCACATGAAATGTTGACCAGATATCAGTATTAACTCAATAAAACTACACAGCAAAAAAATATTGTAACATTACAATCCTTTAAAAAAGTTATGCGCAATAAAGTGGAATGACACAGGAAAAAAGTATTGAACATGCTAAATTAAATTAATTTAATGCTTGGTGGAAAAGCCATATTTTTTATATTTGGTTGAATATCCATTCAAATGCAGAGACGTTATAGTAACGCTTGTAAAAGTACCAGAAAATAAGATATCAAAAGTCTTTTGATGTTGTTGGGTCACAGACATCAGGAGGTCATGGCATTCAAAGGATATGTGACCAAATATTTAAAAATATTACTTTATTCTATATATAAATGCAGGGGTGCCAATAATTGTGGCACATGTGGTTTTGTTAAAAATAATTATTTCTTTTTTTTTCCTCATAATAAATTTACTTCAATTAAAGGTTGGATTTTTCAAACGGTGAATTTTTTATAACCCTTTTTACTCATCTTTACCAGGGGTGCCAATAATAGTGGCGGGCACTGTAGGTAAATTAAACTGTTATTTTGCCTGCTTACTTATTAAAGTGAATTTCATCACATAATTTAATTCTGCTATGAAAATCTCTCATAAGGTATGGAATAAAGTCATAACCTTACCTGCCTTATTAAAGCCAGAAACGTCCTTTCTAAGATCATGTAGTTATTTTCTGCCTATATGTGGTGTACAGTGTACGTTTCAACATGGGCGAAATCTCACAAATTCGTCTGCAGAACATTACGCAATTGAAATTGGGAGTAGTCATATCTTGAGACTAATTGTAATTGATTGACAGCCTTAATGTTAACTGATTTTATATCGTTGCGTTGCATTTGTGCATGTACGTCGATATTATAGCATTTTAATTCCAAGTCTAGTCATAATGGAAATTATGAGGTTGAATTATGACATGAGCCTACTGTTTCAAATGAAATTGGGGACGACCAATTCCCTTTAAAATAAAGTGAACATGCAATATTAGCCTTGCTTTAACGTTAGCTAAACAAAGTTATCATTAAGTATAACTGTTTAATGCTTTTGGAGGTATTGTGCAGTCAAAAAATAGCGATCCATCAAATTGAGGTGAGGTATCTGGTGATTTCTACCTCTAGTGCTGAGTATACCCACAAAGATTGCACTGTAGTCATGGTTACCAAATTGAAGGCTAGGTTCAATTTTGTTTTACATAAAACTACTGAAAGTTAATCTAATTTAAGTTTTGATTAAACCGCTTAATCAGTTACTGGGCATTTAAAGAGATTTTGTTAACTGTGGGGGGCTGTATTTTAAGACGTTTACGCTCTAGGCGTTTCCATGAAAGACCCTCTGTTCTGGTGTGTCAGCCTGCTTGAAGAAGGCAAGGCTGAAAGTCCATTAAAATTAGAAGGTGGTTCAGCTTGGGTGTGATGCCCTCCGGTCTGTCTGGTTGAGAATCCAGACTAGGAAAGTAGTCATCATGCTTCTTATGACTGGTAGAGAAAGCATGAGGTTTTCTATGAACTCTCTCTGATTGAGAGGGGATGGCAGGGGACCATGTTCCCTGTCTCATGTTTCTTGTCTCTAGGGGGAATTACCTGCCTTCCTTCCTGCCGGTGATAGGAAGGTACTGGCAACGGGAAGCAGCTCACTTCTTCCTGGCACAGGGGAGGTGAGACCTGAGTAGTCAGAGCACTCTTGATCAGAATAAGCAGACAAATCCTGACTAGAGAAACCAGAATCAAGATTGGCCCCCCCTTTTCCCTGTTCACAAGGTAAAGAGTAAGTGTAGCATGGGACAACATGTGACTGCAGTAGCGCAGGTTGTTCACCTTTTAGCCTAAACAGTTCATCACGATAAGAGCAGAGTTTTGTTTCAGCTAAATGCAAATCTCCTAGATACTGAGTTAGGAGCTCATTGAGGATACTGGAGTTTTGCTGTCTAAGGTTTATAATCTCTCTGCTTAGTTCCTCATTGTTAAAGAGGGCAAGCCTGGCTTGCCTGGAGAAACTCAAGACCAAGCGGGCTAGCAATGGGTCCAGGAACCACACATGGGGGTCTCGCTTCTCATTAATTAAATGGAACATTTCTGTGTTACAATCATTAAGGTTTAGCTTATTTAGGAAGTCTAAATAGCGGGAGGTAGACCTTGGCTTAAATAATACAAGAACCGTTCAACGGAAACGGGTCCCATAACTGCGGACTGTACGGTAAATATCTGAATCTATAATTCAAAGTGGTACTAAATGAGTGCACTTGTAGAAGTCATACTGTTGAAGTGCACTTGTAGAAGTCATACTGCGAGTATATTACACACTCAAAATTTATATATCACTATGTTGTTTGCTGGCTGCAGTACAGGTTAGCTACAGCTCCAAAGTTACAATTGCAGTGAGGCGATGTAGCTGCCGCAAAATTCCAAAGTATTGGTGAATACAGGGACGTGTGCTAAAGATCACAAAACTTACTACTTGACTATGACGATGCTCAAATATTTTCCAGTTGGGAAATTATTAAAATTGCATTTAATAATATCTACTGGAAGGGATATATTTATAATTAAAATCACTGGGGAAGACAATTATAAATATCAGTAAGTTATCTTAAAGGTTTAATAATACCATTAAGGTATAATAAGAGTACATTGAGAACCAGGAATATATTGCTTATGTTTGTTAAAAGCAATCAGTGAATCAAAGGAAAATTTACAGACCACAGTGTAATTCTAGGGGCAGTGTCTAGACAAAGGCTGGGAAAACCAGTTCTTTCAATAGTGAGAATAGTGGTTGTTCGGAATTTGCCATCTAGCTAGGTTCTATATTAGATTAGGTCTGCTTCCCAATCCAGTTTTTGCTCCACCCTCATAAACTTCACTTGCAAACTTCACTTGGGAGGATGTGACGCACATACCAATAAAACAGGAGTGTACACTTGCGTTTAGCGAGTGGGAGGGAGTGAGGGCGGAGCGGGTTATTTGAATTGAGACGCACTTCACCCCATGTATACTCTGAAGTTAACCATGCTGCTGCGCAGTGGCGTATCCTGGGATCTCGGATCGTGTAAAACGTCTGTTACCGTAGCCTACCTTTAAACGAATTAAACTCTCAACCTGTTTACATTAATTAGCCTATCAGTCAAGCAATTGATTTACTGAATAACAAATATCAATAAATACAGCTAGTTTTGTGGGCTAGCATATTTCTTTGTGTCATAAAATCATGTAGCATTTAAATATGTAGGACAGCCCGTGCACTGGAATAAAGCATTTTAACTGAACATATTCTCAACTTGTTTCCATTTATTTTGCTTGCTTATGTCAATCAAACAAATTCCCTGAATAATCAAGAAGAATTGTGTAGCCTATAGACTAATGATTAACAAATGGCAAAAAGATAACTAACGTGAGATTGTTTACTAAGGGTGGCAATAATTCAGAATAATTAACTGGCAAAAAAATCCAAACGTTTTCTCTGAGTTGCACATTAGCATTGCATTTTCTCCTCATCACGTGAAAGAACTTCATTAATTTAAGACGGCACTCGATTTAGTCAAAACTATTTAAACATTAGAAAGCATACATGTAAAGAGGAAAACCTCTTAAATTGCTGGAACCAGCATTGAGCGCAATGCATGCTTTCAAGCTAGAACAACGAATTTACCCAAATATGTGCTGTTATTGATCACTTCGCATGACATAGGCTATTAACCCATTTTGCGTCAGCACAAATGTCACTGAACAGGACGTTCGATGTGAATTGTGGGTAATATGAGCTTGCCGAGTCTGCTCTTTTGCAAAAGTTGAGGGTGGAGGGGCTATGTCACAAACTTCACTTGGCTTTCTAACGGATTGGACTCACACTTAAAATGGAGACCGAGGGTACAACCTGGTCTCAAAAGGGATTCCCCCAAGTTAAGTTTGCAAGTGAAGTTTATGAGGGTGTAGCAAAAACTGGATTGGGTCGCAGTTCTAGCTCTGAGGTGGAATAGTTTTAATATCACAAAAACGTGGAATGGAGCCAAATCCTATCCTCACATGAGGCACAAATTATTTGGGGGACGTACCTCTACATCCTTATACAAGACACCACTTATGTAGGTGCAGCAGTATAACCGCAATTAGTAATCATTCTCATAAAATTACTATTATCTAAAATATTGAACCGTAAATTTGGAACTCCACATTGTTGTGGGAGTCCCAGGGAAAGGTGACTGGATGGTCCGCTGGATGAGAGGGCGAAAAGAGAAGAGCCTGAGTGATGGCTGTCACTCAGTTTTATTAACTTTGTTCACTGATGAGGATTTTAAACGGCACGCACACAGATGAAGTCGTCAGACACACTTGCATGTTCTTAAAGTGACAGTCACTGTTTGTGTAAGGACTGTCAGCTGGCTGTCGGTTCCTACAACTAGATGAGGAATAATAACGATATAACCAACAATTTTAGAGGCAGATCTGTTTGATGCATCATAATGAGGTTGTAGAATGTTACGTTCTAAGAACACATGCAAGAAAGAAGAAAAAAAACTCATGCTGGATGGCCAATGCCTGGAAATTACATGCAAATTTATGTGTATGTTGTATGTATAGGTATACACTGCCGGCCAAAAAGATTTCCGCACACTCGTTGGACTGCCTTTACAGCACGCATTCGTCGTGGCATTGTCTTAACAATCTTATGCAACGTCACAACATTTATTTGCATGAATTTTGAGTTGCATTCATTTTTGGCCGAGATCTTGTATTGACGACGGGAGAGTCTAACTAATCCATAAAGTCTTCTCCAGCACATCTCAAAGACTTTCAATGGGGTTAAGGTGAGGACTCTGGTGGTCAATTCATGTGTGAAAATGATTCCTCATGCTCCCTGAACTACTCTTTCACAATTTGAGCCCGTTGAATCTTGGCATTGTCGTCCTGGAATATGCCCATTGATGGGATAACCTGGTCATTCAGTACATTCAGGTACTCAGCTGACCTAATTTTATTGCTGCATAACGTTGCTGATCCTAGGACTGACCAATTGAAGCAACCCCAGATCATAACACTTAGGGGTGGGACAATGCGCGATGCATCGATCTGAATGTGTAAATACAACTGCATCGATCTGTAAGATTAGATTTGATAAGCATCGATTAATATCGCATTGTAAATGAATGTGCACATGTATTTATTTATTTTAAAAAAATATTCATTTCATTATTTAAAATATATATTTCTGAGACACTTTTAAAACTGTTTTGACCCGCTTCAATCCATGTTTCTGCTCCAACCCCCACGTAAGCGTGAGACGGACAGATCTGAGCAAAATGGCTAGCTGCGTGCTCGCTGAGTGCGACAAAAGAGACAGAAAGTTACGAATGTTCCGAACAGAAAATCAGTGGTTTGGAAGCATTTCGGGTTTAGAAAGAAGGAGGGTGTACTTTACAAAACCACTGCAATATGCAAGATCTGCCAAGTAGAAATCAGATACACAGGCAACACCACAAACATGATAAACCATTTGAGCCGACGACACACCATTGACGTGAAGGACAGCAAGCGGGTTAGCAAGCTAAACTCAGGAGTCATTGACACTTCCCCTGAGTTTCCTGGAGAAATGGCCAAACAGTTCTATTTTTTTGTAAAATTGTTTTTATTAGTTTTTATACACATACCATGTCCAGACAGTTAATTGTAAAGTGCTTTCTGATATTTAAATTTAAACCATTTTCTATTCAAAATCAAGTAGACGTTAGAGACAAAAAACAAAAATAGTAATTTTTATGAATTATTACTACGTTAACTGTCCGATTCACTTAATGAATGTCGTGGAACCTAGATACACCATACCATGCAGAAAACATTTTAGTGAAAAATGTATACCTGCTCTGTATGAAGAGGTGAAGAAAACTGTTCGACTCCTTGCAAAACGCTACAAGAGTAGCTTTAACTACGGACGGATGGGCATTTTTCCCCACCAAAGGTCTAGATCGTACTAAGATTTAGGAAGGTACTATGCATGACACTAGCCTATAGGCTATTTCATTTTTCTTGGCCCAGTTTAGTAATTGTTATACATTTTGCCATTTAAATTTTGTAAATAAAGGAAATGTATTAGGGTACCATGTCTGACACTGTTTGAAAAACAATAACCTAAATAGGGCAACTTTAGAAAATACACTGTTAGTCATGTTTATTGCTGCATTATTTGCTGCAGACAGCTGCAAAATGTATGGCATGCCTTAACAATAAACATAATTCTGTGAACTTGGCGTAAAGTTCTAACTGAATATTTAATTACTGCTGACTATCGGTATCAAATCACATTAGCATACCTATTACATTTTTTTAAAGTATCAAAATTAATCGAACCGAATTGTATCGAATCGAATCGTGGTCAAATGTAAGATGTTATGATGCATCGAACCTTTGCCTAAAGAATCGTAACCGAATCGAATCGTTATGGGATTGAATCGTCCCACCCCTAATAACACTGCTTCCAGAGGTTGTACAGTGGGCACTATGCATGACCAGGCAGTGTATATAGCCTATATGCCTATAACATTTATATGCGCTTGAGCTGCAGCAGTAGGGCTTATAAATATTGTGTTTAAATATAGCCTATACAGTCAATGATGCCTTGATTATAATTTGCAATATGCCTGCATATATTAACAAAATACACATACATGTTTCATTTTAAACATACGCAGTGTAATGTCGGGCATTACTTGTTCGAAATGGCGAGAACTCGATCCTGAATGCAATATCAAGAGGCCATCAATAATTACTCTTCTTCTTTTTTACTTAAATTATTCAATTGACTCAGACTAATGTTCATGGAGTCTAATCATATGCTTAGCTTTGTAAAATAACGGTTAACTCTTACGGTATTATTCTCCATGGGCAGACGGCTGGGCACCTGTACAGCATTTAAAAAATAGGTTTAGCAGTAGACGACGGCCTTGGCGGGATTTCGTGCTATCGGGGTTACCTATTCTTTCCTGAGAAGAATATCAATTGGTGCAAAAATCTCCACACCATGACAACCCAACAGCCACATGTTCCTCTGACGTTCAAGCAGAAAACACACAGCTTGTTGAACACACAGTCAGTCGTGTGCTTCATGGTTGCAGTGATGCTACAGTAGATAGTCTTTAGTTATATTGAAAACCAAATCACACCATATGAGAAGGTTAACAGTGCTTACATCTGACTTGTTTGAAAAATTTTAACTTTTAATATTGTGGATCAATTACTTGACATTATTAAAAAAGGATTTCTGCAAATATTCATCACTGATTACAGTACTAATATGTATAGTTGTGTGAACAAATAACCTTCAATCTATATTAATAAATAATTGACTATTCTTTGCAAAGGCTCTTGCCTTTCTGTAATTATTTTGTCATGTCTAACTGGATTCAGAAGGAAAAGAAGTGGAAAAGAAGATTATGCTTTATTAAATCTGTAACGCAAGGAAGAGGCGGAATTACCTACCAATTTAAATGGTCAATTTGAACAGACTTTTTAAAAAATGTATGTTTTCTTCTGCTTTAAGAAGGCCAACTGTTTTTTGTTTACACAAAGCCTTTTTCGCCTGCTTATCAAACCTCCCCAATTTGCAGGAATGTATTGATTTAGCAACAAAACAATTTGCCAAGTGACAGCTTGTTGTGGAAGGCCTTTAAGTGGAAAATAATTTCGGAAAAAAACATTTCAGGGGCTTCCTCCGACATGCAAATTGGCCCAGCTGTTTTTAGGCGTCTTTGTAAGCCTTGTGTGGGATTACTTTAATAGAATTGTCTATCACACGGTAATTGGTATTGCTTTCTTGATGAGAAATGTGACATTTTGAGTGATTCGTGTCCTTTTTGTTGTTGACTGCCTTTTGTGATTATTTCTGAATGCCACTGCTTTGATTTGGCAATCAAGTCAAGTCAATCAAGAAGGAGGATCCATGGCATTAATGGTGTTGTAGTGATTTTGATATAGGTATTGATTTTGATCCTTGGGAAATTGTAATGAAAGTGGGTAAAAATGTGCATTTATTATAACACAGCAGGCATTGACAATGCACACTATGACCTGTGTACAAGAGGCTACAGTGTGCATTCTACACCACATGTACAATACATTATGGGTGCTAATTGGTGAGACTGCTTTCAGTATATATATACTACACATACAGTATATTAATATGGCATCAAATAATTTTCTGATTAGCAAAGTTGTAGTGCAGTAGGGTGTATTGTGGGGCCTCCATTTTATTTATGAGTACCATGGGTCTACTGCATTTGTAACAACACGATGTGGCCTCATTCACCAATCACTCTATGAACAAATTTGTACTTAACACATTCTTTAAAACGTTTTTACAAACATTTTGGGATTAACTGATGTTTGCGTTCTGAGTTTCTGTTCTACCCAAGAAAGAATCCCAAATTCTTGGTCAATGGCAGAATGTTCATAAAAATATTTCAAAGAAATTCTTAAGGGCAAATTTGTTCATAGAATGGTTGGTGAATGAGGCCCATTGTTCATATTCAGTGGTTGAGTTGCTGTTCCTAATTTGGCTATACATAGTAGCTTAACTATGCAAATGTATATCTTTTCAGATAAAAATAAAATGAAGAAAGAAGAGGGAAATGCATACAAGCCTGATCTTTTGGGTAAATATACTTTTGCTCATACTGTTTCTACTAATATTTCAAGTCTTACCATAATTGGGAAAAGTAGTTTGCCCATGTGTATTTCAATGGTTTGCAGTGACTATTATTTTTACAATGTTAATTTTTAAATAGTGGTAATGTGGTGTGGTGTAGCCTCAGCTATGGGGAATGGCAAAATAGTATTTGGACAAGAATTCAAAGAAACTAGTGAACTGCTTAGTGAACAGACAGGCAGCTCAGGATGCATTTGTTTCTCTTCATCATCTCTTTATCATCCTCCAATGAGCTCCTCAACCCTTGCTCACTCTAGACTCATATGGAATGTGTCAGCTCCACTGAATTATGGGTAGTTTACACAAGTTATTTACGATGTATGTAACACATTTAACAGCTGTGACAACTTCAAGTTTTATAGCATGGAAATGCTAGAAATGGTACAACATATAAATATTTTTATCTGTGTATACAAATTTTTGATGACTACAAGTATTTTTTTAGCTAATGTACACAATGGTCCCTATTTTGGTGATCAAGCGCGCCTGCAGCTGTACGGCAGTACGCACTGTGCGTACCATAAGTGCTTGACCTTTTGTATTTTAAAAAAAATTGATGCGCACGTCAAGTTGCTTAAAAAAGATCAAGCGCTTATGGTGTGCCCTACAACAAATTAGCAAAAATGTTGCAACCGAAGTGTCAAAAGGAGTGGGGTGAGGCTAGTTCTGATCTTGGGTCAGTTTTATGTCAAATTAATTCTGTAAGTGTCATCGAAAACTGATCCCAGATCCGTGTCCTACAGTTTAACTTTTAAAATGAGATGATGCCTGTGACTGGCGATCACAGCTATCCGTTTTGTATTCTGACACCTGGTTGGTTGGTTGGAACTGCATCGACAAAAAGTGGGGAACTATTCAACACAAAAACCTGTTTGTCACAGCCGATCTCAAAGAAAATGATACGAAAACAGCTAAATTTATTCAAATCGTTTGCTCAAAAGAAGACAGCTAACGTTAACCAGGATAACAGTGATTAAGCCACAGAAGCAATTAAACCGGAATCTCTTCCGTCGACTGAAAAAACTGCCTCTGCTCACGTTAGCTCTCACGAGCCCCAGGTACCCGCATTAATGTTAGCATCCGCTAGCACCTCGCTAACGTTAGCAACAACAGATGTGTCAGATATAGGCAATATCAATGCAGAATACAGATAGTTTGTTGCTGGAGTATTTGAATAGAAACAGAATAATATCTAATAATACAGCATGTGATCCAGCTACATAAGAAAAGAAAGGAAGGGTGGGAAATAAAAAAAATTTTTTTAAAGATTGGTTTGTTTTGCAGTATTGTTAGCTTGTTTGGAGCAGATTAATAAATACTGTTCTGAAAAGGCACCAGAAATTAGCATTTAATTTCAGTGTTGTTTGTCAAAAATGTTTTTCCCAGGGGGGTGGCATGCCCCCGGACCCCCGGACCCCCGGACCCCCCTAGCACTCAAGTGTCTCCAAATAGTTTTTATAGGTTGATGTGCCGTTTTCTCACTTTTTGAGAACCTGCCCCTCAAAAGGTCTTTGCACAGCTCTGCCTGTGTGCATACCCTGAGAATAAATCATGCAGGCGCCCCTGTTGGTGACAACACAAGCACAAACGTGCAAGTGGAGTTGCTAGTTTAATCTTGCAAAATATTTTTTGCCTGTACCAGAGGTGATAGTTTTATGGTCTGCAGTAAAGCCGTTTGAATCAACATGGTGGTGGTAGAGACGAGTTTCCCCCTCATCAAAAATGTGAAGCGTCTTTGGGTACTTAGAAAAGCGCTATATAAAACCTATCAATTATTATTATTATTATAACATAGGTTGGGCAGCATGTCAATAGAAGCATTCAGCACTGTGCAAGTTTGGCGTTGAATAATGCATTTGCGTTTAAACCAACCCAAACCAGAGGGGTATACTACGAAGCGATATATGGGGAGAGATCCGTGCCACTTGAACCTGAATTTTCAAAACCTGAAATTTTGATGTTATTTAATTTTTTGTTATTGAATTCACCTCTTTGAAATTCAGGTTTTGAAATCCCAGGGTAAAAAAAATTCAGGTTTTGAAAACCCTTTTGCCCTTTTGCCACCCTTCCTGAGGAACCAGGGTTTGTGGAATCGCCCGTAGGCATGGAAATTGAATAAATGACAATGTAGACTATTGCATTTCAATCTGAATTCAATAGTGTTTATTGTACTGTTACACTTTATTATAATCATAATTATTATAGCTTATGGAGGGACAGTGGGCTTTTTTTTTACTAAAGGAATAAACAATAAAAGCACAATAAAACAAATACATAATAAAAGCAGAACTATAAGGCCGTGAATTTTTTTTTGTTTGTCGTTTTTTTAATAACCATGTTCTGCACTTTGTATTGTATAGGCTACCGCGTGATTGTGGCTGTAGGCCTACGGGAGCCGCTAGGCTATACTAAAATGTTATAATACCGACAAACATCCAAAAAATGCAACGCAAACTATATAAAATCGGTAAACATTAAAACAAGCTTAATGATGGTAAAAGTTATGGTGACATCTTTTTTTTCCAACTCCATTCTTGAGGTTGACAGATTATGATGCAGTAACAGCATAGCCTTTTTATTTTCTTTCATTTTTTGTTTTCAAAAACGGCATTTACCGGTAAGTCATCGATTTTCACGGAAAGAAGAAATTTTATGACAACATTAGAGATTTGAAAGATTTCCCCATTCCGAAAGCCCTTCCATGTGACCTGGGAGCTGCGTTGTGATTGGCCAGGAGGTTACATCCAGACTCACTTGCTCTGTCTGAGTAGCCCAGATGTTTCTCCTGAAACCTGAACCTGAATTTAAAACCTGAATTTTGCTACTTGAATTTTTTTTACCTGAATTTTCAAAACCTGAATTTTTTTTTACCCTGGGATTTCAAAACCATGCTGCACCGCTATAGGCTCGTTGTTGCAGACACCGCCCCTTTTATGGGAACGCGCACGTACCTTGATTAATAAAGCCCGTGTTCACTTAGCAAGTTGATAACCACATTCGTACTGGTTAAGCCAGATTGCGGTGTTTAGGCTTCCTGAAGACAGCTAACGCAAACCCTGGCTACGTTAAGCTTCCTTCGTAGTATAACCCCCAAGGGGATATTTCACAAAGCGGCATTACTGAGTTAGCTGGATAACTGCACTGAGTAAAACCCGGAACAGCTCTTTTTACTTCAGTCCATGTTCCAGATTTGGGAGGGTTCCAGGTTTTACAAAGTGCAGTTATCCAGCTAACTCAGTAATCCTGCTTTGTGAAATACCCCCAGGTTTTAACTCGAACGCTGGCGCATTGTGCTATTTTTGTGGTGTTATGAATGCGCCACACATATGTAGGAACACATAATACAGATGGGAGAAATATTTAGTTTATTTCTGTTTGACTACTTGAAATCCAAGCTGTCTTCAGGTATGCAGTCCAATGGCAGCTATTAAGGCAATACATCTGCATGGTAGTGTAAGCTACTTGAATGGGAGACACAAGGAAGGTGGTGTAAGATACACATTTGTTGCCAAGGGCGTTACTTTCTGTTGAACATTGGGGGGGACACAGGGCAGAACGCAGTGCCCTGAGATTTATGTTGGGGGTGGGCGCATGTTAGCCAATAGCGATGTCACCGTGCGTAGCCTATGCAAAGGCAAGGGTGTTACATGTAACAGGGCCATTTCTAGACTGCTTTGATTGGGGGGGCATGAAGAGATGTTGGTGGGGCACAAGGGTGGCACGAAGTAGCTGCGGTTCTGGGGGTCGGGGAGTCCTCTCCCAGAAAAGTTTTAGCCTTTTAAAACAAATTTCCTGCATTTCTACACAACCTCACACAGGGCATTTTCTAACATAAAATGTTTAATTTATGAACATTTTGAAGATAATTTTTTATTCAAAGCCCTAGATGAGATTTGATATGCTTATATAAAGCTATAAAGCATAGGCTAATCAGTACATTAGTGGATACGATAATTTTATTACATTTTAAACCCACCTCCACCCCCCCTTATCTTATAGGAGGACAACTTTATTTATGCCCAATAATACCAAATCATTATCTAATCTTATATGGAAACAAGTATATCAAAGATTAGAAGTTAGCCTACTACGCCTGAAAAGAAACACTGCTTTGCTACATTGTAGTTTGTTTGTCTAGTGTATCGCCTCAATAATGTAGCTAAATGGAGAAACATTGTTGCCCCGCCCACTGATTACCATATACAACCTCATACATGGGCTATAATACAGGCGCTTTTATGCATTTCTGTCGATGTAACATTTGGGGCGGACAGATAGGGCTTTCTCGGATATTGGGGGGGGGGGGGCGCCTATGTTTGTTGCAATTGTGGAGACTTACTCCATACGTTGAGCCCAGAACACAATGGCAATTTGCTTTTAATTGTGCATTTAGCAGGGCTAAGTCAATGATTGAATAAACCTTTGGAATGTTTCAGATGTTTGGATGGGTCAGGGGGTACATTACAATACAGCCCGCAGAAGGTAATTTTCGTGGTCTGCTACAATGGGGGAAATAAGTATTGGACACGTCAACAATTTTATTATCAAACCTATTTCCAATGTAGCTATTCACATGAGATTTTGACCAGACATTGGTATTAACTCAATAAAACTACACAGCTAAAGAAATTGTAATGTTCCAATTCTTTAAAAAAGTTATGTGCAATAAAGTGAAATGACACAGGAAAAAAGTATTGAACACGCTAAATTAAATGTATTTAATACTTGGTAGAAAAGCCATATTTTTTATATTTGGTTGCATATCCTTTGCATGCCATGACTTTATGATGTTTGTGACCCAACAACATCAAAAGGCTCTTGATATCTTATTTGCTGGTACTCTTACAAGCGATACTATAACAGCTCTGCATTTGAATGGATCTCTATGGGAATTGGGGGGTGAGACAAGATTTAGCTGTAAATTACACTGGAACAGTATAGAACACATGGTTGGCTAAGTGGCTCTAAGTCATCAAGGGTCTGATGTATTAAACAAGCCTTTAACCATCACTCTGCTGCCAGAAATACAGCAGATATGGAAGGATCACTTTAAGGGTTGTTTCTCCTGACAGATTTTCCTATTGAACTCTATGGAAAAATAAGTCAGGAGAAGTTATCCATCCATATCTACTGTATTTCTGGCAGTGTTCTGATGCAATATGGTTGCTTCACCCAGGCGGGTGTGACACATTGTGCGCACCCCCGCCCCCTGTGTGTTGTCATCTTTGATGGGCTCAAAGAGTTTCAAGTTTGACCGAATAGCCACCAGTTTCTCAACTATTTAATTGTCAAACTTATAAGAGCTTTCTCCTGATCTAGATTAAGGTGCTGTGCCATATGCCGCAGAAACCTGCTCTGGACCTGTTCAGCACATTTTACTTGTTTATTGTTTACAACAAGTCTTGAACTTGTTGTGTTTTAATCATTCTTCCTAAAATCCCATGATGTTAGGGTCTATATGACCCGAAATTACTTTGTTTCTATCTCATTTCAAATTGGTGATTGTCAAACACCTTATCCTAGAGAATTAGGAAATACATGTAAAAAATATGTTTGGAACTTTTTGACATATATTCACATGTAACATCACCTTAACATAATAGAATAGAATAGAATAGAATAGAATAACTTTTATTTCCCACTAGGGAACTTCAGTTGTAGCCCCAGCAACAACAAAAAAGACAGACAGTGGGGCAGACCCACAACACACAAACATATAAAACAAAAACATCCAACGGAATCATTACATCAATCAAGTGAATTAAAGTGCAATACAGCCATGATTAAAAATAGCCCCGCTGTCCCGAGATGTCCAGTGTCACCAAGCAGTCCAACACACAAACTCCGCCTCCACGACTCTCCTCAATACATGCAGCATATTGTATTTTTCAGTCAGTTCAGTCAGTTATCATTATTAATAGATAAGATCCAGAGCTGAAATTTGCTCAAACCTATTATTGTCTAATGAATTTATTACTAGATGTAAAACATATGGAAATTCCAAATATTTTAATTCCTTAATTTTAACCAAACGTGTCACAGAAGATCATCCGCAACACACTAAGGATTTCTTCAAATGAACTGTGAGATCATATAAACATTTTTTTTTCTGTCTTCTGATCCCTCAGATACTGCTGACCAAGGAGATGGAGTATATGCTGGAATTCTCATCCCTTGTTCCAACAAATATGTTGGATTCTGTGTGCATGGGGAATGTGAAATGAAGTATAGTGAGGCCTCTTGTCGGTAAGATTCACTTCCACTTGTTACAAGATTTTTAAGCATCTTCAGCCTTGTTGGTTAATTATTAAATAGTTACAGTTAAACACAGTCACACACAATTCCAGCATAATAACACAATCCATTATTATTTTTTCAATAGCACAACAGGATGATAGGATGCATAGCAAAACTAGTATAAATACTAGTATAAATCAGAGGAAGTTATATTGATGTTACAAATGCCCTTGTCAGGTCACATTTATTGTGGGCACCGAACTACAAACCAAATATGTTCTAGAAAAGGTACAAAGAAGGGAAACTTAATTGTTTCCTGTATGAAATAAAGGATATGAGGGTTCTCTTCAAGCTTAGTAAAAGAAGACTAAGTGTGATATTCGATTGACATTTTTTAATTCATGAGAGGCCAGCCAAATGAATGACTATAAGATTTTTCAGATTGAGTTGTGTTAGTAGAACGAGGGGCCATAGGTGGAAATTAAGAAAAGGCTAATTCTGCACAAATTCAGGAAGCAATTCTTTACAGAGTTGTCAAGCTTGGCAGGTCATGTAGCAGAGGCAGAATCTCTAGGGGTTTTCAGGTCAGGTTCAATTTTGGAGGTAAATGGGGAGGAAAAATGGGCCTAAATGGCCTGTTCTCATTATTATGTGTTCTTAAATGGTCTCTAACACTGTCAATTTTGCATGAACTTGGACTGAAGTTATAACTGAGTTATGCGGTCACAGAGGCACCTTGATGGTTTTTAATTGATTTCAATATTTCCCTTTCATATATTTCTCTTTCAGCCAAATATTCATTCATTTTGTTTGGACATGAACCTGTAAGCCTGTTATCTTCACTGTTTTTCAGAATGCTACACTCCCAAAAGAGATGTGTTAAAAACTACATATCGTGTTTTTTTTTACCACACCTCAGTGTCTAGCTTTCAGGACAACACATTTTGGGCTCTATTTTCCAGCTGGCACAGGGCATGTATAGAGCCATCACAGTCAATGGCGCAGCGCATGGCGCATTGGACGTAGAAATGCATTTTGCTATTTTCGGACCACAGACGGGAGCGCACAGCTCACAGTAGACTGCAGTGGAAGACGATAATGCTGTATCTATTTTGCATTGATATCGCAAAGAAAACGTATAATATCAATTTAATAATGCATTTGTTTCACGGAATGTCAAATCAATCACAAACCAAGTAGGGCTATACTTAATCATTCATGTTTTAGTCCTATTGTTTTCAATAGGATATGTAGTGCAGTGATTGCATCAGATTGCATAAGTCAACAAGTTGTCACGAAACTGTTAGGTTATATTGGAAAAAGTGTGCCTTTGTGTGGTAGCCTAGGATATTATAATAAAACAAAGCCAATCGTATACTGAAATAGCCCATGCAGAAACTAGCATATTTGTATTTTTATGTGACCAGTTAAACAAACAAATTATTCCACTTTGTGACATCATGCATTGATATTATTAGGGATGCACCGATACCATTTTTTTCAGACCGAGTACGAGTACGAGTACTCACTTTTGAGTACTCGCCGATACCGATACCGATACCATTTTTTGTGTGTTTTTTTAAGTATGAGTACTTTATAATAATACTGTATAATAATACCACAATAATGAGACGGCTGATTTTGAAGATACTGTGTTTATTTTCTCCTGTTGATGGAGCACAGTCTATCAATTTACTGATTATTTAAATCAAATGAGGTCCAATAAAAATAAATAAATAAACATAAATAATAACCAAAATAAAACTGTAGTCTTTTGTGCATCATTCTATTTATACTACTCGTGTCGAGTTTTGAGATGTTTTATCAAGTTACTAGTATTGAATGAACTAGCCTTCGTGCCACCTCTTGATATTTTCACTGAGCAGAGCTTGCATTTTGCTACAGTTTGGTCAGATTCGTCTACCTCAAAGTACTTCCAAACTTTCGCCATTTTGTCTTGATTTCTCGTGAAGGAGGGCGTGGCGTGAGCGTGAGCGTGAGCACGCAGGTCAGGATTAGGTGTTGCTAAGGTGATAGCATTAGCGTGCGGACGTTTGGACGTTGGTGTCATGGTTTCTCTGCCTGCTCTGTGTATATTGTCCACTTCCCTGGGGAGCGCTCATGTTGCGTCCCTTCTTTGTTTTCCTAGTCCGTTTCAGGTTTTGGTTTTCAGTTCAGTGTGTTCACCGGTCAGGGTTTCCTGGCAGTATTTAAACCACACGTCAGCATTATTTGACGCTTCCATATTGCCAATCTTTTTACGAAGATAGCCGGTATCCTTGGACCTTCGTCCTTTTCCAGCCCTGCTCTCTTCGTGTTTGGAAACTGTAAGCGTTATTTTGTTTTCATTTCTTTCACCATTTATCGGGCGTTATAGCCACGTACCGAGGGTGCAATTGTTTTCGCGTTGTCTTTCCTTTTACCATTATTGTTACTGCCCGTGTATTCAGGGCTATCTCTTTTTGCAAGAGAGTTTTTGGTTTCGGTTCTTTCATTGTTAGCTATAGGGGTTTTTTCGTTGTTATTGCATTGCATAAAGTGTTAAGAGTTTTTTCGCCTTTAGGGTTGTTTTCAGTTGTTAGCGGTATCTCTCCTGGGGTGGAGAGTTATATTTTGTTTGTTTATTATTAGTCCCTGTTTGCGGGGTTTCGCTCCCGCTTTGAGGTGTTCAGTGAGCATCCTCTGAAACCCCTACTGTCGCGTCTGGTCCTTCGTTCCCACGCTAGCCCTGACAGTTGGTATCGGTTTTGGAGTATCGGTACATTTTTACGAGTACGAGTACGAGTACATGAGCATGGTATCGGCCCCGATACCCGATACTGGTATCGGTATCGGTGCATCCCTAGATATTATGATCAAACATTTCTACTAATCAAACATTCAATCGTGCATTTGGACGACGTCATGCGTGAATAATAGAAAATCTGAAATATGAGTTAATCCATCTGTTCATGCTTGCCAAGGGTGTGTCTTTTTTCATAAGCACCATTTCCAAAACACTTTCAAAGTCATGAAGAATAACAGCAATAACTCATTATTTAAAGGCCATCCCCTAAAATAACAGGATTTATACATTCATTAAATGATTTTTCCACTGGCAACATTGCTGCCAGTCTTTTCTCAGTTTTCTTACAAGATATTTTTACAGTGCAAAACATAATCATAATTAGGACTGAGCCTAGCCTCGCCTAATATTTACGGTTTTGTAGCTTACAGT
This sequence comes from Ilyophis sp. 1 JC-2022, assembly GCA_022702515.1. Taxonomy (NCBI): domain Eukaryota; kingdom Metazoa; phylum Chordata; class Actinopteri; order Anguilliformes; family Synaphobranchidae; genus Ilyophis; species Ilyophis sp. 1 JC-2022. Next base: position 65,569,873 of record CM040403.1, on the reverse strand, counting down.
GAGTAGTCTACATCTTTTCAAACGGGTGTCATGGTTCGTGGCTTTTTATTTTCTTTTATTTTGTTCTAGTCCTGGTTTCCAGATTGTGAATCAATCAGATTTTTTCCACGTTCCGTTTCGGGGTTTGCCTTCCTCGTTATTATTTTCACCTGTGCTTCTACCTGCGGGGTATTTAAGTTCCTCACTTTCGCTTCCCCGGTGCTTGTTTGTTATTCGACATTGCATCAAGCCAGGTATAGCCAGGTACTAGCGACCTTGTGATATTAAACGTTGTTTATGTTTACGAGGGACTTTTCAGGTATAGGATTTATTCCTCCTGCAAGCGTTCTGCCCTATTTATTTCAGCCGTTGCTTTTCTCACAGAGACAGTTTTTCTTGTTTTGGTTTTTCACTTTTCCGGCTCTGAGCTTATGTAGCCGAAGGTGTTCTTTTCTTTGCTAGATTTCCTGTTCGAGCTCCAGTATTGAGCTCGGGAGATTTAGTTGGTATTTCACGCGTTCTCGAGTTTTCCCTATTTTAGTATTTGGCTGTTTAGCCACAAGGAATTTGTTTCCCGTTTTTTTATTTTTTATTGTTTTTCTCCTCTTTATTGGTACTCACTGTTGTGAGCTGACTTGTCCTTCCTTCGCGTTTGAATCTCCGCCACATAAAAACCCATTACAATGAGCTTCACTTTCCATTCATAATAAGCTACAAATAGCCTACTACAATACTACAAATATTAGAGTCCACATAAGAATCGCATTTATATCTTCTCATTACAGACAGGTGGAAGAAAAAGAATGGAATGCAGTAGCCTACCCCCAGGACCACAATGCAGTATAATAACAGCCATAAACAATTAAAAACAGAAATACATACAGGAACCAGCCTAACATGAAAAAAGACAATGCAAAGTAAATGCAAAGTATGCATTTTTCCTGCTTGGAGGATTTATATTAAAGTGAAATCGGATGGCATATGATCCACAAAAACGTTTTATTGGCTTTTGAACAAGTTATGAATGATCATGCATGCATTGCTTGGGAAAGCCCCGAAATGAGCAACTCGCCAGGGAATGACACACCCACACACCAGCTCTTCTCCAAGTTTGGCGCACGACGAGTCAAACGGGCTCAGGAGCGTGAAAATCCATGACGAAATTGCCACTTTGCCAGTGGGGCGGCTCACCACACGCCATGCATCAGCCGGAAAATAGAGCCCTTTGTGTTACTTTTCAACACAGTCTGTATAAAAAAAATCTCACTTTTAACATTTATAAAAAATTCACTGTTTGGTGAATTAGCTTAATCTCACACTGAAAGAATGAGAAAAATCCAACCTTTAATTGAAGTAAATTTCTAATTAATGAGAAAATAAGGAGAACACAAATAACCTCGCGATAAAAAGCGAGGAACTCGATATCCGAGCAAAACAAAAAAAATAAACAGTTTACACTTATCTAACTCCCGTTGTGGAGTGAACAAAAGACAGGAAGGAGAAAAATAAAAGAACCATAAACCTTAGGGCGAGAGCACTCGTAGGTTTGAGTGGGAAACAAAGAAACCAAAACCTCTGCTCTGAAATAAGAGAGTGAAAGAGTGCACTTTACTTTTTCTAAATTGTACGGCTAACAAGTTCCGTGTTGAGAAGCAAATCGGTCGATAGCACTGTCATGGATCGCGCTTTCCTTCCCTTATATCCGCGCTTAGTATTCCGTTTTTTCATATGCCTTTTAAATCTATCTGATTTTTCTGTGTTCTGCTACGCAAGCACACACAACTTCCTATACCTTTACCGGCTAGAATGTTACATGAAATAACATGGAAGCGATGAGAAAAGGAGGATGCGGGGTGTAAATAGTGAGTGAAAATGCAGGACAGGTGAACTCACTAATCACCGAGGCGAAAGCAAAACCACGCGGAGATAAGGAAAGGAAGGCACGATCCATGACAGAACCTTTACTATGCAAAACAATATATTTTGGATACCCTCAAACTTTCATGTTTCTGTAAAGCAGTAATTGGATATAATGTTTTCTACAGTAATTCATATTCTGTACTTTTCAAACAGGTAGGTTTAGGTTTGTGCCCACTTACAATGTGCCACCTATGGTGTCTCATTGCAATTCACATTGCAGTTTATTTTACTTGTCTCCATATTGCAACGGTACTTATGAGCATCACAAAAAAGCAACATACTTAACAATTTCCAATTACAATTCAGTCAGTTGGCCAAAGCAAGATACAGTGGTGTTCAAATAAATAGCAGTGCATTAAAAAAAAGTGAGTAAAGTGCAAATATGTTTTAATAGCTTTCAGTTCCATATTTCAAATGTAGTGGAAACATTACACGTTCAATTCCAAAGCATTAACAACTTTTATCAAGTCTGCGTTATTCATTTACAGGAAGCAAAGAAAAGGAATATTAATCTGTTCAAAAATATTTTGACATTTTTCTCTTCAAACTCCAACACTTACTGTATAAACTGAAGAAACTTTTCAAGATTTAACTTCACTTTAAATTACTGAACTAATATTTAGTTGCATAACCATTGCTTTTGATAACTGCTGCGCATCTGCATTGCATCGAGTCAACCAACTTCTGGCACCTAGAAACAGGTATTTCAGCCCAGGATGAACAAACTACATTCCACAGTTCCTGTGAATTTTTTGGTTTTGCTTCAGAAACTGCATTTTTAATGTCACCCCACAAGTTTTTAATGGGGTTGAGGTCGGGGGATTGAGCTGGCCACTCCATTACCTCAATCCTTTTTGTCTGGAACCAAGATTCCAGATTCGCTTACTCGTGTGTTTGGGGTCGTTGTCTTGTTGAAACACCCACTTCAGGGGCATTTCCTCTTCGGCATACGGCAACATAATCTCTTCAAGTATTTTGATGTATTCAAACTGATCCATGATCCCTGGTATACGATAAATAGGCCCAACACCATAGTGTCCCCATACCATGATTTTTGTGCCACCATGCTTCACTGTCTTCACAGTGTACTGTGGCTTGAATTCAGTACCCGGGGGTCGTCTGACGTACTGTCAACGACCACTCGACCCGAAAAGAACAATCTTACTCTCATCAGTCCACAGAATGTTACGCCATTTCCCTTTGGGCCAATCGATGTGTTTCTTGGCAAATTTTGACCGATTCTGCACATGCCATTTTTTTCAACAATGGTGCTTTACAGGGGCTTCTTGCTGATAGCTTAGCTTCGATCAAATGTCTTCTGACTGTAACAGCACTTACAGGTCATTTTCGATCATCTTTGATCTTTCTGGAGGTGATGATTGGCTGAATCTTTGCTATTCTGACTATTCTTCGATCCGTTTTAACAGTAGTTGCTCGTTTTCTTCCACGTGTTTCGGGTTTTTGTTGCCATTTTAAAGCATTTGAGATCTTTTTAGCTGAGCATCCTATAATTTGCTGCACTTCTTTATACGTTTTCCCCTCTCCAATCAACTTTTTAATCAAATTACGTTGTTCCTCCGAACAATGTTTGGAACGGCCCATTTTACTTAACAATTCAGAAGGAAATATATTTTATAACAATGTGTGAAACATTTGCTTCCCTTCTTTCTTAATAAAGGACAATTAATGACACCTGTTTTTTCACAGAACTAATTAATTCTCTAATTAAACTCCACACTGCTATTATTTTGAACACGCGCCTTTCAATGAATGAGTCAATTACTCAGAACAAGCAGCGTGCATGTCATTTTTCTATTACACTACTACATCTACAAGTAAATTATTTGCCATGCAGAAATATCACTCCTACTAATAACAGTGGTTCATCAGGTTACTGTGTTTTTTTGAACACCACTGTATAGGCAAAGTGACAATGAAGAAGGGGCACCATCAAGGTAGGTTACATGTAATGAGATGAATGGTCATACGTGTAACGGTCGTACATGTAATGGATGACCGATGTAGTGTACGATTTGAACCCCTTCGTGCAGACCCCCTAGTGGCCATGGCACAGACGCCATGAGATGGAGACATTAATTGCTCCTGCAACCAAACTATGAGTGGAAACAACTAAACTCAATGTTCAAGCTTTATCGGTACATGATTCATGACAACTCAGCCGAATATGGAGTTTTAAGTTCCACTATCGTCGCGTAGCTTGTCTACAATAGTGTCTATCTGTGAGTTCATAAAAATATTTTTTCACCACCAAAAATTCATCATATTCAATCCTAGCCACAAGATAAAGCCAACAGTAGCCCGAACATATACCAAAACAGCCAGGAAAAGCTTGGCTCACTCAATTGCAAAATAAACAAGTGAAATTGTTGTGTAATTATACCACGTCAGTCTCCTATCCTATGTGCTTATGAAATAAATATACAATCCTACCATAGGTTTTTCGCATAGAGATGTCCCTTTTTATTTAGTCTCTTGGACAATCCGTTTGAGAAATACACACCACTTTATAATGCTATTACACTATCTGAAATGTCTATGCATAAAACCCTGCATGCTGTACAAGACTGTCTCACGCATTCCAGTTCATTCTGGTTTGATTGAACTCTTTTATCCAATATAGGACATTATAACCTTCGCAATGATGTTTGCAATGTCTTATTGGATGCTTTGAATTATAAATTATAGCTGAGCATAACAGCATTTCCAGTTTTATTAGTTTAGCTTTACGCAAACAACTAGAGAAAACGTGTAATTGTTATTTTAAAGGTAGAGGTGTAATTGTTGTTTTCCTGCTATTTTCGCAAGTTTTTAATAATTTGGCCAACTCGTCAGCATGGGTAGAGAAACTCCTCGCCTTGCTTACAGGGATTTTTGGAGTGGCTCAGAAGAAGATACTATAGTATTGGTTCTATTGGACAATATGCCAATGAACGTGGCAGAGATTTTTTCTATATGTAAGTATTACTGCTTGTAATATTTTACATATGCATGTTAGTTTTTCCACTCCACCACTGTCTTGTAACATATGTTTGATACTGTTATTTTCACATTTTGATTGCATTTCACATACTGTAATGTAATCGTTCATAAGTGGCTCAGTCATGTTTTATGTTTGATTTACTGTGAAGCTACAACATTTGGTAGAATTTTCCTGATGGTGGAATATAATTTTATTGTAGTCTTATTGTACATAATATAGACTAGGGTGTATTAGTCAACAGTCAATGTTTTATTGAAGTACAGGAGTGAATTATTAGGCTACATATTTAGGTGTGTGTACCAGTGTGAATGTTTTCATCTTAAAGGGTAACACAGCACACTGGTTTAGCTAGACCCCACCCCCTTTTGAAATTCGAAAAATTCCTAAATCTGGGCGTGATAAGGTAATAATATAGAAGCTGAGCTCCAGGTATGAAACCACACCCCAGTAGTGTTGTACGATTATCGATAAAGACATATTATTGTCAATAACGTCTTTGACAATAATGACGATAATGTTTTTTTACATTTAGTATTTGGTACTATTGTCTCTCTCTCTCTCTCCCTCTCTCTCTCTCTCTCTCAAACATGCTAGCTCCAGCTACTGCCGAGCCCCAAGTAGCTAGCCGAGGCAGAAGCAAGCCTAATTTTGCCGCATAGCCACAACTATATATATATATATTTTTTTTTTATAAACTAGCTTGTTACTTGCTAAGATAGACTGAAAAACGAACTATAAAAAAACAACGGACTGTTTTAGTGCTTTGTTACCCTATAAACCATCATAAGGAACACATGTATATGCTTTATAATGGACAAAAATGTTAAATACATTTTAGAAAAGGTTTTGGATAGATTTTTGGACCCATAGATATCTTTCCCCTATACTGATGAAAATACAGTAATCCCCACTTGAAAATTATGCAAAAGTGAGTCATGAGTCAAAACTGTTTATTTGTTGTTCAATATATGATTATTTTATGATCAACAGCAGTGCACAATTTAGACATTTTGTATAGATTTGGAAACATGAAGGGACAACAGGGTACACTGCTTACAGGTCTATCTTGACAATCTTAGCGCTTGGTCTAAAACGCATGGTGCAAATGCATTTAGGGCGTGTCCAAGTCCACTTTTGCTAGTTAGACGGCGTGTTATTTGAACGCTAAGTACAGCACAAGGTGAAAATGGGCTGAGCTGAGTCTCATTAATTATAGGTGCCTTGGATGAAACACAAAATGTCATAAAAGCCACCTGCGTTTGCATCTTGGTGGATTGCTAATATGATGGCAGATAGTAAGACTGTGAAAACAGCGATCTACAGCTGGTGAAACAGACATGCTCGTTTACGTAGTTAAAGCATGCGAGCAAGGAATAGGCTATATGGATCAATATTATGAACAATATTATTTGGACTAACCATTATGACGTGTTTTGATATACACAGTAATAATTTTTCATTATTGTTGGTTTAACAATGGCACGGGTTCCTGGTCATTCCTGACCAAACTATTTCCCAGAAATATAATAACGGAAAAACAGGAAACTTTGATTAATTGATTAATAACATAAATAGCGTTATTTTGCCTTAATGATGACACTAAATACACTAAAGCTGTCAGGTTGGGAACCCATAGGTTTACGCATATTTTCCCTTGTTTAAAATTGTCCTGCTTATGGCAATATGACCAATGTGTTTTTACTGGTAGTTTAATGCCTTTAAACAAGCCCACTTCACTGCGGTTCCAGGGACAACATGCGTATATTCTGGTAGAGAAAATGTTTTATTTTAGGGAAAAATATTCATTCTCATTTCACAATGTAATCTTGATATTTGTATGCATGTGTGTGTGTAACAGACAGGAGGCTATACGCGCATTGTGTACACACATATGTAGATGCATATCACTATCTTAATATTGTGCAGTTAAAATAACATTGAAACAGCTGCGACATGACTTAAGACCAGGTTTGTGTAGGTTTTAGCACAAGTGCTTTCTGATGCCTCAAGATAGCAATACATAAAAAATTATCCTGGCCACTCCTCATCTTAAGACTTACCCACCCAGTTCACTTGCTATGGGTGCAAGTTCACTTGCTATTTAAACAACGTGAGGCTAAACGCTAAAACTGCGTCAGTCTGAAACTAGCAAAGACACTTGTGTTTGGGTTACCGCCGCTTAGCTTACCGCTGGGTGTAAGGAGTGTATGTTTTACATTTGTAGCTCTCTGTATTTTATTGCAAACTAAAGAACAACAACTTTGTTTTGCATGTTTGCCAAGATTTATTTGCAATTTTTTCACTTTATTTTGACCTAAATTATGAAAATCAACTAATCAATGTTAGTATTGTAAATGGTACAATGTGTTTTCATTTAAGCCACTTTCAAAATTCCTGTGATACTCACACCTGGAGTTATAAAGCCTAGATCACCCCATAAGTAGGTGAGAATTGACCAAATTTGGCATCTGCACAAAGGGGTTAACTGATTAATCGTTCAAAATTTGCCATGGTACTTATGAGCAACATACTTAACAATTTCCAATTACAATTCAGTCAGTTGGCCAAAGCAACTAAAACTCAATTTAACATAGTAAGCATCTACCACTGGAGCCAGATATAGGCAAAGCAACAAACAAAGAAGTGTCGCTACCAAGGTACATGTATCGACACCTGCAAAATAACGGATGAGAAGTTTTACAAAGGTTTGGACAAGTACCGTGTAGTCTCTTGGATGAGAAAAGGGCAGATTCTCCCGCCGTTGTGAAGGGATAACCTTCAGGACTGGTTGATTTCTGAAATGTGTCCCAAGAACCTCAGTTATCCAGGGTCACACCAATATTTTTGAGGCTGTTTTGAAGTCACAATGCTTCATAAGAGAAGGGTAAAATCTGCCTGTGTTAATACTATAACAGTGGCTTCTTCCCCTTCAACCCAGTATATTGCAAAGTTTCCCCTACCGATCCTTCTAAATGACCTTTGAACTTCACAAAGCAGTTTTCTGTGTCACCTTAACTGTCAAATATCTGCAGAACAAGGGGTTTATATGTTTATAATTAGCATAACATTTCAGGTGCAAATAATTTAACTCTCTAAGTATGTCACATGAAATAAACAGATGCACAGTTATGCATAGGCACCTAAGCCCCAAACAATCTGATTGCTATTTGCTAATTGCTGTTTTTCCAAGTTCTGAGAAAATTGCCATCCATGACAATGATTCCGCAACTCTAAAAACAGAGGTTTGGATATCAGTAGTTGCAATGTTGCAGAAGAACTGAAAGAGGCATTTTTGTCTGATTCCCCAGGTGTGATTCAGGGTACAAGGGTCCACAGTGTGACGAGATCCAGGATTTCAATATCCTGTACGTGGTGCCCAGCGGGCAAAAGCTCCACTATGTCCTCATCGCTGCCATCATCGGAGCCGTGCAGATTGCCATTATTGTCGCCGTTGTTATGTGCATCACAAGGTTGGTTCCAATTTATAATGTGTCTACTAATATTTACAGGGAGAACTTTTGCTACACATGTAAATATTATTGAGGTAAAAAGGCATGACTAACATTTTTACTCGCCATTTCTAACAAACCTGTGGGAGATGTTCCCAATGTATCTATCGTTCACTTCATTAAACTGATACAATAAGACAGCTTAACATAAGTAAAGTGAGCCATCTGAAGCATTACTCTGAGATTAAAGCTCCACCTATTTTTATCTCAGAGTAAATGTAGACAGTGTCTTCCTGGGTTGTTCAAATTCACTGATGGAAAATTAACTTCTGGTCTGTTTGGAGAAGCATATGGCAAAATGCTGTTATAGATAGCATTGTGATGGTGATTGTAACTTCGGTGGTCATCTGTTTTTCAAGGAGGATAAGGCAATCCTGTTTGTCATATTACACAATGGTGACTGCTTTTGCTATGTTCCTGTTTCCAGGGGTTTGTAAATATTGTAAATGGCCACTGTTTATTATTTTTGTTATTATTATTTTTCACCCTATTTCTGTTGTCTGCCTCCTGTTTGACTGCTCGCCATCCTTATAAGTGGTGCCAGCAGTGGGATGAGCCTGCAGGAGGCACTAAGACAGAACAATTTAAAATCAATAAATAAATAAATAAAAAGGGGGGTTGAACAGAAGATGACAGATTATGTGGCTAAGATCATCATTTAAAAATAACATGGCTGAAGGTTTGAAGGCACCCCCCACCCCCCCACCCCCCCAGAAGAGGGTGCTGCTGAGTTGAAGGACAAAGATGTACCAGTCCTTCATGCAGCACCAGCAGGCCCGGTGAGACACAGAAGCCGAGCGCCAGGAAAAAAGATGGGGCAATCTTCGATGCCAGTTTCAACAACTCCAGCAGCAGGTGAACTGGTAGGTTCACTCAGAAGTCTGGGAAGAGGAAGAGGGAGAAGAGGAGTGGGCGCACCAGGAAAGCAGGCGTACCCAATCACCTTGTGAGTCCCCAAGACAGTAGCCAGTGACGTTCAGGGAGCCAAAGCTGCAGAAATTGGAAGACTGAGTTGAACATTTTCTAGTCACCTTTGAATGCATTGCACGAGCATACAGGTGGCCAAGGCATGACTAGGCAATACGGCTTATCCCATTGTTAACAAGGGCAGCATCGTTGCGCCTATGTAACGATGGACTATGATGACACATTTAGACCAGGCAGTGAAAGAAGCCATCTTGTCGAAGTATGAGATCAACACTGAGACCTACAGACAGCAGTTCAGATCCACAGACATCCGACCAGGGGAGACACTGAAAGAGGTCTACGTTCAACTGAAGCTGCAGTACGAGAAGTGGATCCAACCCAGCCGGCACTCCAAGACGGAAATCGGTGAGATGATTATCCTGGAGCAGTACCTGTGGATGCTGAACCCAGAGCTGCAAGTATGGACAATCCAGAGAGCGCAATGGAGGCAGCGCAGCTGGCTGAGGCTTTCGCGGCGGCAAGGAAGGGTCAGAAGAATTACAACTTTGCCTGGACAAACAGCAGCTGGGGTAAGTCAGTTGGGGAAAGGCGGGAGTGGTCTAGGTCTAGGCCTGATAGTTCCACTAGAGCTTCTTCGCCCTCACATAGACCCAGCTCCCAGCCAACATTCACATAAGCCCCTCCCCAGGTCAATCCAATGCCATAACTGTAGAGAGGAAGGTCACTTAAAATACTCCTGCCCAGCTAGGAAGCCCAAAGCTGCCAATATGTGCTGAGTCATGTTCCCCAGCCTGAGTCAGGGAGGGAGGGAAAAGTGCAGAGCAGTTGGTTTCTGTGGTGGTCAATGGTCAGTGTTTAAATGCCTTAGTTGATACCGGAAGCTCTCAGGCAGGAGAGAGTACAGCAAGACTGGTGGAATATTGGCTCTGATATCACTGTTCGCTGCATCCATGGTGATGAGAAGGCATATTCTACTGCAGATGTGTATGTGGTTGTGCAGGGGCAGTCGTACTTTTTCAGAGTAGGAGTAGTAAAGGAGCTTCCATATGCTGTCGTTTTGGGTCAGGATATTCCCATCTTGTCAGAGATGGTTACCACAGGGAGGCCTAGCCCAGGAGGTGTGAGCAATCTGGCCATTACTAGGTCCAAGGCTAGGTGCAGAATCTAATCTCTTTGGGGAGCTGCCTTTTCCCCAAACCCCAGATCCTCCTAAGACCAGGAAGCAGAAAAGGCAGGAAAAGTTCAGAGGCACTGTGAGGCAGAGTAGTGAGGTAGACCTACCAAAGCCATCTCTACCAGTAATTTTTGACACCCTTGTGAACATTGCTCAGTTACAGGGAGAGGATGTTTCACTGAAATCATTGTTTGGAAAAGTCTGTACAGAGTTGAACAGTGAGGATTTGCTGAGAGGGGGGAGTTTTGTACAGAAAGGTGATGTACTCTACCCCAAACAGGGGGAGACAGAGCGCCTTGTGCTACCCAAGGCTTTGAGGCAGACAGTACTTGGAGTGGGTCACACAGTTCCATGGGCAGGGCATTTAGCAGTTCAGAAAACCTATGCACGCATTGCTGCTAGATTCTACTGGCCTAACATGTACACTGATGTCACTGCCTACTGCAAAAGCTGCCCGATTGTCAGATTACATCAGACAGAGGCCCTTCTTCTGCCCCATTACAGCCATTGCCACTGGTAGAGAAGATAGCCATGGACATTGTAGGTCCTTTGGAGAGGAGCAGGTCAGGCAATGAGTACATCCTGGTTATGTGCAATTATGCTACACGCTACCTAGAAGCATTCCCCCTCAGGCAGATAAAAGCCAAATACATTGCCGTTTCACTCATACAGTTCTTCTCTAGAGTAGACCTGAAACAGGTCTATCAGTTGCTAGGGATTAAGGCTATTAAGTCCACTCCTTACCACCCCCAAACTGACGGGCTGGTTGAACGTTTCAACTGCACCCTGAAGACCATGCTGCGGAAGTTCGTCAACGAGAACGGGATGGATTGGGACATGTGGCTGCCTTACCTCTTTTTTGCCTACAGAGAGGTTCCACAGGCTCACCCTTTGAACTCCTCTATGGACACCAGGTCAGAGGGGCCCTGAATGTCTTGAAGGAGTCTTGGGAAGGAGGAAAGCCAGAGAGCCAGAGCGTAGTGCCGTACATCCTCCAAATAAGGGAGAAACTGGAGGAGATGATAGCCCTGGCCCAAGAGAGCATGGAGGAACCCCGGGGTAAGCAGAAGACCTGGTATGACAGGAAGGCCAGGTCCCGCACGCTCACCCCAGGTCAAGAGGTCCTGTTGCTGCTCCCAAGCAGTGACATAGCGAAGTGGCAAGGGCCATATAAAGTCCACCAAAAGATGGGCCCTGTCACATATGAAATTTCAACACCTCACCGTCAAAATCCCTTCCAGACCTACCATTTCAACCTGCTGAAGGAGTGGAGGCCACGTTCAGAGCCGGTGAGCCAGCAGCTGTATGTCATATGAGCCATTAAGGAGGAGGCGGAGGCAGCTGTACAGTACTTTCCAACAGGCAGTGGGGCACTGCCAATAGACCTCACTCACCTGTCCACTCAGCAGCTGAGGGAGCTAAAGGCAAGGCTGGAGACAGACATCATCCAAGAAAAACTTGGGTACATACCCTGGTAAAACACCAAATCCACCTTAACCCTATTACTTTGGCCCATTGAGGGCAATTTTCGCCTAGTTTTTACTAGTGTCAATTAAGTGCCAGTATCTCAAAAACTTCACTGCACATCCACGGTTGAAAGTTTGAATGAAAGAAGAGGCTTGTACCATGCCAAATTTGCAACAGAATTTACTTATGTCAGAGTGGTCACATGCAGTTTATACAGAATACACATGAGAATACAAAAAAAAGTACAAAACGCCTTGTGTTTTTATAGTTTATCACTGAACATCTCAACTTCAAAGTAATGGAAGAAGCTAGGGCAATAATATGTTGTCCACTCTCGTATAAAATTTGGTAAATATATCTACAGGCTTTCCTTATCCATTGGTATTCTTTCCAAAACGGGGTCCAGGTGTCCCAAAAGATGTGCATATCTTTCTGTTCAGGAATGCCAATCATCAGAAAACTTAATTTTTCTTTTAAAATAGTTTTTGTTATATAAAATGTGAAGAAAATTTACCTACACGTTTTGTGTTTATGTGTATGAGGGTATTTTCTTACAAAGCGTGCCCGAAAGTTCCCAAATACCTCTCCGAAAAGGATTGCTTACCCTGATGTTATCCAACCAATCTGCTTTACATTTAAAATGGCACTGTACTTCAAAAGTATTTACCAGAGCCCTCTAAGCCAGCAGAATAACAGGTTTATCTATAACAAGCCTTCAACATTACTTTTTACAGCACAAGTAGTGAATTATACATCACTTTATTTGACAAACCTGTTTGTTACCACCTCCTACGACAGAGGTGTCAGGTGGGGGAGGGGTGTCTTCACTGTCCTCTCTGAAAAAGACTGATTCAAGTGCATTACTGAGTAGAATCACTAAAAAATGACAACACTAATTATCTCAAAAGGATATATTGCAAGTATTACAATTAAGTGGAAAAAATATATATATTATATATATATAGAAAATTCCCCGTTTGGTGAATTAGCTTAATCTCACACTGAAAAAATGAGAAAAATCCAACCTTTAATTGAAGTTAATTTATTATAATAAAACAAATGTCAAGAAAATAATTATTTTTAACAAAACCACGTGTGCCACAATTATTGGCACCCCTGCATTTATACACTGCTCAAAGAAATTAAGGGAACACTTAATCATCACAGTATAACACCAAGTCAATTAAACCAAACTAGTCATGCTGGATGATGTTGCAGGCAGCATAACATTCGCCACGGCGTCTCCAGACTCTTTCACGTCTGTCACATGAGCTCAGTGTGAACCTGCTCTCATCTGTGAAGAGAACGGGGCGCCAATGGCGAACCTGCCAATTCTGGTGTTCTCTGGCAAATGCCAATCGAGCTGTACAGTGCTGGGCTGTGAGCACAGGTCCCACTACAGGACGTCGGGCCCTCATGCCAGTTGGGTTGGAAACATGCACATGAGTAGCCCGCTGGAGGTCATTTTGTAGGGCTTTGGCAGTGCTCCTCCTGTTCCTCCTCGTACAAAGGAGCAGATACCGGCCCTGCCGCTGGGTTGTTGCCCTTCTACGGCCCTGTCCAGCTCTCCTCATGTAATGGCCCTTCTCCCGGTATCTCCTCCACGCTCTTGAGACTGTGCTGGGAGACACAGCAAACCTTCTTGCGACGGCATGTATGGATGTGCCATTCTGGAGGAGCTGGACTACCTGTGCAACCTGAATGGGCTGCAGGTACCGCCTCATGCTAACAGTAGTGACAAGGGCACTAGCCAAATGCAAAACTACAGACTTGCTGTTGCCTCTCCTGTCTATCTGTTGTCACTTTCATTTTCACCAAAGCAGGTGAAATTCATTCACATTCGTTTACGCTTCCTAACTGGACAGATCGATATCCCAGAAGTTCAATTGACTTGGTGTTATACTATGTTGATTAAGTGTTCCCTTAATTTCTTTGAGTGTATATAGAATAAAGTAATCATTTGTAATATTTGGTCGTATATCCTTTGCATGCCATGACTTCTTGATGTCTGTGACCCAACATCAAAAGACTCTTGATATCTTATTTTCAGGTACTCTTACAAGCGATACTATAACCTCTCTGCATTTGAATGGAAAACGGCCTATTATCCAGGCACCACTCTGCTTCCAGTTTAAAAAAAATATTTTGTGTGTGTGTGTGAGTAAATATCTTGGCTGATTGCTGTCATTTTTTAATGTATATCATTTGTAGGTATTGTGCAAAATGATTCCAGTCAAAAGCACTGCAAGTAAAAAATTAACTTTTTCTATAAACCTCATAGGAACTTTTTGTATTTTCTTGTAGTTATATAGTTTTCTGGATTAGGCTACTATATGGCCGCTCCAGGTGAGCGTTTTAAATATGGATTAGAAGCTAAGGAAATATGACAATTTGTGTGTTCTCAAGTTCTGACCATTCCGTGGTAAGTAGCCTATAGTAAAACATTGCATTTTAAATGGTAAAGTTTTCAAAAGGGTGACAAAGTTTATTTTTTTTAAAAGCAGAGGATTTTTTCCTCCTAAATTGATTGTCGATGTTCAGCCATCTATGGCCCTTATACAAAGGGTTAGGCTACTGATTTGGTTGAGCTAAGTGCACTGATGTAGCCTAGTGTAGTGGTATTGATCACCCAGTTCATCACTAGTAGGCTACTAGATAGTCAACGGTTCAGATTAAAATATCAATCATTCACGCAGTGCGTGATCTAGACTCAAATCGCCTGACAACAAACAAATACAGAAAAGGGCTTTAGCTAGACTTCTTACTGAATTTCAAGTGTAAAGAAGAAAAATATAGCCTGTAGGCTTATATTGATTGTATTTTTGTAGCCTATATAAAACATGAGGTTATAGCATATTAGGCCTGGCTACCTAAAATAGCCTACATTTATTGGGCTATTTTCATACAAAAGAAACCACGAATGTGCTTCATTTTATCAATATCATTATTACAGTTTTGAAATGATTTAATAACGGGCAGACTTTCATTAACTCTTTTACTTTATTCATAGTCACAGAATAGCTACATGGAAAATGTACAATATACAGTATGTAATTTTGATTAGAAATGCTTGAACTGCTTTGCTTTCGGTAACGTTACATTGGGTGCAGTAGACCTTCAGCCAGGTAGGCTATAGGTTCTGATAACTTAGTAAGATTGTAGGCTATTCTTTAAAACCAAAAAACAGTTCACCAGGCTATATTATTTTACTAATACTCCCGCCATTTGTTGCCAACTAATTTATTAGGCTACTGAATAGCCCGTAGCCTATGCAGAGAGTAGGCTAACTGATTTGGTTGACAATTGTGTAGGCTAGGCTACTGCGGTGCGGGTATTGATTTAACCAGTTCACCAGTAGCCTAGTAGTCAGCAGTTCATATCTAGGCTATAGTCAGTTCAGTAGGACTGAACTGTGGTAGAAGGACTAGTCTGTAGTCAGGACAGTTCGGTACAGTTCCTTTGAAAATCCGACCGTTCTCACTGAATTGTGATAGGCTTCCTCATGGCAACCAGCAAGTTTTCCTTTCATTATATATCTTGTTCATTCAGGCCCGCCTTTAGCTATAACGTTAGCTGATGCACACGCAAGCATATGAACGAATCATTGAGAGTGATGATCCGGTCCAACTCAGTTCACTTTAAATATTTGTTCAAAAAAATTTGTTCATTCACATACTGCCCAACACTAATGCGAGATTTCTTACTCCTCATTCTCTCTGAAGCTTCTACAGCGCACAGAAACCAGCACGTAGATATTAACCAGCCGTCAGCTACAAACGTTAACTGTTACCTATTTTTAAACTAAAAGTCCAACGCGAGTTTAGAATTTCCCGGATGGTTTAACATTTTTCTGAATCACAAGACATGTGGGCAAATCAACTCGAGAGAGAAAGGTGGATAACGTTATTTTTCTTAATATTTTGCCAGGTCAGTTCCACGTGACAGAAGTTCCACGTAACTGACCGAATAGCAACAATAACAACTGTAACCTTAACTTAGTCAGGCTAGCTACCATTACCGAGTGACAAAGCAAGAAATAATACAGCTACTATCTAACTTCGCTAATGAGATTAAAACAAATGTATTTTAACTTAGCTACTAACGTTACTCTTTTTAGACATGTCCACAATATTATCTGTAATGTTACTGAAGCTACAAGCGCCACACCGTGTGAACTATCAACTAATGTTAACTAGGTAGCATTACAAGCTCCACATGGAACCTATAACAGTGTCAAGCAATGTAACGTTAGGACAATTCATGTTAACGTTACATTAGTTCATCTTTAAAATAGCCAGATATTTCGGTGAATAGTTTTGGCTGAATGTAACCGACTAAATAAAACCCTACCGACACAACACAGTTGAAGAGTGATAGTTTATGATTACATTACATTACAGGCATTTAACAGACGCTCTTATCCAGTGCGACTTACACAACTTCTTATTACATCTTATTACATGTATCCATTCATACAGCTGGATATATACTGAAGCAATTCAGGTTAAGTACCTTGCTCAAGGGTACAAAGGCAGTGTCCTAACTGGGAATCGAACCTGCAACCTTTCGGTTACAAGTCCAGTTCCTTAACCATTATACTACACTGCCGACTATGATGATATTTTTAGCCAGTATAAGGTTAATATTAGCTCAGTTAATAGCCTAACTTACTTAACGTATAACGTTAGAGTTATTTTCAGTACAATGCAACGAAAATAATTATCTCTTAGCCAAGTTAAATAACGTTAGCTAACGTTATATCTTCCATTGCCATGTAGCGCGAGCCAGCTTGCTAACTTACCTTGGGTAAAAAAGAAACTTAAAACTGGAAGAGCCTGACATTGACAGATTAAGAATTGTAACGTTATGTGTCAGCCCTATTCGGACGGGATACGTTTTAAATTACGGGGGGAGGTGGAGTTAATGTAGCCTAATTATTACCGGAGGATCTTCGTTATTTTATTTTCGTTGTAACATACAATTTTTCCCAGAGTATAATTTCTTCCACTTCCGGGTCCGTTTCTTGACTGTAGCCACCCACTGAACTGTGTCGATATATGCTCTATTTTAGCCTGCAATCTACAAGTGGTTTGATAATTGAAACCAAGTTTCTGGGTGTGCACATCACAGAGGACCTTTCCTGGAACACCAACATCACATCACTGGCCAAGAAAGCTCAGCAGCGGCTCTATTTCCTCCGCAAACTGAAAAGAGCCAAAGCCCCAGTCCCCATCATGCGTTCATTCTACCGGGGCACCACTGAGAGCATCCTCACCAGCTGCATAATTGTGTGGTACGGGGCCTGTACTGCATCCTGCCGAAAGACCCTGCAGCGTATAGTGAGAGCAGCTGAGAAGGTCATTGGTGCCCCCCTCCCTTCTCTCCAGGACATTTATGACACACGCCTGGTCCGCAAAGCACTCTGCACTGCAGGCGACCCCACTCACCCCTCACACCGCTTCTTCAGTCTCCTGCCGTCTGGGAGGAGAATGAGGAGCCTTCGGGCAAGGACCAGCAGACTGAGGGACAGCTTTATCCACCAGGCGGTCAGGAAGCTGAACTCTCTTTCAGCTCTCCCCCCCTCCCTTCTCTGCCCCCTGCCCCCACAGACTCTGGACTACGACACCTTTAACCCCCCCCCATAAATCGCTGGCCCCCACTGACTCTGGATTATGACACTTTTGACAGACTATTGGCACCAGCCACTTTTATTTTATTTATTTTGATAAAATTGCTGCTATTTGCACTGTAACATTACATCCATACTTGCACTGCGTCCATTTGCACTATATGTATCTTAGTTTTAGATTTACTTGTATTTTATATTTTCACGCACTTTTAGATTTATATCTTTTTATATTGTGTATGTGTTTGTATTTTATGTTTATCTTTTTCTTTTATTGCACCGTGGATGATGAGAGGAACAAAATTTCAATCCTCTGTATGTCTTGTATATATAGTAGAGTTGACAATAAAATTGAACCTTGAACCTTGAATTGCCATGTATTTGTCCAATTAGCCTGTAAATAAACATTATTACCTAGTTCATACCACCAAACTATATATAATATAGTTTGGTGGTTCATACGCACACATTATGCTATGTAGGGTAGCACGAATGCTTAAAACTCATAGCCTATGTGCTTCGTCAGCTAACTTTGCACAGTGCACACTCTGGGAGTAAAGTTAACGTGCAGAACAGTTCTATGGGTTAACGTTAGCCGAGCAAGCACGATACGTTTCTAAGTTCAAAATGTCTCAACTAAAACCTTCATTATAGCTAAGTAGAATTTTGGACAGATTAGTTATCAACTTTTACTACAATATATCTGTTGCTGTTTGTCATGATTCAATCTGTTTTATTTCTAATGTGGTATGAAATTTGTCATATTATGTTATTATGTTATGATATTTAATGTTATTTGATCTATTGGGGTGTTCTCGAGGTACATTGATTGAACTTTCTAGCGGTAGCTATACATTTCTAATGAAGTGTAATCTTCAGTTATGTTTATTCAACGTTCAAGTGGATGTGTAACAATAGTTATGATGATTAAATTTTTTTAAAGAAATTGACACCTTCCGGTGAACAAATCCTGGGAATTAATAACAAAAAACTACGCTTTAAGTGTTAAGTTTGGCTTGGTCAAAAGCTGCAAAAGACCGGAAATTCAAATGAGCACCTCCAAGCCAAACTTCAGCTCTCTACACTATTAGGGATTTCCAGTAACGTTTTTTATATCTGACTGCTATACAGTTCTATACACTATACAGTTCTCTAGCTATGTTGGTCTACTGTATTTCAAACAACATGTACTCATCACTGTACCCTAACCCTAACCCTAACCCAGACCCAACAATGCAGACGACCTGAAGGCCGTTATCAAAGCAACCTGGGCTTCCATTACACCTCAGCAGTGCCACAGGCTGATCGCCTCTATGCCACGCCGCATTGATGCAGTAATTCATGCAAAAGGAGCCCCAACCAAGTATTGAGTGCATAGAAATGAACATACTTTTCAGAAGGCTGACATTTCTGTTTAAAATATCCTTTTTTATTGATCTTATGTAATATTATAATTTTCTGAGACACTGAATTTGGGTTTTCATTAGCTGTAAGCCATAATCATCAAAATGACAAGAAATAAAGGCTTGAAATATTTCACTCTATGTGTAATGAATCTATATAAATCACTTTCTGACATGAGTGACAAAAAATATTGAACTTTTTCACGATATTCAAATTTTTTGAGCTGCACCTGTAATCAGACAAAGATTTAGATCCACCTTTCAAAAGCTACCTACCAGTATTATCACGTTAGCTATCAATATTGGTAGGAAGCATAAGAGGAATAGAGAAATAGTCTACACAAAAATGCAGTAGGGAAATATTAAGCCTTTTTGTGCAGGTCACTATCATGGGTGGCAGCACATACTCTAAGAGTATGAATTAGGCTCTTTGAGAGAAGGTTTGAACCAATCTGCCCAGTGATGAGTACATGTTGTTTGAAATACAGTAGACCAACATAGCTACTGAACTGTATAGCAGTCAGATATAAAAAACGGAGTCCTGGAAATCCCTGATAGTGTAGAGAGCTGAAGTTTGGCTTGGTGGTGCTCATTTGAATTTCCTATCTTTTGCTGCTTTTGACCAAGCCAAACTTAACACTTAAAACATAGTTTTTTGTTATTAATTATATATTACGTTGATCTGTATATGACATGGAAAATGTAAGGTTTTTGAATGAATATTGCAGACCATTATGCATTATGCAATTTTTATGTTTGGGACTGGCCATTTATTTGTGCTAGAAGTAGAAAACAAGTGTCTTAAACAAATCTTTAGTATTAATCAAGAGCCTCTGGTTCAGATGGATACATGATGTCAGAATGGCATGAAAGGCATAATTAAGCAGCACTTCCATTGAAAGGCTTTTCATATATTTTATGTCTTCAATTTTTATTTCAGTCCTGGTGTTGAAACTATGATAAAGGCTACCTGTACTGTACAACTGCTGTAAATGCATTCATCGGGTTTACATAAATTAAGAGACTTTTTGTCCTTTTATTATACAGGAAATGTCCCAAAAACAACAGAGGACGTCGGCAAAAGCAAAATCTGGGACACTTCAAATCAGACACTTCTTCCAGGATGGTGTAGCTTGATTTTTTTTTGTCCTGTAATACATTTTCTTACCATGTGGAATACTTTTTTATTGTATGTTGTTTTTTGTCTCAATACAAAGAAGAATGAAGATATTTATTTCAGGGGCCTTACTTTTTTCTTTCCCCTCTCAGACATTTGAGGTGTCTGTTGGCTGTGAGCAACATTTCGAACAGCGACAGACTATTCGAAAGAAACCAATAAAAAAGCTCATTTTTCCTGCTTTTCTATTAATTTTTGGTACATTGTTAGAGAAATTTGGCATACAATCCTTGAATCCCACGATAACGTTCGAGACTTCTGTCTCTCATGGAATGTACTGTTTATTGAACTCTCAACAGCTTCACCGGATTTCTCTTTTTCATTTTATTTTTATGCCTTTTTTTTTGCAAATGATGTGCAGCTGAACACCAAATGCAGTTTTAAACAAATGCGGCATGAGCCAGCAAAGAAGACCTTTACAGTTTATCTTTGATATGGAATATGTTCAATGGAACACAAAGTGTTTCATTGGTTAATAATTTAAATGTTTTTTTAAATACTTCGCTTTTTAAAGTTTTAATGTTATTATTATGCCGATTGTTTTCTATTATAATTTCTGCATATGGCATGACTTGTGAAACTGTGTTCGGTGATGTAGTTTTATCAGAATGAAATGCTTTGTGTTCTGAACAGTTGTGTAACTTCAAACTGAGCACTACCGTTAATGGATTCCACCACCATTTGATTATCTGAATAGGCCTTGGAACCCCCAGAAGCTGTTTTGAGAATGATGGGGAAAAAAACATAATAATAGTAATAATAATAATAAAGTGAGCAATTTGTCTGTAGAAAAATGAAGTGGAATATTCAAACAGAGATATCCAGTTTTTTTTTTTTAGAGATGGAGTGTTTATCTCTAGCAATGAGTGCTGCACTGTTGTTAATGTAACAAAATTCTACACATAATAGTGAAGAAAATCTAAAAACAATACTTTCGGCTGCTGAATGACTCATTCGGTTAAGGCACCATGCTGTGGTACATGGTTGAACCTCACACTCTCAGATCGATTCCAGACCATGTCATTGCTGACTATGGTCGGTAGCTCCGCAGGGCAACGCACAATTAGCATCTGTGTTGCCCAGGGCATGGGAGGGTTCAGTCGAACAGGGTTCATGTCAAATATGAAAGGTCCCTCCTCTGACACCGCTCTGTTAGCTGCTGTCGAACACAGGAAAAGAAGTAGGACTACACGTGTTTCAGAGCAGAACCGTGGATGTCCCAGCTCTCCCGAATTGGCAGGGTGGTTCCCGCATGGAACGCGGTTGCAGACAGTTGGATAGTCCAGATTGGGGTGGAAATTGGATATATACAGCCCCGAGTTGGGTAGCAAATTTATATTAAAATAACAATACTATTGTCTTTGTCCATGAACCTTTTAACTGACTTATAAGCAGATATCCAGGAGCAAATAAGTCTGAGACATTTGCCTGAGAATAGTACATCTATGTTTGAAAATAAAACAAATGAAATTACAATCCCACATTCACAAATGGAAATGTTACTAATCATTTGCCCATCAATATACATTCTGTTGTTTTTAAATAACAGAAAACAAATGTTTTGAGTGTGTGGCTGTTTTGGTTATTATCTATTTTAACTTTGGACCTCAACAAGATGTTTTAATGAACTCAGACATTTTACAACTAAAACACGGAGGAAAGAGCACAGTTGCTATCTTATAACAATAGTGTCCAAAGCCAAGAGCTCAGCTGGCAGATAAAGGGATAATGTCGAACATTTGACTGGTGGGGCCTGCAGGATAGGTCTTAGATTGAATCTGGGTGTGGTGATCTACATGTTGTTAGCTGTTCAGAGGTGATTTAATGTGAGTAGAATGTGTTTGTTTGACATGTCATTACACTGCATGTAGGACTTTATAGTGTGCCTTTTTGTCTCAAACAATAAAAAATAAAACATGAAAGTGTTTTTTTAATGAATATAATGCATTCCCATTATTTACATTTCAAAGACAACATTGGCATTATTATAATATATATATATATATATATTTGTTTTTTTTTACAAATGCCTCTTGAATCATCTCAAATTATATACCATTTCAATATGGAAAAATTATTGCTAAAGTATATAATATGGAAGTGCACTTCAAATGACATTTTTTAACCAAATGTCTGCCATTGAGATATGCAAGTACAGTCAGATCCATAAGTATTTGGACAGTGACACAATTTTTGTTGTTTTGGCTCTGTACTACAGCGCATTGAATTTTAAATGGAACAGTGACTATGAGTTAAAAAGTGAAGACCTTCAGCTTTAATTTGAGGGTTTTTACGTCCATATCGGGTGAACTGTGTAGCAATTGTTGCCATTTTTATACATGGTCCCCCTCATTTTAGGGGACCAAAAGTATTTGGACAAATTAACATAAACTGTAATAAAGGTATCATATTTTATATTTGGTTGCATATCCTTTGCATGTCATGACTTCCTGATGTCTGTGACCCAACAACATCAAAAGACTCTTGATATCTTATTTTCAGGTACTCTTAAAAGCGATACTATAATCTCTGCATTTGAATGGATCCCTATGGGAATTGGGGGGTGGGACTAGATTAAGCTGTAAATGACACAGGAACAGTAAGGAACACATGGTTGGCTAAATGTCTGTAAGTCGTGTCTGAGGTATCAAACGAGCCTCAAACCATCACTCTGCCGACAATTATGCAGTAGATATGGATGGATCACTTTAAGGATTGTTTCTTCTTACTTATTTTCCTATTGAACTCTAGAGAAAAAGGAGTCAGGAGAAACAACCCTTTAAGTGATCCATCCATATCTACTGCATATTTGCCAGCAGAGTGATAGTTTGAGGTTCGTTTGATATCTCAGACCCTTGATGACTTACAGCCATTTAACCAAGCATGTGTTCCATACTGTTCCCATATAATTTACAGCTTAATCTAGTTCCACCCTCCAATTTTTATATAGATCCATTCAAATGCAGAGAGATTATAGTATCACTTCTAAGAGTACCTGGAAATAATATATCAGGAGTCTTTTGATGTTGTTGGGTCACAGGCATCAGTAAGTCATGATATGCAAAGGATATGCAACCAAATATTAAATATGATAACTTTATTATAGTTTATGTTAATGTGTCCAATTACTTTTGGTCCTCTAAAATGGGGGGGACTATGTATAGAAATAGCTACAATTGCTACGCCGTTCATCTGATATGGACGTAAAAACCCTCAAATTTAAGATGAAAGTCTGCACTTTAACCTCATAGTCACTGTTCTATTTCAAATGCAATGTGCTGGAGTACAGAGCCAAAACAAAAATTGTTTCACTGTCCAAATGCATACTGCATCTTGGGGTACTGAACTGTCTAATTATAGACCTATTTCTAACTTCACATCTTTAGCAAATATCCTTGAGAAATGGGTAGCTCAACAGCTTTCTTCTTTTTTACAGGCTAACGACATGTATGAGAGGTTTCAATCTGGGTTTAGGAAGCACCAGGGCCATAGAGAGAGTTGCGTCACTCCAATGGACTAATTATTTTAGAGTGATGGCGGATCGTGGAGTCTCCATAGTTCCAAACGTTGGTAGTAACGCCGTAGAGTAGCAGTGCTTTTGACTGTAGCCGACTGTTTTGACTGCACTTTACAAAATGAAAAAGTTAGAATCAACATAATTTTTGATACTTATCTCATTAGTACATTTGAACTGAATTAACGATGTGAGTTAAAGCATGTTAGCTTACTATTTGCAGGTTGGTATTATAGTTATTGTAATGTGTTCGGAGGGCAGCATTGCAAACCGTAACCGTAACCCTAACCATAACCTCGCTGCTTGGATGGTTGAGACAACCTAGTTCATGAATGGTATTATATTTCAAAAAATATAATACCAACCTGCTTATTATTTTCATTATAATTCCACTCAAAAACAACATTAACCTTATTGAACAGATCAAGGCGCAACTAATTAAGTCTTTCATTGTGGCTGGTCAAATTTTTTTTTGAATCTGAACTTATTTGAATATAAAGTTGAAAATTTGGATGAGGTATATGTCATTTTGACGTATACTTCTACCACTTCCTCATTTTTGAAAGACTACAGTGTTTTCAAGTGGGCGTGGGAAGAATTGCTTTCGCCCCCTCTCTATCAGACCGCTCCACCTCATAATCGACTTCCCCCACTCATGGTGTGAACACGAAGGGTCCTTGCCACTTGGCGAGTAATTTTGTGTTGGAAGTTGGTAGTAATACCAGGACTTTATCTCCCGGTGAAAATTGCTGTAATTTAGTTCCTTTATTGTAGTGCCTCTGCTGACGTTCCTGAGCCTCGAGTAAATTCTCCCGTGACAATCTCCCCAGTGTATGGAGTTTTGCTCGCAGGTCCATAACGTATTGAATTTCGTTTTTACTGGGACTTGGACCCTCCTCCCAGCTTTCTTTAACTAGGTCCAAGATACCCTGTGGTTGTCTACCGAATAGCAATTCAAAGGGAGAAAATCCTGTGGAGGCCTGGGGAACCTCTCGCACTGCGAACAATAGAGGAACTAACCACTTATCCCAATTTCAGCTGTCATCGTGTACGAACTTCCGAATCATAGATTTCAAAGTCCTATTAAAACGCTCAACGAGCCCATCCGTTTGTGGATGGTACACGCTTGTCTTAATGGACTGAACACCCAATAATTCATACAGTTCGCGTAATGTGCGTGACATAAATGAAGTGCCTTGATCAGTCAGAATCTCTTTCGGGATTCCAACTCGGGAGATTATCTGAAACAATGCCTGCGTAACACTCTTGGCAGAGATATTGCGTAACGGCACTGCTTTGGGATACCGGGTTGCATAATCCACCAGAACTAATACAAATCGGGATCCCTGAGTGCTCCTGTCAAATGGTCCAATGAGGTCCATGCCCACTCTATCAAAAGGGTCCTCAATTAATGGGAGAGGGCGCAACGGCGGGGGAATTCACTAGTTGACAGTCTGGACAGGACGCACACCACCTACGTACGTCCGCCCAAATGCCCGGCCAATAGAAACGGGCCATTATCCGGTCTAGTGTTTTTTCATACCCTAAATGACCAGCCATGGGGTTGTAATGGTACTTTTAGGTACCAACAACTGGGTCGTCTCTTCACCTGTCTGAGTTTCATGACTCACTCTGTACAACCTCTGTACAACCTATCCTTAATAATCACAAAATATGGGTGAGAGCGTGCAGCGTCAGGGCGCACCAGCTGACGATCGACATACATCACCTGGTCAAAGGTGAAGCGTAGGGTATCGTCCCGAGACTGAGCGAGTGGGAAATCCTCCACGGGGTAGAACACTGGCACCTGGGGAGTCCCACGCCCCCCTACCATAATGCTATTATTGCATTTTTACAACAAAATATACCCCAGTGGTTTCCTTCTGTCCAAGGCCGCACCATAAAAATAGAAAGAGCCCATCGGCTGTACTCCAAGGCTCAAAACAAAAATCGACCACGTACTCTGATCTTTTGCCTGCTTTGGTACGGAGACAGACAAATTATTTTGCAAGCTGCTCATAATCTCTTCTATTCCACGGATCTGAAACACTAATGTTGTTCCCGGACTACAGCAACATGACGACACAGCAAAGGGCATCATTCACCCCTGTGAGAAAGCAGCTAATCGCCGCTGGACTTCGCCCACTCATTATTTACCCTGCCACCATGAAGGTTTCGCATGGCGGTACCATTCACCTTTTCACAGCACCAGACGAAGTGGAACAATGGATCGCCAAAACCCTTCTCTTCACGCCTTGGGACACAACTCGACACACCACACAAGTGGCTCCTTCAACCTCCCCAGAAACTTTGGACCCTGTGATGGATGTCTCCGTTTGAAAAGCTAATGTTAGCTCTGGAGCTATTTGAAATCTTGGTATCCAGCTGCCCAGTTTTGGCTAACCCACATGAGACAGTGAACTAAATTAAACACCAGATACCATGGACGGTAAACCCTCCTGTTTTCTTGGTGTCCCTTCTGCTAAGATGTGGAAGTGTCTATAAAACAAATCCATTCGACCTGTTAGACATACAGCATGCTAGATAATTACGATATTACAGAGGTAGAAGAAGTACACAAATTCCTTACTTACGTAAAAGTGCAAATACCCACATAAAAAAATATACCGCTTGGAAATGTATACTTAAGTCAAAGTATATAAGTGCATGCTCTTAAATGTACTTAAGTATCAAAAGTAAAAGTAGTCATCCGAGGCAAGGTATTTCGGGATATAGGTAATACATTATGATGTCATGAACAACATTTGAAAATAGAATGTTATAGTCATCTACGTCAGTGGTTCTCAAACTCGGTCCTGGGGGACCACTGTATGCTGGTTTTCGTTCCAACCACAATTGCAATCCCGGAATTTTAACAAGCTGTCAATTGTTCTTTAATTAGGTGTTTGTCATATTAAAGGGATTATTTTCCCTCTTAAACCACATTATGCTAGCAATAGCCATGCATGTCATAAATAATAAAAGTCCAATATTCTCATTGTGCTATATTGCAAATAATTACAAAAAGAGGGGCAAAACATATATATTTTAACTGATATAACTGATCAAATTAAAGACTGAGGTGAATCAATAGGCTCTTAATTGGTGAAATTGTGGACATATGGCCACTAAAACTAACCATTTGATAAATGAAGAAAAGACAAAGAAAAATGAGGGAACTTAAAAACACATGTGATCAACTACCTAAATAGGAGCAGGGGCGTCACCAGAGATATATGTTATACATGCACCCCCAGGATAATTTTTTTCAAAAAAGCTGTCACAAAATGGTTGGACCCCATGAGTTTTGAGAGCAGAAATAAGCCTAAAATCAATAAATAATTTAGTTGTTGCAAAGAATTTTCTTTAAATTGCTTTGATATATAGCAATAGGGTTGGGCTGATGTACAATCGAACTATCGATGAGCTATCGAACAAGCCCCAAACCATCACTCTGTTGCCAGATATAAATGGACTGCACTTATATAGCGCCTTTATCCAAAGCGCTTTACAATGGCCTCTCACTCACCCGTTCACACACACATTCACACACCAATGGCAGCAGCCACCATGCAAGGCGTTAGCCTGCTCATTGGGAGCAATTTGGGGTTCAGTGTCTTGCCCAAGGACACTTCGACATGTGGACAGGAGGAGCCGGGGATCGAACCGTCAACCCTGCGATCAGCGGATGACCCGCTCTACCTCCTGAGCCACAGCCGCCCAGATATGAAGTAGATGTGGATGGATCACTGCAAGGGTTATTTCTCCTGACTAATTTTCCTATAGAACTCTATGGGGGGAAAAGTCAGGAGAAACAACCCTTAAAGGGATCCATCCACATCTACTCCATATCTGGGCGCAGAGTACTGATTTGGGGCTCGTTTGATACGTCAGACCCTTGATGACTTACAGCCATTTAGCCAGTCATGTGTTCCATACATTTAGGTTGTAAAGTTAACCCCACGCTAATCTTGCGATGGCAAGTTTTTTAAACAGTCATTGCACAAAACTCCTATCAGATTGCATGTAGCTAGCTAGCTAGATTACATTACACAGGGGTAGGTCCGTACATTGATAGGAACTAGGAAGTACAACACTGAGCTAAAATAAGGAGAGCACTCCATGCAATCTGAATTATCATTTTCATTTAGGTGTCTTATCTACTAGCTAGCTAGCTGAACAAATAAAAGATTTCATAGGAGACATCGGTATCAGTGAGAATAGCTGTCAAATTAATTTAATTGGCTACAATACTTCACATGGTTGAGTTTGTTTTACATAATCTTTTCCATGAGGGGCGAAAGAGTTATGTAGCTACTGTGTACGGACCTAATGTAATCTAGCTAGCTAGCTACATGCAATCTGATAGGAGTTTTGTGCAATGACTGTTTAAAAAACTTGCCATCGCAAGATTAGCGTGGGGTTAACTTTACAACCTAAATAAACTCAAAACTCGGTTGTTTTAATTAAATGTACCACGAATCCACTTCTTAAAGATAATGTGCAATTTTGGCCACTTGTTCTAAAAGTGGCGCTGATGAGCCGAAAACACAAACCGCCGTGTTATGTAGCACCAAAGAAGAAGAAGTTTAGCTTGCGAATTGCAAGTTAAGCGAGCGTGAATCGACACGGTGGAAAAACAGCGGAATATTTGTCTCAAAATTCTGTCCGTAAATCCAAGCAGATCAAGCGTGTCCTTCGATCGGCAAATGTAGATTCGCCAGTTCGCAAGCCAAGCTTTTGATTTGTACATGTGAACATTGGAAACATATCTGTAAATGTTGTTTGCATTTGTGAATATAATTTTTGCATTCATCCAAATGATGATTTACGAAACACAAGTTGAGAGGTGTTTGTGTGTGGATGGAAAACACATACTTGTGGATTATTTTTACGAAACACAAATTGAGAGTTGTGTGTGTGTGGATGGTAAATACAATTGTGGATTATATCTACGAACACAAATTAAGAGGTGTGTGTGTGTGGATGGTAAATACAATTGTGGATTATACTTTTGTGCTTGTTTATTTTTGATAGAAATCTACCTCCATACTTTCCCCCTGTGCTGGCGGTAGATCACAATGACCACTAGATGGCAATGTGTGGAATATTTCATATTAAATGGCTTTTTGCAAAAAGAACACTTTCAGACTGGAGATGGCGACAAGCTCCCAGGTGACAGGTGGTTGTAAAAGAGAAAGTAGTGTTTGGGAACATTTCAGTTCAAATTATTTTCAAGCTTACTTGAATAGAGTTGGCTAGCTGTCTGAATGTGTGTTTACAATGTTAGCTTCCTACATTTTTTAATGTCAGAGAATGAGTTTTTATAAAAAATAGTATTGTGATGTAAGCCAGCAGTGCATTGTGGGATTTGCACATGGAAGCGGTGGCAGTAGTAACTAATAACGTAAATGTTACTGTGTGTTAGCACTTGTTGTTGTGTTTTGGTTTCATTGTTCTAGTAACAAAACTAACGAAAACTCGGCAAAATGGCAATAGCTTGCTGTGTTTTCAACTGTCACAACTGCAGTCATGACCGCACGGCATATACATACATATTATATGACAATGAGTAGAGTGGAAAACCACAAGTGGAAACCACTAATGGAAAAAAAAGTGTACCTAATAGAGTGTAATGTTGTGTAATATGCAATAAACGATGAATACAATTCTGAATGTATTTAGCAAAAAAAAAAAAAGACTTGCATGAAATGTCCAAAACGGATAATATAATTTGTTTGAGGTAGTGCAATGAAGTTCACAGTGCAACTGGTAGTACCGTACAGTGGCAGTGATACATTCCAGTAATATATCCTATTCAAGTAATTTAATCAAACACTATTGCACACATAAATCCCTGTGGGATAAGGTGAAAAGCACAAAGTAAACAATAAGTAAAAAGTAATAGAACCAAGTGCTAAAAATGCCCAAAAACTTAAGTGCTTCAGTAGGCGTATGTGGTCAGTCTTTCTTTAAGGCTTCAACGTCGGTTACAGTTCTGTTCCACTCTTTTGTTTGCATGTGTGACAAAACCAGGGGTCATTTGCAGCAGGTGCATGAGTGAGTCCAACACAACCAAGGTGGCTAACGTTAACCTTAAGCTGATGGTACATGGGCAATATTTTCAAGGAATATTGGCAGCAGAACACAGCCCTGATTCAGATATTGCTAAAGGAACAAAAAGACCCACTTGATTGCAGTAGCTACCTACCGACCTCGCTCATATCAACAGAGTTAAAATGATATGCTAAAGTGCTAGCACGCCGCCTTGAACCCTGGATGGATAAACTTATTCGTCAGGATTTATAAAGGGAAGGTCAGCTTCCAACAATATCAGAAGCCTCATTCACATAATTAAACAATCAGAAAAAATTGAAAATACTGCTGCACTATTTTCTCTGGATGCTTACAAAGCTTTCGATAGAGTAGATTGGGACTACTTATGGTCAGTATTAGAAAACTTTGGTATTGGTTCTGGCTTTATTAAAATGATCAAGGTTCTTAATACATCCATCCCCTCTAGTCATCGTTCAAACAAATTCTACTCTCTCCAAACCTTTCCACCTTTACCGGGGGTCGAGACAGGGTTGCCCATTTTCGCCTGCTCTGTTTGCCCTATCAGTAGAACCCTGGCTCAAATAATTAGGCAAGATTCCCAAATATCCCCCATTAAAATGAAAGACTTTACACATAAAATCAGCCTTTTTGCTGATGACATACTGCTGTACTTCTCCAAAACACAGAAATATAATACTGTAATGTCTTCACTGAACCATGAAATAAAGCACTGAGAATGGATGTAGTTTCATGTGTGAATTCAACAACTAGCCCTTGTGTTGGTTGCTACACAAAAAAACTGCGAATGCACGCTACAAAACAAACCCCCTTGCACTCCTCTCCAGCCTGTGACAACATAGAAGCTAACTAGCGAACTTCTGCGAGAATCCATTTATCACGAAACTAAAAATACTCTAGATAATAGCGCTCCATACTGTTGATGATGATGATGATAATAACAATAATAATTTTTATTATATATTTTTAAAAATACTTACATATCCAAAAACATTCGTATATAAATGTATCAAATAATCGTAATCGATTGTCCAGCGCAATTACACCATACAGCAACTCACATACGCGTAAAAAGAAAAGCTAGCCTATGACGCACATACAGCTAACAAACGCGCTACACATAGCTAAATATCATCTTGTTAGGCTAAAAACTTACGTACAGCAATCCGGTCCATCCCTTCCCGAATGCGCATACCACTATCGCCCTATGGGCTGTCGTTACGCGTGGATACAGCGACGTTCCCAGTCGCTCGAATATGACATATTTGACTTTGTTTTAAAGAGCAGGAAACGTGTTTTACGTTAGATCATTCCTGAAGCAGTCTAGTAATGTTTTTACACAATGGTAGTAACATAGTACAAACACGAATGCGATGGGTACGCACTGTGGAAATGGAGATTTTGCTGGTCAATGGATAAACGGATTACGAAAAAACGTTCAGGATTCTTCAGAAAAGAGTTATAACTGCATAACCAGGTATCATATTTGATTGATTAAACATGTTTATCAAGAGATTTTGTAGAAAATAAAATATTTTTATACAAAACCGGAAGTACATTGGTTGTATGCATAGTGAAGTGAGCACGGGAAAAAAACAAATAATGTTTATTTATACTTTTCAATAACATAAAATTGTTCCTAAATCAGATCTTGATTTTTTAGTGTGTAGAAACTGTACCAAGAGATTTTGTGATATGCATTTTATTGCCTGTGACTGCAGCGAGGTGAAGGCTGTAAACAGTGGGTTGGGCTATTAGCACCCTGCAGCGTTATGGCCCTGCAGTGTAACCTGAGAGCTGATAAGCATATAAACTAATGTGTTCGCAGGCTGTGACTGTTTTTAACAATTTTGCGTCAAAAGTTTTGTGTTTTATAAACGTTTTAATTTAGAATTTCCGAGAAATATGAACACTAGAAAAAATTGGGACGGATACGTCCCACCACTAGGGGACCAAAGCCCATAGAGGACGGGGATCCCCTCCCTGTGGAGTAAGGTATTTATGGGGGCCGAAGGAAAGAAGCCTTAGTTCAGTTTGGAGTTGGTTTGGAGAAGTTTTTCCTTTTTTTTTCGGTGGTGGTTCCTGTTCAGCAGAAAGGTAAATAATATTGGACATTTCTGGTTTATCGGTCTCCCTCTTACTGGTAAATCCTGAGACAAGTTCAAAACTTTTTCTAATCAACTGGTTTTAGATTGATTGATTTTATTTTTGGAAAAAAATGTATGATGGAATATCAGAGAATAAGAGAGGTGCCTAATTTACCCTCCACTGCTGACCTACCAGCTTTCCCTGGCCAGTCAAGGTTGGATCAGCAGTGGTACCTCATGATCTCAAAATGGCAGTACTTGATAGCCCAGTGCCAAAAATGAGCAGAACAGCTGAATGCAATGGACCAGCTTAAAGAGGAGGCACTTTACAACCTGCAGACCGAGTATTTGGACAATCTGATTTCTCTAGATAGTGATGAAACCGAGCGCAAGAATTTCCAAGGGATAAGGTCGTACCGAGAAAGCAGACAGCATTTTCTCTACCTTCGTCGGTCAAAGCAGGCATGGAATGAGGTTTATTTGTTTATTTTAAGGATCCCCATTAACTGACGCCTTGACGACCAACTAGTCTTCCTGGGGTCCAAGACAACATTACATAATACAAATACAGTAATGATTTAAACAATAACAGACTACACAAAATACCAAAGCACACAAAACAAAAATAAGATAAAACATTCATATAAAATTGAATAAAACAACATTAGATAATACAATATACATTCAAGTTAACAACTGAAACACTTTATGTTTTAATTAAAACAGAAATAACAGCAAAACATTGAAAACAAGATCATTTAGGATAATGTATGTGGGTGAAAGTATAATTTAGGCAAGCATCTTTTTAAAACATGCCTTTCCTTATTAACCGGAAGACAATTCCATGACATGACAGCCCTATGTATGACAGTTTTTTTCAAGTAATTTGTTTTTGGTCCTATACTGGTTGGATGTTGTAAGGTCAGGTCCCCCAAATCTGACATACAGTATCTAAATGGTTTGTGTGAAATGATGGACAGGGTTATCGAGGAAAATAAAGAAATTTATCTGCTCTGGGATGTGAATATTGACTGGCTGGCTGAAACCTGCTCTCTGAAGAAAAAGCCAATTTCTATGACGAATAATTGTGGCTTATCCTAATTAATGGTTCGGAATAGTCTCAATGTCATTTACAATTAAATAATTTTGTTGTTTTACAGGAACATGTTTAAGTATGTAGATTACAAGCCCACCGCCAAACCTATTTCTGTCTTTCCTCAATGTGGAAAAACAATTCTGTGGATTTTGTCACCTCCAAAGACAATGCACCCCTGGTGAGCTCCCCTTCCCTTGAGGAATTTGGGGGAAACAGCTCTGTGGCTTGCATCATACCAACCACCACAGAGCATGTGACCCCTCAGGATGTTGAATCCGCTGCTGCAGTTGCCTCAGCCGAGTCAGTTGAAGAGACCATAGTGCCCCTGGAGGCAGAACCTGCTACTGCAGACACAGCAGCCCAGCCTGGTGAGGAGACCGTTGAACCGCTCGATGCGGAACCGGCTTCTATAGGCCCAGCAGGCCTGCCAAGTGGAGAGGTCTACGCACCCCAGCAGGTGAAGTCAGCCCCCACAAACCAGTCCACCCAGGCAGAGGACCCCACCCCACCTCTTGTGGACCTCCTGCTGAATCACACACATGTCATCCAGAAAGAAAAAAATAGCTTTCCGACATCTGAAGTGTTTGGAGAGCAGTGATGGACTGGAGGCCTACGAGTAACAATCAGCCCAGCTGCCCAGAGAGGGAACCGAAGCCAAAACTGGCATATACCCCTGGACAGAGATGAGACGGGTGTGGTTAAGGGGCATCCACGTGCGGAAAAAGTAAGATGACAGGATGCCTTCTGTCATCCAGGTTTTCTGAACGCTGTGGCCCTCCGTTGCCAAAGGACTGCCAGTAACCACACTGGTGTTCTCGGAGGTAAAACTGCTGTCAGCAGTCCACCCAACTAGACCCAAGCTAAAGGAGCCAAAACGGATTCCGACAGGGAAAGAGGCGCTTCCTCGCCCATCAAAAGAGAGGTCCTGACCACTTTTCACTCACGCAATTACAATATTAATGGGAAAAAGCACTGCATGTTACCCAAAGAAGTCCAGAGAATCTATTTTCCCTTGAGAAAGAAGAGACTGAACCAGGGTGCCATGAGAGTAGCGACACAAAAGAGTGTCTAATGGAGACATTGTGGGACATACGTCAGTGTGTCCCAGGCACGTGCACACATAGACCTCAAAGGGGGCTTGAGCACCTGCCGTTTGGCCTGCTATAGAAAAGTGCCCTTTTTCAGTAAAATAAAAAATATATATATATTTTAAAATAAATAAATAAATTCCTGTTTGCGCACAGCCTGCCCTGCCGAACAGATATATTGATTGAATCAAAATATGAGGTCGGGAGAGTGGTGCTCCCCGGCGATGCCCTCTACCTCTACCCTCCCTCTTGGTTTCCGCCGCAGCGGCGAGCACTGTGTGGGCACCGAGCCTTTCTATGGTGAAAGAACGGACGCACGCACGCAAAATTGCACGCATACGCATGCATAGGCACTCGACAGTCGTGAGTCAGTCAGTGTGATGAGTTACTTTGAGGCAGACATCAGGTATGTAGCCAAACAAAGTATAAATATACTGTTCATTTTCGTTTTATATTGATATTAATGCGCTTTAGAAATTGCTTGACACTATTTGGCAGCTCAAATTAGCGTTGATACCTTTTGCTAGTAATGTGGGAATCAGTGGAATATATCATTCCCCTCTGTTCGTGGGTTGTCCGAGTCTCATCTGTGTATTTGTTTACCCAGTCTCGTGCATGCACTATCCGGGTGACTTCGGGAGTTTTCGTGGGTTAACGCTGTATTTCTGAAATTGAGTTTTCTGCTACTTCCTGATTTCCTTCCCGTGTATAATTGTATATATTACTAACTCGTGGTAACAATCACTCGGGTGCTTTATTAGTTACGTGCACTTTACTAAAACCAATTAACATAAATGTATACTAACAACTAACTGTCTGTCTTATAGCTTGATACTAACATTTAACCAGCTTTTCCGCTTTATCTTTGTTACTCGCATTTCTAACTGGTCCTGAGCTACCTCTGTAATTCGCTCCAGCTGTTTGTACTTAGATTTCACCTCTCTTGATTACTGTGCACACTCCGCTCCTCTTCGAGCCCGTTGTTTGTTATGCATGTTTCCCTTCCATGTTTTCGTTATGTTCTCGTGATTGAATTATTGTTTACCGAATGTGTTAACCTCACGTTGTTTGTTACCCCTCCATTTCCTATGTGTATATAAGACCCACAATTCTGTTTCTTCCCAGTCAGTGATTGAGTGTTCTTTATTTATTTTTATATTTGTGCGCTATCAACATGTCATAATTGGTATAATATTCAATTACCTTTGATTTCTAAAACCTAACTCCTGAACACAACCCTACTGGTACTTTACAACCATAGCCTACATATATACTCCAAAAACTGTATTTACGGTAAAATTTATAGAACAGAAATTTGCTGCGTGCGTTCGCATAGCCTACGTACTGCCAGAAACAATATTCTCTGCCAGGAAAAACCCTGAATACATACATTTTTAATATTCCTTCATTCCAAGCATATATTTATTTAATTATTTGCAAAAATCGCCAGGGTGCCCTTTTATGAATTTGGGCCCCTGCCCCTCTACCATCCTCTGCACGTGCCTGGTGTGTCCATATACAGTTGAAGTCGGAAGTTTACATACACTTAGGTTGAAGTCATTAAAACTCATTTTTAACCCCTCCACAGATTTCATGTTAGCAAACTATAGTGTTGGCAAGTAAGTTAGGACATCTACTTTGTGCATGACACAAGTCATTTTTACAACAATTGTTTACAGACAGATTATTTCACTTTTAATTCACTATATCACAATTCCAATGGGTCAGAAGTTTACATACACTAAGTTGACTGTGCCTTTAAATTAAAAAAAAAAATTTTCCCCACATATCCTTTGCATGCCATGACTTCCTGATGTCTGTGACCCAACAACATCGAAAGACTCGAAATATCTTATTTTATGGTACTCTTACAAGCGATATTATAACGTATCTGCCAGTGGCGGGCCGTCAGGGCCAGCAAGGCCTTCTCTGCTGGCCTAAACATCATCAGAATATAAATTTAATTTTGATATATTTTTTCCACAAATATGTATTAAATTATTCCCCATAGTCTATTCTCTTCATTTCATAGCTTTCCTCTTGGTTGCGCTGCTTCCAGCCTCAGATCGAGATTTGGAGGGCTGGCCTTTATGTTAGAGCTTTTATCCAATCATATTTCAGCCATAATGTGTTGCCAGGGTCCAAGAAATCTGCCCTTAGGCCTTCAGAATAAACATTGCGGGCGCATGTAGCTTAAAGTGAACGGAAACAAACCTGTGGTGTTAACCTATCAGATTTCGAGTAGGCGACACCGGGGCCAGCTAGCAGGCGTACGATAACGTCAGCACGTGCACGTCTTTTGATTGGATACGCACTATTGAGAGGCAGAGCTATGCAGAGATAGCAAACTGAACTTGAACGAGTTCATTTGTGTAGATTTCTACAAGCTGTTTTTTTTTCAACCCACAATGGCTGAAGGAGGAGAAGAGATCGATTTGGTCGCAGATATAATTACAACGCCATTTTCAAGACGAACTTTTCAAGAAAAGCTAGACATCGTCAGAAGAGAACGGCCAACCCCGACGCTAGCGAGCCGACGCTAGCGAGTCAAAGTGGACATTCAAGGCTAGGAATACACTTTCACCACTGTCGCAAATATATCCTCATGAACAAATGCAAATTATTTGTTTGTTTTCTTTTATTTCCAGTGTCTTTATCGTCACGTTTCTTAAATGAAACTGCTTTGGGTGCGACAATGCGCTGTTTAGTGAACAAACTTGTTAAAGCTCACACACTTTTGGTGGACTTAATAAAACTTTGTAGACTAATCCCTTAAAAGCGCCTTTTATTTTAAAGTTTTGACAGTAGCCAAGCGATCTTAAAGCTGGTAGTTTAACACTCTTAATTGTAAATGCGGATTTATTGATTATAAATGCTTCGGAAATATTAATATAACTCTGTTGTACTTGACTATGTTAAGGTGATGCAACGCCCGGTTATACTGCGTTTCTGTCAAAATGTATAGTTTCTAGAGCCATGGCGTCATAATGATGGTATTAAGAGGTGGAATAATTCAGGTAGGACTGTGTAGGGCATCACTGAAGGCCTAGGTGTGAAATGCACGGCCCGCCACTGGTATCTGCATTTGAATGGATCTCTATGGGAATTGGGAGGTAGGACTAGATTTAGCTGTAAATTATGTTGGAACAGTATGGAATACATGATTGGTAAAATGGCTGTAAGTCATCAAGGGTCTGAGGTATCAAACGAGCCTCAAACTATCACTCTGCTGCCAAATTTACAGTAGATATGGATGGATCACTTTACGGGTTGTTTCTCCTGACAAATTACTCCACAGGGAGGGGATCCCTGCCCTGATTGGGTTAAGGTGTGGAGGAGGGGGGAGAGGGGTCATTTATGACAAAGTCTGGCTTATCTTTGATGTTTGTGGGGGTGGGTGAGAGAGAGACAGAGACAGAAGGAGAGTGGGGAGAGGGAGTGGGAGAGAGCAAGAGATGGAGGAGCCGGATAGTTTACCTATATTTAAATATTAGATATCCTACATTTCCTCTCTTGTAAGAATAGGTGCATACACCCGCTAAAAACCTATTTTTACATCACGAAATAGGAATCACATTACACATTTGAACATTGAAGATGCAGTTACTTGCCAACAACAAAAACTGTCCAAATGGTTCACCAACCATCTTTAAAGCAAGTAGTCCATGCCCAGTTTAATAGTCCCGTTGTGATCTGCTGGCCAGCAGATACAGTTGAAGTTGGAAGTTTACATACACTTAGGTTGAAGTCATTAGAACTTATTTTTAACCATTCCACAGATTTTTTGTTAGCAAACTATAGTGTTGGCAAGTCAGTTAGGACATCTACTTTGTGCATTACACAAGTAATTTTTCCAACTATTGTTTTGGAGCGATTTAATTGATGATTGTCATTTTTAATAATAATCATTAAATGAAATCACATAAAATATATTTTGAGTGTAGGTTAAGTGAGGGGTTTTAGCACACAATATCGCTTGTGTTCAGTATTCAGAGTGCTGAGCATTTTAACAAGGGCATTGACTGCTGGATTAATAAAATACACATTTGACCTAATCCTCATTTACCCGACCGCACGAATATATCAAATACCTGGAAAATCTGGTATTCTGTCGAAAGGTATATTAAATATAAAGTTAAATTCTGTGATCTATCACCCATCTGGAACAATTACCATATTCTCACTGATTCTAAACCCTTTGACTATCCTCCATGGCCAGAAAAAGGTGTTAGAAAACTGAAACAAATTTATGAAGACAAGGGCATATGCCCTTTTCATAAGCTGAAGATGAAATACAATCTCCTGGGTTTTTAATTTTTCTATATTTACATTTGAGATCCTCTCTAAAAGCATATGGTGTACAATGGGACCGTCCACTACCCTCAAATACTATCTACTGAAATAGTCTCCAATACATACAGAAAGCTCACATTAATAAATTGCAACAAACCTGGTGTTACAACTGATGGGGAATTATGATGTTGAGATAGATTTGGATTCTGTGTGGTTTAAGCTTTTCATCATCCAAATGAAGCGGATAGTCTCCTAAGTGTACTAAATGTAATATGGATAAAGGAACATACTGTTTATGCATATGTATTGGGAGTGCTCATACATTACTTCATTTTGGTCCAGTATTTCGTATTTTCTTGTATAATTGCTACATACCGATATCCCATTTCTCCACAACATATTTCTCTGTACTTCTGTATCATTAATGTCAAACTTTATTTTATTCTTGTATAACTATGTTGGTATTTGTATTATAGTTTTGTGTACTTTGTTGCGTATGTAATTGTTCTGTATTGTCTACTGGAAATCTTATACAGCAGGGCGACTCGCACTTCCCCCCCCTCTGTGTCAACGGCTCTCGCTTGTCCTGACTGCGGAGCTTTTCCACCCTAGCTCCTCAGTGGTTGAATTAACTCCCCATTCCCCTACGTTCTACTCCAATCCTGCCTGCGTTCTGTCGTCCGCCTTGACTGATATACTAATCTAGGACCTCTCATGGTACTTGTTCTCTGTGTTTTCTTGTCTGTTATAGTTTATACTAGTATTTAGAATAGAATTATAGTATAGCTGCTATGTTATGGGAAGGATGTGCTTTGTCTGTAGTTACTTCGATGACGTTTCTGTATGCACTTATTGTATGTCGCTTTGGATAAAAGCGTCTGCTAAATGAGTGTAATGTGATACAGAAAATCCAGGGTTGAAGCTTAAATTAGCTTGCTTCCTAGTACACCTCTGCTTTGTGAAATTTCCCACAGGCTTCCATTTATTTTGTTTTTGGAAAGCAAAATGCTTTTAAAGTTACCATGAAACGGAAGTTAGAGCAACACTAGCTTCCGTGATATGACGTATACGCGAGCAAAACAAATCTTTTGACGGGAATTTTTGAAGGGCGGGGAGTCGATTTGATTGACGTCAAATGCGAACACTAAGAATACATGCCACGGTGTAAAAGTACATTGATTGGAGGGAAAGACTAATTTGATTGACATCATTCGTTTCAATTTTGATTCATTCCCACTGGAACTTGATGACGCAAGTTTAAAAGTGAAATCGTTTTCCAGGAAATGAAGGGGGAAAAACTTTGACTTGAAAATACACAAGTATTACAATTTAATATATTTTTTGGTATATATACTTTTAAACATGTTTGTGTGATTATCTAGAATTGACTGAATTTATGAAAAAGTTCATTTTGATTTCAGCTTGTCTTTAAGGTTGAGATTGGGTTGGTTGGTTGGTTTTCATGGGGAAAACCAACGACACAACAGCAGCCTCCAAATTTTGACACTCTCATTTATTTCTCAGGATTTGTGCTCCGCTGAATGTGTATTAACCCTTTGATGCGTACGGTCACACAGGTGTTACAGCGCTAGAGTGGTCCCTGAAGCGTACGGTCACACCGGTGTGATTAGAACACAAGATTAGAACGTCCATTTATTAATGACGCAACAATAAGCCTGTGGGTTAAACCTCGTTCTTTCTTGGACTAAACACACTTCCACAAAAACATTGCACCAAATAAACACCCTTACAACACCGGTTTTTATGCCTTCGATCTGAGCATTTATTTGGTTATGCAGACGTTCACACTTCACACACTCAGCAGTCGCCTAATGTTAGCAACAGTTTAGACTGAAAAATATAAATTACGGTAGTATGTGACACTGCAGGATTACTGAGTTAGCTGGATAACTGCACGGAGTAAAAATTACTTCAATGTTCCAGATTTTGGAGGGTTCTGGGTTTTACCTACTATGATGCAGTATTAGAATTATTACTTCAGGATAGTTAACAATAACTTGCTGTATAATCAGCTTGTTGCAGTTCAATGAATATCCAGCAAATGAGCCAGTGCAAGCTTACATGGGCAATAGTACAGCTACATTTTGCTTAGATTTCATATTCAATATAGGTTGCTTGCCTCTTGTTTTGTACTTCTGTGTCTCCTGCAGAGCAATCTATGCATCCACCATTTTGATTGCAGCATATTAATATGTTTGATTGGGATGTAGCCTATTTTGTAACCTAACGTGTATTATTCCCCATTCCTGCTTATAAGCTTATAAGGTCATTTAAAAAGCTGTCTATCAATAAATTGATTGTCAATCATTTTCTAGTTTGCGCTTTTGCCAGAATAAAAATTGAGATGTTGGTTGGAGCGTGCTGTTTTATGCAATTTATTGGAAAGTTTTTCACAAACTAATTTGTCAATGGTCTGCTGGCGTCACTGACTCTGGCGAATTTCCGAGTGCAAGTGCGGTCCAATTAAAAAATAATTCCACTCCCTCCCTTGCTCCTCCCCATCGGTTTGAGTGTCTACTTGTGTTGTTTTGGTTCTGCGTCACATCCTCCCAAGTGGAAGTGGCGAGGGGAATTGTGGAGGACAGAACATTTAACCGATTGAACCACAGCCCAGCACACTGCCATAATGCTTCCAAATGGCATACCTGACGAAGACCGATTTGGTCGAAACGTTGTCACTGCTCATGGATGTAGCTTAATAAAATTCTCACTTGGAAGCATTATAGCACTGTGCTGGTGTTTCTTTCTTATTTTGCATTATTCTTTTTTACCTAGCACCTGTGTTGAGTTTTGGATGTGCGTATGAGCAATTCCATATGAATCAGACACAGAAAGGTGGATTTCGACACCCACCATCACATATCGTTCTGAAAAGTGCTTTAGGGATAAGAAAGGAATACGATTAGCGTCACTGAAGCCTTATTTTGTTGAAAAATGATTTGGTGTAAGGGAAATGTTGCTAATTGTTTACATCCAGGTATAACCTTTTCATGACCTAGTAATCATATAATATTGATTTAATATAGTTCTCAATATCCAATTTGAACCAACATCTTCCCCAATAATGTTTCAGACATGAGGAATTAATCTAAATTGTGAAAATACACCCAAGGACCCCCCAAACCCTACTACAATCCCACCATTATAGACAGCATAAAATGTTCTCTATGTGGCTTTGATT
This sequence comes from Ilyophis sp. 1 JC-2022, assembly GCA_022702515.1. Lineage (NCBI taxonomy): Eukaryota > Metazoa > Chordata > Actinopteri > Anguilliformes > Synaphobranchidae > Ilyophis > Ilyophis sp. 1 JC-2022. The sequence goes on along the minus strand of CM040403.1, from coordinate 65,528,335 downwards.
ATTGTTTCGTCATATATTTATAAATATGCACAGTGGCAATGGTGACGGTTAAATCCCCCCCATGTAGTTTAATTAGTGTTTGAAGTTGGCCATCTAATTTCCTGGCATATCGCATCACTGTGTATATTTTTAAATATATGAATAAACAATAATCCAATCCACAGCTTCTCATGTGTTGTCCCTCATAGAGAACTATATAGAGCATTATATTCTGTCTATCCTAATGCAACCATCACTTTCAGTTTTTTTATGTTTAATTTGTTTCACAATAAATATTTTCAAGGTGCTGTGTATTGGGGGTATTAATCAAACAAAGGGACAGAATCCAAATTAAATACATTTTCATTCTAGATTGTAACACTACAATATGTCCAAAAGTCCTCGGGTGGGGGGTTACTTTTGCAATCCACTATCGTATATTATCATTGTTATATTTCATTCATGATAAACCTGCAGAGTAATGGCTGTAATATTGTTGAGTAATGGCAGTGATACTATATTCACAATGAAGTACCTTTAGAAAGTTCCAAGCTACATTCCTAAAATGTTCTCCAAATTCAGCAGTTGTGGTTGTCTCAAACTGAATTAAAAAACACAGACGATGGAAAAAGAATCAAAGGTCAGCGCTTCTCTATGTGAAAATAGAATCAATGTCGAGTTGTATTTGGGGCGGGGGCGAAGGGGTGCAAGGGAGCAGGCTGATGTGAATGAGAGAAGCTTTCTCTCTGCTGTGTAATTATAGACGGAGCTGCGGGGACTGCTGCAGCTGCTGGCTTCAATTTGAAGAGATTCGTCGGCCCTCTGTGGGACGTGCCTGTTGCTCCTTGAGGTGGGATCATCTTGCTTGTGTCGCTAGGGGACAGAGGTCCACACATCCTGACCTTTTGATAGTCTGAACAGAAATAAAAATAAAAACTGGACCCAGAGGCAGGGGCTAGATAATATTCCAACTGCCCACTTCCTTATCTCACTTCCAATGTTCAATTTACCGGTTGGCCATCTATTTTTTGTCTATTAAATGACAGAATATCTCACTGGCAATAACAAGTTCACAGCAATAATGACCAGCGTCAAAAGGACAAAACCCCGCAGGAAGAAGGTCTATATTTAAACATGACAGTATATGGTGGGTAAACATTAGGGGAGGGGACTATCATGCTATTTTAAGTCAGTCAGAATCCTTGACAGACAAAAGAGGAGATGTACATAAATACACAAAGGCACATAGCTAAACTATAACCTGCCTACACATCATTTAACCATAAGGTTTCCAGCACTGAATGTTCAATTCAATTCTGTATAGCACTTTTTTACAGAGAACTGTCACACAAAAAAACGCTATACAGAGAAACAGATGTATAATTGGGCAAAAACCAGGCCTGAACCCCCAAACAGCAAACAAGGCAAACACTCCCCAGTGGGAAGAAAAACGCTCAAATGGTGGCGAGAAATAACTCCCCAATGGGAAAAAAATCTCGGAAGGAACCTGACTAGAGAGGGGGAGCCCATCCTTCGCTGGCCGGCCCGCTTTAAACTAAAGGTAGAATGGATGTAATGAGGGATCTAACACAGCAAATAATCAAGTGAATACCCAGGGACATAAACCTTTTCCATGAGAATTTTACAGTGAGTCTTAGTTGTTAGCTGTAATGGTCTGAAATGCATGCTGCTCATGTTGACTAGTGCACACTGTGTATTGTATTTATATTTGATCAAATTTGTAAAGTTGTAACATATTAATATTTCGGATCTCACAATCCTTGCCTCATGAGTGGAGTTGACAGTATATTGCACACGCCCTGGGCTCACTATTAACATTGACCGAATTCAGATCAGTCCAGAGCTGTCTGCGGCAACCAGCCATCATATGGTGTTGCGTATCATTTACACATGGCTTGAGGATTTATCCGAACCGAGCAGTGATATTGTTACTCAAGCTTTTTCAGATAATTCTCATCAGCAATATACGTTTGAGTCTAACACTAAGGGAAGGAAGCTACATAAGACAAAAAAGAGCAACACAATGGCTGGTAAACAGGTGCATTAGTCTGGCTGATAGGTCACTACAGCATTTTTATCCTGCCAAATAACAAAAATAATTGGATCTGGTCTTGCTATGGGTCAATTGGCTGGCACTGCTCTAGAATGACATCACAAAAAGATAAACACTATCACAGGTTGGTAATGCAGCCTAATGTCTTGGCAGTGTGGTCCGATGACAGTCAACCCTACAGAGCCACAGAACACCAACAAGAAAATCCATGGAATAAACTATTGTCTGTGAACCCATTGCACAATGTGACCATGTATGAAGAATAAACATTCAATTAATTACAAAATATGAACACACGGAGGCCTGCAATAATGCTTCTAGAGATTTTACTGTGTTCCTCCTCTTCCCATCCAGTTATTTCAGCCATTGGCTGTGCAATCTGACATGAGAAGAGGGCAGGTAAATCAGAGCCCATAAGATCCATTGCACATTATCGGGGTATCCTAAAATAATGACTATGGTCCTGTTAAACCCACTCTCTGGGACCTTCTACCATTAAGTCAGGAATTGAAAGTTATAATAGGCCACAGATCTCATCACCAATATGTGTACTTACTGCTACTCTTGAGAAAGCAAAGGGCAACCAAACAATTTATTAATCCAAGCCATTGTGTCAATGCTATATATAGATTGAAGTACAGAGTATTATTTTGGGTGTATTTACTTTCATGCCCCTGAACACCAAACATTGCTAGAAGAGTATATGTGTGTGTGTGTGTGTGTGTGTGTGTGTGTGTGTGTGTATGCATTGGAAGATATGTACATACAGTACATATTTTATTTTCTGAACTAATTAGGGTGCACTGTAGAATGGAAAAATGAACGAATCACACAGGGTGTAACAGAGGGGGAATGGAAAGGGGATTTCCATTATCCCTGCTGTGCAGCATCCAAAAGTGTCACCTTACAAAAAGTATTTATAACCACGAAGCATGTATGGTGTCAATGATGTCCTCCTCTCTCCCTCTCTGTGCACTGTGTGGTATTGCCCACTTCTCTGATCCAACAGAAATAAGCAGCTCACACTGGGGGAAGGTGGTCTCCAGCAAAGCTGCAGTCGCAGTGAGAGTCTCTCTGGCTACTATCTCCTCTGCTCAACCAAACTGATGATCCACTAACCTTCCTGATTCTTCCAAAGTTTCTTGCGACTGATATAAAGATCTGGGATCATAGCTCCGAGAAACTGAGCCTGTTGAGAGTCTGTGACCCGGTCTGCATTTGCTGCTGAGAAAGGAGGGTGTTTCAGAGTCCTGTTTTTACCTTGACCTGGATCAACGGTGATACTGAATCCCAACCATGGCAGACAAATTTGAAGTATCAGCCGTAAGAGATGAGACAGCTCACCCCATGAACCTCTTGTCTTTGCTGGAGCGGGTGGCGGGCATAATAAACGAGGTGCAGGCATGCCAGCAGCGCATGGAGGAGCGGCAATTGGATCTGGAGAGCAATGTGAAGAACATCCAGTTTGAGGTGGTCAAGCTGGCCAAGGACCATACCAACACCAGTAGCACAGTGGACAAACTGCTGGAGAAGACCCGCAAGGTCGGTGCCAACATCAAGGACGTGAGGGTTCGTTTAGAGCAGCAGAACCTGCGGGTCAAGAAAGTGGAGACCACACAGGGGGAGCTGCTCTCCAAGAACAAGTTCCGGGTTGTTATCTACCAGGTAAGTCCTGCAGCTGCCTACAGCCCCCTTGAAAATTAGTTTTTAAATAGAAGGCCAAAGCAAGCAATTCATCAAGTGTCCAGGTACTGTGCATTAGCCCTGCAGAACCATCTAGACAGAGGGAAGTCTATTACAGTTGACATGTATTTCCTTATTGATTTGATTGATAAATAAAATATGTTTTTCATCTTTATTGCATGTGGAGACTATTGTAATTCCATGATCAAAAATAACAGGTCAGTGCAAATAATTTAACCAGGGTAAGGATACACAAGTTTTTGACGTTGGACCTCTTGAAGGTTCCAATGCAGGATACAATCCTAAACATAACACAGCTAGAAAAATGGACGAGGGACATCATGAGGAATACCCTTAAGTACTCTGGAGATAAATGCTTTGAAACCGTTGTTCATAAAACATGGATGATGCATAACAATGTAAGTAGGGCAGCCTGTGCATTCAAAGATTTTTTTTGTGTGGCTCACATGTCATGACTGATAGGGAAAGAAGCACAGGACTGTGACCATACCACAGAGGTGGTATGTGTTGTGGTAGGATGCTTCTCATGTGGAGCAAGGAACATGGACAAAGTCTTTGTACTTTCCCCTGTAGATGGATGAACAGCTGATGGGTGGAGTTTTTCAGCCTTGAAAGCAAGCAGCTGCAAGTGCCATCCATGGTGGCCCAATTATTCTTAGCACATGACTTTCCCTGCCGCTGTTAGGGACATGCATAAACTGCTGTCCAGATAAGGGTTATGTGCTGCCCTTATGAAAGGTAATATGCTACAGACAGCCAAAACAGTTTGACAAGGCAGGCTTGCCAAACAACATAGTTCTGCTTTGAGTCTAATTTAGGCCGTGTTGCAGGTATCACATTTAGAATGAGCGTATATTTACAAAAAACAATAAAGTTGATTAGTTAAAACATGAAATATATGGTCTTTGTGCTGTTTTCAATTGAATACAGGTAAAAAAGGATTTTCAAATCATTACTTTCTGTTTTTCTTTACATTTTATACACTGTCCCAACTTTTTTATAATTGGGATTTGTAAATGTGACATTTTGCACTGAAACACAAATGTTTGTATGTTCTGCTGGTAGAAAAAAGATTTGTTGCAATCACTATTAGAATGCTTGAAATTTCACAGATGTTCACATTGATTTTTTTTTTCTTTCATTTTTAATGTTTTATTTATTTTTAATCATACATTATAAACCAACTAAAAATGTTCAGTAAAACAAGTGCCAGGGTCTAGTGATATGAATTTAGCCTGCATTAAAGCTATATGGTTAACTCTTCACTGGCATGTAATGTAATTCATCTTTTTTTTTGGAGTCAAAGGTATTATGTAATATATGGAACATTATGAATAATATTATACTATTAATCTAACCCAGAACACTTAATAGAGATAGTTTCAGCCTCACGGCAATTCAGCGTCTTAATCCAAGTAGTTGGCAATTTACTGCTGAGTAGAAATAAAGGTAATAGATTTTAAAAAAAAGAATATGCAAATTATTCTTAGATTTACACAAAACATTTTAAACAGTCTCTTTCAATGATTCATAGTTTAGTCTGAATATACAAAAAAAATATGACACCACTTCCACTTCTCCATAACAGTGGTTCTCAAACCTGGCCATGCTGGGCTGTGACCGAATCAGAGCCCTATCTATTGCGCCCCGTCTCCTGCGTACAGTGCTCTGGCAGAAGTGAGCTTTTTAATGGGCACTGTTTAGCACGCAATGTGCAATACGCAAAAAATAACCGCCACACTATTTTCCAACCGTACTGCGGAAGTGTCGTAAGACGTCCCACCTTTATGCGGCCATGTCACATGTTGTTTATGTCATTATTGAAGGAAAATGTCAGCAAAGCTGCACCTCATTTTTTAAAACGAAGCATCACGTCATATTTGTGACCAAATGTTTGTGTACTTCTTGAAAAGTGTGATCCCGAATATACTCAGTGAAACCCCTGAAGTAAATGTATCATACGGGGGTTTTAAGTATACTATATTTCGAGAAAATTTTGCCTACTTAATGACTTTCTTATCCTGTCTACTCAACAAGCCTACCTAATAGTATGGAAGGGTGCTGATTCGGACACATCCCTGGTTTTCATTTCAACCACAATTGAAATCTCAGAATTTTAACAAGCTGTTAAATTTTCTCAATTATGATGTTCATGTTTTGAGGGATTATTATATAGCAAATTATAATGAGCAAAATCTACATTGTGTTAACACAATGATTCAGGGATTGCAATTATGGTTGTAAAAAAAGCCAGGATACACAGGGGTCCCCCAGGACTGAGTTTGGGGACCACTGCGCAATAGTATATATCAGGGGTATCCAATTTTATTCGAAAAGGGCACGTTATTGATACTATAAGGTCTCTGCATTTGAATGGCTCTCTGTGGGAATTGGGGGGTGGGGCTAGATTTAGCTGTAAATTATGCTGGAACAGTATGGAATACATGATTGGTAAAATGGCTGTAAGTCATCAAGGGTCTGAGGTATCAAACGAGCCTCAAACCATCACTCTGCTGCCAGATATGCAGTAGATATGGATGGATCACTTCAAGGGTTGTTTCTCCTGACAAATTTTCCCATTGAACTCTTTGGAAAAAGAAGTCAGGAGAAGAATCCCGTCAAGTTATGAGGTGTGAGATTAAGCTAATTCACCAAACAGTGAATTTTTTATGACCCTTTTTACTCATCTTTACCAGGGGTGCCAATAGTAGTGGAGGGCACTGTATATATTTTGGGGGGAAAACAATCTTTTTCACAACCAATTGTATTGGTATAAAAGTGAATATTCCAGGTTGTTTTGAGCATACAATATAGTTCATTATTTGTGTTTTGTGTCTATTTTATACAGTTCATCTTTATAAAGGGTGAGAATCATTTTGGAAACCACAGTATGTGCAGTGGTTCCATTGGCTTTCATGACCTTTTTAATGTGTAACAATGTGAAGCTACAAGGTAACAATGCACAAAACCATAACAAAGATCTTGGAAGATGCAGATGCTGTGATTGTCAATGTTTATGACAATAGAGACATTTACAAATAAATCCTGAATTAGAGAAACATTTATGGGAGATCAGTGGGGTTAAACCTGATACTGAATTGCACATTCACTGGGCTGGGATTCAGGGCACTAGGCAGTGTAATTACAAACTGAAAGAAACCTGCTCTGTGAACTCCACTGCTTATTAACGCATGGATAAATCTTCTCCTGCCACAGTGAATAATTTCCTGGCAAATTGTTACCATAGATCATAGAGCTCTTCTCATCATCATGTTTTTACATCGACTTTTTGGTTTTTGTAATTAGGTACCAATCAAATCGGATCACATGCATGTTTTGTGAATACGGTGCAATAACCGCAAAACCAAAACCAAAAAGAAAAGCCTTTAGGATTACACTACATACAATATGTGGAAAAAATCAAATTATATGTTAGGCATTTAATTTAGGGCACATTTTTACTTCATATATTGGTGCATTATTGTGTGAAATATTTTTCCATTTGTAAATTAAAGCAGATTATTATTATTATGACACACTGAAATTGTCACTGCTCTCTCTCAACAGGGGGAAAATGAGATCCCCCAAGCGCCAGCAGGAAAGGCACCAAAAGAAACGGGTGTAGACCGAGCAGCTGAAGAGCCAGATGCCATAGGGCCTCCAGCCGAGTTGTCGTCAGACGAGGAATACATGGTGGTGGAAGAAGCAGACTCATCTACTGCGGGCCGCATGAAGAAAACAGGCCTGAAACGCATCGAGAGTATCAAGGCGGCATTCTCCAGGGAGAACCTAACCAAGACCAAAGAAAACTTTGGCACCAAGGTCAATCGCCTGGGTGGACGCATTGTGACAGCAGAGCGACGGGAGAAGATACGCCAGTCTGGCGAGCGACTAAAGCAGTCCGGAGAGAGGCTCAAGGAAACCATAGTGAAGACCGTGCCGGCCAAGCTGAACCTCAAGAAGGAGAGGACTGTGGCAGAGGGCCAGGAGGGGGCAGAGGGTGCCACAGAGGGAGCCGCCCCAGTCCCTCCTCCCAAGGGCCGCAAAACCAGCCCTGACGTCACCTACACCGAAGTAGTGGCAGAGGGCAAGCTGGAGGGTCCGGTGTCTGAGCTGACTGGTGCCCGAAGAGTAGACCGTGGCAAAATGCAGTTGAGCGATGACGGCAAAGGGGAAGGGGCAGAAGTGCCAATGTATGACATGAAACAGCTCTCCTAAGCAGCTAGAGCTCTCTGTGAGGAAAACAAGTGTTCCCTGTGAGGAGCACAAGCAACACTGCTGTAGAGATGAAGTTCCAGAAGAACGGTCTGATTTTCAGAATATCAACCCTTTATTATTTTAATTTTTTTTTACATATTGACCACTGAGCTCTAAGGAGTTATAGTGCTAGGGGAGTTGGTAGTTTTGGGAGTTGGGTGCAGATGGGTATAGAGAAAGCAGAAAGAGCCCCGGTAAGAGGATTTTATGGTATTGACACAAAACACTGAGTTTGTTTTCTGAATTTTCAGGGGGTTTGGAGGTGGCACTATTTTTAGAAATTTTTTCTTCTACAATGAAAATGATATAAATAAAATTACTATTATTTATAATTTCCTTTTCATTTTGTGAAATTCCAAGAAGATTTTTACATGAACTGGTGTTGACTGTCCTCCGACTGCCCACTGATTGTTGTTGTTTTGACTGACAGTGGAATGTTATAATGGATTTCAATCTCGAAGCAATCATACTATTAAATGAGAAACCGCGAAAATAGGTACTGTATGATTATTAAAAGTGTAAGACGGCTAAGTCTGATGTTGAAAAGCAAAGTGAAGTGATTGATGATATGAATAAAATTAGAAATGGTTTCATTTAAAGCAGCAGGTTTGTATTTCATGCTCATTTTGAATGTATCTGATAAATAATCCAATACATGTGTTACAATAATGCAATATGACTATAAACTATAAAGGATCTCAATCAGCTGGTCTCTGAGAAGTATCTTACAATTTTTTAAAAAGAATAACATTTTGAATAAGATTTAATTAAAACTACTAAAATGGATTTGATTTTACCCATAACATTGCATCTGTATTCTATTATGTATTATGTGATTGTGTCATATTTTACACAGTATTTGTTATTCTAGAGGCAGGTTTCTTCAGCTATACAATTTAAAAAAATGTTTTTTAAACTTGCAGTTAATCATGGGCAACTATTTTATGTCCGTGCATTAAGTACCATACAAAAATGTCGTTACTGCTAGTAGCTTACTGCTACATACAAATTTCAAATATCTTGCCAACCGAGTGTTACTTTCAGTGTCCTTACAGAATGGACAACTGACCACTTTGCAGCTAAAGTTTAAAACCAATTCTAAATAACAGTGTACAACATGTTTTTTACATCTGTAACCTAGATTCATTTACTGTATTGAATCAATTAATTTATTTTGTGTGCTAATTTCCACATTTATAGTTCATAGGTGTACATTAATGCAGTGATGTGTAAATCTAATATATTTCCACCACCTTTGTAAAGAGTACAACTCATTCAGAATGGTTTGGATTTTTTTGAAGTGATAATATTTACTCTAGAATAACTTTAGAAGCAAAGTGGAAGTCTTTTCATTCTATAGTGTAGCTTCTGCAAAGCCAATGCATTTTGTTTTATGTTTTTATTGCTGGAAGAAATAGATATTACTTTAAGAAATAAACATTATACAAACAATATATTTTGTCAAATGAATTATAGAATGTGTGTAAGTATATCTTAAAGTGATACATACTGTGATGAAAACATCTTGAATCCTTTATAATTACTCAGCAGTCAAGGGTGAATAATATTACATTACCCGTATGCAATATCCTTTGAACACAATCTATGGATAAATACATATTATGTCATCAAACATGAAGACAGGAGGAATGTTTGCTGCATACATTTTAAAATAAGACCTAAAGGAAAAGCCCAGGTGATATCACCAGACCAGATTCAAATCTCCAATATAGTACATAAGTGAAATTTAATTATTTTCTCTATCATGTTTTGTATTTTCTTTTCATTGCAATTTTTCAAATATGAGGGTCGGTTAAGTGTTCTTTTTCACATTATTCCAAAGTATTATACACAAAGTTAAAATCCGTTATATGTCAGTTATAATCTGATAGTTACAATATTTTTGGTAGAAAAAGGCATTGCACCTTTACAGAGTACACAAAGCAACCTCAGTCCAGAGACAAATGCGCAACACAGATGTGAGGACTGGCTCATGCAAGTTTGGTTACAGCTGGAATTGGCTTACAGGCATTATGAATTAAACAATGCTGCATTCTGTGTACTCTTTCATAGAATCACTGACTGAAACTGAAAACAAAGACATTACAACATCCAGCACCACCATGATTCATTGAATTGTTCAATTAATTGAACAATAAAACAAAATGGAATGACAGATGATGCCAGATTTAAAAGATGTATAATGTTTGTCTGGAAAAATGTTTGAATGAGAGAAAACAATGTATTCCTGCCGTTACTAGACTGCTATATTAGTGCCATGATTTATCTTGTTTTGCATGTGTGTCTATGACAATCCAAACAGTATTCTTATATATCTGAAAAAACACCCTCTAAATCAGGTATTTCGAAGGATCCCTCAACATAAAAGAAGAGCATGCCTATAGCTGACAGCAGCACTGCTTTGGGAGCGAGGTCTCATTTGGAGTCACAGAGCAGGGCAACTCCCCGCAGGGTCCAGTGCTCCGGCACCTGCGGCGATGTGCGGAGGAACAGGGAAAAGATGTAGGTGAGGTCAGTGCGTCTGGGTTTCTTGTAAACAGGGCATGTGTACAGGCTAGTCCCCTGCTGACGTTTGGGATCAGGAGGTGAGGAGGTGCTGATGGCATAGACGTGGACCACTGGGAGGGATGTGAACAGCACCTGCAGGAAAGCCAATCATGCCGGGGTCATTTAGATTGCACAAATATTACGCTATAATACGACCTGTGTCTATTCATTACTGCACTCAAGATCTTTGTGTCACAACATCAGTAAGCCTGGGCTTCAGAAGACATTACTATTTTAGACTAAAGGAATATTCAGCAACCGGTTTCGATGTCATAGCCTTGCTGTTAAATATTAATTTTCTTTAGCTTTGAGTCATTCCCCTGAAATGCACATTTGGGTGTTGTCATTTTTGACCCAGATAAAATATCTTCTACATTGGGTCTCTATTCAGAGCTTCTGTAAAATAAACCTCACTCTTTTCTCCACTGAAGAAAATACCACTGAAGAAAGTACAGAGGCCTGTCTTGGATATGTTCTTGGCCTGGGTATATCTGAAGAGGCAGTTCAATGTACAGAACATCACTAAATAGCAGGGGTCTTGTAAAACCCTGAAACCTAAACTCGCTCTGTCCATTGCTGTTTTTCAATGTTGCATATGAAATTATATACAGGACTTGAACTTGTTTTGGAAGGAATATTTCTTGGGAGGTGGATTCTTCTGTCTGAGTTTCATCAAGAAAATGTAGAAAAATATTAAGCATGTACTATTCTACCTTGAAGTCTAAATGAAAGCTAGTATGCTGCTAGAAACGAAATCTATTGGCTTATATGTAGCTTAGCTAAATGTAGGTACTACATATGTATAAGGTGGAATGCACGCCATTTCATTTTATCATTATGCAACATGAAATCAAGGTGTAAAACTAACTTAAATTAACATTTATACTGATTAATTCAAGAGAGGAAGAATAGATTGACAGCAAGTGATTTATGGGTTATATGTTTATATACAATATATTTAATATTGATATGGCTTAGCAGTGCTGTTGTGCACATAAGTCAGTTTGCTAGCTAATGTTTAAGGTTGATATTTATGTAAGGGTTTGGGTCTTTCAGTGTGTGTATTTGTTTTTTGAAATAATCTCCATACAACACTTGAATTGGTTGTCTGGGTTTGTGTGTGTTGGTTGTAAAGTGTAGCCTATTGTTCTGCTCAATTGTGGTCTATGACTGTGAATGAATGTTTGGGATTTGGAATAATAAATAAATATGAAAATTAGGTTTAACTGTTTAAGGCTGTCCAGATCCTGGCTGAAATATCACTGGTATTGGTTACAGGAAGTACTGAAAATGTAAATGAAAATAAAAATCTTTTGACACAAACCTTGGGAGACGACTCTGTGAGTTTAGCGTTTCGCCTGTCCCACCCGGCGCCATCCAGAAACAGCCCATAGATGTAGACTCCACCTATGTCTGCTGGTGGGGGCCCTGTAACATCCTCCCTCATCATCCTGGTGACATCATTGTACAGGACCACAGTGTCGAGAGCCCAGCCTTTGGACAGGTTCATCCGCGTGGTCTCTTGGCGCATGGCTGTCAAGAAACCCTTCCAAAACGAAATACACAGAAGGAAGAGCTTATGACACAAGAAATTAAAATGCTCAAACTTTAACATCAGTGCAAGAATTAGGGCGATCCTCAGTGGTATGCCTTTCTGGTACTTCTGCTTTTTGACTTACTCAGCACTGGCCCTTCGTATCCACCTTATTTCGCAAGTGCGGAAGCAACATACATTCCCAACATTCGATTTTCAAAAATCGAACCAAATGTCACAAAAATGGGAACACACGCCCTCTACACTACGATGGTCTGATGGATAAATGTAGCTTGGGTATAAAAGTTACATAAAAAAAGATTACCTGAGGCTGAGATCTACTATGAATACATAGAAAAAAAGAAAAGATATTTAATGTTTTGCCTTATCAACTTTTTTGATTTTTGTAAATATACGTAAATTCCAAATTTGATGCCTGCAACACGTTCCAAAAAAGGTTTTGGAAAAAAAAAATACTGGGAAGTTCAAAAAACAGATGATGCTATCATGACTGGGTATAAAGACTCTTGATATCTTATTTTCAGGTACTCTTACAAGCGATACTATAACCTCTCTGCATTTGAATGGATCTCTATGGGAATTGGGGGGAGGAAATAGATTAACCCCTTAGTTCAGATAGTCGCGCATGCGAGACCGTTTTACGCAACTGAGACACGTGTTGCTCCTGCAGCCAAACTATTAGTGGAAAACCCAAACGCGGTATTTTAACTTTATTGGTAGACGATTCGCGACGATTTCTGGCCAATGCGTAGTTTCTAAGTGTCACTATCTTTCCGTAGCAAGTCCATTTAACAAGCACTCCCCACCAGCCTATACCTACCCATGCGTGACATAGTGGGCAATAGCGTCTATGTTGGGAGTTCATAAATATATGTATTCATCATATAATATCAGAATTCCGTCCAGCAACCAGATAAACCCACCAATAGCACGAGCGTATGCAAATACAGCGGTGCAAATCGCTGCTATCAATACCGACATAAACAAGTGAAATCATACAATGCCATTCTACTATCAATATCTGCTATTAAATATGGAATTCATGTGCAATACTACCGTGGATTTAAGCGTAGATATGTCCCTTTCAAGATTCCGTGGTCATTTATTGTCTTGGACAATCCGTTTGAAAAATACACAGCGCATTGGAACACTATTAGACAAACTGCGTAACCCTCTCTTTCTGATTGCAGTGCTGTGACTCGTTCAATTTTATTCTGGTTTGATCGACAATGGTTTTATCCAATAGAAGGCACGACAAGCTTCCCAAAAGTTATTTACATGTGTAATTGAAAGCTTGGGTTAACTATTTTAAGGGCGAGCGTAACTGCAATCTTGTTCAATCACTACAATTTTACGCATGTCGTGACGCAAGACGCACTACGCGATATAAGTGCGCGTAAACATTGTTTGCCTGCGCTTTTGTACGGGTTTAACAGTATGGCTGAAGATAAACTTCACGCATTTGACCAAATCGCTTTTGGAAGTGGGTCAGAAGAGGAAAGCGACGGAGATTCATCTAATCCCTGTAGCGTAGACTGTAGAAGAGGATGCCTATCGATATGGGGAAGATATCCTCCTCGACATGTAAGTATTACAGCTTGTAAGATTGTGATTATATACATTCGTTTTTCCACTGCGTCATTACCTAGATATATAATCGTTATTTTTTTATTTGCATCGGTCGTAATAGAGCACTGTTAGCCTGCTAATAATGCTGAACATATTTGTATTGATAATATCTGTTAGCGTAGTGGCTCGTGGTGGCCTACTTTGTTTGAATTCATACCACTCACAATGAAATTGAGTATTTTAGCGCTGTTCTGTTTGGTTGCTCGGTCGTGCGTTATATTTGATGGCTCGATTTGCCGTGAAGCTAGAACATTGCCAGTGTTCCCGATATTATTTTATTGTATTGTAATTTTTTTGTGCATAATGTACTCTATGGGGTATGCTTTTCACTTAGGGAATGGAAAATATGTATTCAAATTTACTGTGTCCAGATGTGTGCAAGATGAATGTAAAATAAAAAAAATAAAAAAGCAACAGTTGTGAAACACACTACAGAGTAATGCCATCCTAGAGCACGCAACAAAAGATAACATAATGAAGCATACAGAAGAAAGTGTTTACTAAAGTACAAGAGTGAATGATTTCATATTTAGCTGTGTGTACCACAGTGTTATAATGCTTCTGCATTATGTAATTTGTTCCTATAACATGCTTGACCCTCCACCTCTGCCACTCCAGCAGTGCCCTCTACTGTTCAGAGTGAAGCCACTGCAGGACCAGATCCTTACAGCATTGCCAAGGCACCGCACAGGATGAAGCAGTATATGAAGGATAATGGTGAAAAAATGGCACACTAGGCATAAAACACTGAACTGAAACTGTGCAATATCAATGTTTTCATCCATTAAGTGATCGTAAGGTAAAATGTATATGCTTTATAAAGGACAAAAGGCTTTTTAATAATTTCTCGGAGAGGTTTTGGGTAGGTTATTGGACACCTAGATATCCACCCCCCTGTACTGATCCAAAATAATTCCCACATGAAAATGATAAAAAGGTGAGTTAAATGAGTCAAAACGGTTGATTTGCACTGAAATGTATGATTAGTTTAAGATTTACAGCTATTCACATTTTAGCCAATTTGGATAGGTTTGGAGACCCTGGGTACATCAGGCTACACTGCTTACATTTTGTGTCATAGATCTTTAGTAGTTCTGTATATCACCCTGCGATTATTGAATGCTTGTGGACAAGGAGTTTATGATCCAGGAAATGTGTAGTTTTACCTGTTTCACTTATGTAGCTCTCAGTATTTTGAAGAAATATAGAATTTGTTGCATTTTTAGCAAAGTTTTGCTTGCATTTCCGGCACTTTATTTTGACTTAAATTATGAAAATAAACAAATCTAAGTTTGTACAAAAAATGGTACACCGGTTTTGTTTCATTTAAGCCATTTACCAAGTTTATGTGATGCTCACACCTGGAGTTATAAAGCCTTAAACAGAGTACCCCCAAGATTGACCAAATATGCCATTTGCGCCAAGAGGTTAAGCTGTAAATTGCACGGGAATAGTATGGAACCCATGGTTGGCTCAATGGCTGTAAGTCATCAAGGGTCTGTGGTATGAAACAAGCCTCAAAACATCACTCTGCTGCCAGATATTCAGTAGATATGAATGGATCACTTCAAGGGTTGTTTCTCCTGACTTATTTTCCCCATAGAGTTCAATAGAAAAATTTGGCAGGAGAAACAACAATTAAAGAAAATTCCATCCATTATAGAATGCCCCCAACTCCAATAGTCACACTGCAACAATCAATATGACATACTTCTTAAGTCTAATCAAAGAAAAATGTTACAACTTATGCTTCCTTACTGATAAAGGGACTTAGGAGTGGGATGAGGATGCTGATATGTAGTGGACACACAGTCACTGGTATTTGCAGAGTAGATGACTTACATATAATATTGTACATTGTTAGGTGCTGGTATGGAATTGGTATGTTAGTAACACATCCTCAAATATTGGGCCTGTTAATACTGGCAATACCGTTAATACTAGTAGTTGGGGGGACATGCTTAAGTGCTTACTGTTGGTTTGTGTACCATTGAAACTTGTATAGCCCCATGACTATTTTCTATTTGCTTTATAATTATTTTATTTGGCCTGAAGTATTTTCACGGACAGGGTAAGTGCATAGATGAAGTACATTATAAACGAAGGCCACACAACAGGACAAGGTGCCACAGTGTGACTGGTCAGAAGACCAGAATGCCAATCACATTGCAGAAGAAGCCTTGGAAATACTTTGTAGTAGATGTGAAAATGTGAATCTATTGTTAATATTGATAAACAAAGCTATTGCAGCCAGCATAGGGTATCACTTTCTTTTGAAAAACATGCTACTCTGAAAAGCCATCTGTGCAAGCTTAGCACTTACAGATTATTTAAGAAACAGAGGGGCTAATCCATTCAGATTTAACTCAACAATTACAGTATGTAGTCGATTAGTCCAAGGTCCAGCATTACATCTTAAAGTACAAGCTTCTTGTTTAATTTCTAACATTTTAAGAGGTAGATAACTAGTTCGAAATTTCAGTATGCATACAAAACAACCCTTGCTTTGAAGGAGCTAAAAGGTAAATTAGTCTTTATTTCAATTACACCTTGTCCAATAAAAAATGTGTTTCTGGCACAGCACATGCTGCATGGGAGTTTCCTTCGTGTATTCTGAAGTCAAAGCAGTTAATCACCCATTCCAAATCTTAAAGGTATCATTAATTTGAGTTTTGTGCCCCACATTACAGTGCCCCTATTTAAAGTGTCTATGATTAACCATTAATTTTAAATATTAATTTAAATACTAATTATAGTTCCCCATGTTACATAAACGCCTTCCTGACCATCTTCCTTCGCCCTTACTTGGGGATTAAAGAAGCCCGTTAGCCAGAACTGGTTGGGTCTCCCACTGAAAAGCCAGGTGTGGAACTGCTGATTTCTCTCTAGCAGCTCTGTGAACCAGAAGCCCAGAGTGGCTGAATCCCAGGAGATCTTGTGCCACAACTTGGGAATGCGGGCGTCATACATGTTGTCTAGAGCATCCCTCAAGTCTTCAGACATGATGATGGTGCCTGGAGGAGAGCAAAAATATCCCTGTTAATCTGAGTGCTTATGTTCAATATAACCCAAGGTGAGGCAGCATCAAGCCACAGACCAGCCTCTGAAGACCAGAAACTATAGAAAGATATGTGACCCAGTCACCCATAAACTTTCCATAGGCTTGTGAAAAGCATTTTGAAGCTGCGGAAGTGCTGCCACGTTGTACAAAAAACTAGTTAACTGTCTAATGTTAGGCGTCTACCGTTAAAGTTGGCTAACGTTAACGTTACAGCTTGTTGAAGTTAACCATATAACATAATGTGAAATCAAAGGAAATTTTAAGCTTCAATGTTACCTAGTGTTATAGTTTCCAAACGATTTACCCTTAGTTTGGCTAACAAATGTGGTCATAGGATAGGACACCACTTCTTGAAATCTCCTTTATCCTATCTAGACAGGACCGTTAAGGTGGCTCTCTTCAAATTTGCTAGCAAGTTAGCTAGCTTAGTTGTAGCTCTGTAATATCATTATATGAAATTTAAACAAATCACAACACATGTTGACATACCACATCATGTTTATTCAATGTTTCATGATATATTTACCCAGCAACAATACTGTAGAAAATGAAGCTTCAACATTTGATGCGTGTTGGGCGCATATATTTGCCCTTGGCAGTCTAGAACGTTGGCAGTTTGGGCGCATATATGCACCCTCGGCAGTGAGTGAGAGTTAAAGAGGAGGCACTCTAAAACCTGCGGACTGAGTATTTGGACTATCTGATTTCTCCAGATAGTGATGACACCAAGCACAGGATTGTCCAAGGGATAAGGTTGTACCCCCCCTCGAAGAATTTGGAAGAAACAGCTTTGTGGCTTGTGTCATACCAACCACCACAGAGGATGTGACACCACAGGATGGTGTCCTCTCAGCGGAGCCAGTTGAGACCGTCGAACCCCTGGAGGCAGAACCTGCTACTGCAGACACAGCAGCCCAGCCTGGTGAGGAGACCTTTGAAGCGCAGGACGCGGAACCGGCTCCAATAGGCCCATCAGCCCTGCCAGGTGGAAAGGCTTATGCACTCCAGCAGGTGGAGTCAGACCCCACAGACCAATCCACCCAGGCTGAGGACCCCACCCCACCCCACCCCCACCCCACCCCACCCCACCCCACCCCACCTCACCCCACCCCACCTCTTGTGGACTTCTCTTCCCCTCCTACTGAATCCGGGGAACCTCTGTCTGCTGCACAGGCAAAAGTGGTGTGCTCTGTCACTTCCACAGTTACGGTGACGGAGGAGATAGGGGGGCCTCTGCAAAGAGACCCTGGGGGAAACGGAGCAGGAAGCCAACCCCCGGCCGTTTTACAACCCCTTCGGCCCTCAAAGTCTCCGCCAGAGTGTTGTCTTGCACTCCAAAGCAAGATGGAAACAGCCAAGTTATTACAGAAGCTTCCCAAAACCTGATCTCTCCACCCCGAGCCATACCTGCAAACTTCACACAGAGTTCCTTTCTGACATCTGAAGTGTACAGAGAGCAGTGATGGACCGGGGGCCTATGAGGAACAATCAGCCCAGCTGCCCAGAGAGGGAACCATAGCCAAAACTGGCATAAACCCCTGGACAGAAATAAGACGGGCGTGGTTAAGGGGCATCCATGTGCGGAAGAAGCAAGACGACAAGATACCTTCTGTCATCCCGGTTTGTTAAACGCTGTGGCCCTCCGCTGCCAAAGGACTGCCAGTAACACACCTCAGTATGGGAAGTTCTAAAAGGTACCTAACAGTTTGTACTATGTGTTACATTCTCAGTACCAAATGTTTAATTATTTCTAGTATTTACTCATAAAGCCCAAGCTACTCAGGCAAAATCTACTTATGCTTTACCATGTGGTGGTCCCTGTAAAACATAAAGCATTAATTGAATGTTATAATACAATGAAAATGACTAATGACCAATGACTGCCATTAGATGGCTACTCATACCATTACAGAATCACCACCATGTTTAACAGTTGACAACAGACATTGTGGTCTGAATGCTTCAACCATGGGCTCCTCTAAGCAGCTGACAGAGGACTTGAAAATAAAAATAATTGACCCTAACAAACCAGTTTAATTACTATAAGATGATATCTAAACGCTTCCATCTTGGAATTTCCATTGCCAGGAACATCAATAAGAAATTGAAATTAGGGGAAACTGTTGAAGTCAAGGCAAGATCTGAAAAACCGAGAAAAATGTCTGATAGAACTGCTTGTAGACTGGTCAGGTATACAAAGCAAAATCCACATATCACTGCAAAGGACCTGCACACATTTTTGCTGACCCCAGAGTAGTGGTGCACTGGTCCCCAGACTTGAATATCATTGAAAATCTGATGGTGGAATGTCAACCATGTAGTACATGCAAGAGAGAATATTTCTGAACTAGAAGAGTTCTGCAAGAAAGAGTGGGAAAAAATCTGAAAGCAAGAGGGCAGCCCTCTGAAGACCCGCATTGCCGAACATAAAAGTAGCATCAAGAGAAATGATGAAACTTAGACCCTAGCAGTTCACTTCAAACAATTGGGACACACTAGTTCCCAATTGAGATTTTGGGCAATTGAGAAAGTGCTGGCATCATCCCGCATAGGTGATTATGATAGAATACATCTCCAAGCAGTGGCACAGTGAATTCATCATTTGAACACAGTAACCCCCAATGGCCTTAATGAGTCTCTAGACTGGCAATGCTTCCATTGATTTCTATTGATTTTTATTTTACATTGACCTTATGCCTCAACTATTTATACTCTATGCATGCTTATTTATATGTATATGTATATCTATATATGTGCATGTGTGTGTATATACTGTATATCTTGTTGTACACTGTATCCCTCTGCATTGTTCTTTTGTTGACTACACTTTTTTGCTCCTTTTTTCCTGCATTAGTATACTTTGAATGTGTCTGTAAGCATTTATTCTGCCATCACCACATTCATCTGTATGAAGTATTTCTGCTCCTATCCTCGGCTATATAGCCTTCCGTTCTCCATGGCTCGATGCACGTTTTGAGCCATTAATACATTTAATTTTTATTTTCAGCACCTTATTTTCAGTCTTTTTTTTCGAAAGCTTTAAAATTTATTGTGCATTAAAATTTACAGAAATATATCATGTTTATATTTAAGTTTGTTACCTGCAGAGGTTGTGTTAATCTTTACTTAAAATATCAACAAAATGTGCATGGGTGCCAAAACATATCACTGTATATACCTTTAAATGTCTTTTAGCCTTGTTGTGTCCCTATTGTATTTTATTTCTGTTTTGTGATTCACAGAGCTATGTTCAAGCTTGTGTTTCCCAAGTTTCTCTATTGTTCCAGATCATGCTTTACATTCAACATTGCATAAATGGTCACATTATCAAGCATAATATAAGAGAATACATGAATACTTTGGTGGCCACAAGAGATTCTAAAAGAATAGAGCATTTGTCATATTTGATCATGCAATAAATTAGGCCCCATGGCTCCTCATAGGCTTCACAGACTCACCATCAATGGCAAGTCTGAGGTCAGTGAGAGTGGTGCGGACCCGTCCGATGACGCGCTGCATGCGGTCAAGCTCCTGCCGTAGGAATATATTCATGGGCTGGAAAAGTCCCAACTTCTGAAGACGGGCTTTCACCTGAAGACATTTCAAAACAACAGCACTTCCATTGTAACATCTGCTTGCAAACAGTTACATCAGCTCTAAGTAATGATCTACCATTTCATTTCCCCCTGTGAAGTACAAATCCCAATTCCAAAAAAGTTGGAACACATCATGCACATAAAAGCAGAAAGCAGTGATTTGTAAATTCTCTTACATTAATCTCTTAATTAATTGAAAACTGCAAGAAAATATATTTAATGTTTTACCTTATCAACTTTATTGATTTTTGTAAATATACGCTAATTCCGAATTTTATGCCTGCAACACGTTCTAAAAAAAAGACTGGAAAGTTAAAAAAAACACCTGTTTGGAACATTCCACAGGTTAACAGGTGACGCTATAATGACTGGGTATAAAAGGATATCAAAAGACTTATCTTATTTTCAGGTACTCTTACAAGCGATACTATAACCTCACTGCATTTGAATGGATCTCTGGGATGAAATTGGTGGGTGGGATGAAATAAAGCTGTAAATTACATAGGAATAGTAAGAAACCGTGGGCGTTGCTCTTCACACGGCACAGAAACTTCTGTTTTAAAGGTTATGAAAGCAGATTCTTGACAGACTTACAAACTTGGTAGTGACTGATTTTGATGGGATCAAATCTTCCCTCTCTGGAGATTTTCTTTCTCTGTTGGCGACTATCTACACTCGGCGCTAAGCGGCGGTAACCCAAACGCAAGTGTCTTTGCAGACCACGTTGTTGAAATAGCTCATGAACTTGCACCCATCTCGGTGGGTTGGTCTTAAGATGAGGTGTGGTGAGGTGCATTGTTGGCATATTGCTAGTTTGATGCAGCTGAAAGCTTTTGAACTAAAACCAATCACCTACCAATCAATCAATAATTTGTTAAACTAGTATCCTAGCAGTAGTGTTAGTCATTAGCATGTTCGATAGCGAATTAATCCTGTTACGGTTTTAAACATTTATAGTCAAAAGTAACATTGTTTTACCTCTATGGTACTTTGATATACGTGTGTGTGTGTATGTGTGTGTATAGACAAACGATGGCTTTGCAACTAGTATTTGTTTAAGCCTGGTTAATTTAAAGTTAGCTAACTAGTGACAGGTTGAGTCTGGTCACTGAACTTTTGTTTCATAACAATACTTAACAAATTTTTTACTGTTTACATATGACAATGTGTTTCATCATGATCGCATAAATGCCTACTTTATTTAATCTTGACTTTGGTGCGACATTACTACTGCAAATTCCTAAAGCCAATTCTCCAAAATGATGATAACAGTTTCCCTTGATGCTCTTTGTTGCAAGATAATAATAATAATACATTTTATTTATATAGCACTTTTCATCATACAGAGACTGTCACGAATCTACTGTCATGTCACGTTTTATTTTATTTTATTTTCTTTGTTAGATTTCTTGTTTATGTCACGTATTGTGTTTAGTCTAGTCATGCCACGTTTTATGTTTTATTCTTGTTACGTTTAATTTTTATGTCATGTCACGTTTCATGTTTGATTATTGTTACGAGTTATTTTCTAGTCTTGTCATGTCACGTTTTATGTTTGATTCATGTTACGTTTCCCGTTCATTGTTAGCATACACATTTCCATGTTTTTCCGCAGCCTTACGTTCATGCTGTTTCTCTTTCTCTTGTTGTCGCTCACGCTTCCCTAATTGTTTCATTCTCCCGTGTCTATTTACTAATCTACTAACGTTAGATCAGGATTGGGTAATACTAACTCTCTAACCATGTGTTCATGTTTACCTTACATTTCTCGCGCATGTCATTTACTAATTTACTAACGCTAGGTCAGGATATGTTTATTACTAATGAGTACTAATTATCTTGTTACCTTGTCAGCCTTCCACACCTGATTTCCATTTGCATGCTGCTCTCAAGCTAAGTGTCTGCACCTGTTTACACCTGCATTTAAGTTCAGTGTTCATGTCTGTTTTTTGCTAAATTGTTGCCCCTGTTTATCAGTGCACTATTGAGCGTTTTTTCAAGCCTGTCTTTTGTCTACGATCCAAGCCTGTTTTTGACCATTGTTTCTGACCTGCTTTGTTACCACTGCCTGCCTGTACCACAAGTTTTTGCCTGCTGTCTTTTTTGTACTTTTGCCCCACGGAGCGGACTTCGGTCTTGACTCTTGCCTTGCCTTCGACCCCGAGCCTGCCTACCATCTGCCTGTACTTCTGCCCCGCTGACAGCTACTCTGGTTACTGGACTTTTGCATGGTGTACCAATTCCGAAACTGCCTTTTCCTTCGGTACCGTACATGGATTTTGGCTGGATTTTTGTGTATAAATTTTGCTTGTTTTTTGACCACGCTCTTTGGACATTCCTCTAATAAAGCCCTGACGGGACTTTATCATACCACTGTTTCTGAGTTGTGAAATTCGGGTCCAACCCTCACGCCGTCTCAGAGACAAAGTGCTTTAGAAGAGGCAACAATTATACAATCACAAAGTACAAAACATTACATTAAAATAGAACAAGTGCATTCAATTAAAGATAAAATAAGTAACCTGTATCATTGACTAAGATACAGGTCAATAAAAAAATGGATTTTAAGACCGGTTTTGAAATCTGAAACTGACTGAGCCAGAGGTAAGGCATCAGGCAGACTGCTCCATATGTGAGGTGCAATGGAGCAGAAAGCTTGATCACCCACAGTGTGAAGCCTAGTTCTGGGGGGGA
Organism: Ilyophis sp. 1 JC-2022; assembly: GCA_022702515.1. NCBI lineage: Eukaryota > Metazoa > Chordata > Actinopteri > Anguilliformes > Synaphobranchidae > Ilyophis > Ilyophis sp. 1 JC-2022. The sequence goes on along the minus strand of CM040403.1, from coordinate 65,505,218 downwards.
TTCCAGGGGAGACAGAAGGTCAAAAAGGTAGGAGGGGCCATCACCGTGCAAGGTTTTAAAAATGAGCAACAGTATCTTGAAGTCGATCCTGAAGCCGACAGAAAGCCAGTGGAGCGCAGCCAGGACAGGAGTGATGTGCTCTAACATCCTGGTGATGACTCTGGCTGTGCTGTTGTGGACAACCTGCAGCCTCTGGACTGAACTTGCAGGAAGCCCGCCTAGAATTGCATTGCAGAAATCCATTTTGGAGGAAATAAGATGAGTAGACAAGTTTCTCAAGATCAGGGCGGGGAAGAATTGGATGCAAACATGCTATGTTCTTGACAGTGACGGCAGCTGACCTGAAAATTGAGGAGGTAGAAAACTTCCCCTTAAACCGATTATTGGTCTCAATCATTTCCCTTGATTAACAATAGGCTACAGCGTTTAATTCACTAATTACTCAATACCATCAAATGTAGCCAGCTCCTCAATTAGGCTATTAGGCAAGTAATTCAATTATTTTAATTTGCGTCGCAAAATTGTGTACATTTTAATCAACATTATAATTGTGGATACATCTGCTCTTTTTTTCTCCACACTCAAATTCCGAGAATATTCATGGATATTAAACGATCTTAAAGCTCAGCTTTTGTTAGATTATTTTGATTGCAGGTTGTGCATTTCTATTAACGTGTACTTTTCCGTTTAATCTCCCTGACATGATGTGAAGAAAGACGCTGTGTCCTCACCTGCAAATTATTGTTCAGATCGTTGGCACACTTGTTAATCAAGGGAAATGATTGGAAAATGATTGAGACCAATAATCAGTTTAAAGGGAAGTTTTCTGCCTCCTCAATTTTCAGCTCAGCAGCCGCCACTGGTTCTTGAGATAAAAAAAGGATGTTGTACATATGGATTTGATATGCTTATCAAATGTAAGTGAGGGGTTGAAAACAACACCATGCTTAAAGACAGAACTAAACAGAGGGGTAACATGACCAGCAATGGTGGGAGTGATTATGGGATGGTGTTTTAGTTGATGCGGTGTGCCAATAAGTAGGGCTTCAGTCTAGCTTCTGTTCAGCTGGAGAAAATGTGTGGACATCCACGCTCTTATTTCCTCTAGGCAGACATTAAGCTTAATTAAGGCAGTGAAGTGTAAAGGTGGAGTCGGGTTCGGAGGACCACACGTGACTGCGAGGGTTCAGAAAGTTATCCACGAAACGTGGATAACCACCAGAGGGAGGAAGAACGTAAGAAAAACGAGAAGAAACTTCCCGTCTAAAAACCCAAAAAAATAATGGCCCGATAAAAGTGGGCAGAACTCGCAGACCCGAGCGGAGAAACAAAACAGATAGGGAAGGTAATTCCGGCGTAAGCCAAAATAATAATGACCCAAATAGATATGGGCGAGCTCGCAGATTGGAGCGCAGAGAAAACAAATAGGCAGTAAGCCTCTAGCTCTGCAAAATATGAGAGAGATAATATAAAGAGGCGAAGGAGAAAAGCAAACAGAAGTAACCTGTAAAACGGGCGAGAAAAAGGAAGGGGCAAAGCAAAAAGTAACAAAAGGAATCTAACCTAACTTTAAGAATGTTCCTGTGTCAAAACGACAAGAATACAGTCATCCGGCAACATTAACCTGGCTTTGTGAACGTGGCAATGAAGACACAAAAGCACAGGAAAAGGAAGCCCTGCAGCGCTCCCAGCAGCGCTCCTCAGGGCCATAGCCCTCCCAATCAACAAGAAACTGGGCTCCTCTACCCATACGTCTCTCGGCCAGAATGCACCGGACGGTATACACGGGACCTCCCTCCACAAACTGGGGAGGGGGCGGTGGTTTGTCTGCTGAGAGCGATATTCGATAGATCAAGGCGTTCGCGATAGAGCACGGCCGCCTCCATGCCCGCTGGTACGTACCTGATCAATGTAAATATAACCCGTGGGAGTAGCTTCATTTAAAGGCAGTAAGCCCCAGTTTTGTGCCAAGTTTCTGTCAGGCACATTAAGTCCAAGGCATTGTCATGGACAAAATCAGTAAGAAAGAATGACTTGTCATTTGACGTGGTTCCAAGGCAGCGGCAGTGCAGAGGAACTTTGCAGCGAACAATTGATGCCAATTTATGCCAGTTAACTCAGTGGGCAGGCTGGATATTTTCAGGACAATGCGACTAATAGGAGGGAATACAGCCGAAGCAGTTAACGATAAATTGTCAAGCAGAGCCATGGTAAATTTCTGTTCTTTCTTATTTTCTGGAAGCATGTGGAGGAATGGAGAGGAAGAGGGAAGCGGAGGAAAGAAGAGAACAAGAAGCAGTGAAGAAAATTGGGACAGCTAATCTGCTTCACCGTCATCAAAATCGGCGTCGACTAAGTTGCCCTATCATAATTAAAATTCTTGTGTAATTATACCATATCATTCTACTAGCAATATCTGCTACTAAATAAGAAATAAATATACAATCCTACCATTGGTTTTACGCATAGAGATGTCCCTTTCAAAATGCAGTGGTCATTTATTGTCTTGACAATCCGTTCGAGAAATACACACCATTTTATAATGCTAGTACACCATCTGAAACCTCTACGCGTAAAACCCGTATGCTTTTTAAACCTGTCTCATGCATAACAGTTCATTCTGGTTTAATTGACAACATTTATATTCAATATAGGACATTATTGTTATGATCCGTGGAAAGGAACCCAAAGGCAGGCAGGGGTACAGAAAACCGAAGTTTAATGTTCAAGGCAACGGTACAAAAACAAGATCCAATGGGAAGTCAAACAGGCAGGGGTCGATATCGGGAAGGCTCGGCAGAGGTACAATACAGAATCCAAAGACAGGGTCGCGAGAACACGGACGGAGGTCAATACCAGGAAATCAAAACTCGAAACAAGACAAAAAACAAACAGAAACAAAAACCTACTATGACACGAAAACACTGACTCGGGAACAGAAACAAAAACCTACTATGACACGAAAACACTGACTCGGTGAAAAAACAGATAAATCTTACTCGGGGGGAAAAACAGGCAACAGACAATGCTACAATTATTAGTTTTACGAACTCGCAACGAGGGACTAAGACAGCTGGTATAAATGCAGGTGTAGACAGGTGCAGACACTTAGCTTGAGAGCAGCATGCGAAAAGAAATCAGGTGTGGAGGGTTGACAAGATAACAAGATAATTAGTACTCGTTAGTAATAAACCTATCCTGACCTAGCGTTAGTAAATTAGTAAATGACATGCACGAGAAACATAAGGTAACATGAACACATGGTTAGAGAGTTAATATTACCCAATCCTGATCTAACGTTAGTAGATTAGTAAATAGACACAGGAGAATGAAACAATAAGGGAAGCGTGAGTGACAGCAAGAGAGAGAAGCAGTATGAACGCAAGGCTGCGGAAAAACATGGAAAAATGTATGCTTCATAAACTGTGACAATACTAAACATGACAGAAATACAAAACAGACTCAGAACATAACAATTATAACCTTAGCAATGGTGTTTGCAATGTCTTATTGAATGCTTTGAATAATAAATGACAGCCAGGAGTAACAGCATTTCTAGTTTTATTAGTTTAGTTTTACGCCAACAACTTAGAATGTACATTTGCTCGCTGAGGTGTAATTGTTGTCTTCCTGATATTAGTTGTAACTAATTTGGCCAACTCGTCAGCATGGCTAGTGAAAATCCTCGCCGTGCTTACATGAATTTTGGGAGTGGGTCAAAAGATACCATAGTATAGATTATATCTGAAAATATGCCTATGAACATGACAGGAGTTTCCTACTTGATATGCAATTACTACTGCCTGTAATATTTCAAATATGTAAATTCGTTTTTGCACTCCATCACAGTCTTGTCCCATATGTTTGATATTGTTATTTTCACACTTTCAGTGCATTTCACATACTCTAGTGTAAACATTCATAGGTTGCTCGGTCATGTTTTATGTTTGAGTTGCCATGAAGCTAGAACATTTTACAGCATTTTCCTGATGGTGGAATATTATTTTATTGTAATCTTATCGTACATAATATAGACTATGGCGTATTAGTATCTCCCTGGGCTATACTTGTCACTTAGGGCATGAAGAATACTCATTCCAATTTACTGTGTGCTGATATGTGCCTGTGCCAGTGCCAGTGCCAGATGACTGTAAAATTTTCCTTGGAGTGATTATGAATTTTAATTATTTTTTTTTTAACTACAGAGAAATGTTATCACGTGGCATGCAGCAACAGATTGCATACTGTAGAGTACAAAAAAAAGTGATACTTTATTCAGGTACAAGAGTGAATGATTAGGCTACTTAGGTGTGTGTGCCAGTGTGATATCAATCAATTTTAAACCATCATGGCAAATGTATCTGAAAATATAAAATTAATTTTATGACAGGTTTTGGATAGGTTTTTGGACTGATATCTATCCCGCTATACTGATTAAAAGATATTCCCACTTGGAAATTATGCAAAAGTGAGTTTTATCGGCCAAAATAATTGATTTGTAGTGAAATATATGAATATGAACGGTCCAGTGACTCATTTGGTGGTCTTTTCATTTGTTTTACCAGAGGGTTTATTTTTCATTTTATTTTTTTCATTTTTATTTTGGGCTGAATAATCCTCCATATTCGAGGATGCCCTCTTAATTTGCCAAAGTAACTCAAAACTAGCTGTGCAATGATCACTTGTCCCAAGTGGCTCCACTACCTCTGTGCTGTAAATTCTGTCAGGATCATTACACAGCACCAGATACAGAATTGATTTCCCTCTTGTAGGCTGACATACTGTGCCAAAAAATTGTCATTTACAACATCTAGGAATTCTTCCTCACTTCTTCCTTGTCCTGCCATTCCAATTTAATCGTGGGGTAATTCACCTATAATAACAGTCTCGCCTCCCTCACACGCTTGTTTCATATTTCCAAAGAGCATTGTATTCACACTATGTATTCACCCATACAGTAGGTCTTCACGGGGAATTTACCTCAGTTGGTATGTTTTCAGAGGGAGTTTACCTCATGTGGTATGTAGTCCGTGGGAAGCTTCTCCAGCATCTCATTTGCCATCCTCAGTACTGCGGCCTCACGGGTCTCCCCTCCCCCACTACCACTGTCCTTGGGCTGAATGTTGACAATGGTGCATAGAGTCTCATTGGCCATGTTTGTCTGATAAGTGATGTCAGCATTGGGATGGAGCCCAAAAACCTGTTTGAAATACACAAAATAGTAATTTTACTTTCATATTGCTTATTTTTATGTTTATTTTTTAAGAAGAGGGGCAGATAACAGTGGGGACTGGTTCTGATTTAATGTCAGTTATTCTTAAAATGGGATTTGCATTTCCTTGCCAAAATTCAATAATTATAGTTATGATACATCCACAACTCCTTCCTTACAATTTAATCATGCAAGTGTATTTAATGTGTACAACATTATTTGAAATGTGTTAATGTACACAAAGACAAATTTACTAAGACTACCAGTACACATAATCCCCTTACACTTTCCAGCTGTCCAGGAGAACATTTGGAGTAGTATTACATATATACGTGTATTTACAATTTATTATACCTACTGATGGCACAGGCACAACAATTGTGTACATTGTTTAAATTCAGAAGTGCATTTTTATACGGCTAGCTGAGGACTGCAATATAAGTCTTGCTTCGTTTTAATAAAACAAATATAATTTCACTTTAAATTCTGTCTCCTTTCGAGCGCTATGCATTAGAGCAGTGGTTGTCAACCCTGGTCCTTAAGTACCCCTGTGTATGCTGGCTTTCGTTCCCACCACAATTGCAATCCCAATATTTTAACAAGCTAATGTATCATGTTTAGAGGGATTATTTACCCTCTAAAGATATTATGAAAGACATGGCTATACATGCCATGAAGAATACATTTCCCATGTTCACATTATGCTAATTGTGTTATATTGCAAACAATTACAAAAAAGAGGAAAAGACTGAGGTGAATAGGCTCTTAATTAGGTCATTGAACAAGTGTTCCTTCATAATCTTTAATCTTAACACAATGCAGGTTTGGCTCGTTATCATTTGCTTTGTCTTTAAATTCTTCATTATTTACCAAACAGTTCGTTTTAGTGGCCATGTGTCCACAATTTCACCAATTAGGAGCCTATTCATTCATCTCAGTCTTTAATTCGATCAGTTAAAACATTTTTTTACCTATATATTTTTAATTGTTTGCAATACAGCACAATGTGAATATTGGACTTCAATTCTTCATGGTATGCATAGCTTTTGCTAACATAATGTGGCTTAAAAGGGTAAATAATCCCTCTGAACATTAAAAAAAAAAGTAACAGCTTGTTAAAATTCTGGTATCGCAATTGTGGTTGGAACGAAAACCAGCAGACACAAGGGTACTCCAGGACCAGGGTTGAGAACCACTGCATTAGAGGATTTGTTTGTTCTGCCGAGGACGTGCGTCTGCAGCCTGACACTTTTCTCCAGCATCCTGTGTGAGAGTCGCAATTAATGCATGCTATAGTAAATCAGACGGAATACTTAAGTGGCCTAATTTACATAATCTGCACCCTGTTTCAGCGTGTTCACTCCAGGTATGCATAACATGAACACATTTAACTATGCACTCTCTTATTCCCTGCAAATTACATAACAATAGCAATTTTGACCCATTGCAACCATTTAGTAAATCCGATGTAGATATTACGATCTTGTAGCGACGACGTTTGTGTCGGAAAAGTGAACTTTAATCCTTTAGTAAATCCAGCCTTCAATGTTACAAAGGCATCATTATTGAATTTATAAGACGTGTCCAAGCATAGTGAAATGCAAGAGAGCAAAGAGTTTACAATTAGGGTTTGTGACAAAGCGGAGAGTGCATTGTCATAGACAGACAACTACAAAATAAATCAATAAGAACAAGATCTGAGAAAGAAAGTTAACAAAAACTAAGAAATACTTTAGAAAAAACTTTAGAATTGTACTGTACAAGCCACATCTGCACCTGGGTAGAACACAGTAGATCACAATTTTTATTGTATGAAATGTGGAATGGTTTCAGACGGCACAACATAGAAAAGCACCCCTGAGATATTTCAGGCATTTGTAGTGCACTTAGTCCAACCCCATTTTTTATTTCTGAGTACCAAGTGCAACGGCAGTGAGTACTATTGTTAAAAGCACTTGTAGGACCTGACTGGGGGCTGATCGAAAATGCATTCTGCAAAATGCTAATTCTTATTCATGCCATTTTGCCGCTGATGATCTCCCTCACCTCTGGAGAGTCCACGAGAGGCAAGGTGTCGATATGCTGAAGGAAGTCCTGCAAGCTTTTTCCCTTGGGGATCACATAGCCCTTGTAGAAGCAGAAATGGTCACCGAACATGCTTTCACTGAACCAAACGCGGGCAAAGGTGTTGAGCAGGTGCTTGTCCAGGTCGTCTGTCACCCGGCCGCCATACTGCACTTCGCCCAGCATGTAGCGCAGGCAGCTCCAGTTCACGCCTCTCTTCACATCCATCTCGTCAAGATGGTTCTGAACAAACTGCACACTGGATGTAAAGTCTGCCTGGTTGAATTCATACGGAATGTTCCAACCCAAAGGGCCAAACTTTCGCCTTTCCTTTAATAGAGGGAGCGAAAAAAAGACATTTTTAGAGCTATTAATACATAGTGATATCCTGGACAACTAGCTGCAGTACAGAACAGCACATGAACTACAGAAAACATGTATAAAACACCATGTATATTATGAAACAAGAATACAGCTTTTGGAGGTAAAAACCTTCAAAAATATTTGCAGCAACTTGTGGAACAGTCTTTACAACCCTGGGTATGACACTACAGTAGTGCCGATGAGCAAGGCACTTAACTTGGATTGCTTCACTAAAATCCCCAGCTGTATAAACTATTAACACATGAGATTAGCCAATTCTAGTTACCTTGGATACAGGCGTCATTCAAAACGGGTATACCCGAGTAAACCTGAGCTATAGCGTGAAACTTTTCAACCCTGCTTCAAAGCATGGTCGAAGCGCGCCGCTCTATCCGGACTTAGCGGCGGTTGCTATGCGACGCGTCCCTTCCAAGTAACAGAGCGACTGGAGAGCGAGGCGCCATTTTTAAAAGTGGCAGTGTAATGTTACTTTTCAAGTAAATAAATAAATAACGTTAAAATTAGTGATTTTTTCCGTGACACGGAAAAATCAAATCAAATTGGATGGCGAGTGAGGTGCAGGCGCTGATTGCCTTACGGTACGATGACCGAGTTCGTTATGTCACTGACTCAAACCCATGCTCAAACCACGCCTTTGCACGGATCGTTACTGTTCTATGGAAATTAAAACCAAACTGTGCGGAGATCACAGATATGACTGGGTCTGTTCAATTCAGCATGGGTCGGGTCGTATACACCGGCTATGGAAATGCGACATTAGTCAGACCTGTACGGTGGTGTGGAGAAAGGCCACAGCAAACAGCAGGGGTTTCCACTGTGGCAGGTTGCTGATATCCAGCTGCTCCTGGGTCACGCTGCTGTACGTCCGCTTCAGCCCGGCTTTCACACCTTGAACGTGGATAAAAACCCACAGAGAATAATACAACTGAGAAAATTTTATCTCAAAGAAGCAGAAGAGTTTTCAATTTTAAAAAAAGCCATGCTATTTGCATACACAGTACAAAAGTAAAAACACAGTTTATAAAATATGTGTACCAAGTAATAGATATAAAAATTAAGTTAACTAAGCTTTCACCAGTATGCTTCTTTGAAGCTAAACAAGCACTATTTCAAAGCAGTCCCCACCATGTTTTCATGCATGTGTACAACTTTGTGTAACTGATATCAAACTGAAAATTTGCAACATGTGTAACTTTTCCTTGTGTTTACATGAACGTAGGAAAGGCTGGGTAGCATTGCTTTGGAAAGTGTATGAAGACAGCTGAATTACAGCATTACTTTATTTTGTAACATGAGAATACATTTAACTTTCAGCACATTAGGATGGATATTGGTGAATAACCAGTGTTGTGCTTAGAGACTTAGATCTTTGAGAAAATAAGCTGTAATTTCTATCAGCAGTGTTTTTGATGTCATTGTAAATTGACACCTTAAACTTTAGATGATTAGGTTGTCATGGTTCCATCCCCATAATAATAATAATAATAATATGGTGCCTTCAAACCTGTTATACTTTGCCCGGCAAAAGGCACATAAACACAGATAACACTTTAAAAATTCTGGTAACGGTTCACAATATATACATTTTTCAGCACATGGTAATGGAAGAGGAGTTGGGGTCAACAAATAAATAATACAATTTGTATTGATGGCAGACATTTATGTTTCTTCTCCTTGTGGTGAACATTAGCTCAACCTCGAAAGCAGATCTATCACAAAGAGTTCTTTCAGCTTACTTAAGCTTTAAATTTAAACTTTTGACAGTTTTTATTTATTATGCCACAACATAGGACATTTTTCTGACAAGATTTTAGGGCCCCATTATTCAAATCACGGTCCTCGAGGGCCGAGAACTGCTGGTTTTCCACCCTGAGTAGCACTAATTGTTCAGTCAATTACCTGGGAGAAAGAAAACCAGGACCAGCTTTGGATTCGAGGTCCAGATATGAATATCCATGTTTTAGGTTATACATAAATATTTAGCATGTTTGTCATATAATAGGGCTTATATAATACACTATAGCCAACAAATCTTTGGGACAATTTACCTCGAACTTTGGGATGTCCTTAACTTGAACTGATACATTTTACTGAATGTGCAGTACTGTACAGTTTTTGCTATTGGTTAAGACTTAAGGCTGGGTATTTGCCACAAAACATATTGGCTAAAGTCACAGTGCAGTCATGGCAAAGTTGTTAAAATTCACAGAAAACTAAAAAGAAAATCTGAATAGTTTTTTTGCAAAAAATTATAATTTATTTATTAAATTGATTAATAATCTCATGCGCAGCCGTGGGAAAAGGTAATAATATGCACAACTCTAGCAACAGTGATAAGTGCTTGAAGTTTCAAAAAAATCAGCAGTTGCCATAGGAACAAATATGAGTAAAACGCATTGATAGATTTGTAATAGCGTGTTATTTGCTCTGAACGCAGGTGTAAACATGATCTCCGATGTCAACAAACATGGCCATTCCGTTTTTGTTTATCTTTTCCGAGAGAAGCCGGAGAAGACGTGAGTTTCCACATTCTGCCAGAGAATTAAGCAATATCAAGAGTCTTTTGATGTTGTTGGGTCACAGACATCAGTCATGGCATGCAAAGAATATGCAACCAAATATTAAAAAATATTGCTTTATTCTACATATAAATGCAGGGGTGCCAATAATTGTGGCACATGTGGTTTTGTTAAAAAATATTATTTCTTGATGAGGGATTTTTTTTCTCATAATAAATTGACTTCAATTGAAGTTTTTCTAATTTTTTCAGTGTGACATTAAGCTAATTCACCAAACGGTAAATTGTTTATAACCCTTTTTACTCATCTTTACCAGGGGTGCCAATAATAGTGGAGGGCACTGTATATATACCTATATATTAGGGCTGTCACATTGACCAATACATTTTATTCAAATTTTTTAATGTAAAATACATATTCGTTAGAATCATTTTTAATATATATTATTAACAATAATGATATAATTAATAATAATTCATTTAAATACAGCATCAACAAAATTATCTTAATCATGATGTATTGCTTGGGTTTGTTCAGCCATAGAAGTCCTTAATGGGAAATAGCACAAAAAAAACAACCTCAAGGGTCTGAGGTATTAAACGAGCCTCAAACCATCACTCTGTGCCAGATATGCAGTAGATATGGATGGATCACTTTCAGTGTTGTTTCTCCTTCAATAGAAAAACGAGTCTGGAGAAAGAACCTTTAAAGTGATCCATCCATATCTACTGCATATCGGGCAGCAGTGATGGTTTGAGGCTCGTTTGATACCTCAGACCCTTGATGACTTACAGTCATTTAGCCGATCATGGGTTCCACACTACTATTCCCATGTAATTTACAGCGTAATCTAGTCCCACCCTCCAATTCCCATAGAGACCCATTCAAATGCAGAGGGACATTTTGCAGGCATACAATTGGAACATTTTGCAGTCATAAAATTTGAAATTAGCGTATATTAACAAAAATCAATAAAGTTGAAAACATTAAATATATTTTCTTTGTACTGTTTTCAATTAAATATATGTAAAAGACCATTTACAAATCACTGCTTTCTGCATTTATGTACATTTTACATAGTCTCAACTTTTTTGGAATTGGGGTTTGTATATATATATATATACTATAATAAAAAAAATTTGTGATCAATTTTAGGTTAGTTGTACCAGTGCGGCAAAACTGGACCTCAAACCAGCTGATGTTCCAATCATGTGACGTGGAAATGGTAGCTACTGTGGGCCGCGGTGTCGGTATGAAAGTAGCCTGCGAATTATGTTGGTTTGGCTGGATATTATGCTTGTGGCATGATGCAATGCAATGTAGCTACTGACTGAATTATATGTCGCTTGCTAGCTGGCTACCTAAGCCATCGATCGGACCGGCCAATAAATAGCCACATAATAGTGTGCTACAGTCATGACGTATTTTTGTAGGTCAATTTGGAGGTTTATTTCAGGCATGGGTTACCTCGCCGATTTCCAATGGGGTTTTCGGATTGGTGCCGAATATAAGATCTGTGGTTAATATAAGCCGAAGAGAGTTTTCACGTTTTGTTAATAAAGATAATTTCCACAAATAAATGCACTCTGCGATTTTTGAACCACACACGCAATTAATATAAATTAAATATAACGTTATGCTAAAATTAACTACATTACTACAGCAATCGGTCGCATTCTGTAATCGTCACTCATCACCACTTAAGTTCTGAACACTGAACAGTTTTTCAAGCCTGCCGTGAGTGCCGTCCTCCTGCGTTCAACTAGGCCCCAGCGCTTTGTAGCCTATTTGCTACCTCCTGGAGCAAAGCAAAATCCAGAGCTGCCTGCTTATATAGGCCTACATACACAATTTAGGCTGGTCTTTTGTTATGTCGCAGGTTGCTGTTTTTTTTTGTGTTGCTTTAAAAAAGAATCTGGGCGCTACTTGTTCGAAGACATTAGCTAGCTTATCAATTTAGATATTAATTTAGCTATTCCACCCCCTCCCGTCCACAATCACCCTACTCTCCCGTTTGTTTGAGCGTGTTTCTGACGGGGAGGTTGATTGGTTGGCTAATATATTAATATGTGTAATTTATGTCGTAGAACAAAACTTGAAAACTCTCTTTGGCTCATATTAACCACAGACCTTATATTCGGCACGAATCCGAAAACCCCATGTTAAAAACCCATTGGAAATCGGCAAGGGAACCCATGGTTCAAAAATGCTAACTCACTTCCGGGTTTTACAAGTAGCACTTGTGTCTATTAAAAAAAAATTTCATTTTGTTTTATTTCTTTAAGTTTATTGTAAATTGTGAGGTTTGAGTCCGTAACGGCATTAACACTGTTGACTTGGGTCATCACATAAAATTGCAACAACCGACAAGGACGGGAATCTTGATCCCAGAACATTTCAGAATCTGTAACATTGTTGCACTTTGTTGGCAATGTGGTGAAAATGCTTAGGCCTATGCAGATCACACTTTAGGCTGCATTAACGTTGACAGCTACCATCCAAAACTGCTGAAAAATCCCTGAAGGCACTAAAATTTGCGGAAATGGCAAAAAACTGGGAACTGCCAAAATAATTTCTGAAATCACGGAAAGACCCGTGACTTCCATGACAAACACCCAGCCATTGTTATACTGTTACACATTGTAATGTCATTGTCATTAGTCCATGTGACTGGACCCTGTTCAAAACACTGTCTGTAGTCTATGGATTCTATATTTCCAAAATCTTTTATTATTGGCAATGCGTCTGAGATTTCTGGTCCACAGCCTAACTGCGGGGGCCTACCTTGAGGCGGCTCATTGGTGAATTTTATAGAGGACTGCAGCAGGTTGATAGGAAATTTTGGGTGCACTTCAGTGGTGATCCACACTCTGAATCCTTCGTGCATGCTCTCGGACACTGTGATGGTGTCTAGCAGCTCGTCCAGGAAGTCCAGCCCCAGATGACAGTTCTGCAGTAGCAGCCAGCCTCCGTCAGCCATGCCCTGAGACAGCAGCCGTCGGGCATGCACCTCCTGGCCCTGCCCCATGGAGATGGCCCTGCATGGTGTGCTCTGAGGGGGGAGGGATAGGCACATTGTCATCCATATTTGATGTTACTTTTGACTCACAATGAAATCTAGATGACAAAAAGGACAATCATTTCTTAATAAACTCGTCCAGATCAAGCAGTGAAACTGCTCATTTGGGGCACTGGTGAGGTTCCAATTTCATTGCGGATTTTCACGCGTCTGAGCCGAAGTGGGAGGGAATCTGTTGTTGGAGGGGTGTCCGTCAAGAGGGAGCAGCCCCATTCAATTTTACTGGAGCAGAATGCAATTTTGGGATAAGAGTAGACTGCGATGGTGCAAATCGCACCACAGCATACGGCGAGTTACTAATTTCGGGCTTTCCGCCTTTCCCTAATGCGTGCATGATCATAACCTATTCAAAAGCCAATCAACCATTTTCGTGGAACATATGCAGTCCAATTTGACTTTGAAATAAATCCCCCAAGCAGGAAAAAATGATACTTTGCATTTATTGCTCATTGTCTTTTTTATAATGTTAATTCTTGAATTTCTTTCTGTTTTTAATAGTCTATGGCTGTTATTGTACTGCACTGTGGTCCTAGGGGTACTGTATTCTTTCTTACACCCGTCTATAATGAGAATAATGACAAACTTATTTTACGTCTTATTTTACTTATAGCGATAAAAACGTACCTCTTAACTCAATTAATTAATTGATTAATTAAATCTGGTATACCTACAAAAAAATCTGTTACCTTATACCACTTAGCCCTAACTGCTAGAGTGAAATTCAATGCGTTTATAGCATAACACTGTTAGTAGGGTAAAAGAACTGGCATGTCAACAGGGGACACTTTGGCAGTGTCTTCTCCCAAAGAACAAGCATATGTAATAAAGTGAATTATATTTTGGAACCACATGGTTGTGTTGTGTGGTGTTTCACCCCCACCACATCCCCCACATGATCTTATTTGTTATACTGTTGACCCATACTGTGGCGTGTTGACTGTAATGAAATAGAATAAGGTCAACACGCCATGCAGTGTGGTCATCCGGGGAATTCCATACCCTTCAGTCGGCAAAAGAGAATGAGCGGGCAATATTTATTGCGCCCCGTAGTGGTGGTTAATTTGCTATTCAGTCTCCTCGTAGCTCACCCTATCGGGGAGGATGACCCATACCGTGGCGTGTTGACCTTATTCATAGAACCGAGGTTACCTACGTAATCATTCATTTGTGATTGTGTCTTAATATAAAATGTTTATGTTGAACTGCTTACTCTGCGTAAGAGCCTCAAACAGATTAATCAACACATTGTATGTAAATGGAAGCTCTTAGCACACCTTTGTTTTGGCCAGCCTCTCTATGTTCTCTGTGGGGTCAGAGCCCATGGACAGGAAACAGACCAAGGGGGTCCTTTTGTCACTCTCTGCCCACATGACCTCCATATCCAGGATGACACCCTCGGCATATCTGCGCCCCAGTGACTCAGCAATGTAGTGTCGGGCCTGCAACACAAAGCACCACCATTTCTTTGTTTACAATGTGATGGAAACCATAAAACAATGGAGTAAAATGGTATTCAATCACTGTGAAAGTTTTATATACTGTGAAACTTTTAAATAAATGCAGTGGCTTGTATTTCAGGGTTGGAATTCCAACTTGCTATAATTACTTATAATTGTTTGTTAACAGCCACATATCTGATTACATAGCTATATAACTACAGGTACTCTATATAGACTGCCACCCAATTGTCTTTATAAATCACATCTGCTTTCACTGATGTGCTGCAGGTGGCAATTAAAATATACTGACAGGCTGCTGAAATGTGGTTAGGAAATATCTGGCCAGCCCGAGTGGTGGGACAATTACCAAAACATGCTGGCAGAGTAATGCACAGATACAATTAGTTACAACAGGTATGACATGCACAGGCAATCACAAGCAGTACTGTAACAGCCAATCAGCCAGTTTGGTACTGACAATGCACCTATTAAAGGGCAGGCATAAATTAAAGCCCAATATTTCACACTGGTCAATTGAAGGGGACATGCTGCGAGATGAGGGAATTGAAAGGATAAATATGGCTGTGGTAAATCCCAGGTTTGTTATACTGACCTCTGGTGCGAGAAACCTGTTCAGAGCTCAGCCCCAGTACCTGCCTGCGCTACACACTGCACGTAGGGCCCCGCCTTCCTCGACAGGGCCCCGCAATTCTTGATTGAAGCCACCTTCACACACACTCCGACATATGACAATGATCGACCGGAAGTCATTCATTTACTATAGGAGTCGCAAACTGGCTTGCTAGGGGTTGGAGCTTCTGCAGTGTGAATCAATCAATCCAACTGTATGAACAGAAGCCATGCATTTTAATGGAAAGAGGGTTCCTAGCAAGAGGCTAGCTAATGATGATGATCACGATGAACATAAAATAAAAAATGTATAATCAGTGATGTGGATCATGTTTGAAGATCAGTCATCTTGTTGTTACAGTTGGTTACAGTTCTTCTTTCACCACCAAAAAAGCCGTATGCTATCACAGTGACAAGGTCCTGAATATAGGTCAATGAAACTGTTATTTTGCCTGTTCACTTATTAGAGTGAATTTCTGCTCTGATCACATAATTTCCTCCTGCTATGAAAGTCTCTCATAAAATATGAAATAAAGTCATAACCTTACCTACATTATTAAAGCCAGACTTGTCCTTCCTAAGATTCTGTAGTTATTTTCAGCCTTTTCTGTCAAAAGACCCATTTCTTGTTTGTAAAAAAGAATGCGCGCACAACACTGGGGCAAAAAGTGTATCACCTTGGCAGGCTATCACAATGCAACAGTTTAATTAAAATTTAGTTTCTGGTTCTTTTATTTCACTTTCATCTTGGCAAAGCTACACAAATAATAGCTAGTGTTATTTTTATTACAACTTTCCTGTAACTTTTTTTGTTGCAAGCAAGCATATCCAGCTGTATTTACATTATAAATGAGTGCAAGCTAACCGCCATAAACTGTAAATGTTTGATCTGCGGCAAGTACATTTTTAACGTTAACGTAGTCCATCTCAATAAGTTGGACAGGATATACCACACTAACAAATTTTTTTAAATTTTGTTGAAAAATGTTTTAAATTGATATAGCCTAGTGTAGCTTCTGTTAACGTTTGTGGGCTAACGCGCTACACAGACAGACTGGTTTAAAAACACAGGGTATGCCAAAAAAAAGTGACTATTAGACCCACCTCAGCTCACCAAACTAACATTAGAGCTGTGAGGTTTGTTATACTTTGTAATGTCAAACAACTTGTCAAACAAGTGTCCTTCATCATCCATTTCAGCTTCTGAAATTACAAGTTGATGTTGATTTCTTTTGCAATATTGAATATTGTGACGCAGCGTTGCGCATGCACCTCAACTGTGGCATTGCTGAGAAACCAGTCTACAGCCTATGTGGTGTAAGTTTCAACATGAGCGAATTAAAAAACTAAAAAAGTCTGCATAAAATTACGCAATTCAAATTGACAGTTGTAATATCATGAAACTAATTGTAATGGATTGACAGCCTCATTATCCAAAAGCTTTCCAAAGAGATACAAGATAAGTAATTGGCTGTTGTGAGCGATTGTCAGAGCAGCGCGTGTCACAAGCGTATAATCAGAACAACATTATTAATAAGTGACCTGCACATCGCGTAGTGACCACTGGTGAGAAATCTTTTTTGTACAATGGCGAAGCGACAAAAGGATTTTCCATGCTTGAGTTGTGTGCGGCTGCTGAATTGTGTCGCCATCCTCTGGATTCAGATGAGGAGATTGACATCCATGACTTCATCTGAGCTAGAAAGCATGGTTTCCAAGTGTTGCCGTGTGTACAATGTGAAATGAAATTTTATATGCATGAATTCTGAATTCTGCAACTGCTGGATTCAGAATTATAAGAATTGTTACTTAATCCTCGCTTCCCTGACAAGCTAATAATGAATAAACTATAATTAGTATCATTAAGATTTTGAATAGCAACATACTGCACATGTATTTGAATAATATGGTATGCATTTTGTATGGGTAGTATAAAAACTGTAGGACAAGAAGCGTTTACAAAAATGGGAAGAAAGAGAATAATAATAAGAAGAAAGATCCTGATGAAGAACAGTACTTTGCATGTTCCACATGCAAACTAATAACAATATTTTGTTTTGCTAAAGCAATAATTTAAATTGTATTTGTGGATTTCCTTATACATTTATGAATTAAGACAAGCAATTTTGAAAGATACTTGCCATTTTATAGTTCCCGTTTTTGTTAAATAATTTTGTAGGTCACCATTACTATAATACATATAAATTATAAATTACAATTACACTATAATTTTATAACCCTGTTATATTAGTTACAATTTTTTGAGTTCCTTGAATTAATATTGAGCTGTAATTCTCAATTATAATTCAGTAGAATTAGATCAGTCCTGCTTCTGATGCTTTCCATATCCATACAGAGTGGCAGGAACACATGCTGCTTACCTGAACAATGATACAATTACTCATGGAACAACATGGTGGACTAAGAAGCATCTCACCTGAGCAATTGTGCGGTCAGGACACCAGCTGCGGATCAGCAGTAGCTTGCGGAAGGTGTCCAGCAGGCTGTCATACCCGTCAGGGATCGAGGCCTCCTCAGGGGCCTCTTCGTCAAACCAGGCCTTCCAACTGCGATCATTTCGGGTCACCTGTCCCAGAAGCTGGGTGAATGGATACAGACTGGACAGCTGTACCAAGTTCAGCCAAGTCATGTCTAGGATCCACCTCCTGGGCTTGGGCTCCACAGAGTTGAGGTCAAGTGAGGCCCCGCCTGCAATCAAAAATGGCATCAGATATAAACAACTAATGCTACAAAAAACTAAATCAATTCAAGGTTCAATTAACACTGTCCTTGATTGAGTGTGACAGGGATTCAAATTAGACTTATATTACCTTATTTTTAACACATAAAACAAATAAATGATATTAGGCCTATATCCCTCGACTAATAAACTGTCTTATCCTCTCCAATCTGCGGCGTCCTGTCTTACGTAACCCCCCCATAAGACATAAGAGAAACATTTGTACTTGGGGGGTCCCATGCCAAAATCAGAATTTTCTGTCAGAATGAATTCTCCTTATGAGTTGACTGGACTTATTTTTACGTGCACGTCAAGTTGTTAAAGAAAGATATCAAGCGCTATGGTCTGCCCTACAACATATATGCAAGTATGTCGCTACCAAAGTGTCAAAAGGAGTGAGGCAGCGGCGTGTCCAGGGGGTAGCCCTGAAAACTGATTGGCCACACCAGATGCGAAGTTATAATAGGCCAATGGCCATTTTCATCAACTTAATGAGGCAAGACCATCTTCCGCACTAGTTTCAACATTGTTCAAAACTGCGTGCTGCCTTACACCTTGTGCACTAGTGAGTGCTGTGTATGTCATGTGACGCAGCCAACTGGGCTGGCCGTGCCGGACAAAATAGCGTAGCAGGGCGCATACACCAAAGATTTTAGATATATGACAAGAGACGCAACCGACGCTTTTCCCCATTGGATTTTTTGTCCACACAAGAGGAAGTGATCAAACATGCGCAGTAGTGTTTTCAGTTAGCTTAGCAGCTAAAGTTACATAATGTATGCTTAGAGTGGCGCGCATCTGACCGGCACCAGCCGGATTTAAAGTAGTAGTACTGGGTCCTGACAACCAATACATATATAATCTAAAAAGAAAAGGGAGACTTTTGATTTCATCTGTCTGATAATGACCCGTTTAGCAAACTGTTTTGAAAAAAACTCCATTGACTGCCAGTCATTCAATGAGCGACTGTCGTCTGTCTAATAATAAGTTCCAAGTGCGGACGTTCCAGACCCGAAGTTGGACCTCTTGCTCCGCTTACCCTCTTTGTACACACTCAACAATGGAGGACAGCCAGCCACACATGTAACTTTAGCTAGCTAGCTAACGTTATATACATCAATGTGACACATTGTTGGTCAAAATTGATGTTATAGGTAACGTTAGCTAGCTAGCTATTATTTAATTACACACCCATGTGCTAAAGTCAACAACTTCCGGTTATTTGACACACGGCAAAAAGATGCAAAAGTTGAAAAATTGCCGAATGGTGGCGGACCTCAACGGAATGGACTTCCGCCGGAACACATCGCACTAGTGTGCACAAGGCTTTATCGTTCCTGGATGCACAGATCACGGAAGACCAAAGACTGAAGAGGTGACGTGGTACATGCTTGGCATATTTTTTATATGTATGATGGACAGTGAAATGCCTGTGTTATTATTATATAGAGTGAAACGTATTCACGGTCTCTGGTTGGCTTACAAGAAGACACGATGTCCGTTTTTCGAGACCCGCACCCGCCCCGCCACGGCAACGTGCAATGCCATACCCGCCCCGCAACCCGCACATATAACCCATTACTTCCGCAACCCACCCGCCCCGCAACCCGCACATATAACCCATTACTTCCGCAACCCAACCCGACGATACAAGACCCGCGACCCGACCCGAAACCCGAAACCACATATGTAATAATAACCATGAACCCGCTGCTACACTTCCGTCCTTTAAGACCCTGGAGGACACAGATGTACTCTAACTTGTAACACACCAGTGTGCAACCACCTGCCCACTGGACCCCATTCATTCGGCAGTCCTCCAGTCTATATCCGGTGAACTCCTTCCATATCTGTCCTCCATTATTAACACCTCCTTAACCTGTTGCTATGTTCCTGCTGTTTTCAAAACTGCCTGTGTTACCCCACTCTTAAGAAGTCTAGCTTGGACCCCTCTGATGTCATAAACTGTCGTCCTGTGTCTCTCCTGCCCTTTCTGTCCAAAGCTCTTGAACGAGCTGCCCTTAACCAACTCCACCAGAACAACCTGCTCGACCCTCATCAGTCCGGCTTCAGAACCGGGCACTCTACTGAAACTTGCTTCTATTTGTGTCTTGCTATTTTATAGTTAAGAATAGTATTCTATGTTCATTACTAGGGATAGCTCCTACGTTGTGAGAAAGTTGTGCTTTTTCGGATTTGCTTTGTAGTTGTTTCAATGACCTTCAATATGCACTTATTGTACGTCGCATTGGATAAAAGCATCTGCCAAATAACTAATGTAATTTAATGTAATTTCTTTAGCAACCCTAATCTAACTGATCTAATCTAATAGATGTTTTCCATATAGGGAAATGGCCTAACATCACTTAGACATTGTTACTAGTTGGTAATAGCCATTTTTAAATAGACTAACTGCATCCTTCAACTGTAGGTCTATATTTTGTTAAACAAACCAAATTGGTGCTATTCCAGTGAATTTGTTGATGATGGCAATTATATTGAGTCCAGGGCTGCGTGGGGTCAATGTCATTCACAACTTCAACTTGGTAGGGGGGTGATGTGTGGTAAGCACTCCGAAATGCCATGGCCACCCCAAAGTGAGCATGTGTCCCACCTTGGCCACCCCAGTCAAAATGTTCTGGACATACCACTGGAGTGAGGTGAGGCTAGTCCTGATCTTAGGTCAGTTTTATGTTAAATTAATTCTCTAAGTGTAATCGAAAACTGATCCCAGATCCGTGTCCAAGACTTACAGTTTAACTTTTAAAAATTAGATGATGCCTGCGAATGGCGATCACAGCTATCCGTTTTGTATTTTGACACCTGGTTGGTTGTATATTAACTGCATATAAAAAATTTATTTTTTTCAACACAAAAACCCGTTAGTCGCTAAAAAACAGCTAAATTTATTCGAATCGTTTGCCTAAAAGAAGAGCTGACGTTAACCAGGATAACGGTGATTAAATCACAGAAGCAATCGAACCGGAATCTCTTCTGTCGACCAAAGAAACTGCAGTTAGCTAGCTCTCACGAGCCCCAGATACCCGCATCCGCTAGCGTAGCCCCTCCCCAACGTTAGCAACAACAGATGTGTCAGACATAGAGAATATTAATGCAGAATACAGATAGTTTGTTGCTGAAGTATTTAAATAGAAACTGAATAATATCGAATAGAGCATGTGATCCAGCTAGATAAGAAAAGAAAGAGGGGAGGGAAATTTAGCAAGAGTAGTAGTTACAGATGGTACACTATCTACCCCCTTAGTGTATTACACATGTTTGAGACAAAATTGGACATGGATCTTACATGTTGGGAAAAGCTATGTGACATGTTTTAATTGATGAAGTACGGGAATTATACCATTGTATGCTTGCTCGTCTCCCCTCGTGTCAAAGAGAGAGAAAAACGGGTCAGTAGAGGGTCAGGCAGGACTAGGACTGGGGACTTAGCACACTCGCTCAGGCCATCTCTGACTATAATCACAATTGGGTGGAAAGTGAATTAGCCAACGCTGGTGAGTGGGTGAATCTGGCGGCCGACAAAAACACTAATGGTGCCATAGGTTTGGCTAATACGGCAAGATACAGTTTGGGCATACTTGGTGAAAAAGTAAAGGTTATTATTAACATACTGAGATCTTCAGGGTGACACTACGACAAATGGTTGAAAGGGCGGAGCGTGAACAACAGTGCTATTGAGCAGGGCAAGCTGCTATCACTGAGTGCAATGTTCACCGATCTCAAAGATGGGAATATCCCTCCAGAAATTTCAGGACAGCTCCTGTCTGGAATAACACTCCCACCTCCATGACACATCGTGGGTGCTGTTCTACCGGTCTCAGGGGTCTGTGTTGACTCAGATAACACTCTGATGGGTGTTATTACATTCCCTCTAGTTCATGGGCCTGGGTATCCAATACATATAACTGTCATTCCATTTCCCTGTGGATATCGTTTCTGGTGTAGGTGGCTCACAGAAACCTACATCGACAGGAATGGTAATGTGTTTGATAAAAAACATTGTCAGCAAGTAGGCCTAAATGTGTTTTGTTATGGTGCATATATTTCTAGCATTATTCTTTCTGATTTTTCCATCAGTTTTGAGGTGAGTAAAACGTTTCCCAATGTTCGACCAGTCCAGATATCACATACTCAATGGTGTGGATCAGGTGAAGTAATTATTAATGATCCTGTTTGTGTTACTCCAAATCCCCATTCCTTAACCTATATGGGACAAGTACTTTTACATACCCTACACATCCCTAACATCCACCTGGAGCCCCACAATTGGACAGTGGACACCTATGAGATGGACGAGATCCTGGCAAACCTGAGTGACGCTATTGGAGCCCATGTGGTGCAGACTGGCCTTGAAATGGCTAGAGATAAAGTTGAAATCCGAAAAGCTGAACAGGATTTTAAATGTGCTAAAAAGCATGTAAAGGAAGCTCAGAAGTGATACACTGCCATTAAAGTATACAGAGCGGGTCAGGCTATTGCTGGGCACGGATTCCATTTGGTCAGATTTGGGTTATCTTTGCTCAAGTTATTTGGGGACTCTCTATCGTCACTTTGTTTATATCTCTTCATATGTGTTGCAAGCTTAGAACAACAATCAGAGACGTTAAGATAATCTATATGAAACAGTTTTTGCATATCTAGACTAATAGTATATTTACTCATGTTTAATATGTTATTTATAGATGAAGATCGATGATACAGAAGGATGTTGAAGTATCTGATGAATGATTGTTTTTGACTGTATCCCTCCAGTATGAAAAGATTACTGAAGGAAAATAAACCAGGAAATGGCAGAGGAACTGATGGGGGTATCTCTGGGGATGAGAGTTTTACAGCTCGCATCAACGGAAATACTGATCAAACCGATTTTTGTTTTTACTGATCAAACCGAATTTTGTTTTAAAAGGAAAGAATTATGGGTTAAGGTAAAAAAAATAAATGTTTACTCATAGTCATTAATATAAGCCGCTAAATATAGGTTAGACAAATAACTGTTCTCCCCTCTATCTCCTAACTCCTGACAGGCCCTCTGGGTAGGCCCACAGCCTTCTCCCCTTATCCTGGTACTCCTTGCAGATCCACACAAGAATCTCACTGGTCTGTGTCCATATAAGGGGAATGTAGAATACATACTGTGCCCTCCACAATTATTGGCACCCCTGGTAAAGATGAGTAAAAAGGGTTATAAAAAATTTGCTTAATCTCACACTGAAAAAATGAAAAAAATCCTACCTTTAATTGAAGTAAATTTATTCTGTGAAAAAAAAAATCCCTCATCAAGAAATAATTATTTTTACACATTATTTTCCACAATTATTGGCACCCTGAGAAATTCTTGTGAACAAAATGTAACTGAAGCAACTTGTTAAAGTTGATCAGAGTGTTCAGGGACTTTCAAGCAGTAAACATGACTGTTTCACTGGGGTATAAATATGAGGTGACATATTGGTGAGGCCATATTCCCTTATTCATACATCAACATGGGAAAGATAAGAGAACACACAAATCAAATGAGGGAAAAGTGTGTTGAGCATCATAAGTCAGGGAATGGCTATAAAAAAATTGTTACTCACCTGAAAATGCCCATATCTACCATTAGGGCAATACTGAAAAAGTTCAAAGCAACTGAAACAGTTACAAACTTGCCTGGAAGAGGACCCAAGTTTATTTTGCCCCCACGCACAGTGAAGAGGATGGTAAGAGAGAAAAAAAAATCCCCAAAGATCACTGTTGGAGAATTACAGAGGAAAGTAGCATCTTGGGGTCATCAAGTCTCCAAAACCACCATTAGATGTCACCTCAATGCCAACAAATTATTTGGAAGGCATGCCAGAAAAAAGCCTTTCCTGTCATTTCACCACAAACATAAGCACCGGAAGTTTGCTAAATGCTACTGGAACTCTGACTGGAACCGTGTTCTATGGTCAGATTAAATGAAAATTTCAGCAACCAACACAAGGTGGGTTTGGCGTAAAAAAAAGGATGGATATACCGAAAATATTCTGATCCCCACTGTTAAGTATGGTGGAGGTTCCGTGATGTTGTGGGGCTGTTTTTCCTCCAAAGGTCCTGGGAACCTTGTTAGGGTACATGACTTCATGAACTCCATGAAATACCAGGAAATTTTAATCTGGCTGCCTCTGCCAGAAAACTCAAATTGGGTCGTCGTTGGATCTTCCAGCAGGAAAATGATCCAAAACATACGTCCAAATCAACACAATGGTTAACTGAACACAAAATCAAGCTTCTGCCATGGACATCTCAGTCGCCTGACCTAAACCCCATTGAAAACCTGTGGGCTGAGCTGAAGAGAAAAGTGCAAAAGAGAGGACCTTGGACTCCGGATGATTTGGAGAGATTCTGTAAAGAGGAATGGTCTCAGATTCCTTGCTCGGTTTCTCCAGCCTTACTAGACTTTACGGGAGAAGACTCAGTTCTGTTTTATTGGCAAAGGGAGGTTGTACAAAGTATTAAATGCAGGGGTGCCAATAATTGTGGCACACGTGGTTTTGTTAGAAATAATTATTTCTTGATGAGGGATTTCTTCCCATAACCGGTCATGCATATTAAAATAGTTGATGGGAATTCCTGTCTTTGTCATCTATTTATTTATATCCTTTATTTTTTACAGGTAATCTCATTGAGATCAAGATCTATTTTACAAGAGAGACCTGCGAACAAAATAAAAACATGTAGAAAACTTTTAAGTACAATTCAGCCACGTTAACATTCAGCATTCAAACAGCATTAAACAACACTAAACAAATCCATGTATAAAACTTTACAATTTGGTAAAGGAATAAGAGATTCTAGTTAAAAATTTTTTTGCAATTCATTCCCATTTTTGCAATTAATTCTCATTATTTATATGTGTTGTATTTAGGGCTAAGAAGTCCTGAGGCCAGGGGGGTATACTATGAAGGAAGTTTAACATAGCCAGGGTTTCTTTGCGTTAGCTGGCTTCAGAAAGCCTAAACACCGCAATCTGACTTAACCGGTACTACAAACGTGGTTCTCAACTTGCTAAGTGAACACAGGCTTTATTAATCAAGGTACGTGCGTGTTCCCATAAAAGGGGCGGTGTCTACAACAACGAGCCTATAGCGTTGCAGCAGGGGCTGTACTACAGCAACGTATTTCTCTCCTGTGGGGAAAAAAGACTGATACGGACAGAATGGATGGATAAGAACATCATATGAGCAATAAGCAACACCGTTGCCTCCAACAAAGTCAGGAAGGAGCTTTTGCAAAAAATTAAAAATGCTCATCATGTAGGTTCAATTCGTTAGGCTAGTTAATCCCTTATTCACCTTACCACTCGTAACAAATACATCTATACTCTTAGTACATTGTCATAGTTTATTTCTAATGTGACAACTGTACTACTACATTCTAGAGCTCTAAACTTTAAACTTGATACAGCATGTTTAAAATATTGCTGAAGCAATCGCATCACATTCATAAAAAAGTATCTCAAGCATTTTCCGGAACAAATCTTTTGCGGAACTCACTAAGCTCACCCTGCGAAGGGATTCCCTCAGTATCCGCACATATCTCTACTGAATCCATTGGAATGGAGATGCCTTTTTCCAAATCCAAGGAGTTGATTGACCAAAGGGCAGCGCTTTTATATTTTTCAATCTGTTATCCTGAACATAACCTGCCCCGAAGCAGGTTAGCCGTGCAGAATAAGTTGCCGTGGCAATATACCCTGATTAAAGGTGAGTTGGCTTCATGATACAGAAAACCCAGGGTTGAAGCTTAATTTAGCTCGCTATCCCCTTAATCTCGCTTCGTAGTACACAACTCTGGTACCGTAGTTACTGGATTTAAACGTGATTTAAACGTAATTAAAGATGAAAAATAATGGGGACGTTTATAGATAAATACAATGGAATGTAGTTTAGTTTCCAAATCTAAAAAAATAATAATAATAAATAAAACTGCGTGACTTTGGATAATCTATCTTAAAGCTGTTCTCAAACCTGAAGGTATAGCTTTGGGAGCGCTTCCTCAAAAAATTATTTCCAACTTGGTAAATTATATCTGGGATCGATTGTCTTAAGCAGCCGCTTGAATTAAGCTTTCATAATAGTACTGATAAGAACAATTAATTTGGCTAAATACATAAATGCAAGCAACAGTTATTTTTCTCCACGTCCCAGTATTTAAAAAAAGGAATCCAATGGCTTCGCTTGTACAAGGACGGGAACAGTGGAGACGCTGACAGGAGAAGCAACAGCCTTGCGCAATGTCATGCAATTCCTCATATGTAATGCTGTTCAAGACGATGAAACAGATTAGTTGTGCTGCTAGCTTTGGTAAGTATATAATTCGAGCAGTTTACAAAAGACGGTGCTTTGTTCTGCGTCTCATCTATTGAAGCTTGAAGCCAAACCTCCATATCACTAAGTGTTAGTTATTTTTAGGGGGAGTTCGTTTTTATCCTGTGGCTGTATCTCTCTATGGCTAGTTGACTGCTCCCAATAGCATCCCAAACAGTTACGTCTGCAATGTGCTGCATGGTTGCGCTGCCAACTCGCAAATACTAATTTGGCCGCATAAAAAACGCAGTATAAGCAAAGCGTGATATACTCGATGTTGCTTAATTTTGTATCCCCTACAAAATGATATTGACTATTCGAATAATATTCGATGTATCGCCCAGCCCTAGAGTGAGGTAATGAAGTCAGCAAGAGAGGCGCAATATGAAAGTGAAAAGGCAAGCTGGGTTCCTGACAGTTGATAACGTACTGCCCTTAGAAGTGAAAAGCTCGATCATATCCCAGCTGCATGCATCCCCTAGGTACATTACGAGAATATCTGTGACACTGGCGTGAGTGGAGAGATTTTGGTGCTAAAATAGATCTGGATACAGTCAGCAGTGGTGTGAAAATGAAGCCTGTACCAGGAGATTAGGTTACTCACTAGGGGGGCATGTAAGCGCTGAGGGGAGACACCTGAGAACGCAGCTCTACTAGAGCTTGAGGAGTAGGGTCAAGAATAACATAAACCGGGAGGCATCATCTGTGATACGATACCAATGTCTATCAATAAGACCTATAGGCATGCAGCTACAGATAACGTCATCTTTTTATACATTTGTATTTTAAGAATTATTGATAAAAAAAGGATTTCAATGAAATAAGAAAATAAAAATAAAAATGTGGACATGATATGAAGCCGATTACCACAGGTGTTACCGTTAATGAGTGGCTTATAAGGAGGATAGGCTATATACAGTATGAAAACTTAGGGCCTGATTTACTATTTGTTTCTGATTTTTTCCCTTTTTCTCCCAATTTGGTAGCCAATTGAACCCCTATTCTAATTCAATTCCCCCCCGTGTAGCAACCGCTAGAGAACCACTGCTACACAACCCCGTCAATCGGTATATTAGTAGTTGGAAGGCGGGCGCCACGTCCTCTACAGGACGCAGCTCCTCGAGCTCCTGACCGTGACACTGGGTCCCGTGACGATCGAGCCCTGGGTCCCGTGCGCAGCGATTCTCTCCGAGCCCCTCCCCCCACCCGGAAGCGGCTGCCAATTGCCGCTTCCACAGGGCACCGGCCACGCTCGGATATGGCAGGACCGGGGCGCGAACCCCGATCCTCGGAGTACAACTGCGCTGACTGAAAGTCAGCGCTCTTACCGTTGTACTACCGCGGCGGCCAAATATTTTTCATTTTTATGTGTATTTATTTATGCTTCCCTACTTTCTGCATTGTAAATTATGTTTCTTGGTATAATTGTCTGAATTGTACAGAAATTTCTAGCAGCAGCAGTGAAGAATTTAAAACATTTTCTAAAGTAAACCTATCCTTTCTGGAGTGTAATAATTTGTCACTGTTTAAAACATGAATTGAAATGTTGTTCCATGAGTCAATTTTTGTTTTTTGACATTCTCTTCAGATGGTAAGGGCCGCTTTGCTTTTGCATTGCTTTGGAATAGAGTTAGTTTAATTAGTGTGAGCTACAATAGGCAATATTGTTAGATGTAACCCGGCCACATTTTGATATCAATACTTTTAAAGGCAGGCCTAGCTTTTGCGAGTAGAAATTAAGGACTTACAGACCTTGCTTTGTAGGCTATGCGATGTTTTTACGTTACGTTTTTTGTTGAGATACAGTATATGTGAATGCACATGTTTATACATACAATCACAATGTTCTGTTATTACTCTTGGTTTGTTATCTGATGTTATGTTCCATGCTTCTTGACATGCTTTAGCAATACGACCGAATATTCTGTCATGCTAATAAAGCACTTTGAACTTGAATTATAATTAATACCAGCTAAGTATTCTAAGCAGGTCAAAGCTGCTTAACCTGAGAATGATTAGCATAACGATGACATAGCCTAATTTGAATATTTTGTTATTTATGGTACTAATTCATTTAGATGTAGGAACTTTTCTTTTTCAAACTTGTTAGACCAATACAAACATGCTATGTACCAATTTTCCTGTTGATCAGAAGAAGATATAGGGTCATATAAGGGCCATATCTGTTTCTGGATTTCAGACCAGCCTCTGCTCTTAAGTATTTTATTAGCCTAATCATTTACATGATCTAAAATTTTAGCTACATTACGAAATATAAACTGCAGTTACTGAATGTTTTCGTGCATGTATGCCTGTATTTGATAATTTTATTGCAGTCTAATCTACAAGTGAATCAGTGTTGAATCGTATATGACTAATTAGCCGATTAAGCCATGGTAACGGGTGGCAACAGAAATCTGCATACACACACACTGGCCATCCAGGACTGGAATTGCCCACCCCTGATATAAATGATGATCACATCATGAATGAAAGACAAATAAGCTGTAGCATGTCTGACATCAGTGCCAGCTGCTGTTTTCAGTTCAACTTGTTTTCAATCATTTTCCTTGCTTAACAATACAGCTATTAATTCACAAAATACTGAATGTCATCAGATATAACCAGTTCTCCTCAATTTGGCTATCAGGCAAGTAATAAAATAATTTTCTACTTGCATTGCAAATTTGTCAATATTTTACCAATATTATTTAATGTGTGGATATATGTACTGTTCATTCTCTGTACCCACACTCAGAATATTCATGGCAAAAATCTGCAATGTGAAGGTTTTGTAATACTTTCTTTAATGTTCGACAGGAAATGACTAAAAAACTAAAACCTAAAACCTCTTATCAAACAAATTCACTAAGCTCACAATGTTACACTACCGTGAGTGTACAACCCATGCAAAACATTGAAATGTGTGAATATTATGTTGACATTTATGACACCTCTTATGTTACAAATTACTTTTTGGTGCATAGACTTTGAAATGTTAACATTATGACATTTCTACAATACAAGTATCCCAACCCCTAAATTACTTGGCAACGGACGTGTCTTTATAGTCTCTCTCTCACCCGGTTAAATAGCAGGCTAGCTTTATGCTAGGTTTTCCATCACTCACGTTGCCTAATATTAAAATTGAGTTTGGTTTTAGGTCAAAATGGTTGAAATCTTAAAGAGGACAGTCAAGTGGACATATGCGACTGGTGCTGGTGAAAAGGTCCACAAGTAGCACAGGGTCATTTTTCTGTTTTTTATATAATAGTTTATAAAAGTACAGATCCTGAGCTTTCAAATGACGTCTCATAAACTGCAATATGCACATATTTGAAGAATTGAATGTTGGTACACCTTAAAACACTTTCCTGAGCTCTCAAAGATTCACACCTCAGCCACAACTTAATGGGCGTGAAAAGTAGCTGGCTAACCCCACCCCCAACCACTCCCCCACTAGAGTATCATACTGGATTTCAGAGGCGTGTGTTACTGTTAGAGATACATTACTGTTTGCAAATGATACACTGTTCGGACGTGCGGATAGTTAGATAGCTAACTGTTAGCTAACTTGGTTTCTGCTAAACAAAAGATGTGTCCGAATCGGTCTGAATCAAAGCCCTTCTATAGGCTTCTATTGAGTATGCTAGCTGTGAGAAAGTTGTTAAGTCGGCAAAATGTTATCTAAATGTAGCGTACTTTAAATCGGCAAATTACAAACTTATTATGTTTAGGTTTTCGCTGATAACAGGATTGAGGATATTTTTCTTATAGGCTACGGTAAGCAGTAAACTGTAAGCAGTAATGTTAGCCTCCCTTATCTAGTACACAGGAGGATGCAGTAACTAGATTCGGACACAGCTCGGCAAACAGACAGATTGATAGCAAAAACCCAAACTTACCCGAGTAACGTTTGCAAACCAGACAGGTTTCACGGCAAACGACAGTAGCTACTTTACTCCATCTGGATCTCTGGCTTTCAGACAGAGCTCCATGTAAAAAAGCGAACGCTGTAACTTAAAGCCTCAGGGAACAAATATCCGTGATTTCCTTCTAATTAGGTTAATTTGGGTATTGTGGACATACAATATACATATACTTGTATTGGAAATAATTACTTTCTGAATTCCAGAGATACTGGATACTTTTACCCTAATTTTTGGATTTAAGTTGGGTCGTACTATAAGTGTGAATAGTGATGTCACTAATCCCAAACCAATCACAAGGCTGATGTCGCTTGTCCCTCCCACCAGCATTTGTCAAAACGAATGCACTCCCGCATTAATGCCTTATTCGAACATGGCCAGTGTGTTAGCTAGCCCTGTGGATTTAGCTACTACTTTCAGTAATGTTACGCGTAACTTGGCTAACGTTGGACGTGTAGCACTAACATTAGATAATAATGTCACATATGCCTTCTCGTCGCTGCGCTCGCCAGTGCTGGATAAAGCGCTGTTGATTTTTTTTAACGCACAGAACTGAAGCGGAGCGGAGCTTTAGTTGCCAGGGTAACCAACCAAACAATTCCATGGCATTCAACATGCGAGCTACTCAACGTCAACTAGCAGCAATACCCACGTCTTTATTGGAAGAAACAAATGTTATAACAAAGTTAAATGTGGTGTATTATTACATAGAAACTTAGTATCTTGAAACCCACCATTCTCTCACCACCTGTGAAGCCAGAGAACGCGGGTTATCTGGTTGTGGAATTTCTACTCAAATTCAGTGTCGGTAGGTTCGTACATACGGTTGTACAATCCCGATTCTCTGCTATTTTGTATTTTTGTTGTGTGTGATGCCGAGTGTCTTCTTGGAGAGAAGAATGTCAATCAAGCATGCTCATTAGAATATTACAACCACGCCCCGTCTGTCCTAATACAGGTCTGATCAGCTAATTCAGCTAATGTTTTTCATTCAAACATTGGTGGATGCTTAATAACACACTCATGTTTGATATCATACATACATTTTAACAATTTAATGCTGGGGCTACAACAGCCGTTTTGCAGCCGAACGGAATCGAGTTCCGTAATTCTGAACATTCTTACATATTCTGGCACTTGTCCTCTCCACAAATCGCAGCCGTAATCCAAACTTTTAGCGAGCTATAGGTGATCATTTCTATACAAACAAGTGAAAAATGAACATGGACGCCACAGACTTCTTTGCTCAGACAATGAAACATATGCACTCAGCACTGACACCGCTGGCCGGGGGTGTATTGAAGAAGTCACTAGTTTCTATTGAAATTGTCGGTTATAGCTCACTTAAAGTATGGATTACAGGCGAACCGTTCATAGTCTGCCCGAGACGGCTGAAATTTGTGGAGAGGACAAGTGCCAAAATATGTAAAAACTACATAATTACTGAACTCGGTTCCGTTCGGCTTAAGTTACAGCGTTCACTTTTTTCTATTGAGTAATATGGAGTTTTGTCTGAAGATATTCATATCGAAAGCCAGAGGTCCAGATGGAGCAGGTAGCTACTTTGAATCATGTAGGTTCACGACTCATTTTACTTGGAATCTTTGACGTTTGAGTCATTTTGGAATCATTAGCCTAACGTAAATATAATGTCAATATAGTTCCTAAAATAAGCATGTCTCTGTTGTCTGCTGATGATGACGCCGTTTTTTTTATTACCATCGTTCAGAATTGTAGGATAAAAAATGAATGAATTCTCTGTTGTCTATGCTTCTATCTGCAGCTACATTATTCAGAGAAGTAGGCTCTTTATGGGCGAGGCATATCGAACCTCAGAGTCAATTGAAACTAGAAAGGTGTTAATGGACAGCCGATTATAGTCTGCCCCTCAAATTGAAGCCCGCCCCTCTGCAAACATAGTTTAACAAGCTATTACAGGTATTTAGAGATAGTAAATACGTTGCATATTATATTATATAAGCGACTTCTAAACAAGGGACCAAGACTGGGCTTTCGTTTTGAAGCTCACTTCCTGGTTGGGAAGCTGTTGCTCACTAGCGCCACTGCGGTTGGCTCCAGTATAGGTCTTTCACCATGTAAGTCAATGGCAGCAATGTAGTCAAAATACTCAGTCAATAAATTTTTCCCACAAAAAAATTTAATTGCAATAGGTGCCTTTCCTTCATCTAATGCCTCTGCATGTGCTGATTTTTTAAAATATTGTGTCGTTTGGACAGGGTATTAAACATTTGCTCAGGACCAATCAGAGGGACAGGTTGAGTCCTCTTCGGCACCACGGAGCAGACGCAGCTTGTACAAACAGGTGGCGAAAAAGACATCCAGAGACTCAAAACTGTATTTACGATGCCGTGGGAAGGCAATGGGTGACATCACAGACTTTGTCGATATTTTTATACAGTCTATGCTTCTAAAACACTTGAACTTTCGTTATATGGAAAAAAACAAAAAACAAATGTTTTCGTTTTCCCTCCCTTATTTGCGCTCTACTGTGAATTGCAGAAGTGCGACTTGCGAACCGTTTTACCAGCACGCGTCACGTCAAGGTGTGCTTTCAGTACTGACATAAACCATAGTGAACATTTCGCCTGGATTCAATAAACAGTTTTCCTTTGACTTTCAAATAAATAAATACCTTTCACAGGTACAGTTTTACAAATGAATTTGGTTAGTGCAGAACTTTTTTAATTAATCCGGGCTTTTTTTTCTTTTCACTGTGACGTATTGCTGAAATTGTCTGCATTAAATGCAATGACATGAGATAACACAACCTTTTATTGTAGTATGACTTGCAACTTTTTATCCAGCGAAATTTCTTAGATATGACAAGTTACATCTAACAAAAAGTATTTTTTAGTTGTTCCCATGCTTATTACGATTCGAATCTGAAATGTATTTCCTCAGCCTAAGTTAGGTGTATAGGCTACACTGTGTGACCAAACAAATTTTTAAAAAGCAAGACAGAGAGGGGGAGGTAACCTTAAATCTGATTGAGCTATGGTCCAAAATTGGTGCCAATTGAATGGTATAAAAACGAGAAGGAATTTGCAGAGCCCGCATCAGGCATTCAAACTGCCCAGCTCCTCGATCATTATTGCTTACTAATGACTTTCACAAACAGAATACACTAGACTAATGCAGTCTGTGCAGACTACACTTGTCTAATATTGGACAGGAGAGTTGGCAAGTTGTCAATCGAGTCTGCACTCCCTGCACTTGTGTTTGCATTGTAAGTTGCTCTGAATAAGTGCGTCTGCTAAATGCCAGTAAACTTATTGCATAACAGGTTCAATTATACATAATCAAATATGTGCTTGAACTATTCCTAACCTTATTTATATATTATGTTATGTTAGTGGGTATAAGTATTACAACAAAACAGCACGGGGGAAATACTGATTCCCAATTTCGGCGCATAGTCACAAAAATTGTCAAAATTGTCTGAGAATTGGACACATGGGAAAGTGTGAGAAGTGTCATTTGTGATGTGACTTACCTTTAATAAGGGTCTGAAAATCATTGTGGGAGATGTTCTTTGTCTGCAGGTCAATCTTCAGAGCCAGCAGTAGTGTGAAGAGGAATTTGTGATCCTCATAGAGGCTCCTTGCAGTGTAACGGAAGACCTCATAGGTGAGAAACTCAATGATGTTCCCTATTCTCTTGGAGGTGATTTGGGACTTTGCGGATCTTTCCATAGAAGTATCAAAAAGGCCCAAGAACTGCCGTAATGCTGTCTGGTACATGATGTTGACCAGGCTCATCTCCACAATCAGGAAATACAGGATGCTGCCCCGTGTAGCCACAGGCCGGTACTCCTCTCTTGCCAAGTTGATTTTAGCCTCTGTCTCTGCGGCAACTGTGAGTTTCTCACTCACCTGTGAAATGTGATTGTATTAACATGAAGCAAAAAAAGCTCACATTGTCAGATTTGAGATATTAGAAAAGATAATATAGGTAGCAGGTACTTCATCATGACAATTTAGTACTAATCCTTAGCCTTCCATGGGTACATATTCAATGGAATTATTCATAGAAATAATAGAAATTAACTACATTTCTGAAGGCCACATTGCCTTTGGTTAAATTGTTTGAAAACTTGTTTATTCTGATGTAATGCAAATTTCAAATGTGAAATGAAATGTGTGTGTGTATATATATATATATATACACATACATGTGCATAAATACAATACTGCACACAAGTGTGAAATTTAACCCTTTAAGCCAGAATGGCACTAATTTACATCAATTATACAAACTTTGCATTGTTCACGTCAAATCTCCGTCAATTATAATGATAAAGCAAAATTTAGCATTCCCCTACAATGTGCAAGCTTGTCTCTTTTGGGTAATGGAAGAGGCGGGCGTTCATAACGTGAAGTAGAATTAGTGGAGGAATATGCAACAGTAATGTCACGCCTACATCTTAGAAACCATAGACTAAACATACGTATACAGGTGCAGCTCAAAAAATTTTAATATCGTGAAAAAGTTCAATATTTTTTGTCACTCATTTCAGAAAGTGAAACTCATATATTATATAGATTCATTACACATAGAGTGAAATATTTCAAGCCTTTATTTCTTGTAATTTTGATGTTTATGGCTTACAGCTAATGAAAACCCAAATTCAGTGTCTCATAAAATTTGAATATTTTGCTTTAACATATTTTTAAAGTATCATATTTAATATTTGGTCGCATATCCTTTGCATGCTGTTACTTCCTGAAGTCTGTGACCAATCAACATCAAAAGACTCTCGATATCTTATTTTCAGGTACTGTTATAAGCGATACTATAACCTCTCTGCATTTGAACTGATCTCTATGAGAATTGGGGGGTAAGACTAGATTCAGCTGTAAATTACGCTGGTACAGTATGGAACACATGACTGGCGAAATGGCTGTACGTCATCAAGGGTTTAAGGTATCAAACGAGCCCCAAACCATCACTCTGCGGCCAGATATGGAGTAGATGTGGATGGATCCCTGTAAGGGTTGTTTCTCCTGACTTTTTCCCCCATAGAGTTCTATAGGAAAATGAGTCAGGAGAAATAACCCTTGCAGTGATCCATCCACATCTACTCTTCGATAGTTCGATAGCTCAGACCTTTGATGACTTACAGCCATTTAGCCAGCCATGTGTTCCATACTGTACCAGTGTAATTTACAGCTTAATCTAGTCCCACCCCCCAATTCCCATAGAGATCCATTCAAACGCAGGTTATAGTATTGCTTGTAAGAGGACCTGAAAATAAGATGTTTGATGTTGTTGGTTCACAAACATGTCATGTCATGCAAAGGATATCCAACCAAATATTAAATATGGTGACTTTATTTAAATTTATGTTAATTACTTTCACTGCCCTAAAATGGGGGGGACTATGTGTAAAAATGGCGATAATTGCGAAAGTAGAAATGGAATTAAATAGAATTGTAACATTGTAACATTATCAATGTCTTGAGTGTATTTTTTGATCAATTTAATGCTACCTTGTTGAATAAATGCATCAATTTCTTTCAAAAACATAAAAATGTCTCAGTGATTCCAAACTTTTTAACGACATCTGCTTTAAAACACAAAAAAGAAAAAAATATCAGTAACCCTGCAAGATTTACATAGAATAGTATAGGATTCATTAAAAATGTAACTTAAATACAACATTAAGGTTAAAATATAAAATGAAAAGAAATAAACAGATTTTCATAAGACTGGATGAAACATGGGAATAGCATGTCACATTGTAGGTCCTCCAATAAGGCCTTGGCCACTCTCACCTCTTCGGCTGTAGTCTTGGTGACACCAAGTACTTCAATCAGGGAGTCATCTTCCACCAGGGAGCCCTCCGTGCTGGTCAGTCGATACAGGAGGTTATCTTCCAGCTCCTGCATTTTCCTCTTGTTCAGTGTCACCTCTTCCAAGAGCTTAACACGCTCAGACTCCAATTCCTTATAGAAAGATGGGTGGGATGACATTAAAGAACCCACATTCAGATTTTTATGTTTTCTTTCATTCCTACTGCAATATGATTGCAATGTTATTACAAAATATAGGGTGTAAATCATTTTGGCACCTTTCTTCTTTGGTAATAAATTATTACTGGTTGAAAACAAAACTTTCTTTGAACAATCGTATTGGTGAAAAATAATAAAATTGTACCAAAGTTTTTGTTCTGAGAGAAATCCAGCACCATACACTGTGTTTATACCCTCAAATTCTGCATTCTAAAACCAGCGATTCGGCCCGAATTTTGTTTTCAAAACAAAGTAGCTTATGACAAATCAATCGAAGAGATAGGCCGTTTCACATCGTGAACCAATCAACAGTGAGATTGACCTTGCCAGTTCACCAGCTAGAAATTTCACAGCGACCCATTACACTGTCGCTATTTCATGCAAAAAAAAGAAAAGGGAATTGGATAAAGCTCGCTCGAAAACTGGAGTAAACATAGGCGCTCATTTTAGAAGGTGATGAGATGTTCAGGAGCAGATTGGTTTAAAGACAGATGTGGCATTCCCATATTTTACTGGACAGGTAGGTCAAAAGTCTCAATTTACCTGGACTTTCTGCTTGCCAGCTAATTGTAATTACCTATAATGAATAGTAGCTAGGTTCATATTATTGATAACATTACTATATTCGGCGGCTATTTCTTGGAAGAAGGAGATGTTTGCTTACGTTATATGTTGTACAGATCGTGTTAGCTAGAACCAGCTACTCAGCTATAAGTTACCATGCATACCAGCTGTAGCCAGATAATACCTGGTTCAGACTAATGCTACACAAACTCAGTGTTATGCAAGAACTCCGTTGTTTTACCTGGACTTTTAGCTGACATTTTTACTGTAACGTTAGCTATACCAGTCTGTAGGTTAATCCTGCAAGCGTATCTAAAAAACTTGCACGTTCACAAAAAGCTCTGTGGAAGCAGTGGGGAGGGGGTTGTGTCTCTGTGGGCAGGGCCAAGTGCCAATGCGACCATTGGGAAGAAGTTGCATATTCCAGCTTTAACTGTGTTGTTTATTTTATACAGCCTTTTTTTGCTAATCTTTATCAAGGATGCCAACTCTGTCAGGACAACTGACATATTCAAATAACATGTTTAATGAATGAATGTGCTGCATAATTATTTTGCTTTGCTCACTCCTAGACCGAAAGTCAAAAGTTCTTCTCCCATTACTTGCGTGACCACCTACAGTCCCGATTTCTCGAGAAGTTAAAAATCGTCACTGGCTCATACTCAGCAGTGATCCCAGTATTGGTGAGTCATTTAGAGCATGTCCAAGATTTACTTATATAAGAGCAATTTAATTTAGTGAAAGCAGACATAAACACACTTTCTTTCTCACGTTCCTCAGGGCAACTTTCCTTGTCGCAACTGTGTGAGTTGTAATGCAATGATTAGAGGCAATACGTTCCATCATCCCCATTCGGGGGCTAAATTAAAAGTCAGAGGCACAATTGCATGTACGTCCAAATTTAGTGTATATGTTTTGAAATGTTTATTTGATCTTTTTTATGTGGGGAAAAGCAAGAGAGAATTATCAGAATAAAGTAAACATAAACAAATAAATCATGGTTATTTAAATTGCAGGTTTCTGACTGATAATTTTTTGATGATGTCCGTTCACATTAGTTTTGTCTTTTTAATTGTTGCAATTAATTAGGCTAATTATTGTAATAAATTATGCAAATTATAATGTAATTATGCAAATCCCATTGAAACAACCTGTCGATGGTTAATGTGATAATGATGGTACAATGTACGTTTTAAAATGCCTGCCGGTTTTTCTCGTCTCCACGCACACTGAAGAAGGCTTTACTCCATAGTGCACCCAGCGGGGACCTTGGACGTAAACGCCTTTGAACATCAGTGACCTCCAACCCTGCTCTATGCCTTTCACCCCTTCCCCCTCCTGCCCATGGTTCTGGCAAAGATCAGGGACTCAGGGGCATGAGTTCTGCTGGTTGCCCCCAACTGCCCCCAGCAGACATGGATGGCGGACTTGAGGGAGTTGCTACCCCGTGGCACCTCCCAACAAGGGGGATATGCTGTCACAGACTAAGGGCCTGCTATGGAACCTGAACCCAGAGTTTTACAGCCTGTATTGGGCCCCTGGTTGGAAGTGGCCACAGGGCCTAGAAGCCAGCAGTCCTGAAGACACTTCAGGCATCAAAAGCCCCTTCCACGAGGGTGCTTTACGCCGGGAAGTTGGGCAGATTCAGCCGCTGGTGCCACACCATGATTTATATAGAAAAATGTGCATGTGATCGTAATGATAAATTGTAAAAAATAAGAAGTGAACACCGCACACTCATGGGTCTAACGCAGGGGTGGGCAACTCCAGGCCTCGCGGGCCGGTGTGTATGCAGGTTTTTGCTGCCGCCAGTTAACAATTATTGAATTAGCCCAATCGTTTACATGATCTGATATTTTAATCTACATATCCGCGATATGAACAGCAGCTGATGAATGTTCTTGTGCCGGTATGCGTGTATTGTAGCGTTTTATCGTTCTGTAATTTACGAGTGAATCGGTGATTGTGTGTATGACTAATTAGCTGATTGAGCCGTGGTAACTGGTGGCAGTAAAAACATGCATACACACCGGCCCGCGAGGCCTGGAATTGCCCACCCCTGGTCTAACGCGATCTTGTGTGACATTTCAGTCATCTTAGCGTTCCTCCAGTCCCTCTTTGATGGGGGTCTAGTGGAGTCCACACTAAGGGATTATTTGGCAGCCATCTCGGACTGCGATGAGCGTATCGAGGGCCTGACGCTGGGATCTCACCCCTTTGCCAGCTAGTTTCTCAGAAGAGCCAGGCGGCTTCGGCCTCTTGGGACTTGCAGCTGGTCTTGAATGCCCTAACCGATTCGCCCTTCAAGCCCCTGGCCGGGCTTGGTCTAAAGCTCTTCTCCTTGAAGACTGCCTTCCAGCTCGCTATTGCCTCCACGAGTGAGCTGCACACGCTGTCAGTACACCCCTCCTGTATGTGATTCGGTGACGGTAGCTTGGCGGTCTCTCTGCTTCCTAATTACATTACATTACATTACAGTCATTTAGCAGACGCTTTTATCCAAAGCGACGTACAGTAAGTGCATAATTCCGCCTTCTGGCCTCAGGTCCTCTCGTGGGCGTACATCTCTCTGCCTATTGTGTTGGAGGCTTTTCACCCTCCTTTCCATGAGACCCCTGAAGAAGGCAGGCTGCACTCACTGTGCCGCTCTGCGGTCTTACCTCTCTCACACAAGTGCGGTAAGGAGAACCAACAATCTTTTTGTTTGTTATGAAAGGGCTATGCGGGGCTTCGCCCTATTTAAACAGCGCTTGGCCCACTGGATGGCAGAGACGATTTTGATGGCTACCTCCACATAGCGACCTCCTGGGCTTTATTACGAAGTGCCCCACTTGCTGATATTTGTGCAGCGGCAGGCCAGGCTTAATCCCTCACTTTTGCCAGGTTTTATCACCTGGACGTAGTGTCATCCACATCGGTTGCCTTCTCTGTCCTCGGGGCAGTGGACCGACCTTGACTATGAGTTGTGACGATTTAGGGTTTCAATCACCCGGTGGTTATTTTCCCATTTACACTTTACGTTTGCTCTTCTGGTAGAACAGCATCTAATAAGTGGATTATGCAGTCTTGTGTAATGTGGTCCTGATTACCCCACTACATCCCCCGCCTGACTGTATCTGGTATACTGTGACCCATACCGTGGTGTTGACCGGTATGAAATAGAACGTATGGGTTACGTACAGTGGTGTTCAAATAAATAGCACTGCGTTAAAAAAAGTGAATAAAGTGCAAATATTTTTTAATAGCTTTTAGTTCCATATTTCAAATGTAGTGGAAATATTTCACATTCAATTCCAAATCAAAGCATTAACAAATTTTATCAAGTCTGCGTTATTGTTTTACAGGAAGCAAAGAAAAGGAATATGAATCTGTTCAAAAAAATAGCAGTGTCGACATTTTTCTCTTCAAACTCAAACACTTACTGTATAAACTGAAGAAATTTTTCAAGATTTAACTTCACTTTACTGAACTAATATTTAGTTGCATAACCATTGTTTTTGATAACTGCTGCACATTTTCGTTGCATCGAGTCAACCAACTTCTGGCACCTAGAAACAGGTATTCAGCCCAGGATGAACGAACTACATTCCAGTTTCTGGGAATTTTTGGGTTTTGCTTCAGAAACTGCATTTTTAATGTCACCTCACAAGTTTTCAATGGAGTTGAGGTCGGGGGATTGAGCTGGCCACTCCATTAACTCAATTCTTTTTGTCTGGAACCAAGATGTTGCTCGCTTACTCGTGAGTTTGGGGTCGTTGTCTTGTTGAAACACCCATATCAGGGGCATTTCTCTCTCTCCTCTCTCCTCTCCTGTCCCACCAGCTCGGAGCCACTCTTTGCACGGTATCTTTGAAACTACAAAATTATGGAATTGATAAGCTGGTCTCTCAACGCAATTGACAAAATTATCTCAACAAGAAGCACTGGTTCGGGGGAACCTACTTGCCCAGACGGGACTTTCGCTGCGGGCTACATAATGGATGCGTGGGAGAACTGGCGGGTTCTTTGCCTGGTGGTTCTCTCCGTGGAAGACGTGGAGGACGTCTACCTATTTGGATTTATGTTGGCAGGACAATTGCTTCTCGGACTGAGCGTTGCCCTGGTCTATCGGAAAATTGGAAAGATGGGAGCTATTCAAGAAGGCCAAAAGCTGCCCGTGATGATTAACGAGGTGGGCAGAGCAGTGAGTACTCAGACTGTTGCGATATGTGACCTAAATCGCAAGATGGTTAACGTTTTGGAGGAAATCACTGTTTTGCGAGGAGAAGTGGTCAAGCTGAGAGACCCAGAGACAGAGTAAAGAGAAGTAACGAATTGGAATGCTGTTTTCCTCGCTATAACCCAAACATCTAATCTTGTTTTCGGAGCCCCATCGCTTGTGGCCCGGCAAGGCCGCTTGCAGAAATCTCCCCCAGAAGACTCACATGCAAAGAGGCGCTCCTATGGGATCTATGCAAATGATGGCTGGAAGTCTTGTGGAGCATTGTGCAATTGACTATAGGAGTGCCTAGGCAGGTCATAAATATTCCTCTGGTCAGCTGGTCTCCTGCAATATACATACCTATAATCTGTGTGCTGTATGTAGGTAAGATATGCACTACATGTGTGCTAGTCTGTACCCACCTGAATTGATGGACAATGTTTCAGCAACAGGACAGACTGATTATGATTAGGCATTCCAGATTGTGATACAAGTAAAAGTTAAATACACAGCATACTTTCTTATATATTCAGGATATTCATTCTTTATATTACTTATGGGTTGATATTAGATACATTACAGAGATAAATTTTTCTTAAGGGGAGTAAAATATATTAAGACTTGCCTGTTTCTCAATGACAATGACTCGACCCAGTAGCTGGTCTTCCAGCCCCTTCATGGTGACAGTGAAGTCGATCACCGCCGTCTTTGCACTGATCTCTGGAGTGTAAGCTGGGTTTGCCAGCTTTGTGGTGATGTAAAGGGTGAAATCTTTCATCACATCTACCTCTTTGTCCCCCACTTTGACCTGGAAGATGCCACAAAGTTAAACCCAAAAAGAAGTGGTCACATTCAGATTATGCTAACACTGATTGGTCTTGTATTTATCAGAAACAAGGCTTTCACTGTCTTATATCCATCATCCACAGAACAGATCAAACCAGACTGAAACAGTTCCGTTTCCCAGTGATTTTACATTTTTGTTAAGTCATGCTGGTCCATGTTAACCCAGCCTATAAATTGAATTGGTTCTGGCCTATTATAAATGAAATGTGGTAAAGGTCTGACATCCGTGCATCGACGCTACTTCCATCAACATCTGATGCTCAACAAGCCTACCTAATAGTATTGAAGGGTGCTGAGTTTTTTAAGTTGTTAACTTTACATAGTCAATACAATGAACCCAATATATAATTTTTCTAAACATTCCCTAAGAAAACATTCATATCATGTGGTATATAGTAAAAATGCGGTTAAAGGTCGCTGCGGTGGTGTAGCAGTAATGGGGCTCGATCCCTTGTCCTGCCAGATCCAACTATGGCCGGTGCCTTGAGGGAGTAGCAATTGGCGGCTGTTCCCGGGGTGGGGGGAGGGACTCAGAGAGAATCGTTGTGCATAAAAACAGCCCTGGGCGAGTTGGAATGGTCAGGAGCTTGAGGAGTCACGCCCTGAAGCGGACATGGTGCCCTCCTTCCTACTACCGCCTGACGGGGTCGTTGCGGCGATTCTCTAGCGGTTGCTACATGAGGGGAATTGAATTACATAGGGTCCAATTGGCTACCAAATTGGGAGAAAAGGGAAAAAATAAATAAATAAATAAATGTAATAAAGTGATTAAAAAAAACAAAAAAACACTGAAAGCATTAAAACAAAAATTGCTTACATATTTGAAGATGTCCAAAAATCATTTATCTATTCATCTATCTGAGCATAAGCGTTGTTTTTTAAAAATGCTCCCCCCTATCCTGAACGTAACAAAATGCACACAAAAAAATGCAAACTGCATGTCTGGAGACATTTATGCAGAAAAGAGAGAGGCTCAAATGTGAATGTAAAATTAAAAATGCTTCACAAATCCTTCCCCTTTCCTTCACCTTCACTTGTATCTCATTATTCCTACCATCTGTTTGAACACGGTTATGTGGCTGATGAGAAACAGAAGGCTCTTCAATGGCTGGGGGAGAGTGAAGGGAGGTGCTGAGTGCACCTCAGTGGGGGGCCTAGAGATCCTCTTTCTTATGATGTGAACCTAATAGTTTGGGTTCACTCTGTAACGAAGTGAATCTAATTTATGGTAACACAAAAACTAGAAGATTAGGCCAATAGTGACACATTTCAGTGGTCTCTCAGTTACATAAATAACAACAGATTGTGTTGTTGGCCCCTGTATGGATATGCCCAAGCTGGAGCTGATACAACTGTTATTTTCTTAGATTTACAGAAACTGCTTGAACCAATTAATGAAGTGTTCCCTTATGGGTATGCTCCGTTTGGCTTAGCGTTCCTTCCAATTTGTGGGTAAACCAGGCTGTATAACAGTGATGATGACTTTAACATATGTTAAGAGTATCATACTGTTGAACTCAGTTGGGAAAGCCATTTCATTAAAGTATTCTCACTAGAGTGATTAAACGAATCTATTAGCGATGGTGCTGTCCCGCCTGGACTATTGCAACTC
Organism: Ilyophis sp. 1 JC-2022; assembly: GCA_022702515.1. Taxonomy (NCBI): domain Eukaryota; kingdom Metazoa; phylum Chordata; class Actinopteri; order Anguilliformes; family Synaphobranchidae; genus Ilyophis; species Ilyophis sp. 1 JC-2022. The sequence continues at coordinate 65,461,622 of CM040403.1, read as the reverse complement.
TCTCCTGGCTGGCCTGCCAGCATCGGCCATTAGACCCCTTCAGCTTATCCAGAACGCAGCAGCGCGCCTGGTCTTCAACCTCCCCCGACACTCCCATGTCACCCCCCTGCTCATTGATCACCACTGGCTACCTGTGATGGCTCGCATCAAATTCAAAACATTGGTGCGAGCCATCACAGGCAGTCCAAGGATCTGTCCCTCCATACCTCCAAAAGCTCATCAGACCCTACACACCTGCAGGATCCCTGCGTTCCGCCTCCTCAGGACGACTGGTACCCCCCCCCCCCCCTTCATACTAGCAATACATTAAAAAAAATTAAAAACCCAATCATACTGACTGCGCCTGGTACTTGAACTCGTATTTACCTTTCAGGGTTGTTTTAACGCACGTTCCTAGTTCGGAAATACACTATGTACGTCGCTCTGGATAAGAGCGTCTGCTAAATGACTATAATGTAATGTAATGTAATCTTTATTCCGATTATTAAAAAGGGTAGTTCACTGCAGTAGAAAGTTGTTATTCATTATTTTTCATTTTAATTTAAAAGTTAAGTGTAAATTCAAGATCCTGGTTTTACTTTATATGTGGATCCAGATTTGATGAAATTTTTCTCCAAGATGTTATCCAAGGCTGGATCCAGCTCCTCCCCAACATCTTCAATCAACAGGGGCCGCCCAAGAGAAAGACAGTCTTCCAGATGTGTCCGAAAGTACTTGTGGTTGAGAGATGTGACCTGAAGCACAAAAGAGAAGCATTTTGGTCACATTATTCTTCTATGTAGTAAAATTGAGGAAAGCATTTCATGCTAAAGAACACCGCTTCTCGTCTTCTCCACCAGCCAAACACACGTATGTCATGTATTTCCCTCCACATGTCTAAGAAGCGCGTGTGCACGCAGCGACCGGCAGTGAGAGGTTGGCGTCCTCGTGTTGGTGTTTTATACTTGTTTTAAATGTTTTTACGAGGGATAGGAAGAAGAAGCAGGGTAAACGAGGAAGCGTCAGACTACGGATTCCTCTGCCCTCTGTGATCATGGGGAACATTCAGTCCCTGAGGAACAAAGTGGACAAACGCCAGGGGAACGTTCGTTTTTAGAAGGACTTCAGAGACTACTGCGTCATGGCCTTCACTGAGACATGGCTCACTGAGCACAAACGGGACATCGACTTGTTCATCGATGGTTTTGGAGCGCCAGTTCGTCTGGATCGAAAGGCTGAAGTGACGAGAAAAACTCAAGGTGGTGGAGTATGTTTATATTTTAACAAACGACACTGTAGCTCTGTGACTGTCAGAGAACGCATTTGTACAACAGATGTCGAACCTTTAACGGTATCATTACGTCCTATCTACCTGCCCCACAAGCTTCCACAACTTTTTATAACAGTGTACATCCACCCGAAGGCAAATGCCGCCTCTGCCTCTAGCAGAAGCATACAATAATGCCAAGTTACGCATACAAAGCACTGTCCATAATAAAACTAGCAAAACTCAGGCCTGCCAATCAAAGTAGGCCTATTGATATCAAAATGAGGCCAAGTTACAACAAACAATATTGGCTATCTTAGCTCACACAAATTAAACAGGCTCTATTCCAAAGCAATGCTACCCAATGTTTCGTAAATAATTTAATGAAACTTAGGTAAGATAGCCAATATTGTTTATGACTGTACGACTTATGCTAGCTATAAAGGGGGAAGCTATATAAGCTACTGTATGACTTACGCTAGCTATAAAGGGGGAAGCTTTATAAGCTACTGGGGAAAGTGACAGAGAGCTAGAAAATGCTTCCTTTGTGTTTAAACTTTATTTTCTCTGCCTGACAAATGTTATATTTTTTTCAGTGCAAATTTACCTGCAGTAAATCTTTTGGTGGTAGCAAGTTCCGGACCATGTTGACTTACTCTTACCTCTGTTTAGGCAAAGTATAATTTAAACATTTAACAGTAAATATTGTTCAATTGCTTTACAATAAAAACATGTTATTTAATGTGAAAAAAACATTCTTACATGTGAAAAGCATAACATGTGCACAGTTTTTGTCGGACAAAAATAACTTTACGGTTGGGATTTGGCAGGGCTCGAACAGTCTACAGCGTGAAAGTCGTTACAAAACAATTTAATTGAACATCATTTTTATATTTATTTATTCTTTACCTAACCTATGTGACATGGACAATTGATTTGTCAATCTTTGCTCTCCGTGCACACCATTAAACCAATTTTTTATTTATTTTGTGCTAGCCTACAGAGCTACAACTCTTTGTTTTAGTTAGACTACAATCCTCAAATTAGAAAGTAAGGATTTCTAAACATAAGCTTTACGGAGTCCGTGGTGGTTAGCAACAATTGCTATGCACAGGAGCACTCTGATTGGTGGTTCAGCTAGCCAGTGCTTTGTGTTGGGGAAGAAGAAAAAAAAATGTTGGCTGCTTGGTGCCCCCCTAGGGTTTTGTGCCCTATTGCCCATATGGTAGGTCCGGCCCTTATCAGATGGAAGTCAAACCATTTTCTGATGCTCAAAAATACGTATTTAAATAATTAAATGAATATAAATGTGTGATGGTTAGTTGACTATGGGTTTGAACTGATGACTACTGGGGGTATACTATGAAAGGAGCTTAACAGAGCCAGGGTTTCTTTGCGTTAGCTGGCTTCAGAAAGCCTTAACACCGCAATCTGGCTTAACCGGTACTACAAACGTGGTTGCTAAGTGAACACAGGCTTTATTAATCAAGGTACGTGCGCGTTCCCATAAAAGGGGCGGTGTCTGCAACAACGAGCCTTTAGCGGTGCAGCATGGGCTGTACTAGAGCAGCGTATTTCTCTCCTGTGGAAAAAAAGACTGATACGGACAGATATAATGGACGGATAAGAACATGAAACAATCATATGAGCAAAAAAGAAACACCGTTGCCTCCAACAAAGCCAGAAAAAATAAATAAATAAAAAGTTAAATTTGTTAGGCTAGGCTAGTTAATACGTCATTCAGCGTACCACTCATAACAAACTGGCAAACCCAGCTTTACTCTCTATTACATTGTCATACAGTTTATTTATAATGTGACATCTGCTATATTCTGCTATATTGATACAACATGTTTAAAATATTGCTGAAGCAATTACATCAACGTTTTTCATTAAAAAAGGTCTCTCAAGCATTTTCCGGAACTCAGAAAATCTTTTGCGGAACTCACTAATCTTGCCCTGCAAAGAAATCCCCTCAGTATCCGCATATATCTCAACGGGATCCTTTGGAATGGAGACGCCTTTTTCCAAAACCAAGAAGTTGATTGGTCAAAGGGCGGTGCTTTTATATGTTTCAATCTGTTATCCTGAACATAACCTGGCCCGGAGCAGGTTAGCCGTGCAGAGTAAGTTGCCGTGGCAATATACCCCAATTAAAAGTGAGTCGGCTTTGTGATACAGAAAACCGAGGGTTGAAGCTTAATTTAGCTCGCTATTCCCTTAATCTCGTAGTGTACCCCTCTGGTCGACTAAGCAAATCTTTGGTCGGGGGCAGCCCTAGTCATGTTGTTTTACTCATCGGAGATTCAACACTAGACTCTGGTTGGTAGTATTGACCATGTGATGATGACTAGCTGATCGATGGATAGCCTACTCAATGTTTTTATTTTGCGAAGGGAGGCTGAGATCACAAGTATCACCAGAGACTGTTTTAGCACACACATGCACGCACACGCACACACACACATACACACACAAGGTTGAAGGTTTTTACATCCATATTGGGTGGTGTAGCAATTGTAGCCATTTTTTACACATAGTCCCCGCCATTTTAGGCCACCAAAAGTAATTTGACAAATGAACATAAACTTAAATAAAGTAATAATTCATATTTGGTTGCATATCATTTGCATGCCATAACTTCCTGAGATGCACATCAAAAGACAACATCAAAAAACTCTTGATATCTTATTTCCAGGTGCTCTTACAAGCGATACTTTAATCTCTCTGCGTTTGAATGGATCTCTTTGAGAATTTGGGGGGGGTGGGTCTAGATTAAGATGTAAATTACATGGAAATAGTATGAAACCAACAGGCCAGCTTTTGGCTCTCAAGCACCGGATATCAAAGGTGGAACGTAACGAGGTACAAATACTCCGTTACTGTATTTAAGTACGTTTTTCACGTATCTATACTTTTCTTGAGTATTTATATTGTATGGGACTTTTCACTTTTACCCACTACATTTTAAATAAAAATTGGTACTTTCTACTTACTACATCTTTGCTTACAGCGTTTTTGAAAAGAAACATTTTCGTCCATTCATTTTAATTTATTTAAATGCAAAGAACGCAAAACCAAGTCGACCAATATGCGCGCATTCAAAAAACATTTTTTTTAAATGCGTGTCTTCCTTCTCCGACCGTTGATAGGCTGCTCATTGCTGAATCTCTTGTAGCTGAAAAGAGTGCAGACAAGGACCATCCTCATTTGTTGCAGTGCAGTGAAATATTTAATCTATATGGATGAAGCCATTCACCATCCATGGCCTTATTTAGGCAAACTGTTCGAAATTCTTGGTACAAAAAACGATTCCTACAGGTTACGCTGTCTCCTGTGCCTGCCAAAACAGATCCCATCATTCAAGAATTTGTCTTCGAATCTTAAAACACGTCGAGATAATTTATTAACTAACATTAGGCTATTAGCTAGCTAGCTACACTATATGGGTGTTTTTTTTCTAGCCAGATAACTCTCAATTCTCAAACTCAGTCCTCGGTCACCACTGTGTAGGCTGGTTTTCGTTCCAACCACAATTGCAATCCCAAAATTCTAACAAGCTGTTCATTTTTCATAATTAGGTGCTTTTGATGTTTAGAGAAATAATTTACCCTCGTAAGCCACGTTATGTCAGAAATAGCTATGCATGCCATGAAGAATAAAATTCCCATGGCATTCCCATGGCCATCCCAAACAATTTTTCCTTAAATGTATTAACACAGTGCAGGTTTGGCTCGTTATCATTTGCTTTGTCTTTTCTTCATTATTTATCAAATGATTAGTTTTAGTGGCCACAATTTCACCAATTAGGAGCCTATTGATTCACCTCAGTCTTTAATCTGATCAGTTAAATGTTTTTTTTGCCCCACTTTCAGTAATTATTTGCAATATAGCACAATGAGAAATAGGGGTGTAACAAGTCAAGGTTCGGTACGTACCTCGGTTTTGAAGTCACGGTTCGGTATATTTTCGGTACAGTGGGGAAAAAAAGATGCAAAACATAAAATTGCTTTTCATTTATTATGAAGTTATAAACTTGTAAACAGTGACTAATTGGCCATAATTTCCTGAACAAAGGAAGGCACATATCTTTCCTTCTTAAAAGCTATGGCGTTTGTTATTGCTTTTGCCTGGTCTGAATTAGTGGAGGCAGCTTAAATGCCATGGGGAGCTGGGTTTGCACTCCACTCTGTTTTTCCTTGTACCAGTTCACCATACTGACGAGGCTGGGCTGTGCTAACCCTGCATTTGTGTATGGACGGAGGTCAGATGTGGGAAACGCGTCGTTTCCGTGTCATTACCGACATCACTGCGTTCGGGATGCACAACTGGGGACTTGGTGTCATGCACACACTTCGCAGAGAAGTTTTGGCTTTGCTAGCAAATATAGCTAAAACAGCTAACAACTACAACAATAACGTTTTAACTTTTAATTGTATATGTTTATCATTCTGTATCGGTATGTTGGCCAATACAAAAGCATTTCATGCTGAAAAACAAAAGCTGAAGTGTTTTAAAAGCTAAAATTGCCTAAAAGTCATGTTTGTTTACTGTTCACAATGTGGGTCGCGGTGTGAGCTGCCATGATGATGTGATGTCAAGTTCTTCCTAGTCGGGGTTGTTGATTTCCCGATCCATGATTTCCGACATGAAATGTCGGGGGGGGGGGACTCGTTCTGCACGTGCATGGTTAAAGCTAGACTATTCATTCGGCTCACAACGTGCACCGAACTGAAAGCCATGTACTTTCACTGGACTTTCATTATTCATGACATGCATAGCTATTGCTAACATAATGTGGCTTAAGAGGGTAAATAATAGGGGTGGGCAAAACTCATATATGTCATGGTCAAATAATCAGTGGGTAGTATGAGCGAATAATCGATTATTCGGATGTGCCGACAGGATCAGAAATGGACACCTATCAAGTGCGAAATGCTGATTTTCTTGACGCTGTAAAAGTTAAGCGACTGCACGTCACTCTGAATGGAGAAGGCGTCAAATAAGCAACAATATTGTTGTTGCAGCCACTATTGTAGGCCTATGAATTTTTCTGATCTTAAATAGTGAATTCTTGACACAAGTTTCATCTTTTTAATCAATTTAATCTATAAGATTACATTCTTCAATAACCAAATCGTATTTTAAATGCCGCTGAAATGTGTGGCACTTTGCGCCTTGCATTATGAACATTGCACATTATCCTACAAAACATGACAACAACTCACTAAATAAAAGTTAACAAATAACATTTATTGAAAACAATATTCAACGTAACAAAACATTTTTAGGAAACGTGCCTGATTATTACAACGGCATTTTCATTGGGTGAACGCGATCGCATAGCAAATACAGTAAAAAATAATAATCGGTCATCAGAAAAGCTACCAATAATAGGAACACAAAAAAATAACAATTAGGCCAACTGATCGACGTGACATTAGAGTTTTATTGGGCTATTCAACAACGCGATAGGCCTACTTACTCTTTCCACCTCACTGGTTTAACTTGCAGGACGAACAGGCTAATGCGTTTTGTTTTTTTCCTTCGTTTTTTACATTTATTTTTTTATCCGGCGTTGTTAACATTAGTAACGGATGCTCGTTTTTTTATAAAGCAACATTTGACCAGGAAAACATGACATTTCAGTGCAAATGATGTCAATATGTAATTTAAATGTGTACATTAATAAAATAATAAGTTTAACCGACTAGTATTTCTGGTGCCGACTAGCGAGGGTAGCAACGTTTAATCGACTAGTCGACTAAACGCGCACATCCCTAGTGGTAGACGTATCTGTCACAATCACAGTATTCATGTTTGTCCGAAATTAAAAACTACAACTTTAAGAAAAGACCGTTAATAAAACGCACGCAAGAAGCATTCGGCTATATTAAATATTTATTAAATGGCCTATTAACAATGAAATTGTGGCAATTCAGGCAACAATTTACAAGTAACAATTATATAATATAAAATACGTAGATCAAAAAAATTACATATTTATATGAAATAAAAAAAGAATGAAATTTCAAAATACAAGTAGGCTATAATGTGCTATAAACACACATCTAGGCTATAATCAAAACACGCCAAAGCACATTACATTGCAGTCATTTAGCAGACGCTTTTATCCAAAGCGACGTACAGTAAGTAGGATAGCCACAAATAACGAAATAACGGCTGTTTTCCCTGTTTCAGTATTTTATGCACCTACCCTTTGCAAGGATTACACCGCTGTTATCTAGTGTCCTATTTTTTCAGCTCGAGGTTTGTCATATTTGCGAGTTTGCAAGAAAGAAGACGTAGCCTGCACCGGGCCGCACTCTGCTTCTTCAACAATGGTTGTGTTGTGGATGTTTTTGAGATCATCATTGTCGAGGTCGATCCGTGGTAGGACAATTTAATATCACAAATATCGCACTGCGCTTGATTGTCCCCGATTGTTTAAAATTGGTCCCAGGCTGAGCTTTTTCTAGCTTTTTTCGATACGGACATTTTTGCTGGCTTAGTGGCTAGCTAGGAAAGGCTAATGCGTCCCCAGCGAGAAGTAGTCTCTAGGTGTTTCTCACTAATCGTTCGATGGAATCACGTACTGAAGTGCATAATGATTTTGTTCAGTGATTTGTATTTATGAAACAATAAACTCTGCAACCCTGTGGGTGCATCCCAATACTCAAAAAATGCACCCTCCTTTCCTCCACTACCACCTCCTCTCCTCCGTGCTCCGGAAACTGATCTTTGTGTTTTAATTTGATGTCGCTGATTACGTATTAATGGTTACATATTAATGATTACATATTAATGAATGTCTCGAAGCAAACCGTCGGAAGTCCATCGCAAAATGTCAGGTATATTGTATACTGTGCCAGCAAATACTTGTACTCGAAATGTTCAGACAGTTTTGCATACTTCCGGGTAGGAGAGGAGTGGTAGTGGGGGAGTGGAGGAAGGGAGGTGGGGAGTGAAGAACATTGGGACGCACCCACAGAGTTTTTCACACTTAGCTTGCTTTCGCGTATCTCTGGTACCTGTGGTCTACAGTCTAGTGTGCAAACTTTTATTAAAATATTTATTTATGAAATATGACATAAGAAATATGAATTGTATGTATTTATTCATCCCCAAAATACGTTTCACAAGAAATAAAATATGACTTATTTTTTTAGTGAAAATTACTTACACAAAATTCGTTGCCCCCCCCCCCCCCCCCCTCCAAAATTAGATTCTTTGCCATCATGAACGAATAATCAAATATTCTGACTCACCCCTAGTAAATAATCCCTCTAAATATGACAAACACCTAATTAAGAACAATTAACAGCTTGTTAAAATGCGGGCTTTGCAATTGTGGTCGGAACGAAAGCCACGAAACACAGTGATCCCCCAGGACCGAGTTTGATAACCACTGACGTAGATAACTATAATATTCTATTTTCAAATGTTATTCATGACATCATAACGCATTACCTATACTACCTATATCCCAAAATACCTTGACTCGGATGAATACTTTTACTTTTGATACTGAAGTACATTTAAGAGCATTTACTTTCACTTAAGTATACATTTCCAAGTGGTACTTTTACTTTTACTCGAGTATTTTTTTTATGTGGGCATTTGCATTTTTATTTAAGTAAGGAATCTGTGTACTTCTTCCACCTCTGGTTTTAGCCTACTTGTGACCAGCGAACCTCATCGTATTAGGCCTACTCACTGCTGTTTTTCTTCCGATCATGCATGAGGAACACGAGTTTGTTGGCGTTGCTCGGGAGAAGTGAGGTCCGCATTTTGCTGACAATGAAGCCGGGCCTCTGAGAAGATGCGCTGAATGATAGGCGAATTGTTGCTTGCAGAGTTTACATTTAACTTTTTTGGGGTTATCCTTTAGACGCTTGAAATGCTCACATACTTTTGATTTTCTCTCAGACATTCTATACAACTGATCTATTCCTTAATTAATAGATTAATTAATAATTGTGTTACAAAGCGCACATCTTGAATGAATAGTTTTTTCACACGACGATTCGACCAATTCAAATTTTGGTCGACCAAGTTATTTTGATCAACTAACGGTTTAGTCAACTATTTGTGGACAGCCCTAAACATGACTATTACTTTGTTATCAAATTGTGTCTCTGAAAATCATGCGTTGGTTCTTATATGTATTGTGGGTATAACTGCATTTAAAATATGACATTGCACCTTTGAAAATGCAGCAGTTTCTCCATTATCACCTCAATCTTATCCAGAAAGGCCCGGTGTTCAGGCTTTTGTTCCAACCAGGCAGTTACACAACTGTTAGATTAAGCTGTAAATCACACAGGAATAGTAAGGAACCCATGGTTGGCTAAATGGCTGTATGTCATCAAGGGTCTGAGATATCAAACGAGCCTCAAACCATCACTCTGCTACCACCCCCAATTCCCATAGAAATCCATTCAAATGCAGAGGTTATAGTACTATCGCTTGTAAGAGTAACTGAAAATAAGATCTTTTGATATCCTTTCATACCGAGTCATGATAGCATCACCTGTTTACTTTTGGAATGTTCAAAACAGGTGTTTTTTGAACTTCCCAGTCTTTTTGTTGCCCCAGTCCCAAATTTTTTGGAACGTGTTGCAGGCATCAAATTCAGAATTAGCGTAGGCTATATTTACAAATATCAATAAAGTTGCTAAAATAAAACATTAAATATCTTTTCTTTGTACCGTTTTCAATTAAATACGTGTAAAAGAGAATTTACAAATCATGCTTTGTGCTTTTATGTGCATTTTACAAATCATACTTTCGACTTTTATGTGAATTTTACATACTGTCCCAACTTTTTTTGAATTGAGGTTTGTAGATAAAATGAACTTACATTAGATTAAATTAAATTGCTGCAGAGTGGTTGAGGTCATTTATTTCTTAAAGCTGGAGTATGCAACTTTGTAAAACGGTCGCATTTGTCACGCATGCTGCTAAAACGGTCCGCAGGTCGCACTTCTGCAATTCAGAGTAGAATGGAAAATAGGGAGGAAAACGAACGTTCTGGTTTTTTTCCATATAACAAAAGTTTAAGTGTTTTAGAAGTCGCTTAATATAATATACAATGTAATTACGATCTCTAAATACATGTAATAAGTAACACAACTATGCTTGTTAAACTATGTTTGCCGGGGGGGGGGGGGGGGGGGGCTTCAATTTGAGGGAAGGACTAGAATCAGCTGTCCATTAACACCTTCCTAGTTTCGATTAGCTTTGAGGTTAGGCATGCCTCGCCCATAAAGAGCCTACTTCTCTGAATAATGTAGCTGCCGGTGTCCTACAGTAGAAGCATAAAAAAACTTTGAATTCTGAGTCGAGAACGTGCACAATTCACAATATCTACTTGCTCCATGTGGACCTCTGGCTTTCGATATTAATATTTTCCGGAAAAAAAAACCCATATTACTGAGAAAAAAGTGAATTTAAGAGCCGTTTTGTGGCCGAACAGAATCGAGTTCAGTAATTCTGTAGTTCGTACCTATTCTGTCACTCTCCACAAATTGGTTTGCCTGTAATCCATACTTTTACCCTGCGTTCTCACATCCAGCAACTTCGGTCGCCCAGTCGCCGGAAGTCCATTCATTCTCTATGAAGCTGAGCGACGGTCAGCAAGCTGAGCGACGGCCAGCAAGCTGAGCAACTTGGCAACTGAGCGACCAAAATCGGCCGATAAATGTTGCCCGCAATTTAACTTTTGAGCGACCATCGGCCGTAACAGCCAATCAGAGTTCCACGCTTCATATTTCCCCAACCGACACGAAACCATTTTGTGAATAAATGTTCCGCCCGATTTCAATCTAATTGCGGCAATGGAGAAGCAGCTAATAATAATGGTCCAAGCCTACCACGTCCGGTTCAATGTATAACATAACCTTAAAGGATATATGTAGCTGTTCTACCAATATCACATTGAGCCCAAACTACATGTTGGGTTTTATACATAAATCTATCTATGTATCTAGATAGATAGATAAAGATCGCTAGCTCGGGACGAAAATAGATAAAGGCTAGCCTATCGCTAGCTAGCGAGAACACATAATTATCATTGTCATGACATAACTATAAAGAATAGGATGCATCGCAAATACGCGAACGTGGACGCTTCGAGCTATGCAAACAGTTTTTCTTTTGCCATGACATTTGTGAAAGTCAAACTGGAGTAAAGCACAGATTGAACAAGAAAGTTGTTTACTGTTGTTGCCAGCTATAGCGTCCCTCGCTGCAACGCTCTGGTTTGTCTTTCACAAAAGTCATGGCAAAAGAAAAACTGTTCGCGTATTTCCCTTTTTTTAGTACTAACTATTTGGGCTGTATATCTTTCTTTCAGCTAGAATGTGTTATTGCCCATTTATTTATTTATCCAAATTTTTTAAGAATGCAAGTGTTATGTTGCACGTTAACTGTGGATCCATCGTTGGCTGAATAAAGTTGTACTTGTTGCTTTTCGTTAATGTTATTGCCCTATAGCCTTATAAGTAGGCTATCTTAATGTTGTAATCAGACTAACATGATTGATTATCACCGTGTTGCATTTATTAGTCTAATATAAGCTAAAGATGTAGTTTTTAGGCCTTTTAGTCGGTAATATAATAGTGCAGTGCATTAGTCTATTGTAGACCCTAGGCTATTTTATAACGGATTTCTTCCGTTCTTTCTCGGGTATGAAAAGCTGTATATTTGTGCAAACATAACTTATGTTTGACTTGTGCAAGCATAAGTTATGTTTCGTTGTGAAAACATCACTATATTTCCCTGCTAGGATTTCTGCTGATTTTGGACTTTGGAATAGACTTGGTATACTGTCAAACTTTATTGAATTGCAAGCGAGAAGCCACCCAGTGGTCGACTCGGCACACAGCAGGGTCCGGTCCGGCAATTGGAATAAATGTTAAAACGGCTTGCCGATTGATGTCTTTAGTGTGGTGTGGTCCTCATTAATATTTAGCAGACAATTTACATGCCACGTAGATATCACGTTGTCAATGTTACTAGTACTTACTGGGTTGGGGATATCTTTCTGAATAGTTACTAGTAACTAAAATATAAGTACTAGTATCTAAAAACATTGTACTAGTAAAAATGGAATAGTTACTAGTCACTAAAAAATAAGTACTAGTTTCTAATTAATAGTTACTATCAAAACTGAAATAGATACTAGTAACTATTGGAATAGTTACTAGTAACTAAAGAATAAGTACTAGTATCTAATGAATAGTTATTAGTAAGTCTCGAGGAATAAATGGTAAAACGGCTTGCCATAACAATTTCAATACAAACTAGTGACTTCTTCAATACACCCCCAACCAGCGATGTCAGCGCTGAGCGCATGCGTTTCATTGTCAGAGTGAAGAAGGCTGTGGCATCCATGTAAATTTTTCACTAGTTTGTATAAAAATGATCGCTTATGGCTCCGAACAAGTATGAATTCTGGCTGCGATTTGTGGAGGACAAGTGCAAGAATATGTAAGGACTTTCAGAATTACGGAACTTGATTCCGTTCTGCGGCAAAACGGCTGTTACAGTTACAGCGTTCGCTTTTTTATATGGAGCTCTGTCTAAAAATATTCATATCGAAAGCCAGAGGTCCAGATGGAGCAAAGTAGCTACTATCGTTTGCAGTGAAACCTGTTTGGTTTGTAACGTTACTCGAGTAAATTTGAGTTTATTAATCTATTCATCTGTCTGTTAGTCGAGCTGTGTCCAAATCATAGACCGTATAAAAATGGTCCGAATCTACTGCGTCCTCCTGTGTAGCTGATAACGTTACTGCTTACAGCGTAGCCTACTGTTTAGTGACATACAGTAGCCTATGCGAAAAATATTGTCCAGACTATTATCAGCGAAAACCTAAACATAATATATAGGCCTATATCATTTGCGGATTTAAAGTACACTACATTTAGATAACATTTTGCCCGATTAACTTTCTCACAGCTAGCATAGGCTCAATAGTAGCCAATAGAAGGGCATTGATTCAGACCGATTGGGACACATCCTTTGTTTAGCAGAAACCAAGTTTAACCAACAGTTAGCTATCTAGCTAGCCGCACGTCCAAACAATGTATCATTTGCAAGCATTTTCGTTGTGATATTCTTATCTGTCTGTCTTCGTTTAACACAAACCAAGCCCTTGCTAGCTAGCCGCATGTCCAAACAATGTATCTGCAAGTGTGTTCATCGTGATTTTCTCTACAAGTCTTTGTTTAGTAACACAAGCCTCTGAAATCCAGTCTGATACTCTAGTAGGGGAGTGGTTGGGGGTGGGATTAGCCAGGTGCTTTTCACGCCCATGAAGTTCGCAAGCCTCAGGTGTGAATCTGCAAATTTTTCAGAGCCGTTTTCTCAGGAAAGTGTTTTAAAGTGTACCAACATTCAAAGAAGCATAATCATCTTCAAATATGCGCATATGTATGAGTGTATGAGACGTCATTTGAAAGCTCAGGATCTGTACTTTCATATAAACTATAAAAAAACAACTAGAAATAACCGCTTTGCGGTTGTATGCCTCCGCCAACAAGTCAAGTTACATTACATTACAGTTATTTGGCAGACGCTTTTATCCAAAGCGACGTACAATAAGTGCATATTGAAGGTCATTGACACAAATACGAAGCAAATCCAACAAAGCACAACTTTCTCACAACGTAGGAGCTATCGCTAGTAATCAACAGAATACAGTCGGCTATACATTCTAAGCTATAAAATAGCAAAACCAAATAGAAAATAAACAGAAAGAACGTACTATATAATTGGCCTTATACATGTAGTTATTCAAGGTGGAGTCTGAAAAAGTTTACATCCATGTCTGGTCAGACTCATAAAATATATGTAGTGAAGACTTTTAAGGAATTTAAATTAAAAGGTATGAAGTGTATTTTTTGGTGAAATGGAAGTTATCACTAATTGACATGTATGATTCCAGTGAATAATTTCCAGTTAGATACATGCTGTCTTCACTTAGAGACTATTTTTTACAGAGGAGTACAGAAGAAGCTAATTAGCCAGCCAATACAGTTTTGTCATTTTTTTATTTGCAAATGAAATTAGGAAACTACAGTCATGTAGCTGAACATGTCAAAAACATTATGATGTCACAGTGAAGTTGACCTTTGAACTTTTGGATATAAAATGTCATCACCTAATTTTATCCTATTATCCCATTTACAAATTTTGTCATAATTAGCATAGGAATTCTTGAGTTATGGCCAAAAACGTATTTTGTGAGGTCACAGTGACCTTGACCTTTGACCACCAAAATCTTTTTAGTTCATCCTTGAGTATAAGTGGACGTTTAGGCCAAATGTGAAGAAATTCCCTCAAGGCGTTCCTGAGATATCGCGTTCACAAGAATGGGATGGACGTACGTACGGACAGACAACCCTAAAACATAATGCCTCCGGCCATGGCTATCGCTGGTGCGGAGACATAAAAATGACCCCGTGCGACTAGTGGACCATTTTAACCAGCGCCAGTCACATTTGTTGTTAAAACATTTCAAAGTCATAAAACCCCTTGGCCCTACCCACAGAGAAAGAGACAACCCCCCAACCCCACTGCTTCCACAAACTTCGTCCTGAACGTGCATCCGAGTTTTCTACTAGATGAGTTTGCAAGATTACCACCAGACTGGTATAGCTAACATTACAGTAAAAATGTCAGCTACAAGAGTCCAGGTAAAACAATGGAATCTCTTCTGTTGTTGCAGAGTTGCTGCATCACACTGACTGAGTTTGTGTAACGTTAGTCTGAACCAGGCATTATCTGGCTGCAGCTGGCATGCATAGCTATAGCCGAGTAGCCGGTTCCAGCTAGCGTGATTTATACAACAGATAACTTTAGAAAACATTGCCTTCTTCCAAAAACTAGCCACTGAACAATGTAACGTTAAGTATAATCGCAACCTAGCTACTATTCATTATAGGTAATTACAATTGGCTGGCAAGCAGAAAGTCCACTGGTAGATTAGTTAGTGTTGAAACTTTTGACCTACCTGTCCAGTAGAAACAATGGGAGCTCCATGTCTGTCTTTAAACCAATCGGCTCCCAAACATCTCGTCACCTTCTAAAATGAGCACCTGTGTTCACTCTTTTTCGAGCAAGCTTTATCCAAATCCCTTTTCTTTTTCTTTGCTTGAAATGGCGCCGGTGTAATGGGTCGTTTCTCCGCCATTGTTGGTGAAATGTCTAGCCGGTGATCAAGTTCACTCTCATTGTTGATTGGTTTGCGACATGAACCGGTCTATCACTTCGATTGATTCGAAACCAAAATTTGTGACGAATCGCTGGTTTTAAAATGCAGAATTTGAGGGTATAAACATAGTGTATGGTGGTGCTGGATTTCTCTCACAGCATTCCCCAATATTTTTTTTTTTTTAAGTTGCGTACTCCAAGTTTAAGCATTGCTATTGGAAGAAAGAATAGGGACATACAACTGGCATTACTTTGCAGCTTTACCAAGGTTTTACACACCTTGTGCATTAGTGTTAACCATCCTCTAACTGATCTGTTGCCAGATATGGAGTAGATGTGGATGGATCACTTCAAGGGTTATTTCTCCTGACTCATTTTCCTAAAGAACTCTATGGGGAAAAAAGTCCGGAGAAACAACCCATAAAGGGATCCATCCACATCTACTCCATATCTGGCAACAGAGTGATGGTTTGGGGCTCGTTTGATACCTTAAACCCTTGTTGACTTACAGCCATTTCGCCAGTCATGTGTTCCATACTGTACCAGCGTAATTTACAACTGAATCTAGTCTCACCCCCCAATTCTCATAGAGATCAGTTCAAATGCAGAGAGGTTACAGTATCGCTTGTAACAGTACCTGAAAATAAGATATCGAGAGTCTTTTGATGTTGATTTGTCACAGACTTCAGGAAGTAAAAGCATGCAAAGGATATGCGACCAAATATTAAATATGATACTTTAAAAATATGTTAAAGCAAAGGGTATGAATACTTATGTAAATGAGAGATTTCAGTTTTCGATTTTTAATACATTTGCTAAAATTTCTAAAAACATGTTTTCACTTTGTCATTATGGGCTATTTTGTGTAGAATTTTGAGACAAAAAATGAACTCAATCTGTTGTAGAATATCTCTGTAATGTAATAAAATGTGGAGAAGGTGAAAGGGGTGGGCAGACTTTCCGGCTTGACTGTATTTAAATTCGACTTCACAATACAAAATGAGAAGTAATTAATGGGTGTGAACTTTCTGAAGGCAGTCCAATAATGCAAATCAACCCAACCATTTTATACTAAAAACAATGGACCCAAGAGCCAGCTATCCCAAATTGCATTGCTCCATTGTGTGTGTAAACAAAGGCCCCCACAAATAACAAAAAGTAAGTATTTTTGAAACAGGAAACAAATGAGATATTATAAATGTATCATTCTTAATTTTTAGCGAATGTTTTTTTTCAGTGGAAGATCCCTTTAAAAAAATAAATCAAGAGTCTATAAAAAACAAAAGAAACTTCTCATGGTAGGGAGAGAGATGTGGAACAGCATACTTGTGGGATACACAACATAATTAATGAAAAAAATTAAGAAAACAAATAAGCTGTCACTAGCTTCTGCCTAAAACCAAACAAGTCCATCAACAATCTAGTTGCCACAGCTGAGCTCGCTAAAGCATATCACTATGTTGTACATCAGCAGTCATATTGGTCTGCCCACTCTGAATAAAAAATACACCAATATTGTATCCAGATTCAGAAATCGAATAACAAGTCAGTTCTGGTCAAAGTGGAGACATAAAAATTAGTAACCGTTTTTATTAATGAAATGATACTAAATCAGTCCATTGAATTTATCCATGAGCCTTTCTAAAACTATTCCCTCCAACCTTTTATTTACTGTACCATAGAAGGGGTTGTCCGTGAGGAGACAGGCAGACAATAGAAAACGAACACTATAGTTGTACAAACAAAACAAATATTTTGTGAAAGTTGTAAAACATAAAAAATCTAAGTCATTAGCCTATTGATGACCAGCTGAGTGAGTTTTATATTCTGCTGGATGCCTCTGTATTTTCAATACACAAAATTACAGTGAAACATTGCACATCATTCACAATCCTATTGGCATTTCAGAAATATAAATATAAATATAAAAGCAAGAATCGTCACCTGAAAATCTCGGCCCTTCTCCCTATTTTTGATCCAGATCTTGCCCTGGCCTTGGGGGTCAATAAGAAGGGGGTAGCGTGAGGCCTTGGTGACAATGATGCCATTCTGGATGGACAGGTCATCATTGGGCAGGCCCTGTAGGTTCCACTCCCCAATTGTGGCATTATCTACCAGCATGCTGATCACATTAAGGTCCTGCAATGACCACAGTTTATTAATGAGTTGTTATTTGAATGAGAGTATTCCACCATAGACAGCAAAACATTTAATTGTTTTAATCAAAAAATCATTCATTATATAGTTTCCATGGTTTTCATTTTGTGTTTTCATGAATTTTTGACATAAATATAGTAGTGGGATTTGTGCAATGACTTTTGATGCTGAAGCAATGAATGGATTACAGTTGCTCACAAAAGGTTTGATTGTACAACAACACCATGTGGAACAGTTCAAACAGCAGAGTTTTCTTTCACGGTTTGCACATGGAAGCCATCAAACCAGTAATCAGTGGCTTGTTTTGAAATATCAAGGGACAACCTCAGATTAAAATGATAAAATAAAGCACAAGGATGTTTAGGAATAGGAACATAGACAAATAATAGTAACATAAGTGTAATGTTGCAGAGATAAAAAGGAATCTAATGTCATTTGTGCAGGAGCAGAAGATTCCAGGAAAAACTAGGTTGGTTGAAACAGTTTGAATAATACAAAATGGGGTCGTACATCACTGTAGGGAATTTGCTGGTTGGTCATTTCCGTCCTCCACTGCTGCAGCAGTAGGTTGCGGTATTCTTGGTTGAAGGGGCCGGAATAGGACAGGAAACCAGTGGCCAACAGAACATCTCCGACAAGGCGTCTGATCTGACTCTGGAAAAGAGCACTGCTTTCCGTCCAACGCGTCTACAACAAAGACATGAGGACACAGAGAGGGGGGTTTTAAGGCTCGAAGGCCTAGATATCACACTTGCAAAAAAACAAAAAAACATGAGCTACTATGTTGAGAGCTACTATGAGAGCTATGTCTGAACATAAAGTCACTCAGGTGCAGCATACTATACTATATTCCTATGGTTTTCGGTATAAAATAAAAGATTATTCTCTTCTACTGACCTACAGGTATGAATCCGTTTTGAGTTAAGATTAGTTATATTAGTTTTTCTCAATTGCTTACACACTAAAATTGGTGCTATGAACCCAATTCACAAAACTTTAAGTTTGTGTGGAAAAAGAAAGACTCTAAGCACATTTCGCTTGTTTTCATACAAATTTCAGTCTCTTTAACACTTAACACAATTCTCCTCTTTAGGCACAATTTTCAAAAAGTATCTCTTGTGTTCACATGGAAAACACTGCCAGTAAAAATTATAGAACTCTAATTATCATTGAACATGCCTATTCTTCACAGGTAAAACACTAGTTGCTATATTTAGTCAATCAGCAATCAGAGCTTTAGCACAAATAAAAGGGCAAAATGTGAGCTCTCCTATATCGAAGAACAATGGCTGACAGTTGGAGAACAATGAGTAAGAAGGAGATGAAGAACAGTAGGAGGACGAGGAAGATCAAGCAGGGAAAATATCTCGGACAAGATCCGGGTGATTTTGGTTGACCGGCGGATTGTTTGACCCTAAGGGAAGCTGGGCAGAGAGCCCAGCCAAATCTCAACCACTTCACAATTAACTCTATTATACAAACATTTAGAGATGAGAATAGGTAGGTCTGCTCTATTGTTATTTACTGTAACATATCAATACTCAGTGATTACTGTACTGCAGAGTACCTAATGTATACTACTACAAGGGGACCACAGTACGGACAGCAGTGTGCACAAGCTAAGCTGGCAGTATCCCTCGTGTGCGTACCGAAGCCACCCCTACATAGAGCAAATGCAGGAGAGAGTAGCTGAGCACGGTTTCGCAAAGCAGTTACAAGAGGAGGAGGAGCCCATCTGACCAGCCTAAAAGAAGACCTTGAAACACGGGATAAATATCGCAGTGCTGCAGAAATGAGCTCCACACACACTCACACACACACAAACATGCACATGCATACACACACACAAGATAGACCAGAGCAGCTCACATGTGTTGTCATATGGGACAATGCGAGTTTCCACTGTGATGCTCTGTTTCAAAGCTGGTTCAATGAAGCCATTGTTTTTTTAAATGTCTGAGTAATGCCAAGGGTGGCTGTCCCGTTCCAAAAGACACTTCTCCCGGTGCTTGGCCAGAAAAAATATAATGTGTGATGTACATGAGAATATGTGGCCTGATCAACAGAATAATTATTTATTGGTTTTACTTTTACATTTTTAGTTTACTCCCAGTACAGTAGTTTTTCTATTATTATTTTCTCCTGTTTGTTTTTTATTTAAATTATTTTTTTAATACTCCCAACATTTTTGTCATAAAAATAAAAAATAACAAAAATTTAAGTACACTCAAACAATACTGATGCCGAATTAATATACTGGTAATAGCGTCTTTTTTTTAGTGTATAGTTTCAGGAAATGTGTGTAAACATTTGAGAAAAACTGTAATCACTGAAATGTAACTTCAACCAACAAATGAAACAATTTCAACCATCATCCATTCAACTGTTTCAACAGTAATGGTGAATCAATATGAAACTTACATTTAGGGCATATTTATATTTGATAGGGAGTTTATTTATTTTTTATATTTAATCTGTACTTGCAATAGATCAGATTAGTTCATAGCCCCTCCATATATAGTATGTAGTGGTTACACAGGGACATTTTGGGACTCTGGCTTTCTGATCATGAGACTGGGCCCCCTTCGGAGTCGTTCACAATTAACAGTCCTGATCAGACTGAGGCACAATGGAGTGTCTACCCTTCTTCATGTGACTCTGAGATGAACATAGACTGCTTGATCGATCAGGTGCCAGTTTGGGCAGGAACACCCCCCCCCCTCTTTTGAGAAGGAGTGAGGAGATCCCAATTTAACACACACACACACACACACACCCTGAGCTGATTGCAAATAGTTGTTGGTTCTAAGAGAATGAGCCACTCTATTGCATGGAACTTCACCAAAGTTGCTCTGATGCTAAAGACGCTGTCTTACGCCTACCAGACTTCTGCTATTCCCAACTTGCATCTCGCCTGATCATGAGACAGAGTTGGCCTGCCACCAAGCTGGTTTATTTGGTTTATTTTCAACAGCTGTTTTGAGGACACGTTTCTTCAAACTGTTCCTCTAATATATCTTCCTTGCGGCCGGACCCAAGTATAGATCTGTGCACGTCCACGTTGACCTGACTGGAAACCTGTTGCGATCCGACTTCAGTGAAAAAGTCTCCAGGAGTCCACGCACCTGTCGGGACCTTGGACCAGCTAACATCACTTACGGAATCGGGACCGGCCTCCCCTTGTTACCGTTGAGTATTGAAACACATTTTATTTAGCACTGACATCAATTGATAGGCTTGCATAAAACCTGTAATACCCAGTTGAGGTAATTTTACTGCTGGTTCCTACTGTTGTTTGTATTTTGTTTTGCTATGCGCGTTTCAGTTGGGAATAGCCAATTTCCCTGACCTTATAGTTTTATACTGTTAAAACGCAGTGGCGGGCCGTCAGGGCCAGCAAGGCCTTCTCTGCTGGCCTAAACATCATCAGAATATAAATTTAATTTTGATATATTTTTTCCACAAATATGTATTAAATTATTCCCCATAGTCTATTCTCTTCATTACATAGCTTTCCTCTTGGTTGCGCTGCTTCCAGCCTCAGATCGAGATTTGGAGGGCTGGCCTTTATGTTAGAGCTTTTATCCAATCATATTTCAGCCATAATGTGTTGCCAGGGTCCAAGAAATCTGCCCTTAGGCCTTCAGAATAAACATTGCGGGCCCCTGTAGCTTAAAGTGAACGGAACGTTAACTGTGGCGTTAACCAATCAGATTTCGAGTTGGCGACACCGGGGCCAGCTAGCAGGCGTACGATAACGTCAGCACGTGCACGTCTTTTGATTGGATACGCACTATTGAGAGGCAGAGCTATCGCAGAGCTAGCAAACTGAACTTGAATGAGCTCATTTGTGTAGATTTCTACAAGCTGTTTTTTTTCAACCCACAATGGCTGAAGGAGGAGAAGAGATCGATTTGGTCGCAGATATAATTACAACGTCATTTTCAAGACGAACCTTTCAAGAAAAGCTAGACATCGTCAGAAGAGAACGACCAACCCCGACGCTAGCGAGTCAAAGTGGACATTCAAGGCTAGGAATACACTTTCACCACTGTCGCAAATATATCCTCATGAGCAAATGCTAATTATTTGTTTGTTTTCTTTTATTTTCAGTGAATAGTTTGTGTCTTTATCGTCACGTTTCTTAAATGAAACTGCTTTGGGTGCGACAATGCGCTGTTTAGCGAACAAACTTGTTAAAGCTAACATACTTTTGGTGGACTTAATAAAACTTTGTAGACTAATCCCTTAAAAGCGCCTTTTATTTTAAAGTTTTGACAGTATCCAAGCGATCTTAAAGCTGGTAGTTTAACACTCTTAATTGTAAATGCGGATTTATTGATTATAAATGCTTCGGAAATATGAATAACTCTGTTGTACTTGACTATGTTAAGGTGATGCAACGCCCGGTTATACTGCGTTTCTGTCTAAATGTATAGTTTCTAGAGCCATGGCGTCATAATGATGGTATTAAGAGGTGGAATAATTCAGGTAGGACTGTGTAGGACATCACTGAAGGCCTAGGTGTGAAATGCACGGCCCGCCACTGTTAAAACGAAATATTTATGAGACGAGCTAACCACAAAATATAGTTTAGCGTGTCATTAACCCATAACACAAACTAACCTTTGTTAATGGTAGGACTGCCATTTAGCCGTGACATAATGATCATTTCCTCAGATTAAGATCATAGAATGTTATATCAATTATTGTTTCTATTATTCACATATTCATAGTTGTAGCCAATAACACATGCAATTTCTCCAACCCATTGTCGTATCTACGTTATTTTACTAAGTTGGGCTCTACTGACGTATAGAATTCTAATTGAGTGTTGAACTTAATTAATTCAGAATAAAAGTGGCCAAACCTCACTACAAGTATATGGCCAAAAGTATCTGAACACTCCTTAGTCAGGGGCTGTTTTTCATCATTCGGTCAAGGCCCCCTTAGTTTTAGAGAAGGTAAATCGTAATGCTATGGCATACCATGATATTCTAGATGATTCTGTGCTTCAAACTTTTTGGAAGGTTTGGGGAAGGCCCTTCCCTGTTTTAGAACAACAATGCCCCTGTACACAATTTGAGGTGCATACAGAAAGGGTTTGTCGAGATGGGTGTGGAAGTACTTGACTGGCCTGCACAGGGCCCTGACCTGAACCCCATCGAACACCAACTGCAAGCCAGGCCTAACACCGGGTTTACAGCATCTACTCGCGCCAGCGACAAGATTCCATTAAAAGTCTGTGGATAACGGCGACAAACAGCGGGAGGAATGGAGTCAGTACATAGCGACAAATAACCTGTTTGTCTCTCTGAAATATTGACTAGCAGTATTGACTGGTGACTGGCCTGTACTTTGCAATCAAGTGTTTACTATTTGAAATTGTAAAATTAAATGTAAAATTGATGGTTAATTTGATAGATTCGTAAAGAAAAACGTGGAGGAGGAAGAGCAGGTCAACGCTGCTGAGGCAAGTGTGCTGTTTTTCGACTGCCCAGCAGATTTCAGCTACCCTTCACGTGAATGCACTCAAGCTAACATTAGCCTACACGAAATGCACTTTGCTTTTCTTTTGCTCAATTTCTCCAGTTAACATTTAAAAACGATAATACTGTGGATTGTGGTACGACCATAGCTATGAACCACAAATTTTTGACTTTCCTATTGATTGTGGTGGAGCAAAAAATTATTGTAATAATAAAAAGACACAATGTTGAACACTACCTTTTTCATAAAGAGACGTAAGATGGTGGGATATCATTCAAGTGTCACGAAGCGAAGTGCAACGTCGGACACTGCGACCCATGTTAACACGTTGAACACATAGTTTTCACAAACATTGTCATAAACGTAGGCCTACTGTAATGGTAATAATGATTAGAATCATCCGGAGAAATATGCGTGAAAAAATGCTGAATCACATTCTGGTAGGTGCAACTTGCTGCGATGCATCTCTTAATATGCTGTCAGTAAGTGACAGGTTAGCTATGATGTCATCGCATTAACAGCTGGGCCCCGCATAGTTTGACTTGAGACAGCCCTGCCCCTGGGTTGCCAGGTTTCAACTTTTAAAAAAAACATCAAAGCAGCAAACATTTCCATTTCAGTTGGCATTGAGGTAATTACCACACATAGGCTACACCATTTGTTTACCAAGGTTACTGTTAGACGTATTATTACTACGGTTACGGTTACACTAGTCACTTCATGCGACTTCTGGAATCGGAATTCCAACATCCGATCACACCAGGTCAGATTGAGTTGCATCCATACTTGACAGTTCAATGCGACCTCCTGTGATCAAATCGCAGTTCGGATTTAATTCCCCGCGCATTATTTAAATAGCCTACTATACTCTTCTGGAAAATGTAATTCGGTGTTCGTGAGGTAGTGCTTCTTTTAATTTTGTTCAGATTGTCTAGTCGAGGTGTAACTGCGAAGACTGCTCCCTCGGCGGAGAAGATTGCGAGGCAACAGCAGAGGTGTGCTATGTGCGAGCATTGCATTTCTGGGTGCAACAGCTGTTTCGGTGGAGAGGAGGGTATGGGTTTGCAAACGTAGCCAGCACTGGTGGGACCATAGTGTGCATGATTTCACGGATTCTGACTGGGTGCTCAAATTCCGTATGCGAAAGCACACATTCAATCATATTTGTGAACAACTACAGCCTCGTCTTTACCGTCAGCACACCACAGAACAGTTCTGTGCAGCGTACTACACATTTTGGAGCCTATATATGGCTGTGTTTAAAGATGTTTTTCCAGTGAATGCGTTTCGAGAACTCTGAGTACATCCAGACTACAAGCAATTCCGATCTCAAAGTGTGCTAGGCCACCTCGCCAAGTGGTTTGGCAAATCCGATCCCAATGCGGACAAAATCCAATTTGTGCGCGTCCAGACCTGTCACTTAATGCAGCCTAGCGATATCAAGATGCCAGAAGTCGCATAGAAGTTGCATTGAAGTGACTAGTGTAACCGTAGCCTTAGACTCTTAATTATAAGTGGGTCGTGGGCGTAACATGCAACGAACCAATCAAAATGTCATATCTCATTCCCTTTAAAAGCCTGCATTTCCACCTTGGCGGATTGTTTATATGATGGTGAAACAGACATGCTCGTGTGTGTGTAGTGCGAGCAAGTAATAGGCTATATGGATAAATAGTATGATCAATATTATTCGGACTAACCATTATGACGCGTTTTGATATACACAATAATAATCTTTAACATTAGGGTTTAACACCGGCACGGGTTCCCGGTAATTCCTGACAGTGCTGTTATTTTAGAAAATATAGCCTATGTGGTTAAATTTCGTTAAAAGCACCTGCAAAAGCTGAGAATAAGCTACCAGAATGGCTTCCGTCTCACCTTTGAAAATGCCAAATTAGCCTGCTTGTTTAACAAATTTAGTTTGATTATACAATGAAGCATTGTCAAACATCAATTCCATGAGGCTGTTCTCATGGAGTTCTCGAAGTTCACGCTTCATCCAAAGTTCATTATGTGCTAATATTGATTAATAACATAAATACCATTATTTTGCCTTAATGATGACACTACATACACTAAAGCTGTCAGGTTGGGAACCCATAGGTTCATGCATATTGTCCCTTGTTTTATAATGTCCTGCTTATGGAAATGTGACCAACCTGTTTTACTGGTAGCATAATGCTTTAAAACAAGTACACTTTCCCAGGAAGACCATGAAAAGTGTGATTTACAGCAGGGGAAACAGACCTGTTCCTGCATGAAGTTAAAGCGCACATGTAGAGAATGGAATTAAAATGAATTGTGAATTAATTGTGTAATGTGCTGCAAATTCGTTTTTGTTTCTAATTTGACGCTTAGTTCACTTTAAAATCATTTTGTTCAGTTATGGAATAACAGGTGAAATCAGTGGGGTTTTAATAAGCTGAGAGTATGGAAACCTGGTCACTAATTTAAAAAATATGAAGGATGAAGAATAAGATTCAAATTCAGTTAACATGGTGAAATTTAAATTAATCTCGGTTTTTTAACCGTAGGCTATAAAAAAAAAAACAGGGACTGTAGCCTAGGCTATTTTAAAAATAATACACTGGACAAAAGTGCCGTTTCTAGACGGCTTTGACTGGGGGGCATGAAGAGATGTTGGTGGGGCACAAGGGGGGGACGAAGTAGTGGGGGGTCTGGGGGCCTTTTAAAACTAATTTCCTGCCTTTCTACACTACCTCACACAGGGCATTTTCTAAAATAAAATGTAAATTTTTATTTTTTTTTCAAAGCCCTAGATGAGATTTGAGATGCTTTCATATAAAGCTAAAGTATAGGCTAATCAGTACATTAGTGGATAAGATAATTTTATTACATTTTAAACCCATCTCCATCCCCCTCCTCTTATAGGAGGACAACTTTATTTATGCCCAATAATACCAAATCATTATCTAATCTTATATGGAAACAAGTATATTAAAGATGAGCTATATTCCTTCATCATTTCAGTCTCTTTGTGCTATTTTCTATTTACACATGAAACTATTTTACTGTAACTGGCTCATCATTTTCATTTATATTTTAGCCATACCCCCCCCCCCCCCTTATGGAGGACAACTTTATCAATGCCCAATTAAATCTAATTATTATAGAATCTTGCTTATTCCTTCATCATTTCAGTCTCTTTGTGCCATTTTCTATTTACATGTAAAACTAATGTAGCCTACTGTAGCCTAATTGGCTCATTGTTTCATTTATATACAGTATATATATCTACTGTATTGTAATTTTTTAAAATATATTTTATGCCTGAGACGCCGGGGGGCTTGCCTCTGTTGATGGCTTGCCTATATATATATATATATTTATTTTAAATTACCCATAACCTCTTATAACCTACATACCAAAAAAATGCCATCAATGACATTTTTTACACAAAAGAGGTTGCATGGTGTCAATATTTTTAGCAAACAGTAGCATGTGTCAAGTGAACTAATGTTATAAAACTAGTCAAATTGTGTTCCAGCCATGAAAATAATCTCAATAAATAGAATGTTTGCACATTGTTTAACATCATTGGCATACAAAAAATCATAAGCACTGGTAAATTTGGGTCACAGGTTTGACTTTCAGGCCTTTCAGTCAAAGTAAAAAGGCAGTCCAGCCACAATGGCCTAAAGACTTGCAAAAGTTATAAAGGCATCATGGCCAAATAGCAGGGCACTGACGGACATCACCGTATGGCCGCCATGTCATTTATGACCTGCTGTAGGCTACATGGCATATTGGTAGTAATATGATGGAACATTGCAAAACTATTACCAATAATAGGGTATATGTCGACAGTATCTGTCATGACACATTGCAGCATTAGCAAAACATAACTAGCAGTAAGCTAACCTTAGCCACCTTTAGGCTAAACTTGAGATAAACAAACAAATTCAAGCTTGCTAACTAGTTAGCAATACAATAAACAACAGTACACATTTTAGTAAATGTATTTTTGTTCGTGTTGATATATCTACTGTTGGGTTTGGCTGACATTTTTCAGTGATCAGTGCTGCTGCCCTCTGATGTCACTCCGTTCTGCCCCACTAATGTGCACCTGTATCCATGCAATATTGCCCCCGTTTGTTCAGAGTGACCGTCATGGAATTCTATGGATAAGTTCCCAAACTCAGTTCTGGGGGACCACTGATATGCTGATTTTCATTCCAACCACTATTGCAATCCCAGAATTTTATCAAGCTGTTCATTTTTTTAATTAGGTGCTTTTTAATGTAGTTAAAGATGGATTATTTACCCACTTAAGATACATTATGTCAGAAATAGCTATATCGAATTTTTTACTTATCAAATTAAAAACTGAGATGAATAAATATGCTCCCAATTAGGTTGTTGAAAACAAGTTATTTTACTATTTTTTATTTATTTAAACTTATTAAAACAATTCAGTTTTGGCCCATTGTCATTTGCTTTGTCTTTGAATTCATCATTATCTACCTACATGGGACAATTTCATGTATTGTATTGATAATTGAGCAGAAGGAATTGATAAAAACATTGTGATTAATCAAAATCAAAATCTGCAAAATCTGTGATTAACTAGTTATTTTTTAAAATAATTTTATAGCCCTAGTACATTTATTATGGTTTTAATATTTATTTTTCAAACAAGATTGAAAAATAAATATCAATGCTACAATATGCACAAGTGGAAGAACAAAAGATCAAATGTAATATCACTCCGTAATGTCCTTTGACAAATTAGTATAACTTGCAATCAATTTACAGCCGAGGTCATACATTTGGAGGAACTCACCTTCTCCCCACCCAGACCCTCAATAAGTGCGGTAGCATTGCCCATCTTGCGTCGGCATGCCTGGGCATCATCCAGAAGCGTCTGCTTCTCCCTCATGGCGCTATCGTAGAGTGCCTGCACCTCATCCAGCTCCCTCTGCTTGGCGTCCAGCTGCTCTTGTGCCTGGGACAGCTCTGCTTGTGCCACCCCCCAACGTGCTTCCTGAAGGGTCAGGTTAGCCTAAAAGACAGGAAGAGGAACATTCCAAAATCTATTTAATCAGATTTGAACTTTTAGCCAGACTGAACTTCTCACAAGCATGTTGCAGCTACAGCTTCTTGTTTGAAGCCTGAATGAATCAATTTAAATGTTTACTGAAGGTTTAATTTTGTATGAGTTTAACATCGCCACTCCTTTGACTGGTTTATCTCAGAACAAGCTGCATGCACCTCTTCTCATTCATGATACTACAGACTAAACCCCAGAACATGTAACAAGTTAATTTGACATTGTTGGTCACATTACATGGTTTGGTTATAATATCATAAGACTGGGATGGCAGGTGTGGCTTCCGTCAAGTTACGGTTTAGTGGGGCATGCCCCATACCTATACAGCACCAAGAGTTTGGAATTTTTCAGTTGCAGACTGACAGCGACAAGGAGCCTATGCCGGTCCAATGTAGCTGCGCTGTCTGGAACGTTATTCTTTAAACAAAACCTGTTGTAACCAGCTTTTCCCCCCATTCATACAGCCGGCTGGCTACCTAGCCACACAGCTTCATTACACCAGCTCCATGACAAGCTATCTTGCTAACTTTAGTTACAATGAAAAATGAAACTACTTAAGTGTAGGTAGCTAGCCAGCACTGGCATTTGGCATCAATAATAATCTGCCATTAAAAATATTAATTCAAACATATAGTGTAGCCATTTTTCTAATTCTTAAGTGTAACACAGCTGAATTGCACAATATTTCCACTATAAATTATTGGCATTTGACACTTTCACATGACACAAAGTTTGAATTACCACATTCTCTTCAGATGGTAAGATGAAAAAACACAAGTTACATGAAATAATTTAAGAAACATTAGGTAGCATCGCTTTGGAATAGAGCTTGTTTACTTTGTGTGAGCTAAGATAGCCAATATTGTAACTTGGCCTCATTTTGATGTCAATACTTTTAATGTCAGATGTTCCTAGTTTGATTATGGACAGTGCTTTTTATGCATGAATAACATGTTTGAACATTGAAAATATTTTTATTGAGATTTTATATACAATGCTAAGGACAGCCTTGTCACCCTCTGTCATTCTGAACACAGGCATACTTATCTCTCCATTGATCAGTTTACTTGGTGATCTATCAAGCCTGAACCCTCCTTAACCCCTTTGCGCAGATGGAAAATTTGGTCAATTCTCACCTATATAGGGAGTGCTGTTTAAGGCTTTATAACTCCAGGTGTGAGCGTCACAGAAACTTGGTAAATGGCTTAAATGAAACAAGACGGGCGTACCATTTACAATACAAACTAAAAAATTAAAACTATGAAAATAAACAAATCTAAGTCAAAATAAAGTGCTACAAATGCATAACAACTTTATACTGAGAGCTGCATACGTGAAACAGGTAAATCTATACATTTCCTGGAACAAAAACTCAATGTCCACAAGTGTGCAAAATATGAGGATGATACGCAGAACTACTAAAAATATGTGATGCAAAATATAGGCAGTGTACCCAAATGGCTAAATTGTGCTCTGCTCTAAATAAATAAAAAAATGATATTATAAATCAACAGTTTTGGCTCATAAAACTCACTATTGCATAATTTTCAAGTGGGAATTACTATCTTTTCATCAGTATAAGAGGTAGATGTCTATGGGTCCAAAACCCTATCCAAAACATGTCATAAAATTAATAAAATTGGTTTTGTCCATTATAAAGCATAAACATTTGCCGTCTGATGGTTTAAGATAAAAACATTGATATCACAGTGTTACCTACACCAAAATATGTAGCCTATCATTCACTCTTGTACCTCAATAAAACATCACTTTTCCCTGTACTCTACAGTATGTATACTTTTGCCCCGGGATAGAATTTTCTTATTTTTGTAATGTTCCTATTCATAATGTCTCCAAGGAAAATCTTTACCTTAATCTACCACATATCATGCACGATAACATGAAAATAAAATAGCATTCCACCATCTGCAAAATGCTACCAAATGTTCCATCTTCTATGAAAATCGGTAGCCTGCATCAGACATAAAATGAACGATTGCACTACAGTATGTGAAATGCACTCAAAATGTGAAAATAACAATACGACTATCAATCATATTGGACAAGACAGTGCTCGAGTGGAAAAACAAATGTACACATGTAGCCAGAGAGACCAACTACATTTCAGAAGCAGTAGTAATTACATAATGGGAAGAGAAAACTCCAGTCGAGGAAAGGGTTTTCTGTAAAGCTTGAGTAATACTAGACCGTAAAAATGAAAACTGCCTTTACGCTGGGCTGTAATGAATTTTAAAAGCACCCATTGCATAAACCATTGCTAAGGTTATAATGTACTCTGTTGGATAAAAGAGCAGACAATTAAACCAGAATGAACTGTATTGAATGAGACAGGCTTGCAGGGCATTACGAGTCGACGTTTCAGATAGTGTAATAGCGGTATAAGGTGTTGTATATTTCTCAAACGGATTGTGCCTGACAATAAATGACCACTGAATTTTGAAAGGAACATCTCTATGTGTAAAACCAATGGTAGGATTGTATATTTATTTCATATTTAGTAGCAGATATTCATTGTAGAATACATAGTATAATGAGCCAATAATTTCACATGTTTATTTAGCATTTGAGTAAGCAGGGCTTTTCACTGCTTTTTTGGCATACGATCATGCTATTGTTGGGTTTATCTTGTTGCTATGAAGGAATTCTAATTTTATATGATGAATAAATATATTTGTGAACTCACACAGGCACTATGTCACGCATGGGTAGGTATAGACTCGCTGGGGGGTTGCTTGTTAAATGGACTTGCTACGGGAAAATAGTGACACTTAGAAACTCTCTATTCAGCAGAGTCACGAATCTCCTACCAATAAAGTTAAAACATAGAGTTTGTGATTTCCACTAACAGTTTGGCTGCAGGAGCAACGAATGTCTCAGTTGAGCAAAATCTTGCCGCCGATGGCATGGTCACTAGGCATCTGCACAAAGGGGTCAATGAGGTCGGGTACTGATGTTTGGCAATTGGGCCAGGCTCGCAGTCGATGTTCCAATTGATCCCAAAGGTGTTCGATGGGGTTGAAGTCAGGGCTCTATGCAGGCCAGTCAAGGTCTATCACACAGATCTCGACAAACCACTTCTGTATGAACCTCACTTTTTGCACTGGGGCATTGCCATGCTGAAACAGGAAAGGGCCAGAATCGTCTAGAAAAACCCAGAATTGTCTAGAACGTCATTGTATGCTGTAGCGTTAAGATTTGCCTTCACTGGAACTAAGGGGCCTAGCCGCAAATATAAAAACAGCCCCAGTCCAAGGGGTGTCCCGATACTTTTGGCCATGCTGTGTTGCTAGCTAATAACAAAAACCAAAATGTTACAACCAATTTGTTTAATATATTATTAAATATTAAGTAGCTAAGTGTGAGTTTTGATAGCTTATCTAGCTAATGTTACTGAGCAATGGACGATAGACCCTGCAAGTAATCTGCATCAGCTAGCTAGCTAAGTAAGGTGTGGAAGCCCCACATTTGTATCCCCTAGGTTTCTGTTGAAAACCATAATAATAAGAGCAATAATAATAAGAGCTGAAGTCCTGATTCTTTGCTACTTTAGCTAAGCAGCTAATCAGTGCTGTTTTCTAGTATATGTTAGTATATGTTGTCCTTATTATAGTTATTCTAGAATTAAATATACATTGGAAACTTGATTGATGAATTCACAAGAAATGTATTCCCTTTGCTCTTATATAAAAACAGTCTACACACTCACATTTTATAATTTATATAATTTATAATGCGAAAGCAATTGAGCCATCCCAGCTCAGATTTACTCAGGTCAAATACGGCTTCACTCAAATGAGCAGTGCAAAAGGTATTAGTGAGTAGGTTGCGAGTCGACTTAACGAGTAGGTTGTGAGCTGACTTATTGAGTAGGTTGTGACTTAGCTTTCTGTGAGTTGACTTGGTGAGCTGGCTGTGAGCCAACTTAGCTTGCTGTCAGTTGACTTAGGCCTTGTACACACTAGCACTAAAACCAGTTTCGAAAACCATTTTGTCTCCTTAAAACCATAAAATCAACAGGGGTTTTGAAAACGTTTTAATTTAAAACCCCAAAGAGCTAGGATCGGAAACGTTTCGAAAACCCTTAACTAGGCCTGTTACAATTATTACATAATCGCCTGATAGCAATTACTTGAGCTGACCACAATCATGTTGCATAATCGTTAGAATCGTTTCCATTCATCTGTATAAAAACAGCCGGATGAAACTAATAGAAATTTCATATTTCTATCACTATTTCCACGTCATTTTCCACCGTTTGAGGTTTGACTGGCGCTCTTTTAATGACGTCATCTTGTTGCGCCCCCTTCTTCTGCTATGGTTTAATGGCACATGAGTGGAAAATTAGCGCCACCAACTGTTTATCTCGAGGCGCATAATTAAGCAATATTGTGATTATACAACGGTTATCAACAAAATAAAAGATATAATCAAAATGTGTTCATATTGTTCCTGAAAACAATCAGTCACGTCAGTAGACTCCTATGTAATGAAGCCTAGTTTACTACTCCAGCAAGTAGGCCGACCCTTAGTAACAACCTAGAAACAGAGACGATTTCTAGTCCATGTTGAGTCAGCCAACCAACTTGAGCTAATACTTTCTAGAGATTGTGGGATTTCGCAAACTGAAGAAATACCACACATATAAACACAAAACTGCCTTGCTAGCTCAATCTTGTTGTAACTAAGATATCTGCTGAAAAAAAATATTTTTACATATACAAACTTGACATGCATTTTTAAGCTATTAGCGCCGTGTCACCAGCTCTGCTCTTATAGTGGCAGTTACAACTGGAAATATGTATAGTTCAAATTAATGGCGGAGTAATTTATAGTCATGACGATGAGGCATTTTTCATTTGAGCATGGCTAGGTGTGCTGTCATGTTAATTAGATCACATTCTAAATGTCTAGTTGACCAATCAGATTGCTTAATTTCTAATATTCGACGACCGCATTTCGATGAGCATCTATTGACATTAACATCATGGATTTAGTTGCAAAGCCAAACACCACAGCACCGCTGTGGGCACATTTTGATTTTAAGCCAAATGAAAAAGGAGAGCCCAATAACGATTTGTCGGATTTGCAGCAAAAAGGTGGCGGTCAAAGGCGCTAATAGGCTACCACAAATTTAAAAAACCATCTATGGATCCACCACCCCACCCAATTTGCCGAACTTGAAAAGACAGCCGCAGTTCCATCTCGAGGCGGCACGGTGGTGCAGTGGTTAGCACTGTCGCCTTACAGCAAGAAGGTACCGAGTTCGAATCCCGGCCGAGGGCCTTTCTGTGTGGAGTTTGCATGTTCTCTCCGTGTCAGCGTGGGTTTCCTCCGGGTACTCCGGTTTCCTCCCACAGTCCAAAAACATGCAGGTTAGGCTAATTGGAGACTCTAAATTGCCCATAGGTATGAATGAGTGAGTGAATGGTGTGAGTGCTCTGTGATGGATTGGCGGCCTGTCCAGGGTGTATTCCTGCCTCTCGCCCAATGCATGCTGGGATAGGCTCCAGCACCCCCCGTGACCCTGAATAGGAATAAGCGGGTTGATGGATGATGATGATGATGATGAGTTCCATCCCGGCAATTGGCTATTCCTGAATCTTTCGGACGAGTGTCTAAATATAAACGTGACAGAACCAGATGTACCAATTCCCTACCAGATTATCAGTAATAGGCTTTGTACATTTAGGTTGTTATTTATGTCATATCTGCCCTGTGCAATTTTTGTTTACAAAGCCTAAAAGCAAACAGAAATGTAATTTTTATTTATATGTTCCAATGTTCAATGCCAATAAATGGCTCTTCTTCATAAGGTGTATGTGTATTATTAAACTATGATTAGGCTTATTCTATAATAGTGGCATAACATTATCAGAAAAAGACAATTAAATCATTAATCGCAATTATTTGTATGACAAACCTTAATTAACTGGTTTTAGCTTTGAGGGTGTACAGGACTGATTTCCGAAACCAATCTATAATAATAATAATTTTGCTTGCGTCATAAATAAATGACATACAGTTCCAATAGTTGTACTCGCGAGTTCTGTGGGAATTTCAAACATCTTCACAAAGTTAATTTGACAGTTGAACATTTGTGTTTATTTTAATATTATTATATTTTGTCTATATTATGGCTGCCAATTGTGGTTCAACTTGGACAGAGGAGGAGACTGTTGTTTGGAGAAGGCGGAGGTGTTGCATCTCCGTAAACACTCGGAAAGTGCCAAATGATCCATGTTTTTTATTTTTAATATGCAAAGTTCCTGAAGCCTCAGATGTCAGTAGGCTTCTGACAGATGAACAGTTCAGGCCTGACAATTGCACCATTTCAGATATAGTATTGCTTGGATCAATACTACAAGACTAGCAATTAAAATACATATTCTGCTTGTGTTTCTAAAAGATTGAATGAGGACAAAGCAAGGTCCAAGTGCTCACTGAGGAAAAATAAATAAATAAAATGATTCACTTTTAAAATCAACATAATTTGTCCCAGAAGTCATCTTGCATTTGCACAGTAACTCAGTCATAGACTGTGTAAAAATATGGACAAAGTCACTGTGACGTCACCCATTGCCTTCCCACGGCCTTGTAAAAAACGTTTTGAGTCCCCGGAAGTCTTTTTCGCTGCCATGATTGTACAAACTGTGTCTGCTCCGTGGAGCCGAAGTGACATCGTCGGGAGCAGGGTCAACCGGACATGGTCATCATGGTCGGGCACAGTATGATTGACAGTTTGGGGTGGAGAAGCCCACGGCCTGACCTTAACCACCATTTTCAATTGCAAAACGAACTTGCGGTAAACTTCAATCAATCACAGATATGCACAGATGTTATTATGACATGACTACTTTTATTATAAATGTCCCTAGCGCCACTGGAAAGGTAGCAAGCTGTCACCATAGTCTGTTAAATGAGCAAACCACCACCGTCTTTTTGGCTAACCGCTAACTCGACTGTGACAGATAGGCATTGTAGTTTAGTGGGTGCACACGCTAGCTAAAACATAGTACATTACATCGTAGCTGGCATTAACTTTCATCTGCAACCTGTAACCTAATGACAAACATTAAAAACATTTACAAATGCACAAACTCCGTATTCATTTATATTCCGATAAATTATTGGTTTTATTTTAAACATCCCCGTACTGAATCAGTACAAACCTACCGCGAACACTGACTAGATATGCTCTATTCCCCACACAATTTCTTAAAATTGTGACCGAAAAAAAATCTATCCAGGCGTAAAAATGTCCGGTTAGGTTTTGTTCGTTCAATTAGACCGTATATAGGCCTAAACAACCTAATAACGTTAGGCTATTGTTCATAATAGCCGCCTGAACCTGTCCTCTTATTAAAACATTTTAATACCCACCAGTTACAGCCTATTGCTATCTGCCGTTTGTGGCTATGTTTTATTTTGTAAGCAAAATAAATGTTCACGTTAAACTAGCTGCTATTAGGACCTAGCTAGCTGGAGCAGCTGGCTAGTAATGTTAGCTAGGCAATGACAGTAGTGAGCTAACTTATATGGCCAGCCAGCTAGGCTATTGGTCAGCTAGTTAGGAGGACTTTAAGGAAATCTTTTTTATTCTCCGATTTATTTTATGCATCATCCATCAGTCTCTAGTGTAAAAGTACTCTATCCAAAGCAAACAGCTGAAAAATTATCTTACAGCAAAGCTACTAAGATGCCATCTTACATTACCCATGTGCCCCACCGGCTATTGTTTATCCAAATAAAATGAGCAGAAAATTAAGTCACCATCAAATTAAAAATATCTTCATATTCTAAATAACTCAATGCATTCAGTATACATTTGCCTTTTCATTTTGCCTTTGACTGAAATATGACTACTACAAATATGTTTTCAGCTATAGCAGCCTTAATAACCATGTCATGCTGTGTCCGAATCAGCACCATTCCAGAGTCTACTAATGAGTAGGCAGGACTAGAAAGTTGTTAAGTAGGCAAAAAAATTAGGTGTGCATCAGTTTAAAATTCTGGGTTCAGGACAGCTTCTGCCAAGCAATGTGGGGAGTTAGCTCACTTATCTTAATAGAGTACTCAAGTGTCTACGTCACGCTGGTTTCGGAAGTAAATTCCCCATTCATTTAGAGCGTAGACATAAACTAAAGCTTACTTTTAAACAATTTCTAGTGATTATATCTTACCGTCAATATCCCGGATTGTTCAATATAATATTGTTCGCAAACTATGTCATTTTTCTGGACCCAGCTTTGAGTATATTTTACATTTTAGTATTTTTTTTGTGAACATACCAGCGCTTGCACTGTTTATAAACTCAACAGCTTTGGCTCCAGACGTTGTCATATAACATTAGCCAGCAGTAGCACACAGCTCCGTTTTTAAACACTTTTTTCTAACGATAACTAGCTGGCTTGAAGGACTAAAAGCTAGAATTGCTTTATGTGGTTAACCGTAGCATAGTTTCTGACCTTGTTGGGCGGGCTTCTCAATTTAGCAAGCTCATGTTAGCTGCAGTACTCCCATCTGCCTAAGAATGTTCAGACAGATGAGATGATGGTATCTTATATGTATATGTAGTCCGTCGAACTACAATCATTAATGCATTACTTTAAAAAATAAAAATTGGAACATGCGATACATGGTCTATATCCTTGTACCACACAGGCTAATCCAGGAACGTTTCGGCTCATTCTATAAATCAGATCGAAAGTCTCCAAAGCCCATTCTATTCTTCCATGGGGAATTTACTTCAGAAACCAGACTTCGCCAAAGACTGACGTACTCACTTGAGTACTCTATCATTGCAGGATTTCCACTTCTGGTAAACTCAAAACAGGGACCTCCATAAGACACCACAGTCAGCGCAATTCTGAAAGCAGCAGCAGAGCGAGCGAGGCACTGTATGAGTGCAAAAACCTCCCTGAAAAGCATACACGGCGATTTGCAAGATAAAGCCAAGCATGTTAGCAACATAGCACACAGGAGGCAGCATCAGCAGGATGGCAAATGTGTGAACAGGTAAGGTTGGTGATTTAAATAGCCCTCCCATCATGTGAGCTGACGCGTTTGGCGCTTCTCGAGTTGTCTGCCCGAACTAGCTTTGCATCATTTATATGTGAATATTAGAGATTCTACATAATATTAGAGCCACCATACTGTTCATAAATTATTTCCTTTCATTCCAAAAAAGGAATAGGCTGATATACAGGTGCAGCTCAAAAAATTTGAATATCGTGAAAAAGTTCAATATTTTTTGTCACTCATGTCAGAAAATTAAACTCATATATTATATAGATTCATTACACATAGAGTGAAATATTTCAAATAAAATAAAAAAGGATATTTTAAACAGAAATGTCAGCCTTCTGAAAAGTATGTTCATTTCTATGCACTCAATACTTGCTTGGGGCTCCTTTTGCATGAATTACTGCATCAATGCGGGGTGGCATGGAGGCGATCAGCCTGTGGCACTGCTGAGGTGTAATGGAAGCCCAGGTTGCTTTGATAGCGGCCTTCAGGTCGTCTGCATTGTTGGGTCTGGTGTCTCTCATCTTCCTCTTGACAATACCGCATAGATTCTCTATGGGGTTCAGGTCAGGCGAGTTTGCTGGCCAATCAAGCACAGTAATACCATGGTCATTGAACCAGCTTTTGGTACTTTTGGCAGTGTGGGCAGGTGCCAAATGAAATCAGCATCTCCATAAAGCTTGACAGCAGAAGGAAGCATGAAG
The DNA here is from genome assembly GCA_022702515.1 of Ilyophis sp. 1 JC-2022. Classification (NCBI taxonomy): domain Eukaryota; kingdom Metazoa; phylum Chordata; class Actinopteri; order Anguilliformes; family Synaphobranchidae; genus Ilyophis; species Ilyophis sp. 1 JC-2022. The sequence goes on along the minus strand of CM040403.1, from coordinate 65,423,686 downwards.
TGCTCTAAAATTTCCTGGTAGATGGCTGCGTTGACTGTGGACTTCAGAAAACACAGTGGACCAACACCAGCAGATGACATGGCACCCCAAATCATCACTGACTGGAAACCTCACACTGGACTTGAAGCAACGTGGATTATGTGCCTCTCCACTCTTCCTCCAGACTCTGGGACCTTGATTTCCAAATAAAATGCAAAATTTACTTTAATCTGAAAAGAGGACTTTGGACCACTGAGCAACAGTCCAGTTCTTTTTCTCCATAGCCCAGGTAAGACACTTCTGATGTTGTCTCTGGTTCAGGAGTGGCTTGACATGAGGAATGCGACATTTGTAGCCCATGTCCTGGATTCGTCTGTGCGTGGTGGCTCTTGATGCACTGACTCCAGCCTCAGTCCACTCCTTGTGAAGCTCCCCCAAATTCTTGAATGGATTTTGCTTGACAATCCTCTCAAGGCTGCGGTTATCCCTGTTGCTTGTGCACCTTTTCCTACCACACTTTTTCCTTCCACTCAACTTCCTATGAATATGCTTGGATACAGCACTCTGTGAACAACCAGCTTCTTTAGCAATGACCTTTTGTGGCTTACCCTCCTTGTGGAGGGTGTCAATGACTGTCTTCTGGACATCTGTCAAGTCAGCAGTCTTCCCCATGATTGTGTAGCCTACTGAACCAGACTGAGAGACCATTTAAAGGCTCAGGAAACCTTTGCAGGTGTTTTGAGTTAATTAGCTGATTAGAGTGTGACACCATGAGTTTCCAATATTTAACTTTTTCACAATATTCTAATTTTCTGAGACACTGAATTTGGGTTTTCATTAGCTGTAAGCCATAATCATCAAAATTACAAGAAATAAAGGCTTGAAATATTTCACTCTATGTGTAATGAATCTATATAATATATGAGTTTCACTTTCTGAAATGAGTGACAAAAAATATTGAACCTTTTCACAATATTCTAATTTTTTGAGCTGCACCTGTATATGGATAATTATAACCTACATTTCCACAATATCTCTTCTTCTTGTGGAACAGTTTTCGCATAGCTTGCAGTAACTCAACCTTCTTCCTGTGAACAGCAAAAAGTGCTTCACACAGTGAGCTAATTGTGTTTGTTACCGGAAGGTTGTAGCAGTACCTTCCTAGGTCACAAATGGTCAATTACGGCTCATTACATTACAATCAAATGTGAGGCTGTCGTTTGCTATACCTTCAGAGGTAAGACCTCCTTGTTGATGCTGAAGAAGTCTACCATTGCCTCCGTCCAGGAGCAAAGGCCAGCCACATTACCACACATTCTTTTGGCTGTCTCCAGGTTGTAATCTTCCATCGCCAAATAAGGTGTGAGAAGCTCTACTACTTCTTCTGTGATGGAGTCCTAAGGAAACATGAATAGGAATACAATCATAAGACATGTTATGACCCAGCTCGAGGGGCCGCAACACAAATTATTTCAAACACAAATTAGCAACTTACAAAATATCACACGAGCACATGAAACAGAAATACTCCACAAAACCACAAGTAGTGAAATTACACACTAATATTACAACACAGCAAAGTAGCAACAAATCCAGCCCACTACTGAAAAGTTCCCTCTTGGAAACAAGCAGTCTGTCAATATTTTGCACAAACAAAGTGGCATACAATTTGTGAATATACACGCACCCCCAACAGCATGACAAAACCACCACACAGTAAGCAGCAAATACAACCTGAAACAAACACAACAACGCTACTCCGAAGCGTGGTTCAGCACAGCAGCAAAGACTGGCAACATGCATGAAGCCATACCAGAGGAAATGCAAAAGAACCTCGAGCAAGAGAACGCTGAAAATATATGCTCTCTGGAAATCCACAACAGGTGTCTGCAAGAAGGTTTGCTGTGTCTCCCAGCACAGTCTCAAGAGCGTGGAAGAGATGGAGACGGGCCATTACACGAGAAGAGCTGGACAGGGCCGTAGAAGGGCAACAACCCAGCGGCAGGACCGGTATCTGCTCCTTTGTGCGAGGAGGAACAGGAGGAGCACTGCCAGAGCCCTACAAAATTACCTCCAGCGGGCTACTCGTGTGCATGTTCTGACCAAACTGTCCCGTGCAGCTCGATTGGCTTTTGCCAGAGAACACCAGAATTGGCAGGTTCTCCATTGGCGCCCAGTTCTCTTCACAGATGAGAGCAGGTTCACACTGAGCACATGTGACAGACGTGAAAGAGTCTGGAGACGCAGTGGTGAATGTTATGCTGCCGGCAACATCGTCCAGCATGACCGGTTTGGTTTAATTGACTTGGTGTTATACTGTGATGATTAAGTGTTCCCTTAATTTTTTAATTCTGTATAGCTTCTGTTTAATGTAGGTCCTTCTGGTTTTGTTAAAATTTTAAAATAAATATGGGGGATTGTAGAATTGAACCTCAGGTCTGACGTCTAAGCGTCAGACCTGAGGTTTTAAGTGTGATTTCCTTTTTCTTCTGCGAATGTAATATTGAGCATTAGTCAATGAGATGCCATCTCTAATGGGAATTTGTTTCTCACTCCATGAAGTCATGTAATGGCTCCCCCTTGTCAGGCTTACCTTCTGAAAGCTGAGTAACATGCCGAGGAATCCTGAGTTGTTCATGAGCTTCTGGGCTTCGGACCAGGACGGACGCATGCAGGGCCGATCCGGGTCCATGGTGATAGTGTCCACCTTGCGCTGGAACAGGAGCACTACACAGTCCATGATGCGCATGATCAGGTGGGGTGGCTTGCCTAGCTTCCTCACCGTGGCAATGTCAGCAGGCTTGATAGTCTGTCAGAGTTAGAAAAACAAGTCAGACACCAGCCAGGTGCAGCATTTACAAAGAACATAAGTCAATCGGAAACAACTTGAGGTCCTACTCAGGTGGCAAATCTGTGTTAATGAAGGTAATTCTGAACATAATAAAAATGTCATTTGATGATGTTTTAACTGTGCAACTATACATATACAACATACATAATCTATTAAGTTGGGACAGTGTATAAAATGTAAATAAAAACAGAAAGCAATAATTTGCTAATCCTTTTTGACTTGTATTCAATTGAAAACAAAACACAAGATATTTAGGGCTCTATTTTCTGGCTGGCGCATGGTGGGTGGCGAGCCAACGCATTGGTGAAGTGACATTTTCGGCATCTATTTTCATGCTCCTGAGCCCGTTTGACTCGCCGTGCGCAGATGTGGGCGGAGAGTCACTGGCGGAGCTATGTCATGTCCAGATTGATCAACGAACATGCTAATTTGGGCTGGTGGTGAGCCATCACTGGCGAGGTTGCATTTTCGTCACGCATGATTGTGAGGAAATTGCATACAGTTGAGCATATGCATAGTTTTATAAATCAGGATATTTTAGAGCATATGCAGTTTTCTCCTGTTAGCAACCTTTTAGTGTAGATCCTGCTCAAAGTTTAATAAATGAGGCCCCTGAGCAAAATAAAATATTTTAAAGCAAATATTTATTAAAAAAGTGATATAATCATTGAAGTAATATAGGCATTGGAATTTTCCTCTGGATATTAGGCTTGGGCGGATCCAGAATTCTCAGAGCCGGTTCCGGTTTCAATTAAAAACCACGATTCCGAGTTAGAACCAACCCAAGATTCAAGGTATTTTCATTGATTTGGGTTGGTAAAAAAAAATTATTTAATGCTTTTTTGCAGGCAGGCCGCAGTTTGCAATGTAATTGGATTTGCAACACGTATTTAAATCATCATTCTGAATTATTTTTGCTTGAAAATAATTATTAAACTAATATCAAACGCATCATCTAAACCTAATACAAATGGAATCGTCGACTACGTGTCTAAATGTGTACTGGTATGCTTGTCAGTGCTTGGTTGTTTTTTTATTGGACAAGCGCCAACATAAACTCGGCCAGGCACCATGCATAATTTTGGTGGGCAAAGGCCCATGATAATGCAGCGTCGCAGTCCTTGCTGAAAACCGGGTACTGTCAACAAGTCAGTTCCGACTTCTGAGCACTAGATAACGAGTTCTCTGTGAGAGCCGAGTCCCGTGTTGGAGCCGGCTCCCACGCAAGAACCAGCTCCCTCGTAGGATCTAGCTCCAACATAGCGGACACGTAGGCTCCTCCTACGTAGAAGCCATGAGCCCTGGTGACCAAATGAGTGGACATAAAATCGAAAGCTACTGGAAACCAAATCCACTGGAAAGGAAATTAATGGTGGAGTGACATTCTCACTGGAGAGCCCTAGATTTGTCTCTTTTATGCTAGTAACGATAGCAACAGTTTAGGTTTGTTAGATTTTAGTAATTTCAAAGTTAATTTAGCAACATATTTTAGTTAAAGTCAAACCTGCATGCCCTAATACACTATCCAGTTTTCTGTCTGGGGGGATGGCTAACAGCCACCCCGTCTCTGTCTGGGTGTGAAGCGCCCTTTCAGATGTAAGTACTCTTAAGTACTTGCCACCTGCATCAATGCCTCACTGAGTTTCCCGGGGATACACATCCACGAGACTTCCCTGTCTAGCCTCACCTATATGATACTTCCTGCTATATGTGTATAAATGCTGGGCCAGTTTGGAATGTAAGAGTATGTTAGACTGGAAAGCTGACAAACATCATGCTGAACTGTAACTACGAATAAATCAGCTACTGTCTTTCATCACAGAACCGTTTCAAGACCCTCTTATTCCTTGAACGTAATTGGAAGTACCGGCAACGAACAGAAGTATAATTGAGAAATACGAAGCAATTCTTCAATTTGGAGGTCCCACCGAGATCAACGAGATAACCAAGGCCCAGGAATTTTACCGGTGACCAGAGAAGATTGGACGGTGCGCCCCGAGTTATGTCGGACAGCTGGACCTGTTTGACCGATAGCGGGGTGGGCCAGTTCTTAATGGCAGAGACCTTCTCAGGGTCCATCTAAACGCTACCATCCTCCACAATGAACCCCAGGAAAAAAATTGATTTCTTGTGGAAGGAGCATTTTTCTGCCTTAATGAATAACCTCGCTTTGAGGAGGGCTTCTAGAACCTGCCGAACATGCCCGATGTGAGAAGCAAGATCCGAGGAGAAAATTAAAATGTCGTCAAGATAGACGAAAAGAAACCGCTCTAAAAACTCCCTCCGGACGTTTTTGTTTTTCAGGCACTAGTGAGACCGAACGACATCACAAGATACTTGTAGTGTCCGCTGTGGGTGTTAAAAGCCGTCTTCCACTCATCACCCTCACGCACCCGAACAAGATTGTACGCATTGCGCAGGTCTAGCTTAGTGAAAACTGATGCCCCCTGCAGACGCTCGAATGCGGAGTTCATGAGCGGAAGAGGGTATCTGTTTTTAATCGTGATATCATTAAGATCCCGATCTTCAATGCAGGGTCTCAGCCCCCCATCTTTTTTCTTAACGAATAAAAACCCTGCCCATGCCGGCGAGGTGGAGGGTCTAATAAACCCATTAACAATACACTCCCTCATGGAAGCGCTCTCAGGAGCCAATAGGGAATAAAGAGACCCCTTAGGGGGAACTATGCCCGGGTAGAGCTCGATAGAGCAGTCGTAGGGCCTATGGGGAGGTAAGGTCATGACGCGTTGTTTGCTGAAGACCTCGGCTAAGCTTGAGTAAAGGGTGGGTACATTGGTGGGCAACTGAAATACTCTGGTGCTCTCGTGGTCAGGAGAGGAGTTAAGAGAGGAATTCCACCTGATCTCAGAATCAGAGAGATCCTCGTCCCAAAAGGGATCCCCGTCCACCAAGGAATCCCAGGCTAGACTCTCTCCACCAGTCTCAGGGAGCGAATCTGAGTACTCCTGCTCAGGAAATGGCTCCGCCTCCTCTAGGTCACCATCGAAGCAAATCAAGCCACCCAAGGCGAGAGTGGCGGAGGGGCGACAGTGGGACCGGCACCGGAGACCCCATTGGAGAATAACGAGGCTGTTCCACAATTGATATGAGGGTTGTGTCACACAAGCCAGGAATGGCGGAGGACGAGCGTGTAGGCCGGCGAATCCACACAAAAAAAATTCTCCCAATGCCCTTGATGAGAGGTATACATACATAGGGGAATCGTGATTTCCCTGATGGTCCCAGAGCCCAGCGGCATCCGTCCATGGCGGTGACCAGGCGGGATCGAGATAAGGAGTGAACGGGGATCTTTAACTGTCTGACCCACTTAGCATCAATGAAGCACTCGACTGCCCCAGATAAAAGCATCGACATCAGTTGAAAGCCTACCCCAGAGCAATTGGACCGAAAGCAGAGTACGAGGAAAGGTGTTATTGTGTCTCGCTAGGGGCCTCGATTGTCCTAGCAAGACCCCCTCGTTTCCCCCCAGTTTAGGACACTGGCCCTTTAAATGGCCACTCCTCCTGCAGTTGCGACACCAGCTCTACCGAGGTTTAACAACGGCGGTGTCGCGCATGGAGAACCCATCCACCTGCATAGGCTCCCCTAAGTTGGGAAATGGGTGGTCGAGCATGCAAACTGGGGGCGCTACAGGAGGTGAAAAATCACGAACTGAATGGTCCCTCCATCCACCGGTCTGCCTCTCTCGCTCCCTGATGCTCCTGGGTCTCAAAACGGGAAGGCTGAGCCTTTTAAAAAAATCAAACACTGGATCAAGAACCCTCTAAACTTCCCAGGTTCCCCATCATACCTGAGGGGAAGCTGGAGTTTGGGCTCCCTTATAGCAGGTGGAAGAGGTAAGAGAGCGGGATTGACCGGTGCTTGTGCTACTGGAGGTTGGGCGGCTGCGGGCGTCAATGCACGGAGACTCTCTAGCGCAGTTGCTCTATGAGCTGACCCTGTACAGACATGCCTGGCCTGGAAGGCAAGAATGCTGTATTCTGTAAGGGGAGTTAGGTTTGGAGGACCAGACGCAACAGAGAGGGAATCTAAAAGTTACTCCCAGAGTTCTGCGACAAAGGATAGAAAGAGAATACCTCCTCTAATAAGAGGGAGCACTTAAACAGAGGTAAAACAAACAGAAATAAAATTATAGAGACCCAGTATATAGGGTGAAAACTCGAGAGGAGAAAAATAAAAGTAAGAAAAACCCTCTCGCTCTCAGTACAAGAGAGCCCTAACAAGAAAGGTGGAGAAATCGGTAAAGAAAAACTGTCTCAGAGAGAACAGCAAGGCAAACCAAAATGGGGAACCGAAAGTGCAAAAGAGAAAAATACAAGGAAACTCTAGCACCTAATAGGCAAGTCCCTAAGCAGAGCGATAGAGCAAAGTGGTCACCTTCGAAACCCAACAGATACCGGCTTCGTATCAGGGTAAAATAACAATACAGAAGCACCAGAACCAGGAAGCAGGGAGCTTAAATAGCCGGCAGGTAACTCAGACCAGGTGAGACGGCTGAGTACTGAGAACCCAGAGCGGAATGGAAAAGTGAGGCGAGATCACCCTCACGCCGCTCCGAAGGAGAACCACAGAAAGAAAAAAGGGCTGCCGAAACCATGACACATATGTTTTTTATTTACTTTAATTCTGGTTAAAAATTTGATCGGTAATCTGGGGAACTTAAAATGCATCAAAATAAAACTAAGAATAGGAAAACTATGAAATGTAAGCACATATACAATCAACCACCCTAGATCAGCGAATTAGCCTGCACATTAAAATTGCAACGTGATGTAGTTACAGTATTCCCGCTAGAATGATTATTCATCAACACTCACCTGTAGTGCAGCCTCAGCTGCAGCCAGAGCAGGCTTAGCTGCTGCCAGCTTGGATTCTGCTACTGATTTGTCTGCCTCGATTTCATCCACAATGGCCTGGGCTTTGTCCTTCACCTTCTGCACTTGTGTCTTGACCTGCTCTGCTGCCTGAGCCTTGACTGTCACCTCCTGTAGGACACCATCTGCCTTCCTGGACGCAACCTCAAGGTCCTTCTCCTTAACTGCCAGCTCCTGAGAGAGCTGGTTGACTGAAACCTCGGCTTCCATAAGTTTAGCCAAGCCTGCAAGAAGAAGAGACTGGTCAAGACTTAATCCACATTCTTCGGTAGTAAAACTAGGTATAGTTACTGCTATAGTTGGGATTCAGTCAACACTTCAGTAAACACAAATTGTACTCATAAAGACATACTGTAGTTTGTGGATCTGTATCATTACCTTTAACCATTACTTGTTAACAGGTGATTTGCAAACAAACATGTATGCATATAATTTTTTTTATTCTTTCACTTAAATTCCAAGAGCCCACCCAAAAATGTGTGCATTTCCTTGCGAGCTTTTGCAACAGACTGGGTAAGATGGAAATGTATTGTGCGAAAGTTAGAAAGATACATTTCAGATAGAGAGTCAAGTTTTGATTATGATAAACATAAGCAGTTTCATTTCAACCTGACATTTGTGTCAAACTCAAGCCCTGCGGGCCGATATGGCCCCCCACAATTTTTTTTCAATATCTAATTTGAATCTATGAACTGCTGGGTATGAATCTGTAATTTGGCTTTTAGAACAAGAAGTGTCTTGGATTACCTGTTTTCATACGGTCTGCAAGCATTCCGACATGCGCAATTTTTTCAGAGTAAATGATCTTGTAGCCCTCTATAAATGACAGATAGGACTTGGGGGTGACAAAGGTTTGGCGGCGGAAGCGTTCAAAGTACTCCACACACGTCTCTGCAACCAAGTCCTGGAATGTCCCCATACTGCCCACCATGCTGCTCTTGATCTCCTCAGAACATTCAATGTGATATTGGGCCAGAAAGTGCTGGGCTACGGCCACAAGGGCATCTCGTGGCCACCGCTGGAACCAGTCCATCGTGCAGCCGGAGATAAGGCCTGGGAACTTGAGTGCCCGGTTGCGAAACTTCTCTCCCACCGGTGAAAAACATAGTACCACGTGCAAATTGCTGCGCACACGGGACAAAAAGTAATCATACAGGTTCTCAGCAGTGGGCGGCCGGCGGGGGTGCTCCTGCTTCATGGTGGAAATCAGCTCCTGTGTGATCTCATCCACTTCATCCCGGGCGAAGAGGTTGGAGACCTCACCGGAGGCCAGCACGTTGTTCATGTACTCCAGGAAAGACTCGTCTTTAATCTCATTGTCGGTGAAGATGAAGGTCACACCTTTTCCTTTCTGACCAGCAGTGCGATACAAGAGCTTCAGGTCATCCATGAGGTTGCTGGTATTGTATGTTCTGCAAAAAATGAGATGATAGTTTGGTAGGGGATTTATACATCTCAACAGAGTGACTAAGCTACACTGGTACAGCAATATAATTAGTCATTAGTATAATTGTTGTACTAATACTAACAATCTAGTTAAACAGCTAGCAGACTACATGGTAGTCAGATTTAGTCATAATTAGCTTCTATGCTATGCAGCTTCTTAAAGAAATACGTACCTTTTCTGGGGCTTTTTAATATTACGTCAGTGTATGTTTTTTATTGGCCCAGAACCTGGACCGTGCCAGTACTGACTGTGGTCTATAGCTCCATAAGTCAACATGCAATTGACAATTTGCTTCGCCTAAGGTACGGGAGGATAAATTTGATTAGGGTTCCGCTCTCTAGCAACCCCCGCTGGTTCGCCCGTGGATCACATGCCAAGGCTGCCTCCACGAATGTCTTCACTTTCCAAAATCGGCAGTATGAATGCAGCTATAAATACTCAATTGGCTTTACCAAATAAGGGTGGATAAAATAATAATAGGACATGTTCAGCCCCACACTGAGAAACCAAATGTAATTCAAAAAATTTAAATGAACTAAAAATGTATATCAAGTTAAAATGAACACATTTCAGGTTGCAGTGTTTCCGTTACATTCACAGCCTGCTGCTACAAGATTCTCACCACCGCTGCAAGCAAGGTACATAAAATGATCCAATTTCTCATCAATAATCAAGCGCGCAGTGGCACATTCCTCAGGTCACAGCCTATCCGAAGTAACAAGCCTTTGGGCTCATTTATCCAAGACTTCCCAGGGATTGCCTTGCAAACCATCATAGCACCTTATCGCAAAAACCAAAGCCCCATCCTGCTTTACACGTTTGCATTTATGAAACAAGCGCACCTTCAGACCCGGTGAGAATAGACTAAGAGCGAGGAACGTAGATGAGCTCATTGAGCAAGGGCCAATTAGTTTAATTTAATGTGATGCTCTACGCTGTGCTTTTTTGTAGTTGAACATTTACTTTTACACTGTGGCTAGCATAGTGTGGGATTCTGACATTTAATCCTATAAAAGTACATGTTGTAATAGAATGTATAAACTTGTCTGTGGTAGTTGAGTTTCGAATGGGTGACCTTGGGCCTGTGTTCTGAGAGTTCTGAGAGGGAGGGCCACAGGAAAATGTCCTGAGAAACATTCTTCAGATAAAGGATTTGCCACAGAAGCAGCCTTGTGTGTGCAAAAACACCAAATAGATAAGTTCCTAACAACTTTGTGGAAAAATACTAGACATACTGAACATGAGTAATTCTAAACGTTTGATTGGTTTTAATTATATGCCCAGTGATGTATGAAAATGGAAGGTAGAAGACATACCCCTTTTTAGCAAACCGTATATAAGCACCACAGTAGCAGAGATGGGGGGTCCACGAGCGAGAGCGTGCACGAGAGAGCGTGCGAGCGAGAGCGCGCTTCCGGAGAGCGCGCTTCCAGTGCGCTTCCAGAGGACCACAGATGTACTAACCCATTGTATGCTTCTGTAAAGACTTCGAGCTGACAAAATAAATACATAGTGTTTTAATCTTTCGAATTGAATTGAAGAGTATCCTTGATCTACCTCCTTGACCACGAAAAGCAATACATTTTGATTGCTAACAATTGGTGACCGCGACGTGGAGGAGGGAGATCTTGGATCTCGGACGAGTCCAAAAGAAAAGAAATTGCTGGTTTAATCTCTTGGACATTCCGAGGCCTCAAAAAGATAAGGTAAGCAGAACCTTTTTCATAAAATCTGCATAGGATAATTTAGGGGATGTCTGAGAAATATAACTGACTATTTCCAAAATTTTAGATATAAAACTGATTTGTGAAAACTAAATTTGTCAGAACGAATATAAATGTATTAAGGTGTATTCCATGACCCAACTTGACAAAGAATAAGGATAAAAAGTGTAGTGAAGACACAGAATAAAATATTCTTCGGTTACCCAACTTGACAAAGAATAAGGATAAAAAGTGTAGTGAAGACACAGAATAAAATATTCTTTGGTTACACGAAGAATAAGGATAAAAAGTGTAGTGAAGACACAGAATAAAATATTCTTTGGTTGTGTGTAATTAAAAATTTGCGGGTCCATCATTTGTGGGACCTATGTAATGAGATACTAAGTGAGTAGTCCTTTGGAAACGAATTCAGCCTTAGGATTCTGGGCCAGTATCAATAGTTACATAGTGGAGCGACGCATATGCACCTCTGAAACGAAATACGCAAATTACTGTGGTATACATTGATCTAATATATTGAGGTAATTCGAACCAGACAGTCGAGCTAGAATTGCGCTAAAGCCACGAGTGAAAACATACAAAAGGACTTGATTCATGGAATACAGTTTTGATTCATAAACAGGTTTTTGAGTTTTTATCTGTTGTATATCTGCTGTATTAAAAGGATAAAAGGGGATAAACAAAATTGTGGGTGTGTTTGTCTACACGACGCCGTCAGTCATTGTAAGCCTTCGTGATACTGATTCAGTGAAAATATTTTCTGATAATGCAGACGTAATGAGGCATTGAGAAAATTAAATGAGTAACTGAAGGCAGCTGATCACAGCCAATGACTGCAATATAAGGGAAATAAGGTTGTGTTAATTTAAACTATGGGACAATTTGAGTACTAAACTATGTGCCCAGGAATTGAAAAAGCGTCGTGATAAATGGACTAAATATTTAGCCGAGTGGAACAAATTGGGATGGTTCCCCGAGCCAGACAAACCATTTTTGTCTGAGAAAAAGCGCTGTGTGGGTTGTGTATGAGTGATAAATCAGCAAGATCAAAGTTTATTTTTTATTTACCGTGCTGGCCAGAGAATGAATGTGTGTCGACACAAGTATGAGATTACAGCGCTGTGTGGGTTGTGTATGAGCTGTGTTGTGTTTATGTTAAATCAGCTGAGTAGTTTAGAAGAAAAAACCTGTAAATTGTTTGACCCAGAAGAATGTGATTCAAAGTGAATGGAAAGCCTAACTCATGGTATATTGTGATAAAGTGGGATTCTGATTGAACAAATTATAGTGTCCTGTTGGTCGTGGGCAGCGATACCGATAGCAGCGATACCGATAGCGGAGAGACTGGAAGAACAGACAATCTAACGGTGCACGCATAAAGGCGTCCAAATACTTTTGGCTTGTTGAGTTGTAGCCTTCGTAATGAAGTGAGCAGTTATTAAGTGGGTAGAAGGCACATTATTGGTGAATTTATAAAGGAAAACTAAAAATACTTGCAGTGCTTTGAACCCTTTACACCTTGAGTGAAATATAAACCTCTCTCCTGATTTGATCATGTAGGAGAGAACTTAAGAAATTATGTGCCCAATTACTTTCTATGTCTCTGGAGCTATACTACAATGTATGATATATTTGCAATAGTTTGTGTTATAATCTCAGTGTACTATAAGATTTGTGAAACTTATGATCAGACGCATCGTAATGAAGACCCGCCTGGGAAAGTGTAAACAGTGTTGTGCAGAGAAGTGTGGAAGATCTTAATCAGAGTTTACGGTTGATTAAGTTTATGGTTAGTACAGATAGATAAGTGGAAGTTATACGCGAGGGAAACTTGCATAGGATTGTGACAGAAAGCAAGACAACATAGAAGGAAGTGAAAGTGTAATTCAATTTGCGTTATTAGTTAATTTGTTATTACATTACATATATATTATATGATATTATACATATATGCAGTTTATTTTCATGGAAAATTCTGAGCGCACTAATTTGTAATTTTGTCCTTTGACTGGCTTGGAGTTATGTGCTACTCAGTTCTCTATTTTCAGGTAGTGATTCGATTTAGTTGTCCTTCAAAGTGTTTGAAAGAGATAAATTGAGTAAAGGCTCATTTTGTAACACAAGTTTGACGATTCGGTAACAATTTGTGGTAAAGATTTTAACTTTTAAATTCTGTAAATCTAGAGGATTTTGCATACAGAACCGGTATGGCAATATAGAAACCTACATATATATTAGCAGGCTTTAATTTAAGTGAAATATGAGATGATGTTGTATAAAGGGAACTGTAGTTCGGCATGAGCACCCTGAATCTCGTGAAGAAAAAGGTCTGATTTACCAAATAAATAAATAAGTAAGTAATGCAGGCCAATGTACTGATTTTAAACCTCTGGTTAATGCAGATAATACACGCAGTTATAGTTATACAGTTATAGCTTCATGCTAGCAAAGCAAACATTTAAAGCTGTGAAGTATAATAAATCGAACAATCCTATCACCGCCCTGTCGGGAGGGGTCGGGACCATTCCACTACACGTAATTCAAACTTTCTTCCAAAATAGACACAACATTCTAGAGTCTGGTATAACGTAATTTATTATAAAAAGATTTGCACGAATATACATACCCAGGCTGATCGGCTAAACATACATATGTTAAAGACACTCAATCACACAGTCCAGTCTGAGTCCGTCAATTTCATGCTCACCCGCAAGACGTAAAAACAAGTCCGTTAATGACAGAAGCAAAACATAACAGCGCACCATGAAGTTCAGCTGACGTCTTGTATGTTGTTGCGACCCATTTTGATGAAATGCTATGATTTAATCATATCAGAAACATCCTAGTCACGGTTTGACAATAGTAGTTCAATACATAGTTTTTACACCAATGTTTGTAAAGATAGACGATAAATGTTTTATTTGGATTTAATAAATTCTATCAGTTCCTCAAACTGCACACACACACATTTTCAAGGCTAGGGTACTGAGTGTTCCTCCCGACGGTCAGGGAGGAATGTGTGGGGAGTAATTCATGCTTATCGCTTCGGACGGGCTAGGAACATTTAATTGCCTATGTGTGTATGTGTGTGTGTGTGTGTGTGTGTGAATTAATGGGTCCATTGCCTATTTTTTGAGATAACTAAACCTCGCCATGGGAAATTTTGGGGAGTGTATTGCAGTGTGGCTGTTTCCGCTGAGAGCGAGTTTTTCTTCAGTTCCCCTGCATGTGGGTGTGTGTATATGTCCTTGATTTGCGGGTGTCGAGATGGGCTCGTGTTGGGTACCTGGCTTGGGGCCATTGTTCATAGAGCACACTCCGATACAAATAATGAGCTCATTTTTCGTGCGTGATTGTCTGCCCTTGAGTCTGGGGCCTTGAGTGTGTGCTGTTGTGCACATATGGGCTTTTTGTGCAATTCATCCTACCAACAGAAAAACATATTCATATTGACACTACATTTTCATATTGGTCCTACAGTATGATATATAATTATATATAAATAATGAATAATCTATAATTTGTCACAACAAGGGTCACGGTGTGAGTTGCCATGTTTTTACGTGATGGTAATTTCTTTCTAGCAGGGAGGTCGGGCCGAGCACCGATTTCAATTACAAGAGGCTTTATTACATTTTCCATCGTGAGATATCGGGATTCTTAGGTAGGAAAAAATAACAAATTGATAAACGTTGGCATTAACCACAAACATATGTGGTTAAGTTCATTTTGAATATTTTTATGTTTTTAATGTATATTTATCACTAAAGGTGATAAAAGGAGGGATTTATCCATAACTATTGTTAGAAAAAAATAAATCTATGCATTACTCAATGATTAAAGCTATTAAATAGAGGTGTTTATTATCCAAAATGTATGATCACCTGTTTACTGGAAGGTTTTGACACAATCAGACAAAACCTGTTAGTCATAAAGGGGGGTCTGGTGGGGGGAGATTGAAGGCTTGTGCATGTGAGGCTGGAGCAGGGCACATTCTGTAGATAAAGGAATGGAGGAGTATTGAGACATTATTCGCTTATGATTGGATGGTTTTTGCTGCATTAAGAAGAATATAACTACAGCAGCGACTGCACAAATAGCAAATGGATAATTCTAACGGGTTTACAAAAAAGAAAGCGCATCTGAATTTGATTTATCAAAGTAAAAATCAATGTTATTCATCAGTATGACTTCAGTGTTATTATTACACTGATACATCAGTGACCGGTGGGTGCTCAATCATGGAAAGTTGGTTGCTGACCGATACTGTTGCCAATGACATGCTGGCGAGGTTGATTCGATGTTTCCTTGCTACCTGGAATGTGGTTAATGCCTCAGAAGTGAAAGTAGATATTAGTGTTTAAGCAAAATGTTACAATTCGTTTTGAGTGCCATTTTCTGCATGTGCGATTTGATTTCATGCAGAGAGAGGGTCTGCGTTGCCCGCTTTGAATTTAACTTTTCAGTCTTTCAGGGAAAGGGGACTTTAGTTGTAGTTTCCAGCAGCCAAGACATAGAAAGTGAGACAGTGTTTTAGTGTGATTTAACCGAGTATATGTATATATTGTATAACAACAACACTGTCAGGAACGACCAGGAACTCATTCTTTAACCAGTGTAGTGGGCATGCGCGAGCGTGTCTTAGTGATGTGCAGTACGTGAACGAACGAATCTTTTTGAACGAATCTTTAAAGTGAATTGAGTGTACCGGATCATCACTCAATGAAACTAAGAGTTAATGAAAGTCTGCCCGTTATTAAACCATTTCAAATAATGATATTGATTAAATAAAGCACATTTTTGTTTTCTTTTGTATCGAAATAGCACAATAAATGTAGGCTATTTTAAGGAGGCCATGCTATAACCATGTTTTATATAGGCTACACAAATATAACCAATATGTGGCTATACTAGAGTTGCCAACTGTCACTGGTGTTAATTGCATGTGCATTCATTACCTCATTCTTGCTTTGAGTTGCGTAATGACTAGTCCAATAGCACACTCAGCTCTGGCTGTTTAATCGATTAAAATGTAAGTACGTTTTATATATCTTGAATACGGTTAATACTATTCTTGGAGATATTTTAAATTCATTTAGTTTACAAATAAATTCATTTTCAGTACTATTTAGTTTTGTTTATTCCAGCCTTTTTTGATAGAACATCGTTAAATTTATTTCAGTTTATTTGTTAAACACTAGTTTTACAAGCGTTTTGTTTAGGAAATCCCCTCAGAACAACTATGCAATAAGGCAGGCTGAATGCCTTATCTCTATTATGTATAGAAGCAGATGTGCTATGTAAGATT
The DNA here is from genome assembly GCA_022702515.1 of Ilyophis sp. 1 JC-2022. Lineage (NCBI taxonomy): Eukaryota > Metazoa > Chordata > Actinopteri > Anguilliformes > Synaphobranchidae > Ilyophis > Ilyophis sp. 1 JC-2022. Next base: position 65,407,482 of record CM040403.1, on the reverse strand, counting down.
GGTTATGAGGATCTGATCAAAGAAAAAGTAGGAGAAAATTGTTTAAGCTGGGGAAGTGGAGGGCAAGGCCACCTTCCCAATGTTTGTGTTTTTTGTTCGGGTGCAGATAAATAATTAGTTTCATTTACATCCTAAGTTGTGTGGTTTTGTTTTGTGTTTAATTGTTTGATTTTGTCTAAAAACCATCAAAGTGAAACCCGGCAATGCGATCTCTCCTAAGGGGTTGTCAGTTTAGGTGCACAACCAAAACAAAGATAAATAAATAAACTGAACAGACAAATAAATCCTACGCTGCCCCGTATGTGAAAATGTACCCTAAGTGAAGGGAAAAGACTAATAAGGAGTTCTCTGTTTCCAGCAGGAACTGGGTGGCGGCTCTCAAGCAGCTCTACTGACAATGAGAGCTGAACTAGGCCCCACTAATTATTGCTAACTTCTCCCCTTTTTTGAATTTATGACAGGAACTCCAATGATAATTCCAGGGACGAATTATCACTGCTGTGAAGAATTACAGGGGATTGGAGATGAGATGACAAAGTACTGTGTGACTAACTGAAATTGTCAGGTTTCTCTACAGATATTGGGCCCAAGAAGACAGAAGCACACAACCTCGAGCAACTAAAAACAGATAACACCACAGAAATATAAAAGTGTAAGGATGCGCATGGGCAGGACCATTGCGCAAGGGGGGAAGTGGTGATGTATAATAATTTGGAAAGTATCAGTTTTTCCCCAATAGGGCACAATCGACCATAGGAGGGCCCATGCCGTTTGTATGAGGTCCGTACAATGGACCCCCGCTTGAACAGCTCAAGAGGGAACTGGCGAGCTATGTGTAACACTTAACCAGAATGTGCAAGATTATTTTCCAACAGGGGAAAAGGACAGACGACATTTCCTTGGGGCTTAGGTGATATACGCCCGGGGATTGGGTGTATATTAAAGTAACACGAACACTGAATATACACACACACGAAGAATTACACAACCAGGAGCTATGTGCTCCCTCATCAATGGCAGATAGAGAGAATACACACACATAGAGGCAGTACATAATCTGCCAAAGAAAGACCGTGGCTGAGTGATGTGCTAGTAACCTCTCCTCTGTCCATTGGTCCGACGTTGAGGCTACTTGGACCAAAGAAGAAGAAACCCCCATGTAACTATATTGTGATAAAATGTTTAGAAAAAGCTGCCAATGCACTGTTGCCAAAATGCTAGGATTTTTTTTCCTCTTGATAGAAGGGTAAAAAGTAAAATGTATTAAAATGAAGGAGTATCGCTTAAGATGGATATCGGACAGAGACATGTCCTCATCAGCAGCAGACTCAGTCTAGAGTTCTGTGGTTTTGCCTATTGGAGGTTTTCCTGGTGATTAAGTAAGAGCTCTGACATCATTGCTTACCGCTGTGCCAGTATTATAACCCTGATAGTTAGAGTAAATAAAATTAAGAAAACTGGGTTTGCAATGTGTACCTGCTTCAGGTATTGAGTGAAGATATCACCCATACAAGCTTGAATTACCGCTGTATAGTGTTGATCCCAAGGGATCAAAGGAGGGAATTGTGGGATTCTGACATTTAATCCTATAAAAGTACATGTTGTAATAGAATGTATAAACTTGTCTGTGGTAGTTCAGTTTCGAATGGGTGACCTTGGGCCTGTGTTCTGAGAGTTCTGAGAGGGAGGGCCACAGGAAAATGTCCTGAGAAACATTCTTCAGATAAAGGATTTGCCACAGAAGCAGCCTTGTGTGTGCAAAAACACCAAATAGATAAGTTCCTAACAACTTTGTGGAAAAATACTAGACATGAACTGAACATGAGTAATTCTAAACGTTTGATTGGTTTTAATTATATGCCCAGTGATGTATGAAAATGGAAGGTAGAAGACATACCCCTTTTTAGCAAACCGTATATAAGCACCACAGTAGCAGAGATGGGGGGTCCACGAGCGAGAGCGTGCACGAGAGAGCGTGCGAGCGAGAGCGCGCTTCCGGAGAGCGCGCTTCCAGCGCGCTTCCAGAGGACCACAGATGTACTAACCCATTGTATGCTTCTGTAAAGACTTCGAGCTGACAAAATAAATACATAGTGTTTTAATCTTTCGAATTGAATTGAAGAGTATCCTTGATCTACCTCCTTGACCACGAAAAGCAATACATTTTGATTGCTAACAATAGGTGGTGCTATTATGAGGCTGGATTTTCCCCCAAAAAAATCTAATTGAGGAAATCCACCCCCCCATCCCCAAACTCACTGAGATGGGCATATCTGGGACTGCCCTCTCTTGGTTTGTATCGTATCTCACTGATAGATCCTACCAAGTCTCGTGGAAGGGTTCTGTCTCTGCATCCCATCCCCTTTTTACAGGAGTCCCGCAGGGATCTGTACTGGGTCCTCTGCTGTTCTCCATTTATACGAAGTCTCTTGGTTCAGTCATTAATTCACATGGCTTCTCATACCATAGTTATGCTGACGATACTCAACTCTTCCTCTCTTTCCCTCTCTCTACCCCACAGGTTAAGGAGAGTATATCTGCTTGTCTGGCTGACATCTCTGAGTGGATGGCTACCCATCTCCTGAAGCTCAACCTTGACAAGACAGAGCTCCTCTTCATGCCATACAAGACTTCCCCTCTACATGACCTGTCCATCACCGTTGACAATACCATGGTGGCTGCCTCCCGCTCTGCAAGAAACCTGGGGGTAGTCCTGGATGACCAGCTGGACTTCAAAGAGCACATCAGGGCAACGGTACGGTCCTGCAGGTTCCTCCCATACAACATCAGGAGGATTCAACCGTACCTGATCACCTACCTGACCAGCTTCTTGTCTAGACCATAGTCACCTCATGGCTGGACTACTGCAACTCCCTGCTCGCAAGCCTACCAGCCTGTGCCATTTTGCCTCTTCAACTGATCCAGAACGCAGCTGCCCGACTTGTATTCAACCTCCCGAAATTTTCGCATGTCACCCCCCTGCTGAGGACACTCCACCGGCTGCCAGTTGCAGTCAGGATCAGATTCAAAGTTTTGATCCTGGCCTACACTGCAGCCAATAGGACAGGCACGTTCTACACGCAGGACTTAACCCAGCACTATGTTCCTGCTCGACCACTTCACTCTTCTACAGCAGGGTGACTCGCACTTCTCCCCCTCCGTGTCAACGGCTCTTGCTCGTCCCAATTGCGGAGCTTTTCCACCCTAGCTCCTCAGTGGTGGAATGAACTCCCCATTCCCCTACGTTCTACTCCAACACTGCCTGCATTTTGTCGTGGCCTGAAGACACACCTCTTCAGACTACACCTTGACTGATATACTAATATAGGAACTTTTCTCATAGTACTTGTTCTCTGTGTTTTTCTTGTCTAACTGTTTGATGTTATAGCTTATAATAGTATTTCGAACAAAATTATAGTATAGCTGATTTACCCACAGCTTACTTGTAGTTGCTTCGATGACCTTTCTGAATGCACTAATTGTTTTGTCGCTTTGGACAAAAGCGTCTGCTAAATGACTGTAATGTAATGTATCATTAAAGCGTTAAGTTGAGAATGTCGTCTGGTGTAGGTGGCTCAGAGAAGCCTACATCCACGAGAATTGTAATATGTTTGATAGAAATCATTGTCAGCAAGTAAATGTGTTTTGTTATGGTGCGTATATTTCTAGCATTAATCGTTTAGATTTTTCCACCAGTTTTGAGGTGACTATAACTTTTCCCAATGTTCGGCCAGTCCAGATATCACATACTCAATGGTGTGGAACAGGTGAAGTAATTATTAATGATAATTATTGTTCTACTTGTCCTGTTTGTGTTACTCCAAATCCCCATTCCTTAACCTATATGGGACAAGTTATTCTACAGACCCTACACATCCCTAACATCCACCTGGAGCCCCACAATTGGACAGTGGACACCTATGAGATGGATGAGATCCTGGCAAACCTGAGTGACGCTATTGGAGCCCATGTGGTGCAGACTTGCCTTGAAATTGTGAGAACTAAAGTAGAAATCCAGAAAGCTGAACAGGATTTTTAAAGTGCTAAAAAGCATGGAAAACAAGCTTGATAGGAGCAATACACTGCCATTAAAGTGTACCTAGCGGGTCAGGCTATTGCTGGAGACAGGATTTGGTCAGATTTTGGTTATCTTTGCGCAAGTGTTTTGGGGACTCTTTATTGTCACTTTGTTTAAATCTCTTCATATGTGTTGCAAGCTTAGAAGAACGATTAGAGACATTACAATGATCCATATGAAACAATTTTTGCATATCAAGGCTCATAGTGTATTTACTCACATGTTTAACATGTAGCAGTACAACATCAGTAACCTGATGAACCAGTGTTATTAGTAGTAGTGATATTTCCACATGGCAAATCATTTAATTGTAGATGTAGTAGTGTAATAGAAAAACAACAGACCCAACTGTCATGACATGCATGCTGCTTGTTCTGAGTAATTGACTCATTCATTGAAAGGGACGTGTTCAAAATAATAGCAGTGTGGAGTTTAATTAGAGAATTCATTAATTCTGTGAAAAAACAGGTGTCATTAATTGTCCTTTATTAAGAAAGAAGGGAAGGAAATGTTTCACACATTGTTATAAAATATATTTCCTTCTGAATTGCTAAGTAAAATGGGCCCTTCCAAACATTGTTTGGGAGGAACAACATAATTTGATTAAAAAGTTGATTGGAGAGGGGAAAACATATAAAGAAGTGCAGAAAATTAAAGGATGCCCAGCTAAAAAGATCTCAAATGCTTTAAAATGGCAACAAAAACCCAAAACACACGGAAGAAAACGAGCAACTACAAGGAACACATCGATTGGCCCAAAGAGAAATGGCGTAGCATTCTGTGGACTGATGAGAGTAAAATAGTTTTTTTTCAGGTCTAGTGGTCATCGACAGTACGTCAGACGACCCCCGGGGACTGAATTCAAGCCACAGTACACTGTGAAGACAGTGAAGCATAGTGGCGCAAAAATCATGGTATGGGGACACTACGGTGTTGGGCCTATTTATCGTATACCAGGGATCATGGATCAGTTGGAATACATCAAAATACTTGAAGAGATTATGTTGCCATATGCCGAAGAGGAAATGCCCCTGAAATGGGTGTTTCAACAAGACAACGACCCAAAACACGAGCAACATCTTGGTTCCAGACAAAAAGGATTGGGGTAATGGAGTGGCCAGCTCAATCCCCCGACCTCAACCCCATTGAAAACTTGTGGGGTGACATTAAAAATGCAGTTTCTGAAGCAAAACCCAAAAATTTGCAGGAACTGTGGAATGTAGTTTGTTCATCCTGGGCTGAAATACCTGAATACCAGGCGGCAGTGTAGTATAATGGTTAAGGAACTGGACTTGTAACTGAAAGGTTGCAGGTTCGATTCCCAGGTAGGACACTGCCGTTGTACCCTTGAGCAAGGTACTTAACCTGCATTGCTTCAGTATATATCCAGCTGTATGAATGGATAAATGTAATAAGAAGTATGTAAGTCGCTCTGGATAAGAGCGTCTGCTAAATGCCTATAATGTAATGTAATGTAATGTTTCTAGGTGCCAGAAGTTGATTGACCCGATGCAACGCAGATGTGCTGCAGTTATCAAAAGCAATGGTTATGCAACTAAATATTAGTTCAGTAAAGTGAAGTTAAATTGAAAAAAATGTCTTCAGTTTATACAGTAAGTGTTTGAGTTTGAAGAGAAAAATTTCGACACTGCTATTTTTTTTAACACATAAATATTCCTCCAGTGTGAAAAGATTACTAAAGAAAAACAAACTATTTCCTGCCGGGGAACTGATGTGTCGGGTAGGGATGGTAGGGATGGTTCGGAGGACCAGACACGACAGAGGGAGATCTGAAAGTATCCACTAATGGACACCACTGGAATGAAGATAACTCCTTAGAAAGAAGAGAATGAAACAAGGAGAAATAAATACAGGCTCCCACTCTCACGCAGAGAGAATTTAAGAGGGAGACTGGGAAATGAGGCGAAAATAAAGCGACCCGCAATACCGCGGGGAGTAACTCGTAAATACGAGCGAAAGAGAGAGAGAATAATCTCCACCCTCTCAATATAAGAGTGCACCAAGAAGACGAAAACCGAAAAACAAAGATAAATAGCAGGCGAGAACGGGAAAAACGGCTCGTAGGCTAAAAATAGTCTCCACCCACTCAATATAAGAAAGGAAACTACGGAGAGGAATAACAGAGAAATAAAAAGAAAAAATAGCAACCCAGAACAGGCGAAATGGTAGTAGACTTTAGAGGTAATCTCTACCCTCTCAATATAAGAGAAGGGAACTAAGGAGATCAAAGAAAAGAAAACCAACAGCAAAGGACGAAGCAGAGAGTAGGAGTGTCCTAACTAAACTTGAAAACACAAGAGTCAAGTCCCGCATTGCTCTTAACGAAACGTCAGAGCAAAGTGGTCAACAACAAGTGCTAATCTTAACCATACCGGCTCAATATGTCAAAGCAAAGACAATATGGAAGCGCTGAAACAGTAAGTCGCGAGGTTTAAATAGCCAATAAATCATTCACCCAATTTGGATGTAAATACCCTCAAATTAAATGCATTATTCATTATTTAATTTTGAGTCAAATGGTAGACAGCTAAAATAACAATAACTTTATCAATGTCCAAATATTTATGAACCTGACTGTATTTCTATATGTGCTCCATTACTCACAATTCCATGACATCATTTGTGAGAAAATCTTCTTTTATTACTGTATACTATAGATTTGGAAAGATGGATAAAATGTGAAAGGCTATGGCATCAGAAGGTTTGAGATCTACTTGCCTAAGCAACAGAGCAGGTGTTTTCCAACTCAATATATACAGTAAGTATTCAATATAAAGTTTTTTTCATATGCTTTAATAAATCTTATACCATGGCTTGGATAAATACTCGATTCTGATTGGTTGACAGCAGTGGTTTAAATGCTTGTATATGCACGGGTCATCTGGGTCAGGTTTGATCACCGTTCTAAATTAATGTGCTGCCTGGCCAGCTACACAACCTATGGCTGGGAATGGCAAGCTATTGCTCCATAACCGCCTAATTCAGAGTCCAAAACATTCAAAAAAATAAGTGGAATAAATAAAGTGAATTAATAAAGTAAAATAAGCAGAATGTAGCTACTTTCCCTTAGTGACTAACTTTACTGGAAAGTAGACGTAGGCTAGGCTGTAAATAGTAACTAATGCATAGCTGGGCTACGATCAACTTTTGTCATTGTTTTTAAGAAAATGCAAATGTAATACGTGCCGAGGTAACTATATAGGCCTAGTTACATTATCACAGTTAGCAAAGCAGTTTGGTTATTATATGTGAAATGTTTAATCTTTTTTTACTGCGAGCCATAGATTTGTCTCTTCTATGAATAGACTAACGTTAACTTAATAACCGTTGCAACAGCTTTACAGCAGATTTATAAAACCGGTAAATAACATTAAATCTGCAGATTAAAAAGTTTGTATTCGGCAAATATCTTAGTTAGGCTTCAAAACATTTTTTGGGGTGCAATATTATTCAGTTTGGAAATACAAACTTATAAGAATTTACTTGTAAGTTAATGTCAGCAACATGCCGACTGGTTGTGAATGCAAGTTACTTCACAAAGCATGTTAATCTGCATAGGCTATATATAGAAAACTTTTTATCAAACAAAATTTCTTAGCTATGACAAGTTACATCTAACTAAGTATTTTTCAGATTTTCCCATGCATATCATGATGTGAATTTGAAAAGCATTTGGGCATTGTGTGACCAAACCATTTTTAAAAAGCAAAATAGAAAGAGGGAGATACGTCAAATCTGATAGAATTTTCTTAAATAATGTAATGACAAAAATAGCCAAAACTGGTGCTAATTGTATGGAATAAAAAAAAAAGGAACAATTTTTTTCCTTATAAAATCTATTGTTTTCAGAACTAACGACAAGAGGTTTTTGCATAACAACGGACTTAGTAGAAACCAGCTTGTAACCAGAAATAGAACTAACGACAAGAGGTTTGCGGTAGAATACATTTCCCATGTTCACATTTTGCTTATTGTGCTATATTGCAAATAATTGCTTTAAAAGAGGTAACAAAACTGAGCAAATGAAAGGCTAAGGTGAATCAATAGGCTCCTAATTTGTGAAAATGTGTACACATGGCCACAAAAATGAACAACTTGGTTGATAATAAACAATTCAAAGATAAAGCAAATTCATGAGCGAAACCTGCATTGTGTTAATAAGTTTAAAGAAACAAAATTATGAAAGGACTTAAACACATGTGTTCAAGCATATTGATTCACCTCAGTCTTTAATTTGATCGGTTAGAACTTTTTGTTAACTCTTTTTATGTAATTGTTTGCAATATAGCACAATAAGCACAATGTGAAAATGGGAAGTTTATTCTGAATGGCATGTATAGCTATTTTCTGACATACTTTTTTTAAAGAGGAAAAAAACAAACGGCTTGTTAAAATTATCTTATTGCAATTGTGGTGGTTGGAACGAAAACCAGCATATACAGGGGGCCCCCAGGACAGAGTTTGGGAACCACTGCCTTATAGAACTACCAACCAGAGTTTTGCTCAGGGGTGGGCATCTCCAGTCCTGGGGGGCCGGTGTGTATGCAGGTTTTTGCTGCCACCAGTTACCCTGACTCAATAAGCTAATTAGTGACATACACCAACATGGATTTACTCATAAATTAGACCACGATAAAACACAACAATACAAGCATACAGGCGCAGGAACATTCATCAGCTTCTGTATATATCACAGAATGTAGCTAAAACATCAGATTATGTGAATGATTGGGCTAAATAAATAATTGTTAACTGGTGGAAGCAAAACCCTGCATACACACCGGCCCCCCAAGACTGAAGTTGCCCACCCCTGGTTTTGCAAAAACTACATGCCAAAAGGGCCGCGGAAAGATATTTAACTTTTAGCTGATTTAAGTCGATAAAAATCTATAAATATAAATGTAACTATATATAATCATTGTTAATAACCATGGTATAAGCGCAATAATGACCTCGGAGCCAGGAATTACACAGTTTGAATGCCCTTCGCGGAGGTAGTAAATTGCCTGAGGCGAAGCGTAGCTAAATCATTGCAATTTACTACAGCATTCAAACTGTGTTATGCCCGACTCCTCTGTCATTATTGCTTACAAATTCCACATTTCTCAACAAATCCACTCAAAAAAATGAAAATTGAAAATAGTATTATTAGTTAATTATAAATATAATGCTTGTCGGTCAAATAAGTGTAGTTACAAAGTGTTTTTACAATCCTTATAGACAACAATACACTTGGCGTGATTTGCATACAGAGAAATAAACAAGTACAATATTGCTTCACAGTAATGGAGTAAAAGGCACAGTATCAATAATAAGGTGCCAACCCGTAACAATATTGGTGACTTGATATTTAACTGTTTTGGTGCATTTAAACCATACATGCCATTCTGCAGTAATGTTTTTATTTTGGACGTCATAGCTGCATGCCTTTCATTACATTTTTGTTAAGAGGAGCTACTTAAATTTCCATTGTGCTAGACAATTACACATTATTGATTACAAATGTAATTAATCTCAATGTTCAAAATGTACAAAGGATCATTTTGAAGGTAACGCTCTTGGACTGTGTGGAAAACCTAGAATGGACATTACTGTGACATCAGGTGATTTACCTTGTCAGTGTGATCTGGAAGATCTGATAACCAGCAATGAAAGAGGCCAGCCGGGTGAGGCTTTGTTTCCCTGAACCACCCACTCCCACCAAGAGGGCATTTCCTAGGGGTGTGCAGATGATTCGTGAAATCTTCACCAGGTGGGTCATGGCATCCTGTTGAAAAAGAGAATGATCAGCAAAGAGTCTTGCAAACACTGAAACAGCAAAAACTTTGCTCAGCTGATTACTAGAACGATACACTTGTACTGTAACCTTCCCTGTATGGTAGGAGCTACAGACCAACCCCAACCACCAGTCTTGTGAATTAACCACCAAAAAGATATGATGTGTACTTTGTCAAAAGTAGGATCTCATTAGAGATAAAACTCCTCCCCTAATAACTGGAAGATTTGCATAATTTGCAATTGGCTCTAAATGTACTATTATGCTCCAATATGGAAGAGTGAGCATGATGATTAATGTATGCACACAGAATAACAATAATCTGTCAATTGTTGACAGCATTAAAGGGTTATGAAACCCTCAGTTATATTCTCTCTCTCCGCCCACACCACAAATGAGAAAAAAAGCAATTAAATGGGTGTGGAGAGCAGCAGGGGAAGGGCAAGAACGAGGGGAGAAGCTATCGCCACCTGAAGACACACCTACTACAGAAAATATGGAGAGTGATACGGAGTCTGTATCAATCAATTTTGAGGCGGAGGACTTCTTAATTGAAGTGAAAATAAACTGTAAATACGAAGCATCCTGTCACACCATCACTCCATTGTCAAACTAGCTAGCTTTTTTAGCCATCTATACATCTGACCTACCTGTACATGAACATGACATAATAAAATATGTAATGTTAATCAATGCCAAGTAAAACTAAATGTCTGTTAGCTAGCTGAAGTAGGCTTGAGAGACTTTACTATCACCCAGTAACGTTTCTTTTTCCGGAACAGCCTTTTTTACTTCAGTACGTTACATGTTTACTAACTGTGGTTAACGGCAGAAAAACAACTCAAGTAAGGCTACAAGACAACCCTCACGTTAGCAAGTCATTGCTAGTAAGATAGGTTCTCGTACTAGCAATACGACTGTTCTCGTAACAGTCCCACGAAAAATGCATGTTGCACACAAACATGCCATGCCAGATGCGCAGCCAGAGTAGGCCTACAGCTATCTCCGGATTGCTCAGAAAAGCATGTAATCCGCTGATGCTCTGTCTTACACCCAGAGAAAGTACACTTGCGACCCATCGCTCGTTGCTTGGAATTTGAAAACACTAGAATTGAAAAAACTTACTTACCTGTCAATATAACTAGCAGAATTTTAAAAAAAATTTGAATTGAAAGCAGCTAACCTATTAAGAGTAAAATGTATAGATAACAGGAACAACAACAAACGAACGATTGTCAAATGGATATGGCCACGCCTTCTCAAAAATGAATTTATATTGGGGGCGGTAACAAAGTGACTATTGGTGTATTCAAATGATGTCGTAATATTTCCGATTTATGAGATGAAAAAAGGATTTGAACGTAACACCCCGTGATGAGATGGTGACGAGTTAATGACAACGATCTCGAAAATCCGACATTCAACTCGGGCACCTCCTGAGGTCCCCGAGATGACCGAGGTGATGAAAAATGCGTCAAAGGTCAAAGGTAAACAGCTGAGCATCTCTAAACACGGAGAGATCTGGAGCTAGAGAGACTCGTTGCGTGGTGTATGTAGTCTTTCACCTTCTGCGTTTGTTTTCTTCTTCAATCATTTTTTCATACACTATTTAAAACATTTGGAACAGCCAAACAACCATCAGCTTTCTGCCCACGCCCATGTTTTTTGCCGCTGACCATTTGAACACCTTTAATGCATCGTCACAGCAAACGTCATGCACGATCTTCTCGAGGTGGCCACTTGAATACACCATTAGGGTTGAAAATCAAAAATTGGTTTTGTTATTAAAAAAACGATGTAGTCGTACCAAAAGTACGACTCTACATCGTTTTTAATAACATAACCAATTTTTGATTTTCAACCCGGAAGAAGAGAATAGGTGATGTAACGATGATGTAGACGAAATGCATACTATTGTTCTCTAATATTTAACTAATATCTATGCATTACCATCTGAGGTAAGTAACGCATAGATATAATAAATAACGCATAGTTTCCTACTCCTTTAATCAATTAAAAAACACTGTGTACATGCATTTTTCCACAGCAAGCAATCTTACATGTTCAGTTATTAATCTCTATAAATAATAATTAGTATTAACTACTTAGTGCAGATAGTCAATTTTTTCTCGCCTGCGAGACAGTTTTACGCAACTGAGACACGCGTTGCTCCTGCAGCCAAACTATTAGTGGAAAACCCAAACGCGGTATTTTAACTTTATTGGTAGACGATTCGCGACGATTTCTGGCCAATGCGTAGTTTCTAAGTGTCACTATCTTTCCGTAGCAAGTCCATTTAACAAGCACTCCCCACCCACGTATGCAAATACAGCGGTGCAAATCGCTGCTCAATCAATACCGACATAAACAAGTGAAATCATACAATGCCATTCTACTATCAATATCTGCTATTAAATATGGAATTCGTGTGCAATCCTCCCGTGGATTTAAGCGTAGATATGTCCCTTTCAAGATTCCATGGTCATTTATTGTCTTGGACAATCCGTTTGAAAAATACACAGCGCATTGGAACACTATTAGACAAACGAAACGAGCTCTGCGTAACACCCCCTTCCTGATTGCACGGCTGTGACGCTTGCAATTTTATTCTGGTTTGATCGACAATTGTTTTATCCAATAGAAGGCACGACAAGCTTCCCAAAAGTAATTTACATGTGTAAATGAAAGCTTGGATTAACTATTTAAGGGCGAGCGTAACTGCAATACTTGTTATATCACGACAATTTTACGCTGGCATGCGCAGATGACGCATTTGGTATGACGCAATTGGTGTTACGCTATAAAACTGCGCGCAACTTTGATGTGACTTTTTAGTAGTTTTCCCCGAAGTCGGTCAGAAGAGGACAACAACAGAGATTCTTCTAATCCCTGTAGCATAGATTCTGTGGAAGAGGTGCCTATCAATATGGGGAAGATATCCTCCTCGACATGTAAGTATTATTGCTTGTAATATTTTGATTATATACATTCGTTTTTCCACTGCGTGCTATATGTTCGTTATTTTTGTATTTGCATCGGTCGTAATAGACCACTGTTAGCCTGCTAATAATGCTGAACATATTTGCAAACACACTTTTTCAGACTCCACCTTGAATAACTACATGTATACGGCAAATTATATAGTACGTTCTTTCCGTTTATGTTTTATTTTCTATTTGGTTTAGCTATCTCATAGCTTAGAATGTATAGCTGACTGTATTCGGTTGATGACTACCGATAGCTTCTACGTTGTGAGAAAGTAGCGCTTTCGTGACTTAGCTTCGTAGATTGTGTCTATGACCTTCAATATGCACTTATTGTACGTCGCTTTGGATAAACGCGTCTGCCAAATAACTAATGTATTGATACTATTGTGTTCGTGCCGTTCCCGTAGTGGCTCGTGGTGGCCTGCTTTGTTAGAATTCATAGCATTCACAATGAAATAGCGTCTTTTAGCGCTGTTCTGTTTGGTTCCTCAGTCGTAAGTTATAAACTCCTCAAAAAAAGTTCGGAAACGTTATTTCGGTCGATTATTCCTCCCCTTTAATAATACCAATTGGTATTGTATTTCATATCGTTGGAAAGCCTGATTAGTCACCTTTACAACGAGGTACAACTTGTAAGGATCGTGCATTCGTGGAATGAGCAACACAGCTAACCGTGTGGGTAGCGGCCCAAAAAAATGTGCCAAAATCCCCTGCAATATTCTTCTGTTGGTATTCACTCTCGTTTTGAGTTGCTTGGTGGACTGGATGATTGCACTCTCCCACAGTAATAAGGAAAAAACAACACATATTGGCCATTTTTACACTTTATTCATTTTACACTGTCAGGGACCTCAGTAGCGTGTGGAAGATCCATACGCAGCCACAACAGCTTGGCACCTCCTCCTCATGCTGGTCACCAGCCTGGTCACACACTGCTGTGGGATGGCATCCCATTCCATCTAACTGGCATACACCTGCCAGCACTTGAAGCTCAAAACGAGAGTGAATACCAACAGAAGAATATTGCAGGGCATTTAGGCACATTTTTTTGGGCCGCTACCCACACGGTTAGCTGTGTTGCTCATTCCACGAATGCATGATCCTTACAAGTTGTACCTCGTTGTAAAGGTGACTAATCAGGCTTTCCAACGATATAAAATACAATACCAATTGGTATTATTAAAGGGGAGGAATAATCGACCGAAATAACGTTTCCAAACTTTTTTTGAGGAGTTTATTTTATGCCTCGATTTGCCGTGAAGCTAGAACATTGGTAGTGTTTTCCGATATTATTTTATTGTATTGTAATTTCTTTGTGCATAATGTACTCTATGGGGTATTAGTATATCCATGGGTGATGCTTTTCACTTAGGGAATGGAAAATATGTATTCAAATGTACTGTGTCCAGATGTGTGCAAGATGAATGTAAAATAAATAAATAAAATAAATAAGCAACAGTTGTGAAACACACTACAGAGTAATGCCATCCTAGAGCACGCAACAAAATATAACATAATGTAGCATACAGAAGAAAGTGTTTACTGAAGTACAAGAGTGAATGATTTCATATTTAGCTGTGTGTACCACAGTGTTATAATGCTTCTGCATTATGTAATTTGTTCCTATAACATGCTTGACCCTCCACCTCTGCCACTCCAGCAGTGCCCTCTACTGTTCAGAGTGAAGCCACTGCAGGACCAGATCCTTCCAGCATACTGAAGACCGTGCCATTGATGAGTGCATGTTGCCCACGAAGGCACCGCACAGGATGAAGCAGTATATGAAGGATAATGGTGAAAAAATGGCACACTTGGCATCAAACACTGAACTGAAACTGTGCAATATCAATGTTTTCATCCATTAAGTGATCGTAAGGTAAAATGTATATGCTTTATAAAGGACAAAAGGCTTTTTAATAATTTCTCGGAGAGGTTTTGGGTAGGTTATTGGACACCTAGATATCCACCCCCCTGTACTGATCCAAAATAATTCCCACATGAAAATGATAAAAAGGTGAGTTAAATGAGTCAAAACGGTTGATTTGCACTGAAATGTATGATTAGTTTAAGATTTACAGCTATTCACATTTTAGCCAATTTGGATAGGTTTGGAGACCCTGGGTACATCAGGCTACACTGCTTACATTTCGTGTCATAGATCTTTAGTAGTTCTGTATATCACCCTGCGATTATTGAATGCTTGTGGACAAGGAGTTTATGATCCAGGAAATGTGTAGTTTTACCTGTTTCACTTATGTACCTCTCAGTATTTTGAAGAAATATATATTTAGTAGCATTTTTAGCAAAGTTTTGCTTGCATTTCCGGCACTTTATTTTGACCTTAAATTATGAAAATAAACAAATCTAAGTTTGTACAAAAAATGGTACACCGGTTTTGTTTCATTTAAGCCATTTACCAAGTTTATGTGATGCTCACACCTGGAGTTATAAAGCCTTAAACAGAGTACCCCCATGATTTACCAAATATGCCATCTGCACTAAGGGGTTAATACTTGGGATATTATTGGTCAGGACAAAGTTTCTCCAACTCAGACCTGAGCCCCCTTGTGTTCTTGTTCATGTTCCAGCCACAAAAGAGCTGTTAGGTGTATATAATTTACCCTCCACTAAACCCCTCCTCCAAGCGGCGATAGTCCAATCATAGCCTAGCAACCGTTACTAGGCAGTGGACCTCCATTAAAAATATATCATTAAAATATATCAACTGTTTTCAATGGTCTATCAATGCAACGTTAATCACATCCTTTACCTTTGGCTATCTGTAACAGACGTCAGCTGTTATAGCTACTGTTTAGGATAGCTCTATCTAAAAAGGAACACAATAAATTAAACTTTAAAAAAATTTAAGAAAATCACTGTTCTCTAACAAACATGTTATTCCCCCAATTTGTTAGTGGGAAGCCAAGTCCTGAGTAACATAACACTGTCTTTGTAACTACTGCTGCTGATAGTGGAGCTGCAGTTATATGCCGACCACCTCCAACTACATTTGGTGAGCTAAAACCATGAATAATGATAATAATGTCTTCATGAATGAGATATGGTTTGCTATTTGATGCCAAGCCAGCTAGACCCTATGCTGATGTCTGTTACATTAGGTTTCCACTGTCACTGTGGTAGCGAGCTAGCAAATGAGACAGCACGCTGTGATGGAAATAATGCTGCCTAGCATCATAAAATTTAAAAACTTTGAATCATTTCAGCTAGCATTTAAACTACACGACAAATATGAAATTGAAGAAAATGTTTTCCAAAAGTTCCTAAAGTTAAAAAAAATATATTTATATATTTCCAAAAGGGCAGTAGCCTACTTTCATGGTTGAGAATGGCATGTTTGCTTTGGCGGACACAAAAAGCTTGTCGGACATAGCAGCAGTTACTAAGGGGGGCGGGGCTTAGCGAAGGGTCAATTAGACAATTTAATAGGCTATCTATGGGGGATGCTTTACCCTCTTAAGGACACATGTCAGAAATAGCTATGAATACCATGAGTAAATGTCTCGTAATCACATCTATGGACCGAATTTAGTGCCAATATTATTTACACGTGTTCCACAATTCACACGTGTTTTGCTACAAATCCTGTTTTGCAGATCTTAAATTTTCAGGTATTTAAGCCCCGTAATTTCCTCTTCCGGTGCTTCTGAATTGTCGTGCATTTGACACAAAGCAATGGTAATGGTATAGGATACGGATACTGCTTTCCTATCATCCCTAGCAGCAAAGCAGCAAGCTCAGATTAGAGCAGGGATGGGCAACTCCAGGCCTCGCGGGCCGGTGTGTATGCAGGTTTTTGCTGCCGCCAGTTAACAATGATTTAATTAGCCCAATCTGATTATTATTATTAAACATTATCTGATATTTGAATCTACATATCCGCGATATGAACAGCAGCTGATGAATGTTCTTGTGCTGGTATGCGTGTATTTAGCGTTTTATCGTTCTGTAATTTACGAGTGAATCGGTGATTGTGTGTATGACTAATTAGCTGATTGAACCGTGGTTACTGGTGGCAGTAAAAACATGCATACACACCGGCCCGCGAGGCCTGGAGTTGCCCTCCCATGGATTAGAGCAAGGGTTTATTTATTTTATTCACGTACTCTCTTTCTCTGCTCTATTTTCTGTTCTCTGTTATTTCTATCTATTTTTTCTTTCTATTTTCTTTCTTTTGGTTCCCTCGTGTGCCTACGTGCCGTTCACCCCATTATTCGGGTTGCTTTCTGCTCTCCTTTTTCCTAGTTTCCCTGTTATTATACTCTCCAGTCGAGAGTGGGAGCTAGTTTATTTTGTTAAATTTTTCTTCCCTTTATTACGAGGTCTCTCCGTCTTATTGGCTCTTTTAGGGCTTAAAGATCCCCTTCGCCGCGTTTGGTCCTCCGAACCTAACTCCCCCCTCACACATTTACATAGGCATGTGCACAACGTGAGAACACCCTCCTGTCTGTTACACACAGGGGCGCACACAAACATGCATAAAAATATAAAAATGACATTGTGAAATTAATAATATTTTCCCCGAAAATAAAAGATCTTCCCTCCCGGAATAGACGCACATTGTCCCTGGAATCGCGGGAAAGTGGGATTGTTTTAAGACATTAAGCTACCAGTAAAAACGCATTGGTCATATTTCCATAAGCAAGACAATATAAAATAAGGGAAAATATGCGTAAACCTATGGGTTCCCATCCTGACAGCTTTAGTGTATTTAGTGTCATCATTAAGGCAAAAGAACACTATTTATGTTATTAATCAATATTAGAATGCACATAAGATGAACTTCAGATGAAGCTTGAACGTCATTAGCCGAAATTCATTGCCTGCGATCTTTCTGCTGTGAAAACAGCCACATGGAATTGATGTTTGACAGTGCTTCATTGTATAATCAAATTATATTCGTTAAACAAGCAGGCTGATTTGGCGTTTTCTAAGCTGAGAGAGAAGCTAGTAGCTTATGCTCAGCTGTTGCTGGTGCTTTTAACAAAATTAAACCGCATATATTTTCTAAAATAACAGCTGGTGTAGGCAAACGGAAAATTAAAAATATTTTCCTGTTTTCCCATTATTATCTTTCTGGGAAACCGGAAATTGTTTGGTCAGGAATTACCGGGAACCCGTGCTGGTGTTAAACCCTGATGTTTAAGATTATTATTGTGTAGGCTAAATGAAAACATGTCATAATGGTTAGTCCGAACAGTGGCGGGCCGTCAGGGCCAGCAAGGCCTTCTCTGCTGGCCTAAACATCATCAGAATATACATTTAATTTTGATATATTTTTTCCACAAATATGTATTAAATTATTCCCCATAGTCTATTCTCTTCCTTTCATAGCTTTCCTCTTGGTTGCGCTGCTTCCAGCCTCAGATCGAGATTTGGAGGGCTGGCCTTTATGTTAGAGCTTTTATCCAATCATATTTCAGCCATAATGTGTTGCCAGGGTCCAAGAAATCTGCCCTTAGGCCTTCAGAATAAACATTGCGGGCACCTGTAGCTTAAAGTGAACGGAAACAAACCTGTGGTGTTAACCAATCAGATTTCGAGTTGGCGACACCGGGGCCAGCTAGCAGGCGTACGATAACGTCAGCACGTGCACGTCTTTTGATTGGATACGCACTATTGAGAGGCAGAGCTATCGCAGAGCTAGCAAACTGAACTTGAACGAGCTCATTTGTGTAGATTTCTACAAGCTGTTTTTTTTCAACCCACAATGGCTGAAGGAGGAGAAGAGATCGATTTGGTCGCAGATATAATTACAACGCCATTTTCAAGACGAACTTTTCAAGAAAAGCTAGACATCGTCAGAAGAGAACGGCCAACCCCGACGCTAGCGAGCCGACGCTAGCGAGTCAAAGTGGACATTCAAGGCTAGGAATACACTTTCACCACTGTCGCAAATATATCCTCATGAACAAATGCAAATTATTTGTTTGTTTTCTTTTATTTTCAGTGAATAGTTTGTGTCTTTATCGTCACGTTTCTTAAATGAAACTGCTTTGGGTGCGACAATGCGCTGTTTAGTGAACAAACTTGTTAAAGCTCACATACTTTTGGTGGACTTAATAAAACTTTGTAGACTAATCCCTTAAAAGCGCCTTTTATTTTAAAGTTTTGACAGTATCCAAGCGATAGTAGTAGTGGTAGTTTAACACCCTTAATTGTAAATGCGGATTTATTGATTATAAATGCTTCGGAAATATGAATAACTCTGTTGTACTTGACTATGTTAAGGTGATGCAACGCCCGGTTATACTGCGTTTCTGTCTAAATGTATAGTTTCTAGAGCCATGGCGTCATAATGATGGTATTAAGAGGTGGAATAATTCAGGTAGGACTGTGTAGGACATCACTGAAGGCCTAGGTGTGAAATGCACGGCCCGCCACTGAGTCCGAATAGTATTGATCCTAATATTGATCCATATATTCCGTGCTTGCACACTTTAACCTTGTGCACGAGCAGGTTTCCCCAGCTGTAAATCCCTGTTTTTGCAATCTTATTCAATTTGCCATTATATTACCAAGGTGCAGAGATAACACTCTGGGGAGATAACACTCTGATTGGTTTATTGCATGTTATGCCCAAGACACACCTATAATTAATGAAGAGGCTAAGTATAGCCCATTTGAACCTCGCGCCTTACATTTTACACTCAAAATATGCGCCCTCTAACTAGCAAAAGTGGAGTTGGACATGCCCTAAATGCATTTGCGCCATGCGTTTCCAGACCACGTGCTAAGATCGTCAAGATAGAGCCCCTAGTGTTGTATAAGGCCTCGGAGAACTCGTATTGATTTCTAAAAATGAATTGCATATTAATTACATATTAATTTTTGTATTAGCCTTCAAGTGCCCAACAAAGCTCTAACATCAAACTAACTTAACCAAAGTTAAGTTAACCTTAATGGCCATAATGTCCCTTTTCACTCCATGTTTGGCCTGCCCACCTCTACCTTCAAGACCTACAGTTTGACAACCGTAAATAGTGCAAGCAATATCTTGGTCTCATTGTAATCACAAAGACCCTCTCTATAACCATTGGCCAAGCCAGGACCTGGGCATGCCTTCCACCTTTCACCTCACGTCTCTGCACTTATTTTTTCCCCAGCTTTTTCCTCATTTCACTTGTTTTTGTTAAATAAACTTATAATTTCTCCCCGCTACAAATGCCACTTGCCTCATCTGTGCCTCGCCTAGTCCTGCACTACACTGTGGAAGAAGGCGGGCACTGGCATAGGCGCACAGCAAATAAAAAATAAAAAGTTTGTAAATAACTGGCTTCTTTCTGACCATTTTTTTGTCATCGTTGTGTGGAACAGGGGTTCAAGAGGGAGGACCTTCTTCGGGTGCTGGTGGAATCAAACATCAGTCAGCATCAGGCCTCCCAGGCTGTGGCGGAACAGTTTGCTCACCTTGCACTTTTTTATTTTCCTAACTGTGCACTTTTGAGTGCATAGTGGAGCAGGAGATGTGGGACCTGAAGCATGGGTGAGCCTGCTTGCTCCGTTCCTCACGGGGGAGGCCCAGCAGGTGTATTATGACCTTGCCCCAACAGACGTCCATGATTACCAGCACCTAAAAGAAAAGATACTGGGGCGGGCTGGACAGTCGGTCACCAAATCTGGGCGTACCAACCCGAAGTACCTGACTACAGTCAGATGGCCCAACTGAGGTGCCTCGGCAACTGCTGGCTTCAGCCAGAGCTCCTTCCCCCTTGCAAAATTGTCAACAGGGTGGTCATGGACCGCTTCTTACGCACGCGACCCTACAATGCGAAGAAGCTGGTTGGCCAGCATGTCCCAGACAACCCTGAAGACATGATGGAGCTGGTGGAGCGGGTTGAGGCGATGCAAGAGATGCTCCCAACCCATCGGCCCCGCGGTGGCAATGACTGATGTGGCCCATCCCCTGAGAAGCTGGACTCCCCGTTGGGACTAGTAGAGTGCCCCATGGACAACCACAGCACCGCCTGCACCCCTCCGTCTTCGTGTATGAGACCCTCACTATATAACCCATAGAGAAGCCCTGAGGATGTCCCCATGCTCTCGGAGCCCACCCCAGCTTCCCCACGTCCCATCCACAGCCAATGCTGCCTTTTAGCTGAGCTAGCAGAACCCAGAAACCCCAGCCCTGCTGCCTGTTGATCGGTTACAGTGCAGAACCAGAAAATCCATGCACTGCTAGACTCTGTGCTGTGACCCTGGTACAGCCTCACCTGGTTCCCCTGGGTTACCACTAATAATTGGGTGTAGCAACCCACTGACCCTGAGCTGAACTATCTAATGAATACACATTCTGATTGTGGTACAAACCAGGCTGTGGGCCTGCACCACTACAGAATGTGCAAGCCCAGGAGATGTGCAGTGAAAGCTGGTGGTGTCTCACCTTAAAGAAGACCAGGTCCATAGAACTGCCTCGCACTGTCTCATTGTACTGCTGAAGGAATTGTTTCAGGCGTTCAGACAAGGCCTCAAGGGATGGGACGGGCTCGTAAATCTTTGGGGCCTCAAGGTCCGCATCTTCAGGCTCATCCCCTGTTACCTCCGGGGCGTCCCTCAGGAATTCCACAAAGTAGGCGTCCTTACGGGCATTCTCTATTAGGGCTGCTCCATGGTCCTCTATGGCAACCTGTGGAGGATATTCTGTCATTTCCTATATTACAGTTTATCAATTAATTATTTCATGTTTAATTCCATTGGACATACCAAGGCATATACAGAGTGATTTATATATTAACATTCCTTGTTCAGTCACATGAATGTTTGCAATTATGGGTATGATTATTGTATTTTGAATGTGAAATTATATCATCAAAAACTTTATACACAATAGTAATTATGATGAAACAAGGTATACATTCATGGTTATCATATCTGTGTAAATGTATGGATCTTAAGGAAAAGTAATAAAAAATAAACTAAATAAAAGGCTTCGCTCAATATCAACACAATCCAGAATGTTTTAGTGGTATAGTGGGAGGAATTACACACAATTTAAATTTAATCTTCTGGATATGTAAATGCATGTATTATTATAGAAAGCAATGGATTATCCACGTCTTAAATGCTGAAATTGGCTTGAGATCATTCTTATGAATTATTTGGTTACATGTACATACAGTGCCTTCCACTATTATTGGCACCCCTGGTAAAGATGAGTAAAAAGGGTTATAAAAAATTCACCGTTTGGTGAATTAGCTTAATCTCACACTGAAAAAAAGAGAAACCTTTAATTGAAGTAAATTTATTATTAGAAAAAAAAATCCCTTATCAAAAAATAATTATTTTTAACAAAACCATGTGTGCAACAATTATTGGCACCCCTGCATTTATATATAGAATAAAGTCATCATTTTAAATATTTGGTCGCATATTCTTTGCATGCCATGACTTCCTGATGTCTGTGACCCAACAACATCAAAAGACGCTTGATATCTTATTTTCTGGTACTCTTACAAGCGATACTATAACGGCTCTGCATTACTATATACTATAACGGTTGTCTGAAACAACCCTTACAGTGATCCATCCATATCTACTGCATATCTGGCAGCAGAGTAATGGTTTGAGGCTCGTTTGATACCTCAGACCCTTCATGACTTACAGCCATTTTACTAACTATGGGTTCCATACTATTCCAGCATAATTTACAGCTAAATCTAGTCCCACCCCACAATTCCCATAGAGATCCATTCAAATGGAGAGACGTTATAGTATCGCTTGTAAAAGTACCAGAAAATAAGATATCAAGAGTCTTTTGATGTTGTTGGGTTTAGCACTTTTGCTAGAACGGTTGTGTGAGGTATTTTATAACAAAAATATTCAAAACCTCAGGATTAATATCGAGTACTCTAAATAGATGCAGAAAAAATAATCATCACATACAGCCCAAGGATATGGGAAAATATATGAGAAAAGATATATATGTCTGAAAGTCTTGTCTTTCTGTGTGCTGCTTACTTTTATAATTTTTTTCAAGTGTAATTGTGTGCCTTCAAAGATTTTTTCTCACCAAAGAAAGCATGCTTACTATTACCTTCTTCCTCATATATTTTCTGTCTTTTATACAATCATCCTACAAGCTGAAAACCTAGCTGAAATTCAGTTTGTCTTCAATTTACAAAATGAAGAAGTCTCCATGCTCCACTGTATTCAAAAAGTGTCACTTAAGAGGGAGAAATACCCTCTGCACATCAACAGTATATTTAAATACTGTATCTTCATAAAGCATTAATTATGCATTCATGAGCATTGCAAAAGCATTACATTACAATTACACAGAGCATTATGAATGCTTTAAGTGTGCAGCATTTCTACAAACCCCATTTCGAAAAAAGTTGGAACAGTGTCATTCATGGTTGTGCGGTCGTTCTTGCTCTTAGCGATGTCAGGGCACTCTATTGGATTTTCCCTCTTCCGTTCCGGTGTTTTGTTTGATCCCGGCACTCAGTCCTTGCACCTGTTCGTGTTACCTGACGGCTATTTAAGCCCCATATTTCCGCTTCCCGGTGCTTCAGTATTATTTAATTGTGTACGAAGCCGGTACGGTTTAGTTCTGGTACTTAGAACACCATTTTACACTATCGCTCTGCTTTTGTGTAACCAGTGAACTTCAGAAAGTGCTTTTGAGTTTACTTAGGTTTCCTTCTCTTTCCTTCATTTTGGGTCTTTACCAGTCTCACTAGACAGTTTCGTTTGCCTTTCTGCTTTTCTGTCTACTCCTCTCTTACTGCTCTCTCTCCTGAGAGCGAGAGGTTTACTTTCATTTTCCTTTAGTTTTGTATTACTCGAGTTTTGAGTTTTGCCTGTTTATTTGTGGGTCGCTTTAGTTTCTCCTCGTTTCCTTTCGCTCCCCTATTTGCTCTCCAGTATTGAGAGTGGGAGTCTGTTTATCTTTTGTTTCCTTTTATTCCCCTCCTTTTCGCGGAAGTGTCTTCTGTTTTAGTGGTCTCTCTCGGGGAGACTTTCAGATTCATTCTGTCGCGTTTGGTCCTCCGAACCCTACACTCCCCCCTACAGACAGTATGTAAAATGCAAATAAAAGCAGAAAGCAGTGATTTGTACATTTTCTTTTACATATATTTAATTTAAAACAGTACAAAAAATATATATTTAATGTATTATCAACTTCATTGATTTTTGTAAATATACAGTGGCTTCAGAAAGTATTCATACCCCATTGATTATTTCTCATTTTGCCGTGTTGCAAAGACAAATTAAAACATATTTACATGGGATTATTTTTTACTCCTGTAGAAGTAATTCTCTATAATGTGCAAATTCAATAAATCTTCAGGATTATATTAAAAATAAAAAACTGAAATATCCCATTTACATAAGTATTCACACCCTTTGTTTAACATATTTTTTAAGTATCATATTTCATATTTGGTCGCATATTCTTTGCATGCGAATACATGTCAAAAAGGATTTGCAAATCATTGCTTTCTGTTTTTATTTACATTTAATACACTGTGCCAACTTTTTTGGAATTGGAGTTTGTAGATCTGTGAACCACAGGTCAGATCTATCCCATGAGATGATAAATAAAACATTATAAAGCATTCATAATGCTCTATGTAATTGTAATGTAATGCTTGTGTAATGCTCATGAATGCATAATGAATGCTTTATGAAGATGTAGTTAATGTAAATGTAAAACCCATTGTTCTGTGAGTGTTTCATCGTTTATATGATTATTCCTGTATTACTATTACTAGTATTTACAAATTTCTTCTCTTAAATAATTAATATCAACATTAAATTATTATGACTTCTATCGTTGTCATTCATTCCACTGACATACCATAAATTCTACCCACATTCGACCAATAATCTACATCACTGCATCCGAAACAATATTTGCAGTGAAAAATAGCTGGAAAAAAAGTTTCTGTACATTACTGTTTTATTACAATTTTTAAATTTACTTTATATATCAGAATGAACTGAATTAACATGAAGTGCATTTCCACATTAAATCATCTGTAGGAAGGATGTGGTTTGGCCATGCATGGAGTGGCTTGACCTGGGGCATTGTGTTAGGGTTAGGGTTACATACATTGGCCATGCATGGAGGGGCTTGACCTGGGGCATTGTGTCCAGCCCTGTTACCATTCCACGTACCTTCTCAAGTGCGTTCTCAAACCACTCTTTGTCCGCGAGGTTTGTGAAGCGGTCAGCAATGACACGGGAACACTCATGGTGGAAGAGGGACACAAGGACCTCTGGGGTCCTGCACACCTCCGCTGTCACTGTGAGGATACCCTGCCAGATTCGGCTCAGGTCCCGCAAGTTGAAGATGTAGTGAAACTTTGCAGGTGTTGGCAGCATCTGTAACAGGCAATAAAACAACTGATGAATACCAGCAGGGACATGCTGTTTCCAGCATTACTAAATTAACTACTTTATGACCTTTCAATCACACACTTCTAGGGATGGGTATCGTTAGGATTCTATCGATACTGATACCGGTACCAGCACTGCTTATGGATAGCAATACTTATTATTACTTTTAGCAGAAATAACAACAGTTATAAATAATAAATAATACAGCGGTGGTGAATGGGTTGGGCTTGGGTGTTTGTCTTGAACTGCTATCCCCTCAAGGAACGGGGACTGCCGCTTGACTGAGGTTAGCTATAAGATGAGGAACATGTTTCAAAAGCTTTTAAAACGAATGCTGACATTACTAGATTACCAGCGTTATTATAACATAGTAACAGCGCTGGACAATGATGTATTGCTCCACAGAGAATGCCTTGTTGTTCCAAGGCATTCTCTGTTACCTGTTCGTAGTGTAGGCTACAGGGAGTAATTTCCCGAAAAGCTATAGTGTTTTAGCTCTGGGTTTATGTAATGCGGGCGAATAAGCTATAGGTAACGTTAGCCGGAAGATTCACTATTTAAACTACTTTTCTGTGATTTTCGGGAAAGATACTCCATGTACATTACGAACAGGTTACAGAGAATGCTTTGGAGCAACAAAACATGAATACTGTCATCGTTCCGGGTCTTTTAACATAGCCTACATACATCGTTGTCCAGTGCTGTTACAACACTGCCTTGCCAAAAAAAAGTAACTGTTGCACCAGTCATGCATAGTGCCCACTGTATAAGCCTCTGGAGGCAGTGATATGATCTGGGGTTGCTTCAATTGGTCAGGTCTAGCTTCAATTGGTCAGGTCTAGGCTCAGCAACGTTATGCAGCAATAAAATTAAGTCAGCGGAGTACGTGAATGTACTGAATGACCAGGTTATTCCATCAATGGGCATATTCCAGGACGACAATGTCAAGATTCATCAGGCTCAAATTGTGAAAGAGTGGTTCAGGGAGCATGAGGAATCATTTTCACATATGAATTGGCCATGAGTCCTGAGCTTAACCCCACTGAAAGTCTTGCAAACAGGGATCTGCTGGTGAAGACTTTACGGAGTGGTTAGACTCTCCCGTTGTCAATACAAGATCTCGGCCAAAAATGAATGCAACTCTGGACAGAAATAAATGTTGTGACTTTGCATAAGGTTGTCGAAACAATGCCACGATGAATGCGCGCTGTAATCAAAGCTAAAGGTGGTCCAATTAATTATTAGAGTGTGCAACTTTTGTTTTGGCCAGGCAGTGTATGTGGCTGGCTATCGAGTAAATTCTGATGGTGTTATTTTCCGAAGTTAATAACTATGGCCTTGTTTTTATCTTATAACGAATGTTCTCTGTCGTATTGAGACTATCTCTCCACTCCGTTACATATTCCATATGTACGGGAATAACCCCCACCCTTGTTAGAGTATGTGGATATTTCTTTAAGACACACCGGCTTGTCCGGCTACACCTAGGGCACTGCCATAAAAAGCACCTGTGCTAATGTGGCATTATTGATTGATTGATTTCCAGCTGTTAGAGTGCAGTTGTGGCATGGAACAAAGTAGAAAACAATTTTAATTTGGAAGAAGAAAAACGGTAACAGCAGAGAATCCAATTAGTAGCAGTGTAAGGTTGGGCGTCCTTGGACTGCGGTTACTGTGCATAATTTGTGTATATATTTGCGGTTTTGGCTGAGAGCTCTGTTGGAGGTATTGCTTGCGGTTTCATGAGCTAACACATCCTGTGGAAGCCCTTAGCCGAGCATGGTCGGCTGGTGCTTGAGCATTCTCGCAGCTTATCGGCACTGCTGTAGAGTTTTAAGTGGTGGACGGAGATTCCCATAGAGCGTATTGCTGGTGGTTTGCGAGCTAACGCGTCCAGGGAAAGTCTGCATGCTGTGTCTGACCTGGTCGGCTAAAGCAGCAGATGCCCTCTTTTCCCATTTAGCTAATATTTTTGTGCGAGAGTAACTCTTCCAGGTTCGCTCTTGGAACACGATAAAAAAGCGATGCATAGGTCATGCCCATCCTCCATAGGCATTTTCACGGGACAGCCCACACACGAATGTCCCTCTTGGGTTGCCATACTCCCTTTTTTTATTTTAATTTTAAATTGTGTTTATTTTTATTTATTTTTAATCTCGCGGGATTTCACAACCGAGATTTTAAAAAATGATTAAAAAAAGGGGGTATGGCAACCCAAGAGGGACATCGCGTGTGGGCTGTCCCGTGAAAATTCCTATGGAGGATGGGCATGACCTATGCATCGCTTGTCATGCCAGTATAGCTAGAAAGAGCCCAGAGTGTTGCATGGATTGCTTTATTTTACCCGCGCGCACAAGAGAAGCTCACTACCACTTCTTTTGTGCAAAGCACATAGGCTCTCCTCCCCCAAGAAATGTATTGGGAGCCAAGAAGCCTAGAACAACAGGGTGGTAGAGTTTTGCTGTGGGGGGGCCGAGTACGCCCTCCTCCACGATTTCCAGTAATGCTCCCCATATATCTTCACACACCTCTCCCCTCCCTCTGAGGAAGCGGAAGATGCTGTGGATGCTGTGCGGGTGCTCCAGCAGGCAGAGGAAGCTCGGCGCTGTGCACGCGAGGTTTCGGGCATCTTGGGCTCACATCCCAGGGGTTCCCGGACAAGAGCTTCAAAGCCTCTCCCTACCCCAGAGACTCCCAATTAGGGGCCAGGAGATCTTAGGCCCCAGCTTGAGGCATTTCGCAGATGTAGGGGCCACCAGCAGGACATGAGAGGTAAGACACCTTGGGGCCAGGGGCCCCCAAAGCCGCCACCTCGTTTCTGACGGTTTCCCAGGCCTAGCCTGGCCCCAGCCCACCCCAGCATGCCACCTGGCGTGGAGAGCTCTGGGAGCAGGCCCCTGGGTCACCTCCTCCATGACCCTGGGTTACCGGCTGCAATTTTCCCGCAGGCTCCCTGTGTCAAGGACCTTTACCAAGGTTCTGGATTCCCAGCACACAGGGGTACTGCGGGCAGAGCTTGCCTCTCTCCCAAAGAGCCAATCAGAGAGGTAGAGCAAGGCAACCAGCAGGCTGGGTTCTACTCCCAGGATTTTGTGGTATCCAAACGAGATGGGAGATTGCATCTTAAACAAGTATCTCTGCCCCAAGATGCAAAATGTTGACGGTCCCCAGGGTGAGGCAGTCCGTTAACAAGGGCGACTGGTTTACCACTATCGACGTCAAAGATGCCTACTTCCAGATTCCCATCTGGGAGGGACATTGGTGTTTCCTGTGGTTTGGATTCCAGGGCAAGATATTCAAATTCAAATTCCTCCCCTTTGTAATTTCCTTAGCCCCCGCACCTTTATTCGGTGCATGGAAGCTGTCCTGGCGCCCATGAGACAGCAGGGGCTAAGGGTCCTAAACTACCTGGACAACTGGTTGGTGTGCACCAGCTCAGAAGAGCAGAGTCAGCACCATGTATCCTTGCTCGTGTGTCACATTCGGGCCCTGGAAAAGAGCAGCTTGGACCCCTCCCAAGTTACTCAGTTTCTGGGGATGGTTCTGGACAGGGCAGCGCTGCTGAATCTGACCCCCAAGAGGCAGCAAACCTTCAGTGTTTGCCTCTCAAGCTTCCAGCGGGGGTTGGAGGTCAGCTGGAGGCAATGTTTCCGCCTTAATGGCAGTTAATGGCAGTGATGGTCCAGGTAGTTCCCCTTGCCCTCTTGTACATATGACCTGTGCAAAGCTACCTGCTGAGCTTAGGACTGTGCCCTCAGAGGTCCCTGCAAGCCAGGGTACCAGTCTCTCTGAGGCTGCACAGGGCCCTCCGTTGGTGGAGATGCCCTCCCAAGATTTCAAGGGGGAGTATGCTGAGGCCAGTAATCGTCCGTCAGCTAATATCTACAGATGCCTCCCAGGAAGGCTGGGGTGCAGTCCACGAAGGCTGTGGCATCAGCAGACGATGCAGGGGTTCGTGGACGGCTCAGCATATAAATGTGCTGGAGCTCAGAGCAGTTCTCCTGGCGCTCCAGCATTTCCTGCCGCTTCTGCAGGGCCATCATGTGCTTGTCAGGACGGACAGCACAGAGGCAGCAGCATACAGGCAAAGAGGGCCTGGCTCTCCCCTCCTATGCAAACTGGCAACTGAGTTGGTCCCATCTCCGTTTCAACTTGGTGAGGGCGGTCATGTGCCAGGACCAGTGAACTCAGCAGCGGATCTGCTTTCCAGGGTAGGCCTATGCCCGGGGGAGTGGAGATTCACCCTGCAGTGGTCGAGGAGCTGTGGTGCCTCTTCGGGGAAGCAAAAGCCGATCTGTTCGCTTCCAGGGAGTTAACTCTCCCTGCCATCTGTTCTTCACCCTAGAGAGAGACAACCCTCTACTAGGCAGCGACACGCGGGCGCACCAATGGCCTCCCGGTCTGCTGTATGCCTTTCCCCCCTTCGGCCTCCTCCAACCCCTTCACCGGAGGGTCCAGATAGAGAATGTGAGGCTCATCCTGGTGGCCCCACACTGGCCTCACATGGTGTGGTTCTCGGCAATTCCACCTCTCCTGGACGGGACACCATGGGAGCTCCCAGTATGGAGGGATTTGCCATCTCAAACAGGAGGGTTCCTGCTCCACCTATTCCCTCAGATGCTCCGGCTTTGTGCCTGGCCCCCTATGGGGCTGTCAGAGCCAGTGGTGAGAACTATGGAGGGAGCCCGTGCACCATCCACTAGGGCAGCCTACTCCTGTCATTGGGGTGGGTGCCCCTATACTGGTGGGAGTTCATGGGCCTTGTGGCAGGGCGCTTCCCTAACAGAGATCTGTGCTGCCGCTACCTGGTCAGCCCACTCAACCTTCACCAGGTTCTACCGGCTCAATGTCGCAGCCAGCCCCTCATTCAGTGAGTTGGTACTTGGAGCGACTCTTAGGTAGAAAGAGTCCCTATTAATTAGGGAACAAGACCACCATGGCTATAGTCATTATCTCTTTCCAGTCAGCTTAGTGTCTTGCGGGCGGACTAGAGTGGCCGCCCCACCTCCCAGGGTTGGGCTTTGCATCTGGCGTCGTCCTTCACCTGATCGGTGTGTAAATAGTGTACATTTGTAAAAAGTTTGTTTGTATATAGTTTTTACCTTAGTTGCTTGGTTTGTACTCTGTAGCCTACAACTGCACCGTCTCCTCGCAGTGTGTCTTACAGAGTCTCCGCGTACATATGGATTATGTAACGGAGTGGAGAGATGGTCTCAATGCGATAGAGAATGTTTGGTTACGATGTAACCTTTGTTCTCTGAGTGAAAAGACCATCTCTCCAGGTCTAGGCCGCTTGGATACATGTTCCTACGTCTGAAATGTTTTGGGTAATGCACCGTTTTGAAATAATCCCACAAACGTTCTATATGAAACAATACAGTAGCCTAATATTGGGGAATGATGCAGCGGCCGCTTTGCTCAAGCAGTGAAATACACTGCACTGCTTCAGATTTATGGCATGTTGTATTTGTGTATAAGTGTTTCATTAGATTGTTGGTATTACTCCCCTTACACGCAACAGCTTTTTTTACATAAATTGCATTTTGCTGTGTTTATGTTCGCTTTGGTAAAGTGGGCCCACACTGTTGAATGTCTTAACCTGTCTGCCATCTGTGCCACATGACTGGAGTGCACAGAACGTAAACATTGAACGTAATCGCCTGACACGTGCAACTTGTCATCATTAGAAGAAAAAAAACTTGTCATCGTTAGAACCCGAGTAGAAACATATATTTTACGGTAGGTAATTTGAAAATGCCTGCGAGCTATGTTAGAATGAATTAAAGTGAATTACGTTGAAATATCGATAGCAGCACCGTTTGTCCAGGAGCTTATCAGTATTCCAGTCCTGCCGGTACCAATTTAATTTTGTAGTGTACAGGGAATCCTTTCCCAAAAAGCTATTGAGTGTTTTAGCTCTGGGTTTAGGCTATGCGGTAATGCAGGCGAATAGACACCCAACACAGGGCTGTCTATATCCAATTCCCACCCCAATTTGGAATGTCCAATTGTCTCCAAACCGCGTTCATAAAACAACCCCACTGCACTGTACATACGGGTATCTTACCTCAGTATGAACCCACGGCTTTCCTTCGAAACATGTGGATCAGCCTGTTTCTACCTACACACCATCGCCAAACTCGCATAAAGCGGAATCGAAGGAAGACCACCCTATGCAGCTGCATGCAGGCCTTGGGCTTGTCCGTGCTCAGCGGGGGTTGCCTGATGAACGCAGGCCGACTGATCCCACCCATACCCTGGGCACCGCAATTGCTAATTGTGCATCGCACCCCGCGGGGCTACCGGCCACAGTCGGCACTGCTGCGATCCAGATTCAAACCCATACCGTGGGGCTCATCCATGCACCACAATGTGGCGCCTTAACTGAATGAGCCACCCAGCAGCCCCATGAATATAACCACATGGGCTGGGGAATACTTCGGAAAACCATTGTCAGTAAACACAATTTGTCTCTGCATCTACAAATACAAGTTAAGACTACGCAAAGCATAAGCCATATATCAAGCTCATCTGAGATGGACTGATGGTCTGACGAGTGGTCTGACGAGTCCACCTTTCAAATAGTTTTTGGAAATAATGGACGTTGTGTTGTGCAGGCCAAAGAGAAAAAGGACCATCCCAATTGTAACCAACGCAAGGTTCAAAAGCCAGCATCTGTCATGTTACGGGGGTGTGTTAGTGCCCATGGCATGGGTAACCTGCACATCTGTGAAGGCACCATTAACGCAGAAGGGTACATATGCATTTTCGAGCAACATATGCTGCCATCTAGACATCTTTTTCAGGGACCTGTCTCCCATTGAAAACGTGTGACGCATTATGAAGCGAAAAATATGATGATGGAGACCCCGGACTGTTGAGCAGCTGAAGTCTTATATCAAGCAGGAATGGGAAAACTACAACAATTAGTGTCCTCAGGTCCCAAAAGATTACTGAGTGTTGTTAAAAGAAAAGGTGATGTAACACAGTGGTAAACATGCCCCTGCTTCAACTTTTTTGGGAAGAGTTGCAGGCATCAAATTTTGAATGAGCATATATTTACAAAAAACAATAAAGTTGATTAGTTAAAACATGAAATATCTTGTATTTGTACTGTCAATTGAATACAGGTCAAAAAGTATTTGCAAATAATTTCTTTCTTTTTTGAATTTTTTTATTTACATTTCTCAACAACATCCCAACTTTTTTGGAATTTGGGTTTGTATTATAAACTACCCCAACCTTTTGAGAGAAAATGGATGCAGTGTCTAGTGTACAAGTGCAGCGTCTTATTGTACACAGAGTCAAAAGTTTTACCTTGACTTTGATGGCTTGCCACAGCCTCCTTGTAGTGGGAACGATAGTGCTGGCCAGTGCACACACCTCTGCTGGGAAGCCCCGCTCAGGGCAGAAGTAGCCTTGGGCCACAGTGTGGAATATCTTGTCGATGGAGGAGTTGGAAGGCAGGGTGCAATTGAAGACACTAAACTGCCTCTTGAGGCGCTGAGGAATGTCATTGCGGCCTCCCCCTGGGTGGATCATGGCAGCGGTGAGCTGCACATCAATCACACTGGTGAACTCCCCTGGCCGGTCTAGGTTGTAGAAACCTCCCTGCTCCATGAGCTGCCGAACGACCTCATTAGTGATCTGTTTGAAAAATTTAACAATGAGGCACTAACAAGTATGGTGTAGAGAAATCCTCAGAAATTGCATGTGAATAAATATACAAACACTCTTTGCACATATAAAATATGTCAAGTTAGGATAGGAATATATGATTAGGTTGAGTTTCAGTTTTATTATTGTTTATTTGAGAGTTTATATTTTAAAGTTTTATTCATATGAACAAAATCAGAAATGTAATCAGAGTTATTACACTGCCAGTATCAAATTTGTTAATAAGAAATTTGCAACCATAACTGAAGTGCTAAATGCTCAGTAAACATGTATACTTGTCCACATTTTCCCACAGGATTTTCAGAAACTGGTGGGTGGACCCCGAAGTGTCAGAAACATGGTCTGATGAAAAATATTCAAAAACCTTTTTTCAGTAGACAATACAAAAACCATCACCATGGATTTTAACCTGTTCTGGTCCAAAGCTATGCCCTGTCTTAAGTGGGATTGCAAACTACAATAAAAACAAGTTGAATACTTGTTTATTGACAAGAAAGCCTCTGAATCTGATTGGCTTGCTAATAAATCTTTGCTACCTCTGTTGATTCTTCCTTTTCGTCTTTTCTCTGTTGTTACGTAGTAAAGTAATTTTAAAAAGTATATCCTGTTATATGACGTAGAAGCCGAACGAGCCGGGCAACGCCAGACAGAGGTTGTTAAAAAAACGGAGAGCCTGCACTGAAGGGAAACTATATTTCGGTGAGAGAAATGGGGGAACGCAGCAGGTTCCGTTTTGTTACATCGTGCCGATATCTCCCTTGAATAACGTCAGTATTATCTTCCACGAGATACAATATGCATGAACTAGGGTATATTATTTTGTTTTTATTTTCAGGTTAGCTCGCAAGATAACATTAGTTGTAAAAAAATGTTTTATCTTATAACCTTGTTATGTTAGCTGATGATAAATTAATATTGTAACACAGTCGAGAGCTTGGCTAGCTTAATGCTGAAACAATATGTATCCATTATAGTGTTTATAGAGGGTTTAACTTTCGCAAACAGCTTTAACAAACATACTAACCATGTCAATCTCCTCAGAATTGTGAGGAGATGCAGCCTTTGTGTGTAAGCAGGGGGAGGGGCATCGACCAAGGTGAAGAGAGGGTCTTTTTTAAGTGACGGGGCTACGCTGCGCACATAAGCCTACAATTTCAAATTGAGATTTTTTTTTGGATCAATTTTAAACTGTGGCGGTTGAAATTAAACTTTGGCGGGCCACCACATTTTAATACATTAATGGGAAACACTGCTTGTCACAAGCACACCTTGCCCCAACTTTCCAGGGTGAAAAATTCAAACCACCCACATTTAGTGGGTTTAGCTGGAAGAACATTCCACATATCTGAATATGAATTTGCCCAATCTGGCTTGATAACATTGTCAACATCCTGTTTCAGAACTGGACATTTAGTTGACGATGTCATATCCTCCAAAACCTTTCCAGCGAGGCAAATGTGAAACCATCGGATGAAAGCTGTCTCAAGATAAAAAAAACTCTGAGATGCACATATTTCTTTATTACAATATTCTATATTTCTATATAACTCATTTCTTTTTTTTTCACATGTATCTTTATTGGGTTACTGGACACCATATAACAAGCTTCTGAAAGCATGACATTTCACCCATTTTTTTTACATTTTTTCAACACACAAAAACATGGCCTAATAGCCAACCCCCCCCCACCCCCCAGCAAAGCAACAAAAACAAACAATAAACACTGCAATGCATTAATCCAGTGTTGACGAGAGAGGCTTCCATTGAAACTAAAACTTGTACCGAAAATACAAATCCACATTCTATTACAATTACCACGAAGGGGTTCAAGACATAAACAACATAATAACATGTTATATGTGTTGCACATTGATTTACAAAGTCATCTGTTCACTTGCACACCATTGAACCATTGATCACATTGCAAGAGGGGTAGCAGGGCTAGTCCCCTAGAGAAGAAATAGAATTAATAAAAGAGAGAAGAGGGTCCCAAGTCTTATTAAACTTATCAGAGCAACCCCGTAGACTATATTTAATCTTCTCTAAACATAAGAAGGACATAAGGTCTTTCAGCCAGGAATTAGAAGATGGAGGTTTTTGGTCCTTCCAATGCAATAAGATACGTCTGCGGGCAACAAGCGACGCAAAAGCAATAACGTTGCACTCCCTGGTAGTGAAAGTAGAAGATTCCTCAGGGACACCAAAAATGGAGATTGAAGGACTAGGAACCACAGGTTTACTGAAGGCTTTAGATTGTGTGTTATAAAAAGAGGACCAGAATGAGTCCAACTTCGGGCAGGAGAAAAACATGTGAGTGTGATTGGCCAGAGAATGACGACACCTATCACACGCCTCACCAGTGTCAAACAGTTTGTGAAGTCTAGCTTTAGTCAGGTGTGACCTGTGTAGAACCTTAAACTGGATCAGAGTCAGACTGGCACAGGGTGAAGTAGAGGTGACTCTGTTTAGGGCTCCCTGCCACCACTCAGGTGAGAATGTAACACCAAGCTCCTCCTCCCAGGTGTTCTTAATTGCTAAAGGTGACGATAATGCTGATGTAATTAATTTCACCATACCTGAAATGACTCCACGGTCTACGGGGAAAGATAAAATTGTGTCAATGAGAGAGTCAGGTGGTTCTTGAGGAAAATTAGAGAAGTTACGGCGGGAAAATTCACGTATTTGAAAATATCTGAATAGGTGGGATTGTGGAAGGTCGAATTTGATCCTGAGAGTGTCAAATGAGGTAAATACTTTATCAACGAAGAGCTGTTTGAAATACACCAAACCTTTCCCCCGCCACAGGGAAAAGACTGGGTCAAGAGATGAGGGAAGAAACATATGATTATTACAAATGGGCATTAGTGGCGACAGGGAAGTAATCTTGAAGTGACGCCTAAACTGCCTCCAAATCTTTACAGTAGACAGTACAATCAGGTTAGAGGTGTATTTAACAGGATATGAATTTAGGGGAGCCACAATTAAAGCTGACAAAGAGATAGAGCCACAAGAATGTGCCTCCATCCGGCACCAGTCTGTTGTGGGGTAATTATACCAAGTATGAATCTTTTGAATATTGGCAGCCCAGTAGTACGACAAAAGACTAGGCAGCGCCAGACCACCATCTTCTTTAGATCTTTGTAAGATAGAGTATTTAACCCTTGGGGCCTTTCCTGCCCAAATAAAAGATGAAATAGCCCTGTCCAAGTCCTTAAAAAAAGATTTGGAGAGAAATAGTGGTAAACATTGAAAAAGGAAAGAGAACCTGGGTAGCACATTCATTTTGATTGAATTGATTCTTCCCAAGAGTGACAGAGGGAAAGCATTCCAGCGCCCCAAGTCAGCCTTCACCTCCCTCACTAGCTTCAAAATATTAAGTTTGTAAAGCGCAGGAAGACTATGTGAAACATTGATGCCAAGGTAACGGAAACTAGAGGAAGCCAGATGGAAAGGTAGCCTCTGGGATGAGATCTGTTTTGCCGCATGATTAAGAGGGAAACATTCACTTTTACTGATATTCAGCTTGTATCCTGAAAAGGAACCAAAGGTTCGCAACGTGTCAAGAATCCCACCGATACAGGCAGAAGGATTTGAGACATAAAGTAATAAATCATCCGCGTAAAGCGAGACTCTATGCTCAATCCCATTCCTATAGATACCAGTAAACACAGGTGAGCTTCTAAGAACGATGGAAAGTGGTTCTATTGCAATCGCAAACAGCAATGGTGACAGGGGACAGCCTTGGCGACAACCGCGTTGTAAAGGAAAATATTGTGACTGAGTGGAGTTAGTAGTAACACTGGCAGTAGGAGCACTGTATAATAATTCAACCCATGAGATATATCTCTGACCAAAACCAAACCTGTTAAGAATTGAGAATAAGTAGCTCCATTCCACTCGGTCAAAAGCTTTCTCAGCATCCATAGAGATTATCATTTCAGCGTCCTGCGCGTTAGATTTAGAAAATACAATATTAAGAAGACGACGAATATTCGAGGACAACTGCCTTCCCCGTATGAAGCCAGTTTGATCGCCAGATATAATGCTTGGGAGGCAAGGGTCCAGACGGCAGGCCAGGGTCTTGGCCAACAATTTAATGTCAGAGTTGAGCAAGCTAACAGGTCTCCAGCTACCACATTCTTCTGGGTCTTTATTTTTCTTTGGGATAAGAGAAATCGATGCCTGAGTAACAGATGGAGGGAGGGAACCACGTCCCAAGGAGTCATTAAACATATCCAACAGCAAGGGAACTAGTAGATCCGAAAACTTCTTTAGAAAGTCCACTGGGAA
This sequence comes from Ilyophis sp. 1 JC-2022, assembly GCA_022702515.1. Lineage (NCBI taxonomy): Eukaryota > Metazoa > Chordata > Actinopteri > Anguilliformes > Synaphobranchidae > Ilyophis > Ilyophis sp. 1 JC-2022. The sequence goes on along the minus strand of CM040403.1, from coordinate 65,370,290 downwards.
GCCGTCCGGGCCCGGCGCCTTGCCATTCTGCATCAATTTAAGACTAGCTGTAACCTCTTCTAAACTAAGTGGGATATCTAGATTATTTTTAGATGTTTCGTTGATTACAGGGAAATCTACTTGGTCCAGGAAATTAGTCATTAGGGTGCTGTCAGGTGGGGCCTCTGATTTATAAAGATTAGAATAGTATGAGGCAAAGACTTTATTTATCTCATTTGGGTCTGAGACCAGAGTGTCGGGAGAATTGCGGATTTGTGTAATAAAGCGGGAGGCGGATTGATGTTTTAGCTGGAATGCCAATAGTCGGCTGGCCCTGTCACCATGCTCATAATACGTGCTCTTTGTGCGTCTTAACAGGAATTCGGCTTTGTTTGTGGAGATGAGCTCAAATTCAGTTTGGAGCCTGAGTCTCTCTGCTTGAAGAGTGGAGCTAAGGGATGAAGAATGCTGTCTATCAATTTGCAAAATAGCTTCCATCAGTTCATTTTGTCTCTTTTTCCCCAGTTTACGCTCCCTGGCACCATATGAGATAATCTCCCCACGAATCACTGCTTTACAGGTTTCCCATAAGAGGGACGGAGAGGTTGAGTCAGATTTATTATTTTGGATAAAGATATTAATTTTCTCAGAAATAAAGTTGCAGAATTTTTCAGACGATAGTAATCCAGCATTCAGTCTCCAATGTAAATGCCTTTCACTCTTAGGAAGCAACTCCAGATCTAATAGAAGGGGGGCATGATCAGAAATGACTATTGCTGAGTATTCACATAATTTCACTGAAGGGAGAAGTATTTTGTCTAAGAAAAAATAGTCAATGCGTGAATACGTCAGATGAACATGGGAGTAGAATGAAAACTCTTTTGATGTTGGATGATTGAAGCGCCATACGTCCACACCACCGATCTGATTCATAAGTGTCATAAGAGCCCTGGCCATATTAGAAGAAGTAAGGTTCTTGGGGTTGGATTTATCAAGGGCGGGGTTGATAATCAAATTAAGGTCTCCCCCAAAAATAAGATGATGGGAGTCCAGACAGGGGATTAATGAAAATAAAGATGTAATAAAGTTAGGACAATCCCACGTGGGGGAGTAGACACAAACCATAATGATGGGAGTTTGGAACAATGTGCCCACAACTATAGTATAGCGCCCATTTGGATCTGAAATGCATTGTTGCATAGAGAACTGCAGACGCTTATGCAATAATATAGCTGTACCTCTAGAGCGACTATCAAAGCTGGAATGGAACACCTGTCCGACCCAGGGCTTGCGTAGCCTGGTATGGTCACATACACGCAGGTGCGTTTCCTGCAGAAAAGCAATGTCCGTTTTCAAATTCTTGAGGTGCGAGAGCACTCTGGCCCTTTTGACAGGCCCACCCAGTCCTCTGACATTCCAGCTAGTAAATCGGATGGACCGTAGTGTAGTTTTATGATCCTTATTAGCCATCAACCGTGCACCAGAGCGTCAGCCTTTGGAATGGCATGGAGAAACAGTGAATTAACCAGTGCAACACAGAACAAAGCAACAATAAGTACAAGCATGTCGTAATGATGGGTGCAAAGAAGCCTTCATCTTGTGTCAAGAAGAGAAAAAAAAAACTCAAACAAAACCCCACATGATCCAACAGCGACAGATGTCTGAACTAACATCTTTAAACTAACCCAAAACTTACAAACTTGTCCTAAACTCGTCCATAATATGGATGAGCTAGCAGGAAATATAACGTACACTTCCAGTTAACTACAGTGGAGTTTGCTCCCCACCGAAACATATAGTAGGCCCAGTGATTGCTAAACAGCTGATTAGTCCTTTCTCAGTCCACAGCCCCATAAATAGGCCAACTCCCTGGCCTAACAAAAAGCTGCACAAGAGCCTGATAAAAAGTTCAAATCCGTAGGCTACAGCTTCACCTCGAATGATGGAAATAAAATGAGAACTTAAAAAAATAAAGTGTTAAGGGGATATGCGGACAGTTCAGGCTACTCACTCACTGCTGTGGATTCATCATTCATTCATTACTTGTGCTGCTGATAGAAGCGCTCCGCTCCCTCCGCAGAATCAAATATGCGAGACTGTCCGTTGATAGTAACCCGCAGGCGAGCTGGATAGAGTAGACCGAAGCGTATTCCATCTTTGTAGAGCTGCGACTTCACTTTGTTGAAGGTGGCCCGCTTCTTGGCAAGGGTGGCGCTGAAGTCCTCAAAGATCCTGATGGAGTGTCCTTGGTATGAGACATCCCGGGTCTTCTTAGCCCACCGCAGCACACGCTCTTTCTGTGTATATTTATGGAAGCGGACGATGAACGGCCGAGCTCCCTGCGGCGGCTTCGGACCCAGGCTGCGGTGCGCGCGGTCCAGTTCCAAGTCCTCCAGTTGATCATCACTGACCACTTTCTTGAACAATGTAGTCATAAAGAGACGAGCGTCCTCTCCCTCCATTCCTTCAGGGACGCCGACCACTCGGAGATTCTGTCGTTTGGAGCGGGAAACCAAGTCCTCCACAGCGAGCTGCAACCTCTCGTTCGCCTGGCTAGTCGTCTCCAATTTGGATTTAAGTGCTACCACCTCGCGCTCCAGATTAGCGATCCCGTCTGAGTGAACCGTGAGAGCCGTTTCCAATCCGGAGATGGTGGCAGTGTGTGTGGCCACCGTATCGGTGATCTTTTGTAAAGAGGCTTGGATTGGTGCTAGGGCGGTGTTCACGGACGCGGTAAGTTCACCGGTTATGTCTCTCCGTAGCTTCGACAGTTCTCCAACTAGCATGTCGAGTGTTAGCGGCTGCTCGCTAGCTTCTGAAGCACTAGCCATCTTGCTAGCATCTTTATCTTGCGAGCTAAACTGCAGCTGTGGTTGATTTTTGCTGCGACTACTGTGAGCTTTACTCGCCATTTGGTCTCAAGTTTGGTCGAAAAAAGTTTCCACGGCACTAATACAACCTAATACCTATAGAAAGGCAGTAAATGACTGGGCGTGTAAATTTCTAAATGTAAAAGTCTACGGGAGCAAACGCCAAGCGACCGATCACCCCAACTCCATAACCGGAAGTCCTATATAACTCATTTCTAACTGGGTCTGACAGTATGATTTAGAATGGAATGAGTTTTGGAATAGAACTTTCTCTATGCTGTATTCCCTGAAATGTACAAATATTTTTATAGTAACCATTTCACACCACGTCCATCCCTGGTGATTGTTGACCTTTATTTATATACCTAAATTTATATATACTTTTCTGTGGAATGTGTCCATTGGCTATGCCAACATCTGATAGGTGCATGTTAGATAGGTGCCTCAAGAAAAGGAGCAAGGCACAAGTGCTGACAATAACATCATGCTGGGTCTAAGCAGTAAAGTGACAGCAGCAGGATGATTTGCATTCATGGCTGTGCCTGTCAGGAGCTGTGCCCTTCAGAGGGTGAGAAGAGAGTACGGCAGCCTGACAGACAGTAAACCAATCTTGCAAGGTAACAAAAAAGCCAGGTATGTACATTTTATCCCTGCATTTCCTTTTTCACTATAATACCCTGTTGACTACCAGTGTAATCATAATTTACAACATTTAATTTGTGGTTGTCATTAATCTTGGTAAAATATTTTCCATTAAAATTAATATGAGTTTCTGAATACTAGGTAAGCGTAAGATCAACTTCAACTGTTTCAGCCACAGTTTTGTGTACTGTAATTTATTAAATACATTCTGATCAGCAGTGCCGTTCTTCAAATGTAGACGGCAGGTAAGGTCTTAAAAATCACTAAATTTACATTGAACTGTACATTAACTAAATTACGAATGAATACCTATACATTTACAGTGCCATAGTCAGATTTGTCAACAGTTATTTTTAGGTCAAACCGAAATATGTCTACAATATATAGCCACCAGTAAAGAAAATTCAGACAAGGCTATTTGTGTTGCCAATAAAACAAACATAAATAGCAACCAGTTTTATCAAGAAGCTACTATTTTCAAGAGCAGCACAAAGGAACTGATCTTAACATTATGTGGATATAAAATCTCATCTTCCCAGCCTGCTCTCAACACATCAAGATAAAGTCAGGATCGGTTTATCTGCGCAAGTCCAATGCTATATTAATTCTCATGAACATGGCACAATTGTATTCTGGTGATGTTGAAATGTGAGAGCACTTGAGCAGCATCCTATCATCTTGGAAAGTTGAATTACTTCCTATAGTCTCCTGAGAAAGAAGAACTTCAAATCAGGTAATCAATGGGCCCACGGACAGTCATTGGTGTTGGTTTGGAGACATTTTTTTTAACTTTCTCAAGAGAATAAGCAGTATGGGTAACAAACACAATCACTTCTGGCAATTTATGTTTTCTTTTCTGAAGCATAGTAATTGAAGAAATAATGCCTAAGGTTTTTTTTTAGAATCAATTCTTTGTGGAAACAATGAAATACATTTAAAAGGCAAATATTGTTGTCACTCGGTCAACTATGTAAAACTTTAAATGAAGTATTGTCGTTGCTATAGTGAAATGTACTTGATTTTTGACTGACAACCCCTTAACTGAATAGTTAACTGTTTTAGTTAATTTGCATTCATTGGCTTTTTTAAGGTGAAATTTTTTTAATAATCTGGCCACACTATATATCATTTGAAAGTGCTAAATCTCTAAATTCTATCTCTATAATGTAAGGGTTTAGGTTTGTAACGATGAACCAAGCGTGACAAAACAATACACGATTTACAGAACAAGTCACTCACGAATGTGAAGACCACTAAATAATAGCAAAATAATAAACAACCCACTAACACGGGTGTGGCTCATAGACACGAGCAGAAAAGTGACAGATCTGAGACTCCCAAACAGAAATGCACGAGCATAAGCTCGAAAAGGAGAAAACAAAGAATCACCTTTGGAACGTAGACTATAACGCACGATTAAAAAAAACCTCTCACTCTCAATATAGCAGAGAATAGAAGAGAGAAAATAAACAAAAATAGCAAAAAGGAATTCTCTAAAGAGCTTAAAGGGCAGCTAAAGCCAAACTAATAGTGAAAATATAGAGCAGCTATAACCTAACCAACCCTGACTTTGTGAAGGCACGAAATGACAAAGAAGCACCAGGAAGCGGAAGTAAGAGACTTAAATACCTAGCAGGTAATAGACAAGTGAAACAAATGATTAGCGGAAAAGCAAAACCCCTGAAAAATCTGATAGATTGCTAATCGGAGAAAGAAGGCGGAAACCGCAGCAAAAGAGGGAAGCGAGCCACAAACCATGACATATGAACTGTGTTATGATCCCAATGTTAAAGCGACAAAGGTTCCTTATTTTGTAACATGACACAAAACAGGTTAAACTAAAATGACGACTCCGTATGTGTTCCACGGAAATCTACAGGTGACACGAATAACGGTATAAAGTCCACTTCCACTATGTTTGAGCTTCTGTTACTTTGTTTCAGTAAAATAACCATCCATTACAGAAGAGACCTTACCAAAGAGACCAGGATTATGCCTGTAGTGAAAGGGGTTCAAGAACAGTAAACATTTTATTTTTGGACTTGGGTTCTTGAACAGTGGACAAGAAACCATTACCTGTTCTGCTCCAAAGCTCAGCCCTGTCTTAAGGGGAGACACAGGTGAATATAAAATGTATTTTACTTTAAAGATATCCCAATGAATTTCTACCAGTTTAATCTTCACATTAAGAAAAGACTGGTATGTGGTCTTTGACCTATGGATCCTTTTATTATTATGCATTTTTTGATATAACCTACACAATAATAATATTGTAATATTCACATTGTAATCTTGAGATTTTAGTCATGCTTGTGCGTGCCCCTGTGTGTAACAGACAGGAGGGTGTACGCGCGTTGTGCACACACCTATGTAGACGCACTTATATGTGCCGTTAAAATAACATGTAAACAACTGAGTTTAGACCAGGTTTGTGGAGGTTTTAGTGCAAGCGCTTTCTGGTGCCTCAAGATAGCAATACACCAAAAATAATCCTGGCCACTCCTCATATTAAAACCAACACGCCCAGTTCACTCGCAACGGGCGCAAGAATACTTGGTATTTAAACGACGTGAGCGCTAGGTGTTATAATGAATCCTGCGTCGGGTGTAAGATAGCAAAGACACTTGCGTTTGGGTTAGCGCCGCTTAGCGCCGGGTGTAAGATAGGGCCTCATGTGTTCCATACTGTTCCAGTGTCATTTACAGCTAAATGTAATCCCACCCCCCAATTCCCATAGAGATCCATTCAAATACGGTTATAGTATTGCTTGTAGGAGTACCAGAAAATAAGATATCAAGAGTCTTTTGATATTGTTGGGTCACAGACATCAGTAAGTCATGGCATGCAAAGGATATGCGACTAAATATAAAAAATTATTACTTTATTCTACATTATGTTAAACTGTCCAATATCTTTTGATGCCCGAAAATGGGGGGGACTATGTACAAAAGGTTCTATAATTTCTTATTTTTTTATTTTAATTTTATTTAGGAATTTTTCCCTTTTTTTTCTCCCAATTTAGTAGCCAATTGAGCCCCTATTCTATTCTAACTCTGCGTCTACATAGGCATGTGCACAACGCCAGTACACCCTCCTGTAGCCATAGCCTATTCTGTTAGCTTATTCTCAGCGGTTGCAGGTGCTTTTTAACAAAATTAAACCGCATATATTTTCTAAAATAACAGCACTGTCAGGAATTACCGGGAACCCATGCAGGTGGTAAACCCTAATGTTAAAGATTATTATTGTGAATATCAAAACTCGTCATAATGGTTAGTCCGAATAATATTGATCATACTATTGATCCATATAGCTTATTACTTGCTTGCACGCTTTAACTACGCAAGCATAAGCATGTCTGTTTCGCCATCCTATAAGCAATCCGCCAAGGTGGAAAAGCAGGCTTTTAAAGGGAATGGGATATGACATTTTGATTGGTTTATTGCATGTAAACCCAAGACACACCTATAATTAATGAAGAGACTAAGTTCAGCTATTTGCACCTTGTGCCGTACTTAGCGCTCAAATAACACTCCGTCAAACTAGCAAAAGTGGACTGGGACATGCCCTAAATGCACTTGTGCCATGCGTTAATATCATTAAAAAAGTACCAAGATTTTTGTGATATCAGTCCCACCAGGATCTCGCAGAGTTTTTTTTATGATTGTTGCAGCCTAAAACGCTTGATTTCGCAGCAGCTTTTCTTAAAAGTTGCGATGCAAAATGCAATGTTTTGTGTGTTCGTTGTGATGACGTTGCAGTAATTAGTGAAAGTTGCAAATAAAACTTTGCGATTTAAAAAATATATAGGCTATGTAATTCAATTAAAAAATCATATGTAATATAAGTTTAGTGAGAATGAAACGGTACTATATAACACAACTGGAAATATTGTGGAGCTTGTGTTCTGAGTAACCATACAAAAAAAAAATTTTATTTGTAAATTGATTGGAAAAAAATGCAAGCTCTTGCAACTTTTGCAGAGTTTCGATGCTTTTGCGTTAATAGTTGTAAAAATCGCGAAATCCTGGAGGGACTGTGATATGCATTTTCTCTGACTGTGGAGGTTGTAAACAATGGTTTGGGCTATTATTGCCCAGCAGTGGAAACTGAGAGGCTGATATTTTCACAAGCGGTGTGCTCTTTTTAACAATCCTGCGTCTGAATTTTGGGGTTTTCTTAAAGTTTTAATTAATAATTTCAATGCTAATATTGAGTACTATAATTGGGATTCCAATGATTCACCACTAGGGGGCCACCATAGATAGTTTCATTGAAATGAGTGATGTGTATTATTAGCTGGTCAGCTGCTTGATTCTCGTTACATCACGTAGCCTACATGAGAAAGGTGCTCCATTAGTTTTAAAATAAGTAAATTTTCCTTCCAGCTTATTTAATTCATATCAAAATAGCCATGCGTTTCTGTTTTGTTTCAACATATTTAACGTCGACAAAAACGTTGTTTATTCATATTATAGCTATTATAGTTTTATTTCCCACATGTAAAACTTTACATTTAGCTATGTTGAATTTCATTTGCCAGGTTTCCACCCACTTCTGGATTCTGTTTAAATCTTCTTGGATTACTTTAGTAGCCTGCAAACTGTTAGCTCAACTTCCCAGTTTTGTATCATCAGCAAATTTAACTAATATACTTTTGATGTCCCTGTCAAGATCATTTAGGTAAATAAGGAAGAGCAGAGGCCCCAACACCGATCCTTGTGGGATACTTCCCACAGTACTATGCTCAGATAAGAATCCCCCTCCCCTGTGTTCTACCCTGTAGCCAGTTCCGAACCCATTCTGAAATGCTTCCTATAATTCCTACCGTCTTCATTTTGATCATGAGTCTCTCATGTGGTACCTTATCAAATGCTTTTTGGAAATCTAGGTATATAATATCATAAGCCTTGCTACAATCAAAACACTTGGCGGCTTCCTCAAAAAATGCCAAAAGGTTTGTCTGGCATGACCATGTTGGCTATCTCTCAATTTGTCTCTGATGATAGATTCCAATATTTTACATGTGATGCAGGTTAAACTGACAGGCCTATAGTTTCCTGGATCAGTCCGGTCTCCTTTCTCTCGCACAGCTTTGGCCACATTTTGACCCACTAACTATCACTATCCCCCCACTAAGTAAGTAACTTACTGCCGAATCGGAGACACCAAGACCACAACTTAAAACACAGGAGGTGGCTCTGAACAGCTAGCAGCAGAAACCCGAGCGGATAAACAAGACCCTTTTAACTACCTAATTAATATGCGAGAAAAAAGAGCTATCAAATGCGGAGCAATCGGGTTCTAAATTAACATTACATTACAGGATATTACGCTGGGGCAGTGTTGTAAACGTCACTTGTGTTTCCAGTGGAATGCCTGGAAATGTAGTCCATTGTCCCTACAACACCCTCCGGTCCCCCTTTTTAAAAATGGGGACCACCACCCTGGTCATCCACTCCAAAGGCATTGTTACGGACCTCCACGCGACATTGAAAATCCTTGTCAGCCACGGCACCCAAACAACATCCAGAGCCTTCAACCTTTCTGGACGGATCTCATCCACCCCAGGTGCTCTGACTTTCATACAGAGAGAGGCAGCGGCTGCATGTGCCAAATGCGATGGGGATTAGAGAGGCACAGAGTACACGAGAGAGAAGGCACTGGTTGGCTGCGGTAATGTTTCACCAGTGACTGTACACTCATCTTATCAATTGCATGTGTGAAATTAATGAAACTTATTTAAAGTGGTGAATATTTTTGTTTATTATATGTAGTGGTAGTAACTCTATCCACGGTGGCCCATAATAACACCCATAATAATTTCTCTCAAATTATAAATTAAAAGTTCAAGAAAACCACAAAATTCTGATGCAGGATTGTTAGAAAAGTGTCACCACTTCGAAAGCCTCTTAGTTGCACTGCAGGGCAATAAAAGGAATAGCCAAAACCATTGTTTACAACCTTCACCTTGCTACAGACAATAAAATGCATATCACAAAAACTCTTGATACCGTTTCCACGCTGGAAAATCATAGTCTGATATAGCAACAATAATATATCATTCAAAAGTTATAAATAAACATTCAGGGCTCTATTTTCCAGATGGCACATGGTGGGTGGCGAGCTAGCACATTGGCTAAGTGACCTTTTCAGCATGTATTTTCACACTCCTGAGCCCGTTTGACTCACCATGCATCGAAGTGAGTCGTTGGTGGAGGCGCAGATCGAGCAGCGAACGTGCAAATTTGAAGCCAGTCGCGAGCTATCACTGGCGAAGTTGCATTTTTGTCACGGATGTGCACGCATCTGAGCCCATTTAGTCATTTGGCGACTCGCCGTGTGCTGAAGTGGGAGGGAAGCCACTGTTGGGGGGTGTGTCCGTCAAGACGGAGCAGCCCAGTTCAATTTGAGTGCAGCGGAATGCAATTTTGGCGTAAGGTTAGACTGTGATTCGCACTTGCACTGCCCGCCAGGTGAGACCATGTTTATGGCGCAAATCGCACTACAGCGTATGGTGAGCTGCTAATTTCAGGCCTTTCCCGAGCAATGCGTGTAATTGTGTCATTCGGTCAGGAGTGAGAGAAGAATGCAGACTGACCAGGGAGTGACAGAGCAGAGTTGGCATTGCAACAAACACCAAAAACCAGCTGACAGCTTTTTTGCAGTTGCGACAGATGTGGTGAGGTGCACACCGAAGTAGCCTACTGCGAGGAAATGAAGAAATGCAAGTAACTTTTCGCTGTCTTTCAGTTCCGAAGAATGCAATGTGTTGACGGCGAAAATCAAATGTAATGTTGGAATTTTTAGTTCATGGGATAGGAGTATATTGTATAATACCGTTATTCACCAAGCTAGGCTAACGTTAACTAGTCCACTATCACCAGACTAAGTTAGCCAGTGGGTGAATGTAGGTAACAATAAGTGGTAGACTAGATCATAAATGAATGGGTAACTAGACAGTAATTATAATAAGATTATAATTATCTTAAGTATGTACTATATCACTCAGAAATGTGAGCTATATAATTTCAGTGTAGCAGTAGGCTATCACCTTATAGTATGCTACACTGGAATAATATTAAAATAAAATTAGCCCACATTTTTCAAATATACATGAAAAAAGTTATTGTAAAGTAGTTACAATACAATACCATAAATGATCACAGAGGAATGCATCCACTACAGATCCACCAAATATCTATTCAAAGTAATAACATGAGTGAGAAATGGTCAATAACACATTCTGGGCCTTATGTAAAAGCAGCGCGCCCTAGAATACTGGCATGCTTTGGTTCAGACTGCTCAGATATAACAGTTGGTGTACTTTGGTAGAAAGTAGTTTTCTGAAAACAAGGTCTATGGATGTTCGTGAGTAACCGTATGATTATATTTTGAACGAGACGTTGCTGTTGATTTTTTCACATGTAAATTTTTGTCGCTTTGAGTGCCACAATCTTTGGACCCATTGAGATCCTTTCTATCAGGGTGATATCACGGTGAACTGCAGCGGATATCTATATTACCGACCTTCACAAATGTGCACTGACCTGATCGCCCCATTCATTGATCACAGGCATGTTGATGTCATCCACAAAGACCGTCATCCTCTTGCCTGCAGGTGGCCCATACGTGGTACCCATCCTTTTGTCAATGTAGCTTTCAATGCTCCTCTGGAACATGTTGGGCTGGGTGGCCGATGAGAAGTTCAAGCTTTTTGTCAAGTGTGTTTCAAGGTCATATTTGCTGGTATAGCCCTAAAGAGAAATGGTAGCAGTATGTAGTAGTGGTTAAGATGTTTTTGGTAAATATCCACTTGTTAATCGAGGTTTACTATTTACACTGAAAGCTACAAAATTACATCTACAAAGTTGAGAAATTGAGAAATGAATATGACAAAGCATTAGGAATTCAAGAAATGATCATCCCAAATTAATTTATCATCAAAAGTCTTTATCATTCCACAAGACTGTGGTTTATTTGCATCATTAATTGCACATATTCAATATCTGCATTGGCCAAGAACCCCAAAGACAGTGTTCAGATGGACTAATCTAAACCTAAGTAAATGACACTCAAAATGTTTTTTTATAAATGTTTAGCTCATCCAACCAAAATACGTTCCCTGAGCTTTCATAGTTAATGAACAATACCCCAGGCATTACAAGAACAGTGACCGAGAAGAGGTATCAAAAAGAAATGTTACTAAACCTTGATCATGACCGTCTTGGCTGTGCCCTGCTCGCCAATGAGAAGCACGGCTTTGCCTTGCTTCATCATTGTCTGCATCAGGAAGTCTGTCCGAACGTTGTCCACATTGGGCACCAGGATAGAGGAATAGTCAGGTATTGAATCTTTGGGATATATATATTCAGGCACCTGTGGGAAAAGACAGGTAAAGGCTGGTGTATCAGAGTATGCTTTTCAAGCTCTTTATTTTACAGTGCCGAGATTTTCTTTGTTATTATCACTCATGCAAAAAATAGCATTAAACCTCCTATAATTGCCTTTAGGGTCCTTTTAAAATCAACGAGTTTCCATGCAAGGAGCATTCAGGTTGAGCTGTGTAGTTGGCAGACTGTTGTTCCTCTTTCAATGTTCACTCACTGGTGCCATGTCTTATGATACTGTCTTATGATAAGAATTATCCCTCACTTGCTTTAAACTCACATACTGGTCTGTGTCCTACTACTTTGCACTTACTCTTGATCAATAGCTTTCAATTTCTCTGTAATCCACACAAATTAATTGAAATGTTTTTGGATGACACAAGATAATAGCAAATTGTTTTTCTAACAGTTGCTGCGGACCTAATTACTTTACATCTTTTTGTGGTGCATCTTTTGAACAGATGATATAGGGGGGAATCTCATGAGTTCCCACTGAAGGGCTGTCTGATAATTGGTTATTAATTCATGAAACTATTTATAGCTAAAATGAGGACATGGTGACATGTTGAAAGGCTAGATTTCAACAAATAACCATTCCAATAAATTATTCAAATCAAAATTGTTGTATTTTTCCTTCAGAGCCACTAATACTTTGAACAAGTTTCAGCTGTTTTTTGTTGTTGTTTTTTATATGTATATTTTTATTTTATATGTATTTTATATTATTATTATATATTTTGTTTGAATATAAATTTGGCATTCAAAGTGGGGCTGTACAATTCCCAGCCTACTCCTCCGAAACATGGTGTCACCAGCTGCTTCTTTTCAAACCGCAGACCACAGCTAATGCACAGAGCGGAGTTGGAGGAAGACATTTCAGATGCAGCTTCAGCATGCAGTCCACGGGTACCTGACTGACCAGCGGGGGTTGCTAAATAGCGATGAAGCGTGGACTCCTAACTGACTGAATACCCTGGGCCATGCATTTGTGCGCCGCCCCGTGGAGCTGCCCCCACAGTCTGCATTGGCAAGGCCTGGATTCTATCCGAGGGGTTCATCCATGCACCACAGCGTGGTGCCTTAACCGAATGAGCCACTTAACCGAATGAGCCACTGCATTATGTTTAAGTGAGGTTTTTCCCCAACAACATGGTCATATGCTGCTAAATGCCTGTAATGTAATATGCTGCCTTGTGCTTGATATATACCTTCTTAGACCAGTGGTCCCACTGCCCGGACTCATTCACCACAAACTCAAAGATGGTCTCCTCCCCCTGGGTCTGAGGGAGCTCCAGAGGTACAGAGTGGGCCCGGAGAAAGGTCTCCATTTTGGCACGGTCCTCCAGTTCCAGGAGGGCAGCCACTGACCACATTACGGCAAACACAAAGAGTCGGGCCACATGCAGCTGGGCTGTTTGCTTCTCCTCCACTGGTGGCAGCAAACCCTGCAAGTACCAGTCCTCCATTAATATCCCCATTGATCCATTTCTCACTCATGTCAAATTTATATTTTGTTCAAATGCAGATGTATATTTTCATTAAAAATACAAAAATATATTTTTATTGAGATGACACTTGAGGGGACACATTTTCAGCTCAGACTTCTCCATTAATTTTTAAGTTGCTTTATACATCCATCTATATGACACCAAAATATAAGGAAATTTCCCTTCATGTTTGTGAGACATTGAACCAGATAAACCAGTACTCTTAAGTTGGTACATTTGGTATGCAATAGCTTATGGCAATGTTAACCTTGCCTTGGACTTTCTCAGTCCAATCAAAATAAAAATCCTAACTGAACCCTTCTGGTTCACTGGAGTTGAAACGAGTGCAATCCAAATACGAACAATTTGAGGGAAAACAGCGGCGTTGTAACATCCACATCTACGGGATCGAGGTAGCGGCTGAAATGTCCCATCCCGTTAAATTTGTCACACAGCTCCTGCAGGACCTGCGACATCTGGATGAGAAGCCTGTGATTGACTGGGCCAACCGTGCCTTGCGGGCAAAACCAAAAGCTCACCTGCCTCCTCGTCCATTTAAAATACACTACTTCCAAACACGAGAAGAGATTCTGCGAAAAGCCCTTACATCACGTCCACTGCAATTCAAAGGAAAGAAAGTGTCTGTTTCCCCTGACTTTACCAGCACCGTGATGAAGAAGCGGTCCACCTTTGGAGAGGTGAATGGCTGGTTACGCTCCAATCCAAAAGTGAGGTTCAGGATGTTACATCCGGCCACCCTCAATATTATTCTACTCTGTGGGACATACGCTCTGACAACCCCAACTGAAGGTGATACGCCATGGAAGTAGCCTACAGTTATGTAGCTCCGTTTGCCCTGACCATGTGAACTGAACTGGGCTGCGTTTCCCGATAACGATCAATCTTAGGGTTAAGTGAGATTTCAATGAGCGATTCTACGATGGCTCTTTAATTTAAATCCAGGTTCAGAAAGTCCTCCCAGTATTTAGTTCCAATCACCTGGATTTGCTCATTTGCACAATTCTTCAGCCAGAAGGTAGAACTAATTTGTGAAATCAGCTGGCTGAGTTCATGGGTGGAAGAAACACAGAGCAGGACTTTTCCTTTCTGATCCCTGGATGTTACATCTCTACACCACTGTCTGTGGTTCTGCTGATACGGTAGGAGGAGGGGCGATAGATTGGGAGACGCGAACCCCAATGTGATGCCCAATGCATGGCTGGTTAGGCACGTCAAATTTTCTTTTGAAATAAAATCTTTTTCCCAATGATTTTACTTGTCTCAAACGTATTTATTTATAGGCCTATTTAAGGAATGGCTTTTCTGGGTAATTTCCAAATGTATAAAAATAAGTAAATTCTAAATAAATAAATAAATGTAAATATTGTACAATATCTCACATCACTATAATCACAAAAAAAAAACAATCAGTGGTTATGGTAACCGTAAAAATAAATTAACACTTACATAAAAAATCGAATAAAGTATGTGATTTATGGGCTTCGAAAATGCACTTAACTGTCTAGGACTGGTCTGGAGTAATCATTAATTTATGAGCATTTCTAAGAGCGTCTTAAGTTAAGATGCTTTTGGGAAACGCACCCAAAGTTCAAGAAGCTTCGTAATAAGGGTTTTACGAGCGTCTTAGCCTAACAATGCTTTTGGGAAACGCACCCCTGGACTTTTATTTTCTACTTTGTTGCATGGTAAGACAGGTTTTCCATTTTGTTAGCCTACCATTTAAGACTAGTCTGTTAATTTATTTCAGTAGCCTTTGCAACTCAGCAGGCTGTAGCCTACAAATAGCAAACAAAAAATGATTGCTTTTTAGTTTCACAGACAAGTTACACTGATAAGAATAAATTTTCTGCACCAGTGCTATACATTTTTAGTTGATGTGTATACCTTAACCTTCATATTACATTGAGATTTTATGACGCCTTTTATATTTGGGGTCAAATTGACCCCAAAATTTAAGCTGACACAAAACTATTGTAATAGAAAATTTCTCCCAATTGACTAGCCTTTTATCCCTAAATAGTAAAAATCTGTGATGAAACATCTAATTTTAGAGCCTGAGGTAAGTGATGATCCAATTAATTTACAGTGGGCATGGCATGTCCTTCAATAATATGCTCTTAAAGACAGAGATCATACTTTATCTGTCTCTGTGATGACAAGTTGCAATATAACGTAATACTGGTGCTCTAGTGTTATAAAGTGTTCTTGTTTAACCACTTCACGCAGAAGCTTAGTGGCAAAGATACCGGCACCAAGATTTTGCTCAACTCAAGACACTCAATGCTCCTGCAACCAAACTATGAATGGAAACAACAAACTCTGTGTTTTAGCGTTATTAGTACACAATTTGAGACAACTCTGATGAATATGGAGTTTCTAAGTGTCACTATTCTCCCGTAGCAAGTCCAATTAACAAGCAACCCCCCACTAATAGTCACAAATCATGTACTAATGAAGCTAAAATATGGAGGTTGCAGGAGAAATTAATATCTGAGTTTAGCAAAATCTTGGTGCCAGTGCCATGGCCACGAGGGGATCTGCGCGAAGAGGTTAAAAACCTCTACCCGTTACCGCAGTTTGCTGCATTTGTCAATCAGTGCACCATTTCCTTCCCAAGAAGATGATATCAAATGAACAAAATAATGAACAAAATAAATCAGACCACAGAAAAAAGCATATTTTTTGCTCTGTAGAACTAAATGCAGTCTTCTTCAGTTCCTGTACATCACTTCAGAGTTAAAACATAAATCATTCTCTGGCAGGCAAAATTTGGCTGCTGACTTACTTGCAAAAGGTCAATGGCCTGTTTAATGTACATGCAGTCCAGGATGTGCATTTTTGGAGACACAGCGGTGGAAACAAAGTTCATTAAATCCTGCAGAGAGAAAAGAGAGATTACCACCAACTACTGTTTCCAATTCAATTACGTGATTCTGTGATAATCATGCTGGTGTCCAATCAATGTGGCAATCATTCCTAATGATGCTGTTTAGAAGACAGATATTGCTGAAGTTGAGTGTTGCTCTGTAATATTGTGAGTTAACACAGTTTCAGTAATAGGGTAATAAATAAATACATTAAAATACTCAGATATGTGATGATGCATTTCAAATCAAACTAATTGAAAAAGCACTTTGAGACAGAAATAGAAATAGAAGAATTTTTATTCTGTATACCTCGGTTTTACTGCTATTGTATCCATGAAGGACAGGTTGAATGAATGATATGTAAAGTAACAAAGTAATCTGCTTTATTGGGAAATTATGTTGGAAGAATTACTCCGATTGGGAGAAATCCACTGCACTAAAACCACTTATTTTAATTATATGAGTGGTAAGACTAGATTCAGCTGTAAATTACGCTGGTACAGTATGGAACACATGACTGGCGAAATGGCTGTACGTCATCAAGGGTCTAAGGTATCGAACGAGCCCCAAACCATCACTCTGCGGCCAGATATGGAGTAGATGTGGATGGATCTCTTTAAGGGTTGTTTCTCCTGACTTTTTTCCCCATAGAGTTCTATAGGAAAATGAGTCAGGAGAAATAACCCTTGCAGTGATCCATCCACATCTACTCCATATCTGGCAACAGAGTGATGGTTTGGGGCTCGTTCGATAGCTCAGACCCTTGATGACTTAAAGCCATTTAGCCAGCCATGTGTTCCATACTGTACCAGTGTAATTTACAGCTGAATCTAGTCTCACCCCCCAATTCCCATAGAGATCAGTTCAAATGCAGAGGTTATAGTATCGCTTATAACAGTACCTGAAAATAAGATATCGAGAGTCTTTTGATGTTGATTGGTCACAGACTTCAGGAAGTAACAGCATGCAAAGGATATGCGACCAAATATTAAATATGATACTTTAAAAATATGTTAAAGCAAAATATTCAAATTTTCTGAGACACTGAATTTTGGGTTTCATTAGCTGTAAGCCATAATCATCAAAATTACAAGAAATAAAGGCTTGAAATATTTCACTCTATGTATAATGAATCTATATAATATATGAGTTTCACTTTCTGAAATGACTGACAAAAAATATTGAACTTTTTCACGATATTCTAATTTTTTGAGCTGCACCTGTATACTGTATATATCTAGCCTACAGTTCAGCTTTTTTGCTATTTGTGGTAGATTTTTTTACAGTTAGCTTTTTGATAGTTTGTTTTTCAGTCGAGCTTAGCAAGTAGCTAGCTAGTTTATTAAAAAAAATATATATATACTTTATTAAAAATAAAGAGAGAGAGGAACAAAGCAGCTGCTGTGAGTGCTGTCCAGAGTATAAATTAGCTTTTGGCTACAAGTGAAAAAAAATAGCTGGGGCGTGGTTTGATACCTGGAGCTCAGCCCCTATATTATTACCTTATCACGCCCAGATTTTGGCATTTTTCAAATTTCAGAAGGGCGGGTCTAGCTAAACCAGCGTGTTGTGTTACCCTTTAAATGACCAAAGTCCCCTTACATACTAGTGGTAAAACATTACTACAAAACCTGTTTGATGCAGACTAACTTTCACGGGCAGACAGACAGACATATTTAATAGCCTCAAAGGAGCAGCAAAAGGAACATTGATAGCATTAGATCAGTGGGGGGTTAAACATTCAGTAATGTAAACAACGTGTTCTCTTAAAATAAATCAATACAATTTTATAATAAACAAAAACTGGAAGCCAGTGCAGAGACACATGAATTGGGGTAATGGGTGTTTCCTTGTTATTCTTAGTCAGATGCCTTACGCCCGTTACCCACCAGACGCGCAAGCGCACATACACGCGCACTGGTGCGCTTCACTTCTGCTCCCATGTTAACGAATTGCCGTGGTTCTCACCGGCCGCGCGCGCACGGCTGGCGGGCGGACGGCTCGCGGAGCTGATTTTTCCGCTCGGGGCGGAATTTTCTGGGCGTCCGCATGCGCAATCTCATAGAAATACATTGTATATGCACAATATCTGCATCATATTAATGTTTTTCAACCTACTAATAGTTTTACTATTGTTATTCATTATTTTAATACATATTATATTTCAAAATAGGCTCTAATGAAAAAGGGAACAGAGACAATGACCATTGTGGGATGAATTAAGTTATATCAACGCATACATTTTACATATAACCAGTTATTCCCGTTTTTATAATGCTTTTTCTTTATTATAGGATACATATTTGTTCAATTAATTAAGATTATGCTTACTTCCCGAAAAGGGAAATAAATGTTATTCTATTCTATATTATATTCTGCTTTTATTGTACTGATATCACTGTATCGATTTAAGGTACTACAGAATAGCTGCTAATTCTGATATCATTAAATGTTTAGAACATGTTGATTACTGTCCCAAATAAATAAAAGTGAACTTTATAAAGGAGGCATTGTCTTGTTTGCTGCATTTAGCTTTACATTGCTAAATTTAGCTTTTAAGCAGTAAGACATATGTAATAGCAGTATTTACTTAACCATTATTTAGCGAAGCTCACAAATCCGGAATGTAGATTGTTTGTTTGTACAGCGCGTCTCTATCGTTCATGGAATGCGCTCCGAAAAAGCAAAAAGCGTCTGTGCTCTTGCGCGTCTGGTGGGTTCAGTTCTGCTCAAATCTGCACGCGCAATAAGCGTCTGTACGCTTGCGCGTCTGGTGGGTACCGGACGTTACTGCTAAATTTCGTACTAGTTGCAAACATGATATGACTTGGCACGTATATACTAAGAGAATAAGATTACATTTACATCATTTTGAAAGCCCGGTGAACAGCTAACCAAGAAATAAGGAATGATGGGAAATAAATAAGGGGCAGAGTGAGAGGTAAAAGGAAAGGTAAAAGGAAAGGTAAAAGGAAAGACGTTCTGACCTGGAAGATGCTGCTGAAGCAGCCCCACAGTGTGTCAGCCTGAGAGGAAGGCAGTGTCCGTAGCCAGGCTCGAAGGATGGGCTGCCAGTCCAGAACAGAAGAGCTCATGAACACCATGCCGTTACGAGAAACAGTGGCTGGCGAGGCATTGTCAATGTTGTGTGGCTCAAAAATCACTTTGCAGTTTGGTGCCATGGGGATCCGGTCCCCATTTGCCAGGGTCAGGGTCTTGTTGTCGTCCAGGACGGAGTTCAGGTTCTCAATCCAAATGGCGTCCACTGGACCATCTAACACAATCCATATGTGGTCCCCCTGACAAATAATGACATTTTAAATAAGAAACAATTCATTGATGAGCTATCACAGAGGATACTTGTTGTAACCATGGGTATATACAGAATGAAAACTGTTGCAGGACTGAATTACAACATTTTTCATATACAGTGCAGTCCAAAAGTATTTGGACAGTAACACATTTTTTGTTGTCTTGGCTCTGTACTCCAGCACATTGGATTTGAAATGGAACAGTGACTATGAGATTGAAGTATAGACTTTCAGCTTTAATTTGAGGGTATTTACATCCATATTGGGTGAACCATGTAGCAATTGTAGCCCTTTTTAAACATAGCCCCCCCATTTTAGGGGACCAAAAGTAATTGGACAAATTATCATAAACTTAAATAATGTCATCATATTTAATATTTGGTTGCATATCCTTTCCATGCTATGGCATCCTGATGTCTGTGACACAACAACATCAAAAGACTCTTAGGGCCTGATTTACTAAAACTTTGAGCGTGTGCAAAACATTTTAGCACACACAAAACCAATAATATGACCAATGATTGGTCATAGTATTTGTTTTGCACCAATCATTGGTTTGTTTTCTATGTCTGCGTGTTTTGGTAAGTCAGGATTTCTAGCCGTCTCTGCCATTTGGTTGTGAATAATCACTAAAAAAAGCCTAATCACAAATATGCTCTACTGTGTCTCCTCCTCTAATACAAAGAATTAGATTTCTATCAAAAATAACATAATTCAGAAATTGCTGTGGTCAGAGCCATTTCTAGACTGCTTTGATTGGAGGGAAAATACAAATCAAACTAATGGGGGGTTAGTGGGGTACAAGACGGGAATAAAGTACTGAGCCTTTTAAAACTCATTTCCTGCATTTCTACACAACCTCACACAGGTTTTATGAACATTTTGCAGAAGTTGTATTTTTTCAAAGCCCTAAAATGCTGAATGCCTATTTGTACATGTTTTTACATAACAAAAGGTAAAATGCTGAATGCGGTGCATTTTATGCACTTTACAGTCTGTGGCTGTAGCACGACGAGGGACATAGTGCTTTGGGCTATTTTACTGCCCTGCAGTGCAACTGGAAAGGCTGAGGTTTTCGCAAACACGGTGACCCTTTTAAACAATCCTGCATCAAAATTCCTGGGGTTATCATTTCAGACAAACATGAATACTGTAATTGGGACGGATACGACTACCACTAGGGAGTCACTGTAGATCGGACACACATGCAGAACCACTAGAAACAATAATCTAATAATGAAAACCAATTAGGAAATAACAAGCAGTAGGGAGCATCAGGACTGGTTGGCTGGTGCCCTCTGGCAGATTCCAGTCGACGCCATAGGCATACAGCAGTAAGGCATCTGACACCGCTGCGCCATAAACCTGGTTTGACCTGGCGGGCGATTCAGGCGCGAATCGCAGTCTAATCTGACCGCAAAATTGCAATCAGGTCCACCACAATTGTACTGTGCTCCTGCGATCTGGACTGACACACCCGACACAGCAGCTCTCCTCCCACTTCACCAAATGGGCTCAGGTGTGTGAAAATCCACAACAAATGCCATGTGCCATCCGGAAAATAGAGCCTCAAATGTGACCTGCAATCTGTTTTTTGTTTTTAACTTAAATTATCATGGCTCTGTGCAGGAAAAAATCTGCTGCCAGAAGAGGCAGAAGACTTCCAAGTCCTTCAATTGCAGACCAAAAAGATGGCTCTAGTTACAACATATACATGTACAGTATATACATACTGTATATAACTAGAGTAGAAAGCAGGCGTTCACTTCAGGATAAGCATGAAGGCCTAGAAGTAAAACTTAGATTGGGGCTACCTTCTTAGCCTTCAGAGTCTTCCTCCACAAAGTGGAAAACACCCCATCTGTCCAATCATTGGTGGCCACATCCAGCGTGCCGAACATTTGGGAGGCAGTGATGGCCTTGGGGTTCATCCTCATCTCCTTGTGAGGAACACCGCAGTCTGTCATGGCTTTCATTAGTGTGTGGATGCAGGTGGTTTTCCCTGCTCCACTGGGTCCCAGTGTCATCATGCCTGGGGACAGAGGGAAAAATAACCCTTTTCACACCCTGAGACATACAAAAGGGTGGATTTACCAGTCAAGTCTAAATTAACACCAGAGGGTTGATGTCCTCTGCAAGGAGTGGTAACATTAACATTTACATTGCACTAGGTAAAGCTACCCTTTACTCTCTAGTAGCTATGCATGTGCAGACCTTACCTAAGTGTAAGGCTCTCTGTAAGCATTTTCAGATATCTTATTATCTAATGGAAACTTACTAATGTCCTTCAGCAACAGATTTGAAACACAGAAGGGAATTAGACAAACAATTCTCTACACCATAGTTATTTTGTTTTCTAGTTAGATTGAGTACAAACCCCAATTCCAAAAAAGTTGGGACAGTATGTAAAATGCACATAAAAGCAGAAAGCAGTGATTTGCAAATTATCTTTTACATTTACATTTAAATTGAAAACAGTACAAAGAAAACATATTTAATGTTTTACCTTATCAACTTTATAGATTTTTGTAAATATATGCTAATTCTGAATTGGATGCCTGCGACACGTTCTAAAAAAGTTGGAACAGGAGCAAAAAAAAGACTGGGAAGTTCAAAAAACACCCATTTGGAACATTCCACAGGTAAAAAGGTGATGCTATGATGACTCTTGATATCTTATTTTCAGCTACTCTTACTCTACAACTCTTACTATAACCTCTCTGCACTATGGGAATTGGGGGGTGGGACTAGATTTAGCTGTACATTATGCTGGAACAGTATGGGACCCATGGTTGGTAAAATGGCTGTAAGTCATCAAGGGTCTGTGGTATCAAACGAGCCTCAAACCATCACTCTGCTGCCAGATATGCAGTAGATATGGATGGATCACTTGAAGGGTTGTTTCTCCTGACTTCTTTTCCATAGAGTTCAATAGCAAAATGAGTCAGGAGAAACCACCGTTAAAGTGATCCATCCATATCTACTGCACATATGGCAGCAGAGCGATGGTTTTTATGGAGGGTTTTAAGGGTCAAAACTAAATATATAAATACATAAATAATTACATAATTAAATGCTTAAATAAATAAATAAATAAGTATATAATAAAATGTTTAAATAAATGAATACATAAATAATAATATAATGCAATGCTTAATACATTTCTAATTATATAATTAAATCCTTAAATAAATTAATAAATAAATAATTATGTAATTTAATGCTTAATTGTCACCATAAATAAATAAATCACAAATTAAATGAGACATTAAATATATAAATGTTAAATTTATTTGTGTATTTATTTATCCATTTATATATACATATATATTTATATATTTACACTCCTATTTTTCTATAGAGTTCAACCCTTAAAGTGATCCATCCATATCTACTGTATTTCTGACTTAGAGCCATTTAGCCAACCATGTGTTACATACTGTCCCAGTGTAATTTACAGCTAAATCTAGTCCCACCCCCTAATTCCCATGGAGATCCATTCAAATGCAGCGAGGTTATAGTATCGCTTGTAAGAATACCTGAAAATAAAATATCCTGATATCCTTTTACACCCAGTCATGATAGCATTACCTGTTTACCTGTGGAATGTTCCAAACAGGTGTTTTTTGAACTTCCCAGTTTTTTTTTTGTCAGGAGAAAGTGTCAACTTTTTTGGAACATGTTGCAGGCATCAAATTTGGAATTAGCGTATATTTACAAAAATCTATAAATTTGATAAGGTAAAACATTAAATATAGTTTTTTTGTATGTAAAAGAGAATTTACAAATCACTGCTTTTATGTGCATTTTACATACTGTTCCAACTTTTTTGGAATTGTGGTTTGTACAATCCTACCATTGGTTTTAGAGATGTTCTTTTCAAAATTCAGTGGACAATCTGTTTGAGAAATACACACCAGTAGAACGTTATTACACAATGTGGAACGTTTGTGCGCCGTACCCCATATGCCCTAACTTCAGCTCTGAAGTATTTCACGTCATTCCGGTTTTATTCACAACTGTTTTATCTGGACAGTATATCCTTTACAAAGGTGTTCATTATTTTAACTGGGATGCTTTGAACAATAAATTACAGCCCAGCGTAACAGCATTTTTAATCTAGTCAATGTATTATGACAAAAACAGCGACAGAAAACTAATTTGTTGACGGGAGTTTTTTGTCCTCGATATGAAAAAAAGTACTACTTGTAATATGCGGTTCTTCTCACTTTTCCACTCGTTCACTTTTCTTGTCCAGTAGGCTATGTTAGATATGGTTATTTTTGCATTTTGAGTGCATTTCATACACTGTAGTGTAGTGTAAGCATTCATTGATCAATCATGCTTTATCGTACATAATATCGGCTTTAGGCTTCATATCTTCCTGGGCTATACTTGTCACTAAAGGCATGGAAAATACTAATTCCAATTTACTGTGCGCTGATGTGTGCAAGATTAATGTAAAATCCTCCTTGGAGCCATTAGAATGGGAACTTTTTTTTTTGTCGGTACACAGCCATTTTCAGCTCTTTCCACAGATGTTCCATTGGATTCAGGTCTGGGCTCTGGCTGGGCCACTCAAGGACATGCACAGACTTTCTCCAAAGCCACTCCTTTGTTCTCTTGGCTGTGTGCTTCGGGTCATTGTCATGTTGGAAGGTAAACCTTCGCCCCAGTCTGAGGTCCAGAACGCTCTGGAGCAGGTTTTCTACAAGGATCTCGGTATACTTAGCTGCATTCATCTTTCCCTCCATCAGGACTAGTCGCCCCGTTCCCACTGCTGAAAAACATCCCCACATCGTGATGCTGCCACCGCCATGCTTCACTGTAGGGATGGT
Organism: Ilyophis sp. 1 JC-2022; assembly: GCA_022702515.1. Taxonomy (NCBI): domain Eukaryota; kingdom Metazoa; phylum Chordata; class Actinopteri; order Anguilliformes; family Synaphobranchidae; genus Ilyophis; species Ilyophis sp. 1 JC-2022. The sequence goes on along the minus strand of CM040403.1, from coordinate 65,345,885 downwards.
ATTAGCCAGGTGATGAGTGGTGCCTGGTTTCCTCCAGACGTGATGCTTGGCATTCCGGCCAAAAAGTTTGATTTTGGTTTCATCAGACCAGAGAATCTTGATTCTCATGGTTTGAGAGTCCTCTAGGTGCCTTTTGGAAAACTCCAAGCGGGCTGTGATGTGCCTTTTACTAAGGAGGGGCTTCCGTCTGGCCACTCTACCATAAAGGCCTGATTGGTGGAGTGCTGCCTGGATGGTTGATCTTCTGAAAGGTTCTCCCATCTTCACAGGAATACTCTGTCAGAGGGACCCTCGGGTTCCTGCTCACCTCCCTGGCCAAGGCCCGTCTTCCCCGAATTGCTCAGTTTGGCTGGGCGGCCAGGTCTAGAAAGATTCTTAGTGGTTCCAAACTTCTTCCATTTATGAATGATGGTGGCCACTGTGCTCTTTGGGACCTGTAAAGCTGCAGAGATTTTTCTGTACCCTTCTCCAGATCTATGCCTTGACACAGTCCTGTTTCTGAGGTCTGCAGATAATTCCTTTGACCCCATGGCTTGGAGTTTGCTCTGACATGCACTGTCAACTGTGGAACCTTATATAGGCAGGTGTTAGCAATCCCCAATCGTGTCCAATCAATTGAATTTTTCACAAGTGGACTCCAATTAAGTTGTAGAAACATCTCAAGCAGTATCAGTGGAAACAACATGCACGTACATAAAGTGTACATATGATATTTTACATTTAGATTTTTTATAAATAAAATGTCTAAAAACCTGTTTTCACTTTGTCATTATGGGCTATTTTGTGTAGAATTTTGAGACAGAAAATGTACTCAATCTATTGTAGAATATGTCTGTAACGTAATAAAACGTGGAGAAGGTGAAAGGGGTGTGCAGACTTTCCGGCTTGACTGTACATACAATATAAATGTATATGCTTTATAATGGACAAAACAAATTGTATTCATTTTATGACATGTATGACTGATACTGATGAAAATATAGTAATTCCGACTTGAAAATGAGCCAAACAGTTGATTTTCAGTTAAATATATAATTATTTTATCATTTAGAGCAGTGCACAATTTAGCCATTTGGATAGATTTGGACACTAATGGACAACAGGGTACACTTCCTATATTTTGTTTTGCTTTAAATTACACAGGAATAGTATGGAAATCCATGGATGGCTTTAGTAGTTCTGCATATCATCCTCAGATTTTGCCCACTTGTGGACATGTTTATGAGTTTATGATCCCGGAAATGTATTTTTTTGCATTTTTCCAAAGTTTCTTTGCATTTGTGACACTTTATTTTGGAAGAAAAAAAACTATACAAACACTTGTGGTAGTTGCTAACCAAGCTCTTCCCTAACCTCTTCCCATTAAGTTATTTTGGGAAAGAGAGCTTGGACATTTTAGGCTGCAACCAGAGAAGAAAGCAGTATGGTCTAATTTATGCCTACAAAAATGTATAGCTTCAAGTAATTTATAGTGACCTTTTAGGGGTTCACTATGACCCCAATCCCTGTCTCTGTCTGTTGAATGACAGTTCTGCATTTACTGTGAATCAATGCCAGATGCTCTATGCCGGCTTTACCTCAGCCAAAAAGACAATTATTCAACTCTGGTTTACTCAAAATCCTATCATATTGAGACTTTTTTGCAAACATGTTTTCACATTCTTTATTGTATTGTGATTAATAACAAATATTTAGCATTTTATGTGGTCATTGTTATAATCCAGAAATAAAAAAATTATTGAAAAAGTTTATTATAGATTTGCCCACAGATGTAATCAAAAATTTGATATTTGATATTTCTCATTTTTGAAAAAAGTACTACTGAACTCTTTTAGACGAATTAACTCGCTCACATGTTTCCTGGCCAAGAAATGTCGGATTGTGGATGAAATTACATTTATATATTGCAGTTATCAGTCTATTTCCTTTGTTCAATTATATCGAAGAGGAAATGTCAACAGCCAAGGGAAGAATGTTCAGTTCATGCCACCCGGATGTAGCTGTGTCCTTTGCGGGCACACAAAGTTAACTGAGCTTCCCCTTGCCTGACCAGGGAATGACCCATTAGTGTGGCAGTGAGCCTTTATCATTCCGCTCACCTTGCAATTCCCTCATCCACCTACCCTCCCCCCATCCTTTCCTGTTGCCAGGATACAGTCACAGATGATGAGCAATCTATCATGACTCCATCCTTTGTCCCTGCATCAATTTCCATTAAACCTGGCTAACCTTACATCATGTGACACACAAGTGGTATATGGGGGGATATTAATCACCAGCACAAGGCAGTGATGTCCGTGGTTACTGACCATGCCGGACGCGCTGGGTTTCATAGAGCTGCACCAGCTTTAGCACCCAGGGCTGGTGGGCAATGAGCCCCGCATCCTCTGTCTGCTTCTGTATGGCAGCCTCCAGGTCAGGGTAGCCAGCCTTATCCAGGATGATGCCAGGAAACAAGTCATTGATCAAACTCATAAAAAGTGGCTCATCCTCATCCACCTGAAGAGGAAACAGACATAAAGAAATCAGGTCTAGTGAGGAATTCCCATTTTCCCTTCCATAGCTTCATAAAAAAAGCTGGCTTTGTCCTGCATCATATAACAACTGGCTGAGCATTACCAAGACATGTTATTCACATCTCACACACTCCTGTTTCTGAAATATAAGATTATGTCAGATTACTCATAGTTATGCTTATTTTTGTAAAGGTTTCTACAACTTTGGTCAAGTTATCATATCATATCCAGCAAACTGGGCCTTATACAGGTTTGCGATTATATGTTTGTAGAATGGGTTTATTGTACTTTCTGATTTATCCTCCAAAACTGAAATGCCACTTATTTGTTAACCCTGTCCATGGTGGTCCCCTAGTGGTAGTCATCAATGTCCCAATTTCAGAATTGGGACGTTCTGAAATTATGAACTACAGCTTAAATAAATAAATAAATTCAGATGCAGGATTGTTAAGAAATGTCACCGCTTTGAAAACACCAGCCTCTCTCAAGTTGTACTACAAAGCATGTTTGCAACCTTCATCATGCCACAGTTACAGACAATAAAATGCACCGTTTCTACATGCTTAGAAAATCATGTTCCGATATAGTGAGCACCATAATTCATTGGACAGTGGCACATTTTTTGTTATTTTGGTTCTGTATTCTAGCACTTTGAATTTGCAAGGATACAATGACAAAGTGATTGAAGTGCAGAATGTCAGCTTTAATTTGCCGGTATTTTCATCTATATCTGATGAACCGTTTTGAAATTATAGAACCTTCTGTACATAGTCCCCCCCATTTTCAGCATCAAAATATATTGGACAGTTTAACATAATGTAGTAATTTTTAATATTTGGTCACATATCCTCACGGCCGGATTAATAATTTTCTGTGCCCTGGGCAACAAGACTCAAGTGCCCCCCAACTCAGGCCCGCAGCAACCCACCCCCTACCAATACAACAATTGCGAAAGTCGAATATATATTTTTTATGTTTCTATTACTCACAAAGCAGGCGTCTGCATGGCTCAATGGAGATCAGTACATATTACAGTATGATAGCCTCAGCAGAAAGTGTATTCGAGAGACAGACCAGATGGACAAGTTTTTTTTACAATAAATCTGTCACAGAACTTATTGGAACCTGGCTACAGAGTAATAAATAAATATTTCAATGTAGCCAAGCAGTTGCTACAGTGAAATAAGGCAGATACTGGTAGCAAGGGAAGACTCAACTTTAAACCAGAGATTATTTATAAAATGCTAAAATGTGAAATTATCACTAGCCATGAAGCAAGCAATTACTGTGTAGTGTGTATGGAACAAAAGTAAACCATTGGCTACACTGTTGCATGTAGCTCACAGTCAAGAGCATGTTTATTGTTTCAATTTAGGCTACTATTAGGCTATATCAACATTTTGCAGGTACACAGAAGAACAGGTGTTGAAACCCAAAATTCAGTGTCTCAGAAAATTTGAATTTTCCAATCATATAAGCAATCGGCCAAAGTGGAAAAGCAGGCTTTTAAAGGGAATGGGATATGACATTTTGATTGGTTTATTGCATGTCACACCCAAGACACACCTATAATTAATGAAGAGACTCGGTTCAGCCCATTTGCACATTGCGCCCTGCTTAGCGCTTTTAAAAAACACGCCGTCAAACTAGCAAAAGTGGACTTGGACACGCCCTAAATGCACTTTACGCCATGCGTTTAGACAAAGTGGTAAGAGTCCCATATGTTAGTGTTTGCAGATCTATTTTAAAAATGTTAACGTTCGCTAACGTCGAATAACATTAAGACATTAGATCAATTTTTCCAGGAAGGTGGAAAATAACATTCTAAATAAATTTAGCATATTTTTCATGCAGGCTAACCCACACAAATGAAAAATCCAGGTATCTTTCAATTTTAGCATGCACAATCCTCTTTAAACCTCGTTAGTTGATCGCCTCAGACGCGTGGTAACAGTTTTACATGTGATTTTGTACACGCAAACCTTTAGTAAATCTACCCCTAAGTTGGCCTGGTATAAACAAATGGTAGTTTGACTGTACCAATTTGGAGAGGTTCATGTCTCGCAGCACCCTCATCACGACCGTCTTCTCCAGCTCTGTGGGGTTGGATCTCTTCACTGCGCCCAATGTCCTCAACACAGAAAGGATGTTCCGCAGGCCAAAGTCATAATGAACCTGGAGAAGAGTGGTGGAATTGTGGGTAGGATGTGACATTGATATTCAGAGAGTCATGGGATCAAATTCCTGGTATGGCAAGTTTTCTCTTTAGTATGGTACAAGATTCAAAGCCGTAAAATGGCATCAGTGTTGTTTGCCACATTGACCTTGGTAATTACTTTGGACAAAAGTGTCAAACAAATGAATACATGTAATGACAATTCTGATTATTACAGGGCTTGTGGATGTACAAACCCAAATTCCAAAAAAGTTGGGACAGTATGTAAAATGCATATGAAAGCAGTGATTTGTAAATTCTCTTTTACATATATTTAATTTAAAACAGTACAAAGCAAATATATTTAATGTTTTACCGTATCAGGTAACTACACAACCCAAAGTTCTACCAAAGTAAAATTTTGCTTTAACCAAAACAATCGCTAATCACGTATTTACTTATACTATGAAGGTAGCTTGCTAGGTTCTAAAAAAAGATGATACTATACGTTTCTTTAGGCAACTCTACCATCTACTCTCAGTTGACATTCTCATACTGCTGGACGCTGCGATTTTTGGACCACGACAGACACCGTGAGTAAAGCAAGTGAGTCGTGATTGGCTGCAGGGGCTAACCACAATCCTTAAGTAAATGGTGCAAACTGGCCTCCTTGATACGGAAAAGAACGGCGGAAAGAGCTGGGATTTGGGCAAATTGGGTGGGAAATGCTGGCTTCAACAGAACGAATGGGAAAGATTCAGCTTGTTGTTTCTATATAGTTCGGTGCACATGACATGCCTAAACAATTTGGTAATTACAAAAAAATAACAAAAAAATGTATTGATGATTGATGCTGGGTTGTACAACTAATATAAAATGTTTTTCAAACTTTCTATGCATGTGGGGAACCTGCTATATGCCTTTTAACATGGGATAAGCAAAATTCTAACCTATAAATCAGGCTAGATTCTGAATGGTAGAATAATTCCATCGTTCTAAAGTTCTAAACAAACATGAGAACAATGACTGCTATGTCTCAAGCCAGACCACGCACAGGCAGGCAGCATATAGGCAAAACAACATTCAACGTTAGCTAGCCTGTTGTAAAGGTATTGTAATAATGTTACCTAGCGAACAAATGTAAACATTGCTGACTGGCTAGCATGGTAGCCGTGAGGTTGTTTTTTGCCTGTAGACTGTATAACGTTAGTTTATGTCAATAAATTGACAATTGCGTGCACCCATTAAATATGACTTAATGACTTATCGTTCATTTTGAAGGATTACATGCTAGTAAATTGGGGGTAGAATCCGTACATTAGAAACCATTACCATTAGAAACAATACAACATGAATGTGGGCTTATAGCAGTGTGTTTGGGTGGGATATTTCTCACGCCTATGTAGTGACTGAAAATATGATTTAAACATTTGATACACTACTATACGCTCTAATACTTGTTTTAGGATGATGTTTTGAATTGAATATGGTAATAACTTCTAGTGATGGTTAGCGACATGCATAATAAATAGTATTAATTAAACCTCCCGTGTGAAAGCCTCAAAAAACAGAAATTTTTATTATCAGCCCTAACGCTAACATCAGCCTGCTCTCCATCAAGGTGTATAAGCACAGACCTTTGACAAATGCTACAGCCCTCACCCTATGACCTAGGCTACTGTACCTTCAAACACTCACCACTGTATTCACTACTGGGCATATTGCTTAAGATTCCAACCTTTTTTCAAAGAGCCTAATTCATACTCTTAGAGTAGGTGCTCTGTATAACATATAGAATAGAATAGAACAACTTTTATTTTTCCACTGGTGAAATTGTGGATATTAAAGCCACGAGCATTTCCAACATGCCCATGTGCACCATTACTATTACTGATGACAACTGCAGTCATCCTAATACCATGAAAATAACAGGGTGTAAATGAGAAGTCTTGTTCTGCACAAACTACATACAAACTATGTGACTATCAATTCCCTGTACAGTGTAGCAGTTTGTCAAAACTGTACTGATACACCTTGATGGAGAGCAGGCTGATGTTAGCATTAGGGCTGTTAAATTTAATTTCCTGTCTTTTGAGGCTTAATGCAAACGTAAACACTTCATTTAAATTTTGTTTTTGTGATTCATATTCTGAGCAGGACAAAACAATGCATCAGTTAATGCTATGATAAGTTTATGTTATAAATTTTCAAAAGTGTGGTTGGTTATTATGTAATGGTTATTATGACATTTATTTTAAAGGGAGTTTATCACTTTCTAATTAGACTAAGGCAAAAAAGTTTTTTTTAACAGTGTGGTCTTTTTTAATGCATTTCAATAAAAAGAATCACTCTGAGTAATCTATTTGCTTTGATAGGCAGCTTTCCCTATATCTCATACAGGTGCGTTGAAAACAAACAGATAATACACTTCAAAAGAAAAGGAACACTTTTCAACTTGTTCAACCAAAATCATCTGCTGGAATGGTACAAAACGGGCTGTGGATATGGACATGCCTCCTATACCTTTCATGTGTCAATGAAACTAGATTGAAGTTGAATTATTTCAGCTTTTTTTCATTGGCTTCACGGGATATTTCTCCATTAGACCGAAATGTACAATGCTTTTAAATCGCCAATGCAGCTTGTTCAATCACCCTTACAAAAATATTGGCCTTCAAGCTGATTTGCAGCAAACCTTTGGGATTGTTGCCACAGGTTTGTGGCAAGCTCATTATTTTCACATGCAAATTAGCTTTGTGGGAACTAACATTCACTTCTGGCAAAGTTTTTAGTTCAACGCTACTGGCAAAATCTGACAAACCTGTGGAAAACAATTTAGACTGCGGCAAATGCGCTACATATTAGCTGAAAGTTTGCGGCAAACTATCTAGTTGTAAGGGCAATCTTAGGTTTTCAGCAATTCAGCATCGATGTGCTTCAGAGCCTTACTATTCATCTGGGAAAGGCTCTACGATAAATATGACCTCTAGGTTTTTTGCCAAAGCTAATATTTTTTTCTTAGAACTGAATGACCCCTGCTGTTTGATTAGTAAAACGATAAGGGCAAAATAGTGCATCAAGTTGAATATAATTCTTTAGACATACCTGCTTAGACAGCTGCTCCTCACACAGCTTGTATAGAGTGTAGAACTTGCGGCTCAGTACCAGGTTGTCACGGAAGCCAGCACTGGCTAACTTAACCCTCATGATGATGGCCCTATCTGGGACCATCATTGCCACCGTGCGGAACTGTATTTTCAGATTCTCTGGCAGCTCCTGCCGACCGGCGTAGCCCGGGTTCTATCATGGGAAAAGAAAAGTCTGACATTTGGACAGAATGGACATTCATTTTGAGAGTATTAGGGGTTGCCGTCTATCAAATTGAGGCAAGGTGGTCTGACTTAGGGGCTTAGATTATTTCTGAGGAAAACAGACTAGTTGGGAGGACAGAGATCTGTTATTGATGCATTCCCAGCTGTGGATGATCCATGTTGTGTTATAACTCATTGGGAATGCACAAACACAACCTACAGGGATTTGTGCGAGAAGCTATAAGCCCACTGAATAATGAAGCCTGCCTGGCTCCCTGCTATAGGAGAAATAAGTAGAGACAGACAACATCTTGGAAAACTGATGGAGGTGCCAGTCAACCCATAAAACATTGTCTTTTTTAATAAAGGTCAAGGATATGCAGTCAAGGGTGTGGCATGTGCACACCACAAGATGGATGACTACATGTGATGTTATGTTACTATAACAAAAAACGTATTTTTTCATTTTGTAGCAAATGTAATTAGCCTCATTCATGTTTTCCACTGGACTGCAAGCGGATTGAAGTCCCACTCCTAATAAACTATCGCAACTGGATCTGATCACAGGCATTGCAACACTGACACTTATAAGACTGACCAATATTGTGTGGAGTCTGTTCTCACCATGGTCAGGAAGATCCCAAACTCCGGGTCCATGTCCACAATGTCACCGTCTGTAAACACAAACTGGGTCTTCTTGTTCTTCTTACACTGCAGAACAATGTAAATCTGTTGCGCTGCCACAGACAGCACTGGCAGCTCAATTCGGTTGAACTCATCAAAGCAGCCCCACGCGCCAGCCTGCGCCAAACCTGTTCACAGAGAGTTCACAATCAGTTTGATTTCACACTTAATTCACGACAGGTCAATCTTTTCATTACAAGTTTAAACTGAGATATCTTGCATTTTCTCATAGCATATGGATAAATGTGATGCTTCACCAAAAAGAGATACCATTTAGCTCTCTGAGAATTTTTAAAGCATGTTTAAAAATGAGATGACCAGTGAAATTGTCACACGAAGGCCATTTCATAGTCACTGATAAAAGTATGCGGACGGACATCTGCAGGGTTCACGCGGACCTAAATGACATCGTAGTGAACCCTGAGTGGATGTCCGCCTCAGCAGTCCACGCAGCAGTATTTCTTTTGTGTCCACAACACAGACCTGTTATTTCGCCTACAAGCGTACCTTCTTTGTACCATAATGTTCTTCCATGAACGACGCAATTGTTGTTTGCAATGTGCACACAAAAATTATGGGAAATGTTGTCTAGAAAAGGGGGGGTTGGTAAACTCGACTATGAAAGGCAAACATCCACAGACAGTCTGCTGGACTGTCTGTCTGTGTACGTGTCTTTTCCCTGTTTTCAACGATCTGTAAGCACCTTTACCCTTCCTGAATCAAGCACCCCCTTTTCTGAACACAAACCCGAAAATGACATACCCAAAATAAAACGGTTACTGTTCTTGAACCCCTTTGACTACAGGCATAATCCTGGTCTTTTCTGAAAGGTAATCCTTGGGAGTTTGTTACCCATGAATTTACTGTAAGAATTAAAGCTGGAGTACGCAACTTTCTTTTTCATCTTACCATCTCAAGAGAATGTGGTCAATGAAACTTGATGTGCCATAGTGGAAATAATCTGCAGTTAGAAATGTAAATAAATGAGTAGACTATAGGCTATCTTTGAATAATTGTCTGCATCCAGTGCTTTGGGTCAATGAAAAGCACAGCATAAATAAAATGCATTATTATTATTATGATTTATGCATTTATTTTTGTATTTATGTAATTTGTAATCTTTGTATTTTAATAAAAACCAGTGTGTGGTCCTACAGAGCCTAGACGTTCTTTTGTTCACAAAATTGTGTTCATAAATAACATTTGTTATTATTTGACATGTTAACATTTTTAAAAACTATTTTTAACTACGTATTTGCCTTCATCTGACCCACAAACATACAGTAGGCTACATGAATGGGGCAAACATGTCTGAATAGGTTTGTAAAATTCTATATTTAGTAGGTGTAAATATTTCTAAAATGTTTTTAATGTATTTAATCATTCCCTCTTTCTTTATTGTAAATTACGTTTCTTGGTATAAATGTCTGTTAGTAAATTTTTATGTTATATGGTGCGAGAAAAATGTCTAGCAGCATAAAACATTTCAAAACCTGTACCTGTACCTGGAAATAAGATATTGAGAGTCTTTTGATGTTGATGGGTCACAGACTTCAGGAAGTAACAGCATGCAAAGGATATGCAACCAAATATTAAATATGATACTTTAAAAATACGTATGATCCAAGGGATCACATACTTTTGCCAACAAAGCATTTAACGTTGGATAATTTTGCACAATAAATAAATGAATGTTTTTTGTGTTTTTTGTTGAGCTGGGTTCACTTTATCAAATTTTAGGACTTAGATGAAGATGTGATCACATTTTAGATCGAATTTATGCAAAGTGAGGGGAGAAGACACATAGTAGACAGGGCACATAGTAGACAGGGGGCAGGGAACATAGTGCACTTCAGAGGCGCTCCTTTTACTTATGCTTGTGATTTCACTGATTTGCACTTCAAAGCTGCAAGGTTTTGTTTTTGTGTTTTCTTTTTGTATGTTTGCGTGTTGCACTTCAGAGCTGCAAGTTTTTGTTTTCGTGTTTTGTACTTCAGAGCCACCATACAATACCACTTGTTTTCAGTATTCAGAGTGATGCACATTGTACAAGGGCACTGTTCGAACTGCTGGATTCAGAAAGTAGACATATTTTACTTAAATGTACGGTATATCATTTCTAATTAATAAATTAAAGTTTTAAAAACCAGCACATTATTTACCAAAGTTAGCCTGGTAACTTGTTATCAGTAGATGTATTCATTATTGTAGAAAAGGTGTACCTTGGCAAAAAAATAAAATGTGAGGCCTTACCTGGTATGACAAAAGCAAATAAATAAGCATAATACTGTTGTACTATAGTACCTTTGTAGATACGTCCCAGGCCCCGGTAGTCCATCTGGTCAGAGCAGTTGAAGACCACAACGTATTTGCCCAGACAGCGGCCCATGTCCTTCGTAGTCTCCGTCTTACCGGTGCCGGCAGGCCCGGCTGGTGCACCTCCCATACCCATCCATAGGGCCTGGGACAGAGTGATGTAGCACCTGTGCAAAACAGCTCAATTCAATTCTAATTTATTTGTATTGTGCTTTTTGCAAAGACACTTTCCATAAAAACACAGTGAAACCAGGTTGTAGCTTAAGGTATTGTTGGTAAGGGGGCAGTATAAAATATATTTTCTGCAGAAAGTAAAGCAACAGACTTTATTTGTATAGCGCTTTTCAGAACAGGGCGCTCAAATAGCTTTCCAAAACTATAAAAATTTGATAAAATATACAAAATATCACATGAAGGTAAAATTAGACCAACAAAAAATAGACAGCATTAAAAATAAGAAAATCTTAAAATAAACAATAAAATAAAATAATAACAACATAAAATAAAAAATATGATTCAAGAAAAGGCCAATCTAAAATAATGTGTTTGTAAAAGAGGCTTAAAACTGTCAACTGTCTGTGCCTTTCTCGTGTTAACAGGGAGCGAATTCCAGAGCTTGGGAGCCCTCAGAGAAAGACCTATCACCTTTAGTTTGTAGTTAATTTCACTCTCTCTGAGGACCTGAGCACTGTCCTAGAACTATAGGGCACAACGCTGTCTGTTAGGGACGTACATTGCAAAGCTAAATGTGTAGCATGCATATACTAGAACTCCTGGCTCAACTATTTGACCCAAATCCCCCCTTTCTGCAGGAAATACCACATAATATACCCTAAAACATTAATTCAACAATATTTTTTAAAAGTGACTTCATTAACCAACAAAATGTAAATAACTGCTCTCGTCCACAGTCAGCACTGCAGCTCACACTGAACGGTGTCATGCAGCGTAAGTAATAGTTTGTTTACAAAAAATATTCGACATAAACAGCCAGCAAGGGCACAGTGTGAACAAAGTACACAATTGATACTTTACTTACAGTACCTCGTCAGAATGTAAAATTTTGTTTTGTTTTAACATAAAAATACAGGAAATATCCACACCATGCATGCAACGCAGAGAGTAGCTCTCCACGTCCCTGTCAGATATGCAGTTTTCATATGTTTTATACAATATATTTATTTTTAATAAAGTAGCCTATATATGTATTTTAAAAAATTAACTAGTTAGCTACTTGCTAAGCTAGACTGAAAAACAAACTATCAAAAAACAAGGGACAATCAAGCTAACTATAAAAAATATATACCAAAAATAAATAGGCTACTTATAACAAGAATATTCAAAAATGCTAAACTGTAAGCTAGCTATATCGCTCGCATGCTCTCTCTATCTCCTCTCCACGCAGATGGATGACATTTCTGGCCAATCACAGATTGAACGTGCAGTACCTAACGTTTTACCACGAGAGACACTTTTGAGCCAGATTCTTAAAGTTTACGCTTTTTTGCGCTGACTGCAGTAATTTGTCAAGATTTGGACCAGGATCAATCAGTAATACTTAGGAAAAACCAAATGTATCAGTTATCATCGAAAATAAGTTGTTTTAGTGCTTCGTTACCCTTTAATTTATGTAATTTATCTAGTACTTCTCCATCCCCTATCTCAATATCTGCTAAGACATTCTGAGTACTGAATATTACATTACATTACCTTACAATCATTTGGCAGACACTTTTATCCAAAGCCTTACAATAAATGCATACTGAAGGTCATTGAAGCGACTACAAAACAGATCCAACAAAGCACGACTGTCTCATAACATAGGAGTTATCCCTAGTAATGAACATAGAATAGTACACACATATTCCTTCTGGCCAATGGGCAACCTACTCTCTGGTAAAAGTCTCAACAAAGTAATTGATTAAGGCATCAGCAATATCCCCAGCAATAACCCTTCCATATTCTTAATGCACTTAACCTCCTCCTTAACTTTCTTTTTCCTACTGCAGTATTGAAAGAAACATTTAGAATTACTTTTTGCATCTTGAGCAATTTGCCATTCAAACAGCCTCTTGGCTACCCTTAATTATTTTTTAACCTATTACAATAATTTGCCTTATTACTCTCAGTATTATCTTTTAAATATATTTTATAAAGCTTATTCTTTTCCCTCAAACTCTTCCGTATAGCTTTATTCATCCACTGTGGGGACCACTTTTTCAGCTTACTTTTCCTTACCTTTGGCATTAATTTACATTGTGCATCAATAATAACCCTTTTGAACCTGCCCCACTTTTAATTCAGTCTTGCATTCAAGAAGTGCCCAGTCTATATTACTTAAATATGCTCACATCCTGTTAAAGTTGGCATGCCTAAAACTAAAAATCCTGAACTTAGAAGATGCCCTCTTAATTTGCCAAAATAACTAAAAACTAAAAACTTGGTTCCACTACCCTTGTACTGCGAATTCTGTCAGGGTCATTACACAGCACTAGATCCAGAATTGATGTCCCTCTTGTAGGTTGACTAATATACTGTGCCAAAAAATGGTCTTTTACAGCATCCAGAAATTCTTCCTCACTTTTTCCTTGTCCTGTCATAAATTCCCAATTAATATTTGGGTAATTGAAGTCACCCATAATAACAGTCTCGCCTGGCAAGCTTCTTTAATATTACCAAATACCATTGTATTCACACTATTGTCTGAAGCTGGTGGCTTGTAACATACACCTATACTTAATCCCTTCACATTTTCTCCTATGAGCTTAATCCAAATATCCTCACTAGGCATGATATGGTCAATTTCTGGAATTTCCTGCACATTGAGATTTTCTTTTATATAGAGGGCTACACCCCCACCTCTCTTATTTGATCTATTTTTCCTAATAAGCTTGTACCCCTCTAATTATATTAATCTCCATCCCCTTCCCCTAGCCATGTCTCTGTAATCCCAGCTACAGTAAAACCTTGACATATGAGTGCACTAACTTACGAGTATTCCGAGTTACGAGCCGTTGCTCGGACAATTTATTGCTTCGCCTTACGAGCCTAGACCCGAGTTACGAGCCGAGCAAGCGGAGAAAGTTTCAGAATTTATAGAAAAGAAACATCCAGAAAAAGTGGCAACTGGTCGTGCGTTGGCGTTGTGTAATGACACTTGCCTAACGCATTTCCGAAAAATTCTGAAGGGAAGGAAGAAACAAACCACCATGGATAGGTTTTTATCGAAACGCCCTGCAGATCAGAGTCAGAAAAGCGTGACGAAAAAGCCAAAAATCAATGAAAAAGATGCAAACGTCACTGACGAAGATTAAGTGTAAGTGAAGAATAATAATGTAGCAATTAAGTTTAGAACCAGTTTATTTCTTTATATTCTATTTTATTATCTTTGTATTATGTTTTGTATTAATTATTTATTATTTATAAATACATTTCTCATTTTTATAACTACGTAACAAAGAAATTAGGGTGTTTTTAGGGGGGCTGGAACGGATTAATGGTATTTCAATTAATTTCAATGGGGAAAATTGATTTGATATACGAGTAAACCGAGTTACGAGCTCGGTCATGGAACGAATTAAACTCGTATGTCAAGGTATTACTGTATGTCATAAACCCATTATTCACAACAGCCTCCAGTTAAGAATTTTTTTTTTTAATACTTCTAACATTTAAACAAAAACATTTCTTACCATTACTTCTGTCACATACAAACAAAAAAAACATTAATACCGACAAAACATTCACACACAAAGCTCACAAGGCCGAGTAACAAAGGGGATCTGACTCTGCAGACAGCCTGGCAGCCTGTCTGTGTGGCTGCTGTGAAACAATGTTAGCGCTCCCCCTTGTGTCAATTGGTCATTTAAATTTTTTTAAAAAACATGAAAAAAACAACATGATATCGGCATTATCGGCTCTCCACATCATATCGGCATTACATATCGACCATCGGCCGCCCTACTCTCTAAATATCGGCATCGGCCACTGAAAAACCCATATCGGTCGACCACTAGTTTAAATAATCCTGTGTTAGCCTAAGCATACGCTGGCCCAATGCAGCTGTACCCCTCAGGTGTAACCCGTCCCACCAGTACAGGACACCCCTGTCCCAGAAGGAGTCCCAGTGCCCCATAAACCTGTACCCCCTCTTTCCTACAAAAGGTTTTTGTAGGATTAGGGAAATTTCCCTAATTGTTTTCCCAATTAGGGAAAATTGCAAGAGCAAAAATAGTATGTATTATTTTACCCTGGGATCGCATTTTTCTGTAGTTTTTTTTTTTTTAAATGTCCACATTCATAATGACTCCAAGGAAACTTTTACATTCATCTAGCAGATATCATCTCACAGTAAATTGGAATTACATACTGAAGATACAAAGCATAAAGCCTATATTATGTATGATAACATTACAATAAAATAATGATTCCACCAACAGGAAAATGTGCCAAATGTTCTAGCTTCGGTACATCAAACATAAAACATGTCTGAGCAATGAATGCTTACACTACAGTGTGTGAAATGCACTCAAAATGCAAAAATAACCATATCTAACATAGCCTATGTTACGATCTCAGTTGCGTTAGCGGTAAGGACCCAGACGCGGACCACAGGATCAGGCAAAAGGAGTAGTTTATTGTCCATGCAGGAGTCAAGCCAGGAAGTCAGACGTAGGGAGGTACAAAACGGCAGGCAAAGGGGCAATCAAGGGCAATCCAAATATCAGGCAGTACCAGGGGACAAGGCAGGAGAATGGTCAAAAAATCAGGCAAGGTCGAAACCGTAAAACAAACTAGACAGACAAGGGCAAGGCAAAAGAATAGTCGTATCAAAAGGTATCTCGGAAGAATAATCAGATCACTGGCTTCAGGAACAGGCAGGCACAGGGAAAGAAAATCAACGTTCTGACAAGGGACTGAAGAAAACACAGGGATTAAATACACAAGTAACTAATGAGACAAGAGGAATCAGGTGTGTGAGAGGGAGGGACTCCAAACGAGAAACAATGAGAATACATTGGGCGGATAATCAATCACGTAGACAACTAGGGAAAACGCGGACTGGATTGCAAACATATACACGATAACAGATGACCTGGAGTTTCAGGAAATCGTGCAAAGATTAAGAGAACAGGGAGAGGAGATTAGATGCAGCTGCGAATGATTAGCAGGGACAGAACAGCATGAAAATGTGCGCTCTAATATGTTAGTGAGATTAGTAACTATACACACCCCTGCCGTTAGTATGATTAGTAAGTATATACAAATTAGTTTGTTAATGGAGTTAGTAGATCTTATCTATCATTAGTATGTTAGTGGTAATTAGTAAATCTAAGTGCACAGAGATAGGTGTGAAGCAAGAGGGAACCCGAACACCAATGAGATCACCCGAATGGTACAGAGACGTAAACAGGGAGTGACAGATCAGAAGTAAACAAGCAGACAAAGGACAACTAGGAAAAACCGGAAAATAAACAAGCCAGAATACAAACTAAGAATAAACAATACATACAAAATAAAGATACAAATAACAGGCAATACTCAGATCCTTACAGCCTACTGGACAGGACAGTGATCGATTGGAAAAACTAAGGTATCTATGTACCCAGCGCAAAGAACCACATATTACAAGCAATACATATCGAGCACGAAAAACTCCAGTCAGCGAATGCATTTTCTGTAGCCGTTTACGTCATAGTATATTGACTAGATTAAAACTCTATCTCTATGTGTAAAACCAATGGTAGGATTCTATATTTATTTCATATTTAGTAGCAGATATTTTGATCATATAATGACGTGGTATAATGACACAATAATTTTACATTCAATCTTTATAGTGCATGGTAGAGGTTGCACGACTACTGATTTTTACTATTCACCAGGTTCATAAAAAAGTACTCAAATCATTTACCTTATTATCTAAGAAAGACAGAGTGTTCTGGACAACAATGAAAACTTTTTATTTTTGTCTTCCATTACCAAAAGACAGTGGTAGACAATGAGAGTGCACCTAATGTTATTAAAAAAATACCCGTAGAACGTTTTGATGACATTGTAGAGGACACAGTTACAGTACGTGTTTAAAATTATTTCCCTATAACGTTAGTTTAGTTTATTGTGTTTATTTTTCAGGGACCATGTACAACAAACATTAATCTCAAACAATGAGAAGAGATGCTTTGCACCAGATTTTAGCTACTACCTAATTTCCATCTGCAGTCCCAGGGCAGGTAGTTAAACATTACAAAATACAATTTAAAATACAAAACAGGGGACAGGTTAGCAAAGCGCAAAAAAGCCCACAGAATATTCCAGTGTGGACGTGTTAAGTTGTACTTGAATTATGTGTGGTTACATCAGAACATACAGAAGTTAATGTTTTGAAGGCTGAGAGTCTGTGGTCATTGTGGTTATTTCTGTAGGAAACGTGCTAAATGGTCAGTGCTGTATAAGAATGGGGCATGCCCCTTCAAGCCGTAACTAGGCGGATGGCACACCTGCCATCCCAATTAATTAAGGAAAACATAAGAATGTACTTTTATTAGTTTCTGTAAAATCTTGATGAAAGTTTAGTTATAACTTGGCATCATTTTGATATCAATAATTTGGTACATGGACAGATTTTAGGAATTCATGTTTTTACAGATTTATATAGACTGGTGTGCTTTGGCTTTTATATATTGAAAGTGAGTTTGTCAACATGTACCTTCCAGGATTTGACATGTGTAATCCTCTGAAATTGTCTCAGACAGTCAGCAAATAGTGAACAAATTACCTGCTCCAATACACTTACACAACAACCAGGGATTGTCTTCGGAAATTGAAATACCCTTGGTTGTTGTGACACATTAGGGAGAGCTCTTGCATACCTATCAGTCAGAGGGGTGATGACCAATCTGTCAGTACAGCCCAGGTACTCATTGCAGTAGCTGAACTCCACATCTGTGATCTGGATGGCACATCTGTCAACATCCTCAATGAAGTAGAAGCGGGACTGCTTCTGCCACTCAAAGTCGGTCGTAGAGCGAATGTTCATTCGCACCTAAGTAAGCAATGTAGAATAATATGCACATTGTGATATTGTTATGGATTTACTGGGAACTAACCTTACTGGGCTAATAAAATGGTATTGTTTTGCTAACATATGTGATTTACAGCACAAAATATCAGCAACACCAGTTTTCCAGAAAACATACAACACCTGCCACATGTTTGATATGCAAAACCTCAACCTCTGTTCCTAACCTGATCATCTATGCTGTTTTGTGTGCCACGTGTACATTTTATATGATTGTTTTTCTTTATGATTATGCCAATCAAGCATAATTGCCTGTTCGTCATATTTGTATGAAATGCTAATAAATTACATGTGGCTGTTATATCAGTAATAAGTGAGTACACTTCAACAAATGTATAAGAGGAAATCAGAAAACATTTTGTTCCCCAACAACTGGAGTTGATCGCCTCTATGTAGTACAGTGGAATGTGATTCGTGAAAAACTTAACTGAAAAGGAATAATTAACAATTGGGCCATAATTGTTACTCATGTTATGTGCAAGTGTTGGATTCTGGACCAGTTTCAAAGTTTTATTCAGCTGTTCACTTCACTTTGAACAGAGGTGTTCACTCTCCGGTTGTCATTGACCAAAATGCTTTCAGTTTTTGTCCTACATTAGCTCTAAAGTGTTCTCACTTATTACTGACACAAAAGCAGCATTTAATTGATGAATTAGTATTATTTGATAATAATATGATTAATGGCTAATTATGATTCATTATCAAGCTAATAAAAAAAACAAAAAAAGTATGATAGGAAGCTCACCAAGTCATCAAAAATATCTTTCTGATGCACATGGATTGTGATCAAGGTCTCATACTTTGTCCTTTCAATCTTGCTCAAGTCCCGAGTCGTCATGTCAATCAGTTCATTCAGTATGTCTAAGAACTTCTGATTAGCTGTGTGCATGCCCTGTTGTGAAGAGTCAAAGCATAGCAAAGTAAAAATAACATTCTATTGTGTCCTTTAAGGCAGCGGTGCACAAACTGTGGGTCGCGACCCAAACGGGAAATATCTATTGGGTCGTGGAATTGTGTAGGCTACAGCAACATTCCAATGAAATTAGGCCTATATAGTGTTAGTATTCATTAAAGGAGCAGTTTGGTATTTAGCATTATAAGCCCTGTTAAAAGGTTATTTACGATCATATACAACGGTCCAAACTTTGCAGTGTTGAGATATATTGTTTATTGCGCATGTCACAGCTAATTTACACAATGGATCTGTACGGGCATATAGATAATCCTTCAAAAAACACCATAAACTCTCGCTTTCAAAGACGGAAAACTCACAGAGTGGTCACTGGTGTCCGTTGATGTTTTGACACAAAAATTGTTGCAAAGTATGCTTCATATTGGGTTTTATTTATCATTTTATTAAATCCATTGACTTGTATAGACACCAACGGAGGTTTAGATGTACATCCGCAGCTCTTCTTCTTCTACGGTAGAATTCAAAACCTCCCAGAATTTCAAGCAGAAGTTTATAAATTGTGGCTGTAGGGCGATTGAACATATTACTATAAATCTTTAAACGGTAAATAGACTGCAAAGTATGTCAAAATGTTGATATGAACCGTTGTATATGATCGTAAATAACCTTTGAACAGGGCTTATAATGCTGTTTTATTTAATCTTGACCTTGGAATTACAGATAGGGCTGATTCAGCAAAATGCTGATAACAGTTGCCCTTCATGCTCTTCATTACTAGCTAGCTATAGCTAATTCCTTGTTTATTGCTAAAGAGAGTTAACGCCTTTAGCTCATCGCAATCCGGTCTTTTTGTGCTTTTTTTTGACCTCATATGATTGAAACGTAACATTACTTCCATATTGTGTTTTTTTCTGCACTTTTGTAAGGCAGGGTATGCAGATTGGTGTGCTGAAGGTGGCTACACGGTTGGATACAATTCACTTTCAATTCAGTAAATTTGGGAGTAGGCCTACATTTAAAAACCTTTGGCATAAGAACCTCACCCAAAATGTTGTCAAAATAATTTCCACCTCAGCCTTCATAATTCTGGACCCGGATAGATGCAGAGAAAGAAGTAGAAAACACGGGATTAATATTATCAGATGACCTCACAGTGTTTCCCCTAGCATACATTAGGCGGGGCGGCCCGCCTACGGAGTTTGCCGCCCTGCCTGAAAATATAAAACCCCGATGTCATTTTTTGAGAACTAATTTACTATCATTTAAAAATCTATTGAAAATGTGTTCATGGAAGAGCACCATTTTGTGACCCGTCTTCGGAAATTATCAATGATGCAATAAAGATGCAATAAATTTGCGGAATTTTTACTTTACAAAATAAAGACTTGGAAGATTCACACAGGATTAAGATCACAGACGACTTCTGCAATTATTACAAATCACAAGAGGTAATACTAGTCCATTGTGAAAAGATATTTTTTTCTCCTGCAAATATGTTTTTTTTCTACGTCGTTATCTGCATCTATCCAGGTCCAGAATTATGAAGGCTGAGGTGGAAATTATTAGTGTGAATTTTGACAACATTTTGGGTGTAGTTCTTATGTTCACTGTATGAACATATGTGTTTTAGTTCACTGTAGTATGTTGAGATGCTTTGATAAAGTGCAATCTTAATTATTGTATGGTGTAAACCTAAGCAAGCAGATTCAGTTCAGCACCTTTTTGTCCACCTTAGCCACACTGAGAGCCTCCTCTGAATCCCTGGTCCAGATCATCTGGATGCCTAGCAGGCCAACCTGGGCTGGGAACATGGACTGAAACTCAACCAGCTTTAGCCCTGGGTCACCGATGGCCATGTAGGCCTGACGAATGATGCTGTGGATGGTCTTCCTCACCCCTTCAAGCAAGAGTCCGAGCCATGCCTCCACATTGCCCTGCAACAGACAGAGAGGAGCCAGCTCAACTAAATACTATCTGGACTGAACCTATGAAATCCGACTAGTATTTCTGGTTAAAAGATAACTGAGCAATATGTGAACTGAGATCTTGCAGAATGAAGACAGGGCCTAATGAAGAGTTAATGTCACATTAAAACAATAATAACAAGACAGTTGTCATGGATCATGCCTTTCTTTCCTTATCTTCGCATTTTGTATTCCTTTTTTCTTTTACCGGTAATCTATCGGATTTTTCTGTGTTCCGCTACGGGTTTTGCTTTCGTCACGGTAATTAGTTAGTTCACCTGTCCTGCATTTCCGCTCACTACTTATACCCCGCTTTCTCCCTTTCTCGTCGCTTCCATGTAATTTCTCGTAACATTCGAGTCGGTAAAAGGGGATAGGAAGTTGTGCTGCTATCGACCGCTTTGCTTCTCAACACGGGACTTGTTAGCAGTACAATTTAGAAAAAGCAGTTATCTTTTTCGCTCTTATCTCAGAGCTTAGGGTTTTCGTTTCTTTGTTTGTCTACTCATACCTACGAGTGCTCTCACCCTAAGTCTTAGGGGTCTTTTGAGTTTTCTCTTTTCTTTCTGTTTGTTCGCTCCACAAACGGGAGTTGGATAAGCGTGTCTGCTTATTTCTTTTGTTTTGCTCGGATATCGAGCTCCTCACCTTTTTTCGCGAGGTTATTTGTGTTCTCATTATTTTCCCCCTCCACTACGGATTATTGTCCGTTTCTGTGGTGTTCGTTGAACACTTTAAGATTCCTTACCTGTCGCACCTGGACCTCCAATATTTCCTCCGTGTCTCTGGCATAGAGAACCCCTACAACAGTAGTGTCTATTCTTATTCATGATCATTCAGGACTGAGAGAATGTGCACACTTTTAGATATGAACGTCAAGACCGGAGAGCAAAAACTAAAACAAAAAAAATTGTTCACAAAGACGAACAGTATTGATGCTATTTTTTCAGTGTAGGTGTCACAAAAACCTGTACTAGTATTAGGAGTACACCTTTGTTGGTACAGACTGTGTACCAGTTTGGGTTTGCAGTATTGAGTGGTTTTCAATGAATGTTTTCAGAAAGAATGTGTTGGCTTATTTTTGGTTGTAATAATGACAGTAAAATATGTTAAGCATTATTTGTCACATGAGTGAGATGTTAGTATATTAGTAATTAGACAAGGGAGAATGAAACAATTAGGGAAGCGTGAGTGACAGCAAGAGAAGAAACAGCATGAACGCAAGGCTGCGGAAAAACATGGAAATATGTATGCAAACTAATAAACTATGACAGAACGTGAATACAAATAAGGGCGTGACATAACAATAAACATAAAACATGGCGTGGAACGGTTAGAACCGTAACAGTACCCCCCTCTTAACGACCGACTCCTGGCGGTCCATGGTGCTTATCAGGGTGGTCTCGATGAAAGTCCTTTATGAGGCTGCGGTCCAAGATAAGGCTGGGAGCGATCCAGGAACGCTCCTCTGGACCGTAGCCCTCCCAGTCGACCAGATACTGGAACCCCCGGCCTCGTTTACGAATGTCCAACAGCTTTGTCACAGTATAAGCAGGGTGGTTATCAATAATACGGGGGGGAGGGGGAGGGGGATCCGGGGGACACAGAGGGTGGGTGGACACAGGCTTAATACAAGAAACATGAAATGTGGGATGAATTTTAAGGGAAGCAGGGAGTGACAATCTAACAGCAGAGGGGTTGATGATGGAGTCAATCTTGAAGGGGCCAATGAATCGGGGTTGGAGCTTGCGTGATGTGGATTTAAGGGGAATGTCCTTTGTGGAAAGCCACACAGAGTCGCCAGGCTTGTAAGCGGGTGCAGGTGTGCGGTGGCGATCAGCGACACGCCGGTTGCGGTCAGCCGTGCGCAAAAGCGCGGCCCTGGTGTCCTTCCATAGCTTGAGGAACCGGCGCATGTGGGTGGCGAGGGAAGGGACAGCAATCTCAGCCTCTTGGTCGGGAAACAGAGGTGGGAGGTAGCCTAGGGAGATCTCGATCTGGAGGCACAGGGCAATGCGTTGTGCGCATATTCCACCCAGGTGAGCATCTTGCTCCAGACGGGTTCTTGGCGGAGACACAGCGTAATGCAGCTCCGAGGTCTTGGTTAGCCCTCTCCGTCTGGCCATTAGACTGAGGGTGGTAGCCTGAGGTGAGGCTTACCGTAGCTCCGAGCGCCGAGCAGAATGCCTTCCAGACCTGGGAGATGAACTGGGGTCCTCGGTCGGAGACGATGTCTGCTGGGATGCCGTGGATCCGGAAGACCTCTTTGACCAGAACGTCAGCGGTCTCTTGGGCGGAGGGCAGTCCTGGCAGGGGAATGAAGTGTGCCGCCTTGCTGAAGCGGTCCACAACGGTGAGAATCGTGGTGTTACCCTCGGACGGTGGAAGTCCAGTAACGAAATCTACACCGATGTGGCTCCAAGGTCGGCCGGGCACAGGCAGCGGCTGAAGAAGTCCCGCCGGGGCTTGATGGGAAGCTTTACTCCTGGCGCAGGTGGTACAAGCCTTAACGAACATCCTGGTGTCGGAAGCCATGGAACTCCACCAGAACTTCCGCTTGAGCACTGCCATCGTGCGGGTGAAGCCGGGATGACAAGAGAGTGGAGAGGAGTGGGCCCACTGAAGTCCGAGCAGTAGAGGGGACATACAGGCGATTCCCCGGGATGGCTCTGGGGTCGGGCTCGTTGCGTAGCGCCCTCTGTATGACTGCCTCGATCTTCCACGAGACCGAGGCGATGGTGCAGGAGGCGGGCAGAATGTTCTCAGGTCTCTCTTTCTCCAAACACGAGTCGAATTGCCTGGAAAGGGCGTCAGGCTTAATGTTTTTGGAGCCGGGGCGGTAGGTAAGAGAGAAATTAAATCTCCCAAAAAATAGGGACCACCTGGCCTGGCGAGAGTTGAGTCTCTTGGCAGTCTGGAGGTAGGCTAAGTTCTTGTGGTCCGTCCACACCACAAATGGTACTTCGGCCCCCTCCAGCCAGTGTCTCCACTCCTCCAATGCCATTTTGACGGCGAGAAGTTCCCGGTTGCCAACATCATAGTTTTTCTCCGCTGGTGAAAGTTTGCGGGAGAAAAACGCACAGGGGTGCAGCCGGTTGTCAGTGGCGGAGACCTGGGAGAGCACCGCTCCCACCCCAGTGTCAGAGGCATCTGCCTCGACCACGAACTGGCGAGTGGGATCAGGGTGAATGAGAATGGGGGCGGAAGCGAACAGTCTCTTAATCTTGCAAAAAGCCCCCTCCGCTTCGGGGCTCCAGCGGAACGGTAAGGCAGTGGACGTGAGCTTGGTGAGGGGTGCGACAACTTGGCTATAGCCCCTGATGAATCTTCTATAAAAGTTGGCGAATCCCAAGAAGCGCTGTAAATGTTTCCGCGTGGCAGGCGTGGGCCAGTCAGTGACCGCCTGAATCTTCTTGGGATCCGCCCTGATCTGTCCCCTCTCTAGAATAAACCCCAGGAACTCCACTGTGTCCGAATGAAAAACGCACTTCTCCGCCTTGACAAATAGTTTGTTCTCCAACAGTCTTTGGAGAACTTGTCTGACGTGGATTTCATGTTCCTGAGGGTTCTTGGAGTAAACCAGGATGTCGTCGAGGTAGACAAATACGTGTCGACCCAATAGGTCTCGTAGCACGTCATTGACCAGGGCTTGGAACACCACAGGGGCGTTGGTGAGTCCGAAAGGCATGACCAGGTATTCAAAGTGTCCGAGAGAGGTGTTGAACGCCGTCTTCCACTCGTCCCCCTCTCGAATACGGACCAGGTGGTAAGCGTTGCGTAGGTCGAGCTTGGTGAAGATGGTGGCGTCATGGAGAGGATGAAAAGCAGAGTCAATGAGGGGTAGAGGATACTTATTCTTTATCGTAATGTTATTGAGTTCTCTGTAGTCAATGCATGGGCGTAGGGAACCATCCTTCTTCTGAACGAAGAAGAACCCCGCCCCCACGGGTGAAGAGGACGGACGAATCAGCCCATTGGTGAGGCAGTCCCGGATGTATCTCTCCATGGCCTCCCTCTCCGGTCTGGAGACCTTGTAGAGACGACTTGATGGTAGTGGTGTGCCGGGCAACAGCTCAATGGCGCAGTCATAGGGTCTGTGTGGGGGCAGAGTCTGAGCCTGCGTCTTGGAGAAGACTGTCTCCATGTCCAGGTAGACCGCAGGCACCGTCTCCAGTGAAGGCTTGGGGGCTTTGGGTGGAGTGGGTACGTCCTCTGCTGGAGCAGGAGCGGATCGCAGGCATTGTTGGTGGCAATCGCGAGTCCAAGCTTGGATCTGACCTGTCTTCCAGTCGATGATGGGGTTGTGTTTCCTGAGCCAGGGTAACCCCAAAATGAGCGGATCGTTGGGAGAGCGGATGACATGAAACTGGATTATTTCTTGGTGATTGCCGGAGATAATCAGTAGAATGGGTTCGGTGATGTGGGTCATTTGACAGAATGTCTTTCCATCAAGAGATCGAGCATTCAAGGGGTGGGGCAATGGAAGGGTGGGAATGTTCATGTCCTTGACCATCACCTCATCAATCAAATCAAGGTCCGCTCCGGAGTCCATCAGCGTTCTGACCTCGATCTCTCTCCCTGGCAACATGATCAAGGCCATGAGGGTCTGGCGAGAGTCATCTCCGCTGGTTTTCTCCGGGTAGGTCAGGGATCCAATCCGAACTGGGGCGTCGGCATCTGACTTCTTGGAGCGAAGTCTGCACTGCTGTAGAGTATGCCCAAGCTTGCCGCAGTAGAAGCATGACCCAGTCTCTTTACGGCGTTTCCGCTCCTCCGACGAGACTCTCACCCCAGTGTGTGAGAGATCCATGAGCTCGGCCTCCTCCACTGGTCCCTCTCTGGGTCGAGGACTTGACCATCGTCTGGGGTAGGGCTGGCCGGCCGGAACTTGCCTCTCGTGGTGGCGTTGTGTGGAGCGGTTGTCCAGGCGAATGGCGGCACGAACGAGTTCATCAAGTTGCGTGATGGGTTCTTGATGTGCCAGCTCGTCCTGCAGAGTCTCACTGAGACTGGCTCGGAACAGATCGGCAAGAGCCTCCTTGTTCCAGTGGGTAGCAGCGGCGATGGTGCGGAACTCAATCGAATGATCCGCGGCGCTGTTCTTGCCTTGGCGGAGGGTGATCAGGCGTTGAGAGGGTTCTTGATCGCTGGACGCGTGTTGGAACACTTTGCGAATCTCCTGGGAAAATTCCGCGTAGCGAGAGGGAAGTGACCCACTGGACCATACTGTGGCCCAGTCCAGAGCTCTCCCCTTCAGCAATCCCATCACGTATCCAATCCGCCGCTCGTCGTCCTGGTAGGTCTGTGGTTGCTGCCGGAACACAAAGTCACACTGGAGGAGGAACGATCTGCATCTCTCCGGTTCTCCGCCGAACCTCTCCGGGGGGGGTTGTTGTGGTTCCCGGAATTGCCAGGTTCCTGTGGCGTTGAACAGGGGTAATGCAGGCGTGCTGACAGGCTGTTCTGTGGGACGTGGCTGGACAGCAATGATGAGTCTCCTCATCTCCTGGCACAGCTCTCTCATCTCCCGGCGAAGAGAGGAGATCTCCTGGGTGTGCTCCTGCACGATGGCACCTTGTTCCATGAGTGCGTGGTGCATTGCGGATGAGTCGGCAGGGTCCATGTTGGTGAAATTGTTCTGAGACGAAGTGCATGGAGGGTTGGACCCGAGAAGCACGACTCAGAACAATGGATGTAATAAATACCCGCAAGGGCTTTATTAAGGAAAGTCCAGTAATCGTTGTCTTAGCACAAGCAAAGGTCATACACAAAAAAATCCAGCCAATAAACAAAAGTACCGAGGGAGAAAGCAGTCTCGTCGTCGGTAAGCCAGGCAGTAGTTCGGAACCAGGAAGGCAATCAGCGTGGCAGAGGTACAAAAGAGAGAAGGCAAAAGAATAGTCGAAAAACAAGCAGGGTCAGACCGGAGTCCTCGCCGCGTGGCAAAAGTACAAAATCAGCAAGCAGGAATCGTGGTCAGGACAGGCAGTGAAAACAAAAGGCTGGCAGTAAACAGTGGTCAAAAAACAGGCTTGGATCAAAACAGGAAATCAGAATGCGTAGACTTGACAAATGCTTAAGAGTGCTAGTGAGGCAACAATTTCGCAAGGACATGACATGAACACTGATCTTATATGCAGGTGTAGACAGGTGCAGACACTTAGCTTGAGAGCAGCAGGAAATTCACAACAGCTTGAGAAAATGAGACACGTAACGAGGCAATTAGTAAATCATTAGTAGTTAACCTATCCTGACCTAGCGTTAGTAAATTAGTAATTAACATGTACGAGAAACGTAAGGTAAACATGAACACATGGTTAGATAGTTAGTATTACCCAATCCTGATCTAATGTTAGTATATTAGTAATTAGACAAGGGAGAATGAAACAATTAGGGAAGCGTGAGTGACAGCAAGAGAAGAAACAGCATGAACGCAAGGCTGCGGAAAAACATGGAAATATGTATGCAAACTAATAAACTATGACAGAACGTGAATACAAATAAGGGCGTGACATAACAATAAACATAAAACATGGCGTGGAACGGTTAGAACCGTAACAATGAGGTTGGATTTATCTACTTTTAGGATTCGGTGAGGCTTAGATGAAGGTTAGGTAAGTTAGTACATATTTTGATATTCTGCCATAGCATAGCACACTGGGGCTTATCCGTATTACACTCAGGCCTCGACATATGCACACACAGTTAACCTCTCCATGCAGGCACCCTAGTGGCCATGCCGCCGGCGCCATGTGATTGCTCAACTCAGACATTAATTGATCCTGCAACCAAACTACGGTGCATTCCAAAAGCGTTAGGACAGTGACACATTTTTTGTTGTTTTGGCTCTGTACTCCAGCACATTGGATCTGAAATGGAAAGGTGACTGTGGGCCCTTATCTTACACCCGTCACCAAGCGGCGGTAACCCAAACGCAAGTGTCTTTGCTAGTTTCAGACCGGCGCAAGTGTCTTTTCTTTTTTGTAAATTTTTTGTAAAACATTTCTTTCCATTGGGGACTCGCCACTGTTTGACTGTTTTTCTTCCCACAGAGTTATTTTTTTGATACCTCAGTTACTTGCTTTTTTGGGGGTTCAAGCCTGGGCTGTGTCCGAATCAGAGCCCTATCTACCTGTGTACTAGTAGCTGCGTACTGTTTACTGTATATTGTTTAGTATGTGATGTGCGCCTCATTTTTGAAGTGAAGCTGCACGTCATATTTATGCAACCAAAATGTTCACTTCTTGAAAAGTACGCTCCCGAATATAGTCAGCGAAACCGGGAAAGAAAGTATATCAACCAAGGTTTTAAGTGTGCTACATTTAGAGAAAATGTTACGTACTCAACTACTTTCTCGTCCAGTGTACTCAAAAAGTATTGTCAATAGTATGAATAGTTTCACATCACAGTAGAATATAGCTTATGAACTGCTTCATACACACATTCTATGACCTATTGCCTTCTACTGAAACAGTAGGTTCTGCTTCAATGTCTCAATGGTTAAAAGCACTGCTCCAGGGCTGGATCTACTGAAGACCCAAGCAGTGTACAGAATGCTTCCACTCATTCACTTCACCATGCCTTTGGGTGTATACCTGTGCTAGAACTGGTTCTGTCAGTTCTACAATCTCCCCTTCTTGGGACTGGAAGCTGAGAATCTGATCGTAGTTCTTGTCATGAAAACCAACCCGGTTTACATTGTCAAAGAGACTCAGCAGGTGAGCCTGTGAAGAATAAGGGCAGATCATCCACCTGTGAGATGCACAATACTTTTATGAATCTGTTTCAGTTGAACACCACTTGATACAAAACCATTGTAATGTATTAAGAGACGTCATTATAATTTAATTTACACATTGTTTGAACTGAAAAATATCCTGGCTGTATTAATTAATAAAATATAAATGCACACATATTCGATTACATAGTAAAAATGACTAGAATAATTCTTACATTTCTCTTACAATTTCAGTCTTCCTCCTGACTATATACTTCCAACTATTTCAGTTATTCTAATTAAGTTATATTCATATCAGTTCTACCTCCTTTAAAAACAATTCCAGATAGTTATTGCAAATTAAGTGGAACTTAAAGCAATTACACATAAATACTCAGTTAAATTATATGTGCTGAAAGGTAAAACAGAGGTAGCAAACACTATTAATTGAGTTAAATCACTTTATATGGCTTGTCCTGCTTAACATTTGCAATCCTCAGATTAACAAATGCAATCCTCCAGATTATATAAATGGTAAATCTGAACAACTAAGCAAACAAGAGTGAATGTCACATATTGTTCCATTTAATTATTTGAGTTAAACTCACACCAGGTTAAAATATTTATAAATCTCCCTTAATCTACTCTTGGCTGTGAGGCTGAAATAAAATCTAAATTGTACCAGCTTAGTATACAGGCATTTGTTCTTGCACCAGTGTGTAATTTAGTAAATAATTTAATGTAATTTGGCCCTGTGTTTTTTCATTTTACCATATGAAGAGTCTGTGGTCATTTTATGTGTCACGTGAAAGTGTCAAATGCCATTCATTTATAGCAGGGGTGTAAAAGTCAGGTGCAGAAAGTCCTCCCCAGTATTTTGTTCCAATCACCTGGATTTGCTAATTAGCACAATTCTTCAGCCAGGAGGTAGAACTAATTAGTGAAATCAGCTGGCTGAGTTCATGTGTGGAAGAAACACATGGCAGGACTTTTACTTTCTAACCCTGGATTTTACACCTCTGATTTATAGTGGAAATAATGTGCAATTCCGCTGTGTTACACTTAATTTTTAATTTTCTTTAAAGAATGCACTATGGGCCAGATTTACTAAAGGATTGCGACTGCTTTTCTGATGCAAATTTGCAGGGATAACTTTATTTTTCTGCTTTATTGGGATAGTGATAGTAGAGAGCGATAGAAAATATAAAATATAGGGAGAGAGAGGTGGGATGACAAATCTGTTTGCCAGTCTGAATCGACCTGGTGACTTTTTTATCTATAAATGTATTAACTCTGGCTCTGTAGAGATTTTCAGAGCTAGTTTGCGAGGGATCGACTCAACTTCCCTCCATCCGTATGCCTGTCTAGTTCCAATCTGAAAAGCAGTGGGCTGGGCTGGGGACTCATTGACATCAAAGATTTTCTAGTTACATGTAAAGAGGCTTTGCTGACACACTCGCTTGATACACACAGAGCGGGAGAGACATGTGCACATAAAACCTGTATCGGTCCTGTTTTCAAAATACCAGAGGCCCATGCCAGTAAAAAAAACAAAGTACAACTGTTTGAGTTATATATGGTAATCTATAAACAAATGGTAAATAATCTACAAACCTCAATTCCAAAAAAGTTGCTACCATCTACAGGCATGGGGCATGCCCCCACAAGCTGTAACTTGGCGGATGGCATACCATTCAAATTTAACGATATTATAGTCTAATAATCTAATAAGAAACAGCACTATAGTTACCCCTGGATTACACCAATGCATGGTATGTGAGAGGTATTCAGATTGTTACGATATAGTTATAATAAGTCTAGCAAGGTGCTCATGCTCATTAGCAAGTCCCTGTACCTGGATGGTGTGGGAGTCAGAGGCTTGGCCCAGGATCTCAAGCAGGGCGGGATCGGAGACAAAAAAAAAGCGAGGAAACACCAGTCTCTTTTTCTCCAGGTACCCTGTGAGGGACTTCTGGCAGACCTCCAGCTGTTCCAGTAGATGAGGTAAGAGCTGTGCCAGGGCTTCATCCCCCACACAGCACAGTACCATGTTGGGAATCTCATGCGCCCGCTGTATGATCTTCTGCCATGACTTGTCAATGTTCTGGAACCTTTTGGCCTCCTAAATGATGTTGGACAGAAATCGTTTGGAATTAAGCAAATTGACTTGATGTCATATGAAAAACATTAAATATGACTTCAAAACTATACCTATAACTGTTATCATTATTATTATATGTTTGGCAGACAGCACTTGTAGCCCAAGTACGTCAATGCAAGTTGTTTTGATTTATGTAATCAGTAAAAGATAGCATAGCAAAAATAGATTGATAGTATCTGAACGGGGGCCTGTTCCAGGTATCTGGATCTATTAAAGCAACATTTTGGGACATACGAGAATCAGAGAAAGCCTGTGTCAGTATCTATGATAACTTATGCTCTGAAACTAACTTGCCATCTGGCAGGTTAACTTGAACTAAACACAACCTCGTAGCATTTGGTGAGATTTTGTCATCACTTCGCTGGTAAAGAATCTGATTATACACTGTGAAAAATATCCCGTAAGCAAACGGTGAAAAGACTGGCAGCAATATGTTGCCAGTGAAAAACCATGTAATAAGGGGAGGAGGGTACTGTACAAATCCTGTTATTGTATGGGATGGCTGTGTTATTGGCATTATTATATGTGACTTTTGCAGTGTTTTGAAAAAAGAAAACATTGAAATCCTGTAATTGTTTTACTGTAAAAATAGTTTTTATTTTGTTTTAGATTATGCCATGTCCTTTCTTGAAAAACCCTGTGGATATGGGAAACATTCGCCAGGCTTTACATCGCAAAAGAAAAATTAGACGGCGATTAGATATTGTAGCTCATTCAGTGTAGCCTATCTTCATGAACGTTATCATTTTTCAAGGCTATCTGTCATTTATCTCAGTTACCTTCAAAAGGCTCACATCAGCAATGTCACTCATCGTTGTTTTGCGCTCACTCCACTCCAAGCTTATTATATAACTTTGGAGAAGCAGAACATATTGGCAAAGCAACTGTGTGCAGAATATGGACTGTAGGTAATGCACTGTAAAACCAAATTCACTGCATTAACCATGATTTAATACCTAAATGTGTGTACAAGGTGTATAAAGGCGTTTATCTCCAAACTCACAAAATTACAGTCTGTAGGCTACCGGATCCCAAAAAAATTCAAAACACGTTTCGATTATTAAACACCTATCCTGCAAATAAAATTACAAAAAGCTATTTACAGCTCAGTTTTCCAAATTTTTTATTTTAAATGAGTGATCTTCTGGTCAGTCTTTTTTTTCTAAACTGATTTAGTATAGGCCTACAGTATGCAAGCAAAACTGTAGGCTGCTTACATACAACTTATTAACCGTTTAAATAAGTATAAAAAAGACTAGAAATAATAATAACTATAATAAAAAGATAATAAAACAACCTACTTTATTTAGCAAACATGATTGTGAGTGACCGCACAGTCAGAGAAGCTTATGCATTCATTTGATTTCACAATTTTCCCCTACACCAGCTCCTTTTCCTTTGCTGCTGCAGAAGTAAAATAATGTGCGGTGTTTATCAGACTCAGTATCCATATTGAATCATTTTTTCTGTTTGTGATTGGAGAGGGCTTTTTAAGTTCACCGTGAACGTGAATGATTTGGGCTTAACCTATCTGACCTTGATCGATCTTGATCACCCGATTTGGAATCCACTTTTGCGGAACCGAGAAATGCCACATCTGGCTCACTTAAGTCAGACTTCAAGTTTAGGTTTTTAATTTCAGGAACAGGTGCCTGGACTAGAAAAACCATTAAGGAGCGCTGGAAGTGAACATAAATATCACATACAGAAAAATATGGAAGACTTCTAAATTGCTGACAGCTTTGTAATTGTGCAATTGTGTTAAATGGGATCATTTCTGTTGCCTAATAAGCGATGTCAGTGTTTGAGGCCATGGAATTGCCCCCAAGGTGCAGTATTTGGACTTTGTAATTAGGCTACTCTGTGATAAAACCCAAATTCACCACACAATATTTTTAAACTTAATGGCTGACATGAGACCAAGGGCTTTTAATGGAAAAGATACAGTATATTCCTGACATTATTATTAGCAGTGAACATTCCATTGAACGTAATGGACAGCCAGGACAAATATAATTTGCTTGGGAGGCAACAGAAAAATTTACTTTGGAATTCAATTTAAAAAAATGTATTTTACATTTAAATCTAATAGTCAAAACTTAATCTGGTACACAATATTACAACTGCAGAACCATATTTTAAGAAAAGGCAAAGCCATGTGTGTCACTTAATACTAAAATGATGTTTAACATTTTAGTAATTTCACAGCCTACATCTCCATAATAATACTAGTAATAATACATTTGATTTATAAAGACAGTTTCTCTAAGCACTGTATACAGGTGTAAATTAAAAACCATTTTACCACAAACATATAAATAGATGTTCACCCCACTATTCACAGGGGGAGAAAATAAATCATGACTTGTCATTGTCTGTTATATAAGTATATCATTACGTTAGGAGTGATAAATGTTTTTATTGGCCTCCAGCCAGGTGCCATAATGAACCATACCTGGGGCAGCTGTTTTGCAATGTCTCCTCCCACAAACACAGCCTCAAGGTAGATCCATAGATTCTGTACGGTCAGCCACTTCTCAATGATCTCCGTGGTGTTGGACAGCTTATGAACCCATTGCTGAATAGATGGCTTAAAAGGTGCATTATACCTGGAACAGCAGAAAACACAGATTTTCAAACATGAAGTTTAGTTTTCACAATGCCTATAATAATAGCACACAGCTGGCAGATGAATGCTTAGTTATACATGAACATTCCATAACACATGTGAAACAAGGCCAGCCCAGTTATATCTCTCCTGCTAAAATTAAATAATTCCATATCATCAAGACACATGGTGAAATTAACCGGCAAGGTTTATTTGTTGTGTATCATGAATATATGATCTATGAGTTTAAATAAAATATTTTTTTATATTTACATGTGTAATTATGAATACCGCTGACTGTTGTTCCATGTTACCTACGTTGGAGTTACTCAGTAATAACCTCTTGTTACCAAATGAGTTACAATTTAACTACACAGGCATAGGTGCAATTTAATGTAAAGTGATACCCACTTTAAAATATAGATGTTGATGATGACGTTTCCTTCAGACATTGATGTAAAATATTCTTAACTGTCAATTTTTCACTTGAACCAACTCCCTCAGCATTCACAATCATTGAAAAACCATGAAGCATGGACATAAGATTGTAATTAATAATCACCTCAGCCATTGAGAATTATCACCCCCATTACAGCCAATTTTATCTTGTTATTTGGTTTATCCCGTTTATCCAATTTATGACAGCCCATTAGAATTTACATAATTGCTGATTGATGACTTTAAAAGATGTGCAAAAAATGGACCAAGAATGATAAAGCCATTTATTCTGAGACAGCCATGTATGGGCAGAATATCTGCTATAAATCCAGATAGTACAGATAATTTATGCCAGATATGAACACGTTTCTTACAATATCCTTAGTTTTCTATTTGAATTTGTCAAAAAATATACACTGGGATGAACAATTTCCGTATGATTTTCTCAAATTATGTCTGATATACAAAGGTTGCCAGTCACTATTTCTGATAATCAGAACCTCCCAGGAAAGAGATTGGAAAATAAATGGATTTCAGTCACTTTTCTTTTGATTGTTGATTTTTTCAAGTCTTGAGTTACATACTGTCCTCTACTGCCCCCTACCGCATGCACACAAGCTGTTTACATCAACTTAATGCACAGATAGGCAAGTATGTCCAGCCAGCAGATGTCAGATGAGGCTTAGTTTCAGCTATAATTAAGAGTGCTATATTTATAACATAATAATATGTAGACAACTAATATGTGTCACAACAATGCTTCTGGAATCACGGTCAGGAGCTTGAAAAGTCATGCCCTGTAGAGGGTGTGGCATCCTCCTTCCTACTACCGGCTGACAGGGTTGTGAAGCAGTGTTTCTCTAGCGGTTGCTACACGGGGGAAATTGAAACAATATTTAATTTTTTTAAAATCTTCCTTTCAGCTAACTAACCTTAGGAAACGAAACGAAAACTTTGAGCGTCAGCCTGATCTGTTAGTTAAGTCCTGACTCGCTAACGATACTAACAATGGTCAATGGCACTTCCCATTATACATTAGCTAGCAAACTCCCTATAATGAAGGTTACGACTGTAACCACAGTTTTATGAGTTCCGGATGACCATTAGGGTCGTCAACTTATGAATATATCTTCTTGTTGCCGGATGCATCGAGACACTTATGATGATGTAACTTCCTTTATAAATAGAGACACTTCAATGCGGAAGTTCTCAAAACCCATCTCACCCCGAAAGGATCCCGAGTGACCCTTACAGTCGTAACCTTAATTTTATTGAATTCCGTTGACACGTTGGCGCCAGGTTGACGTGATAAAATCTTGAAAATGTGAAGGGCCCAAGTCGCCGCCGCACAGATATCATGAAGTGGTACACCTTTGAGTGCTGCCTATGACGTAGCCATACTCCTAGTTGACCTACACTGGACATTCATAGGTAAAGGATTAGCACTAGCCTCATAGGCCGCAGCTATCGCCTTCATTACCCAGCGGGAAAGGCTCTGGGTCAAGAGCACTTTTCCCTTAAACTTGCCGTAGCAGACCAAAAGTTGTCCTGTATGTCTGATGGAAGCGGTAACCTCAACGTAGCGGCGGAGTGCACACACTGGGCATCCCAAATGTGCCTCCCCCAGGTCCCCACCTGGTGGGGGTGAAGTGCAGCAAGCGCAATTGACTGGTTAATATGAAACGCTAAAACAATTTTGGATAGAAAAGATGGGTTGGGCCACAAAGTGACGCCAAAGTTATGCGGCCGCCACCTCATACATTCCGCGGTGATGGAGAGAGTGCAGAGCTCACTAACACGTCTTGCTGATACCATTGCTAGTAGAAATTCCATCCTAAAATCAAGCCACTTAAGGCTGGTCATATGGAGAGGCTCGTAAGGCTGACTGGTAAGCGCAAGCAAAACCAAAAGGGGATCCCAGGAGGAAGCCGCCAGGCAGCCCTCAGGAACCGGCTGACAAGGTGATGCCTGCTGGATATGGCAGCGGCATAAACCTGTCAACAGCAATTGAGCACAGGGTCAGCGCATCCGCAGGGCGATCCGCAAAAAAGGCAGAGGAGCATCGGAAACCATGATTCCATCGGGGGGAAGCTTGTGGTGGCCCGTGCATCTGTCATCACCACCACGTGCCGTGATGGTATAGAGTTGGCTGGGGATAACTGACAGGCCTCGAATGGTTCTCTGTGTGGCATCAGGGAGAGGGGACTGAGCTAACCACACCTAACGTCGGGTCGTCATGAGCAAAGACATCACACGACTAAACGCAAACGCCTGAAGAGATCCGTCGCTGATCGAGGTGTCCACCCCCGAATCAAGCAACGTTTGTGACCGTGTAAGCATCAGCCAGAAAAGCAAATTCCCTATCTGTGCCACCCTCGCAGCAATGTTATGTGACCTACAGAGCAAGTCATCAGTTGCTCTGCACTGTGGTCTAGGGCATCTGCATCTGCCCGAACTGCCTCCCCTGGAGATACCACAAGTGGCGTGATGGCGGGCTCAACAGAGAGCATATGGTCAAGCCCATAGACCTCACAGTTGTACTCCGAGGATCGGGGTTCGCGCCCTGGTCCTGCCAGATCCGAGCGTGGCCAGTGCCCTGTGGAAGCGGCAATTGGCGGCTGCTTCCGGGTGGGGGGAGGGGCTCGGACAGAATCGCTGCGCGCAGAGTGACCCTGGGCGAGTTGGAATCACGGTCAGGAGCTCGAGGAGTCGCGCCCTGTAGAGGACGTGGCGCCCTCCTTCCTACTACCGGCTGACAGGGTTGTATAGCGGTGGTTCTCAAGCGGTTGCTACATGGGGGGAATTGAATTAGAATAGGGGTTCAATTGGCTACTAAATTGGGAGAAAAAGGGGAAAAAATCAGAAACAAATTTTATTTTAAAAAGGATGCAAACGTCCAATAATCTGCGGGCACCCGCTGCAAGCTAGGGCATGCCCAGCACTTAGTTAGCTCCACCAAAAAATTGGTAGTGGCGGAAGTAAATGTGCCGTCTGAGATTTTTACCAAAAAGACGTAGTATAGCCGATAGAGATAGCTGTAAAACATCAGGTTTAAGCTTAAATTTGCTAGATACCATGACTATCGCCTGTATAAGCCACATGGTGAAATCACAGGAACAGCTGAAATGAAAGCACCTTTTGTTACGAGGCTGAAGTTTCTTATTCGTAATTCCTGGTCCACATTTTTACAGTGGATTGTTCGTAATTTTACAGGCTTACACATTACACATAATCTTTGAGTGAAAATAACATTAGACATATAACGTATAAGTTCCTCTGTTTTCTGTTTCCCCTGCTTTGCGTTTAGTTTTGGCTTTGGGCTGCTGTGTCTCCCATAAAAGTGGAGTGACGTCATGGTCCTATATGGAGATCCTGAGAGCTGCACTGGAGGGACGACGCATGCTGTTGCCTGGCAACCAACCAAGGTTTGATAGTAGGGGAGACCGGGGCATCTCATCACATGTGACAGTACTATATGTGCCCTCTTGTCCTGAGGCCAATTTACTTTTGAGAAGAGATCATGGTCACAGTAATCTGAGGTGAGAACAATGTTCTCATTTTTCACCCTTAAACAGAAATATATGAGAATGTACATTTTATGTTAGAAAACTGATAAGTATGAATGTTCAATTGTATTATTTTTACACAGAACAGAGGAGAGAGTAAGATGTCTTTTGATATCTTAGCTGCAGTCCTGCACTTATGTTAGCCAGAGCTATAGCTAGATTTAGTCAGTTCGAGGCAACTTGTCTCAGTGCTGTCGGGGCAAGCCGTCAGATGTGACAACTTGCCTCAATATAAATATAAACGAATAGGCAGAGTTGCTTCCAGCTACAGTTGGTGGTTGCTCAGCAACATGTAAACAAATCAACGTGTGTTCATATTCTGTATCCAGAGTGTAGCCTATAGGAACTGGAGAGAGTGGGAGGGGCCAGGCAGTGAAGCACCTGGAGGTATGCTTGCTGAGCTCAAAAGCGCTTTCTGCCCATTGAAATCAATGGGTTGGTTGCCAGCTGATTTGACAAGCAAAGAAAACCTAATCGTTTGTTATTATAGCATTCATTATGTGTAGCAGTTAGTAAAACAATGATTGTTTCGGCCCAGATTATTTATTTAAATGACATTTTCCTAAAAAATATCACAAACATATTTTCAATGCTGCAAGTGGGCACATGAGGCTTGCACCCCAGGCCTCCCAGTTTATGTGTGCCAGAATTATGACAATGAGGATGACACAGACTAGGTAAAAAGAAGAGTAAGAAAAAGATGAATGTAAAATAATTACAAATGTATATGTATATATATTGCCCAGTCAATAACGTAAAAACATTTTTTACATTAATTTTTTAATAAAAGCCTGTTCTGTTTTTATCAGTTTTATGAATTAGGTAGGCTTGTTCATTAACATTTTGCCTTTGGTTTTACATTTGCAATAAAAAATCAATGTTCAGAATTAATTGTTTGTGTTCTTATTTGTTGAAAAATACAATGTGGAAATTTACCCCACATAATGTAACAACTTACCCTGTGATGACTTTTATTTGATCATTGATATCTCTATATTAAAGCGAGAATTAAAAATCTAAGAAATAAACATCTTTGCTTCAGAATATAATACTTGTTTTAACAAGTACCTGCGATGTACTGTGACTGAGAAATGTAAGCGAGAGCAAAAAGTGTGACAAGATGCCCCGGTCTCCCCTAAATTATGATTAGCTGCTTACAGATTCCATGCTTCCAGCAGGGTCCCTGATAGACGGAACAGCTCCCTTTTTCAGAATTTCCAGCAGAGCTTAGTTTTCAATGCATTCAGAAGGGAAATGTCCTGGGCATACTCGAGCGTGAGCTAACAGTGTTACCGTCCACAGAGCCTAAATTAATTAAATGGATCCACCTTTGGCACAGAATTGGATTTTTTGGAAGGGTGTGCAGTGATTTAACAGCCCAACAGCCGGGAATAGAACATGTTTTATGGACAATTGCTAGCTATGTAACTTATGTTAAACTCTGTTAAGCACTCGGCTAGCCTGATAGCTAATTTGACTCACTGTTGAGCCAATCTCGGAACCCATGAACATCTGTCAAGAGAGATTACTGTTGAGCAGGCTATAGGCTTTCCGAGTCTGTGTCCTTCTGTTTTTTGTTTATATGTACAGCGTCTTTGTGACAGTTCTCTGTAAAAAAACGCTATACAAATAAGTGATTTGATTTGATTAAACTCCTGAATTTAACCGCCTACTGTGAGATTTCCTAATGCAGTGATATTAACATGTGCACAGGTTGGTGTATTTGTCATTACAGGTTCTTAAAAATTACTAAAGGCACCTAATTCGTATTTTCAGTTCTGTCTCATCTAACCCTGAGTGCACAAACATGAAAACATGCAGGGAAACAATATGGGATCTTTAAATTATTGTTAAGAAGCCAAAACAATGAAACTTTATCCGATCATAATTACTCAGCAAGAAATTAAAACAAAAAAGACATGTTTATGCACCTGTTGCTCATGAGGGAGGCCAGCACCATCAAACTATCCTCCATGAGGGACACCTTCTCAGCTGTGTCGGTGCCTTTGAGCAGTAGCTCTCCACGACCTTTGAATGGCGCAAAGGTAAACATGTGGCCACTCCACTCTCCAACCACAGCCTTCAGCTTGGCCTCAATGTCCTTCTCCTTCACTGCACTGATGCAGATGTCCTGCCCAGAGGAAATGACTCAATTGCAGCTTACAGCATAAACCACACTTCGCAAGAATCATTTACTTCACCTTCCTATTATGTTAACATTTTACTGCCATTTGTGTTAAGGTGTTGTTACGGGTCAATATAAAAAAACAAGTTCAAAACGTCTTTTTTTAACACGTATTCCCTAATTCTATAGGATGTCTTATACAGGTGTTTGCTGAAGAAAATCACCAATTTGAAGTTACACAAAAACAAAAAGTCATTTTGGGTCATATAGACCCAAAATTACTTGGTTTTTAACTGGTGGTATAACAGGTGCACTGTGACATATAAATACAATTTAACCTTCCTATTATGTTAAATTGTATTTATATGTTATGGTGCTCCTGTGTAGTGAAAGGCTAAAGGTGGCAATATGGGAACATAGTGGTCGTAGTAAGCCACATGTATACAAGTCACAAGTAAGTCTCAAATTTTAACCTTCAAGTTTAATTGCTTAGAATCAAGCAAGTCCCTCCTCAATATCAAGCAGGTCGAAAATAGGTTGACATAGAACAGCTTTGTAAGCTACAAGAGACTCATTTGGATTTGACCGCATGATTTAATTCAGTTACAGTCAAGCCGGAAAGTATGCACACCCCTTTCACCTTCTCCACGTTTTATTACGTTACAGACATATTCTACAATAGATTGAGTTAATTTTTTGTCTCAAAATTCTACACAAAAAAGCCCATAATGACAAAGTGAAAACAGGTTTTTAGACATTTGTGCTAATTTATTAAAAATCTAAATGTAAAATATCATATGTACACAAGTGTGCACACCCTTTGATATGACACCCAAAAGTGAGCTGAGGTGCATTTTGTTTCCACTGATACTGCTTGAGATGTTTCTACAACTTAATTGGAGTCCACCTGTGATGAATTGAATTGATTGGACATGATTGGGGATTGCAAACACCTGCCTATATAAGGTCCCACAGTTGACAGTGCATGTCAGAGCAAACTCCAAGCCATGGGGTCAAAGGAATTATCTGCAGACCTCAGAAACAGGATTGTGTCAAGGCATAGATCTGGAGAAGAGTACGGAAAAATCTCTGCAGATTTACAGGTCTCAAAAAGCACAGTGGCCACCATCATTCGTAAATGGAAGAAGTTTGGAACCACCAAGAATCTTCCTAGACCTGGCCGCCCGGCCAAACTGAGCAATCGGGGAAGACGGGCCTTGGCCAGGGAGGTGAGCAGAAACCAGAGGGTCACTCTGACAGAGCTCCAGCGTATCCTTGTGGAGATGGGAGAACCTTTCAGAAGATCAACCATCCAGGCAGCACTCCACCAATCAGGCCTTTATGGTAGAGTGGCCAGACGGAAGCCCCTCCTTAGTAAAAGGCACATCACAGCCCAAGATTCTCTGGTCTGATGAAACCAAAATTAAACTTTTTGGCCGGAATACCAAGCATCACGTCTGGAGGAAACCAGGCACCACTCATCACCTGGCTAATACCATCCCTACAGTGAAGCATGGCGGTGGCAGCATCATGATGTGGGGATGTTTTTCAGCAGCGGGAACGGGGCGACTAGTCCTGATAGAGGGAAAGATGAATGCAGCTAAGTACACCGAGATCCTTGAAGAAAACCTGCTCCAGAGCGCTCTGGACCTCAGACTGGGGCGAAGGTTTACCTTCCAACATGACAACGACCCGAAGCACACAGCCAAGAGAACAGGAGTGGCTTCAGAGAAAGTCTGTGCATGTCCTTGAGTGGCCCAGCCAGAGCCCAGACCTGAATCCAATTGAACATCTGCGGCGCATGCAAGGATATGCCAAGAGGAATGGGCAAAAATGTCCAAAAACAAGTGTGCCAAAATCATAGCTTCTTTCCCAAGACGCCTTGAAGCTGTAATCGCTGCCAAAGGTGCAGCAACCAAGTATTAGGTTAAGGGTGTGTCATTATTGGCTATTGTGTATAGATGTTTGAGGCAAAAAATTAACTCAATCTATTGTAGTATAAGTCTGTAACATAATAAAACGTGGAGAAGGTGAAAGGGGTGTGCAGACTTTCCGGCTTGACTAATTTAAGAAAAATAAAAACATGAACTAAAAAGACAAGACTTTTAAAAGGCATCTTTCTCAAGTTCAAGTTTAGTCCCAAGTCATTGATCCAGCAAGTCTCAAATCTGAGACCCTATCTGACACAATAGTTTTCTACGGCGGGTTGGAGAGGGCGGTGGTATAATGGGAGTTAGTATAG
Source organism: Ilyophis sp. 1 JC-2022 (assembly GCA_022702515.1). Classification (NCBI taxonomy): domain Eukaryota; kingdom Metazoa; phylum Chordata; class Actinopteri; order Anguilliformes; family Synaphobranchidae; genus Ilyophis; species Ilyophis sp. 1 JC-2022. The sequence continues at coordinate 65,304,088 of CM040403.1, read as the reverse complement.
TGCAAAAGCAATTTGCAATCCTACACATAATATGAGCAATTTTAAGAAATCAAAATACAGCAGCCTCTGCCTTGGTTAGACTTTATCAGGAACAAGTTGAATGATGGGGAAATACTATTCATAGGCACATAATTGTTGGAAATTAGAAGATCTCACCCAAGTTTTTGGGTGGAGTGATGCAAAGCATATTATAATTTACCCATAATGAACAGAAATCATACATACAAATACATCAAGACAAAAATAAAAAAAATTATTTAATATTATGGGTTTTTCTCATAATATCGGTGTAAAAGTATTGTCTGACTAATTTTTTTTCAGAAAGCATCTACACATTTCCCAAAAATCTCAATTCAAATTTAGTTTGTGTTACACAACTTCCATGCAAGCCAGAAAGTCAACTTCTGCAACACCAGTGATGAGTGGTAAGAGTTTGTAAGAGACAGGATGATGTAGTACCTCAATATCCTCTTTGCTCCTGAGCAGAGGAGCCTCCATGATGTTCCTGAGAGCAAAGTTCTCCGACTCCACATCAAAGCTGTGTCCTGTGAGCTCAGAGAGCCGCTGCCAGTGTCTGGACATCATTGCCTGAGAGGATGACAGATCTTTTGGGTATACAGCAGTGTTGTAAAAAGTACTCAAAATGCATACTTAAGTAAAAGTAAAGATACCTTGCTGGAAAATGACAAGTAAAAGTGAGTCACCGATTAAAATACGACTTAAGTAAAAGTATTAAATGTAGTTAAGTATCAAAAGTAAAAGTAGCCTACACGCACTAACAAAAAATAAATAAATTGGCGCCGAGTTTCTTTTTTACCAGGGGGTGCCCTAAAAAAATGCAGCCACAGGCACAATCAAACCCCCCCCCCCCCCCCCCCCCCCTTAAAAGCCACGTTAAATTGTATTAAATTCATATTGTCAAAATGTTGGATTTATTTTGCTTGCAGTGCTATAATAACCTATTTAGCTGGCAGGCAGGCTACTAACTGGCAAGAATCTCATATATGATTAGGCACGTATGCAAGTGTAAAAGTGCGTGCAGGTTAAAAAAATTTTAAACCAATTTTAGCCGGTTTTTCACCTTAATGCGAGATGGCATTTCACCAACTTTACAACGTAAAACTGTTCACTGGGAGGCAGGTGTTGAAAATATGCTGCTAACGTTACTTTCCTCAGAATCGTTTGACACATGCAGGCGTGATGTTTAATTCTGTGTGGGTTTTGGGTTTAGTTAGTATTGTCCATTTCGTGGAGTTAACACCACATCACCTCTAGCGAACTCTTATTGATAGCTGGCACTCTGGAGAGTCAGTTGTAGGCTGCATACCATAAGAAACAGCGCGTTTCAATTGTTTGCTTGTTTCACTTTTAATTAATCAAAATATAACTTCACTCTGCAATACGATTTGCCCTTGGGTGCGCACATGATCGCCGTCTACGGTTCAGATATTTATATCAGATATTTGGTTCTGGTTAACTTGAAGCCAGCTTCAGTAATTAATAAAATACAAAATAAATCTAGAGACACCCACCAGTTAAAATGAACAAAAGGAAAACGCTTACAAATGTAAACAAAAATAATGGTGGGTCTGTGCTATATTTTGTTTGATAATTTTGATCACTTTTGGGTGTCGTATTACTTTAAATCAAGTACGGACCCGATAGGCTAGTCATGTGATGCACTGACTTCTTCTCCATTCGGCATTATTTTTTACTTAGTAACGAACCCATTCTTGAAAATTGTAGCGGAGTAAAAGTATCAATTTTATTTTGAAAATGTAGTGAAGTAAAAGTGAAAGTAAACAGAAAGACAACTACTTGAGTAAAGTACAAAGTCGTCAAAAAACTACTTAAGTACAGTAACAAAGTATTTGTACTTTGTTACTTTACAACACTTGTATACAGTGTGGCTTCATGTACATGATTTACAGACAAACAAGTGCACAGTAAACCTGTCGTCCCCCTGCATGTCGTTATCATGTAGCCTACAGTTGTTGACATCTGATCTATGTTGTGAATTATAACGATTATACTATCTACTGCATATCTGGCAGCAGAGTGATGGTTTGAGCGCATCCACTCTATTCGGCGATCGTGAGCTAAAATGTGATGATGGGGACATCTTTGGATTTGTCTTGGCCCACAGAATTCAGCAAGCCCAAACACGAGCCGTGTGAAGTAGATTTGGTCTTGTTATTATTGTATCACATTCGCCCTGCTTCTTGCTCGGAGTGACGTCATTACCATTTATCTTGAATGTTTGTATCACAATATACCTCCATTTAATTCATTAGCATATTGATGGTGGACAATTCGAGGGAAACCAGGAAATCTGTGTCTTATATAACCATCACATTAACATGTGTGTGTGAGAGAATAGATGTAGCTAACGTTATAGATTAGCCTCTGTTAACAAACTTACGACATTTATTAATTTAACGTTAAGTTGAATCTTTTAGACTGCAAATATTTCACTATCCACGACCATGACAATGAAATTTCACTTACCAAATGAACATGTAATAAACATCAAATTTGATGGAAATATAAGGAGAAGACAATGAAAAACAATGTTTGACCACCAAAAATGGGTACAATTGTGTGTGGGTATAACTGAAGAGACAAGATTCAAGTTAAAAGTTTATTAGGCTGGAAATGTTGATGCCATCAAGCTCTTACAAGAACTCCAGCACAGAAAAGAGAGAACAAGGAACAGAGAAACTTGGTTAAGTTATAACGTTAGCTAGCTAATATAAAAAGTAGCTAACTTAGCTAGCTAGTTAACGTAGCCTAACGTTACTGTAAATGAGTTTGTGTCCTGACGTATAACGTTAACATTATTAATGTTATTACTGCTATTACTGTTTGAAATGATCCAGATGCCATGTCATTTGTGAATTTCGGTGAACATAATGGGCCGACTTGGAAAAAGACAGCACCTGTTCCTCTTTTCACCACTGAGTATTGGTGGAAGTTAAACTAAATTTAAAATTCAGTAGGCTAGTGTTTTCACTGTGTTGATTTTGGTCTGCTGTCGCAGGTAGCCTAATAGCCTATGAAATATTAGACTAGCTGATTGAATTACATGGTCCATCTCAGGTGCAGCTGGGCACAACTCACACACTGCAACACTTCCTTATCTGATCTATGCTGTGAAATATAACGACTATAACTAACTAGCCGTACTCTATACATCTCAGCCTATGGCTAAGTGTTCACCTGTACAATGTCTCTATCTAATGGCACAAAAAAACAATAGGGCTTAATGGGACAATAAAAAAGCTACTAAACACCTTAAGCTCTGAACTCTGTGGATTTAAACAGTCGACGGTCTCCTGAGTAATCTGGTTATTCAATATGCGGAGACATCAAGCATAGTTTTTTATGTACAAAGCAAAATGTACTTGACTATGGGGAAATTAATTGTAATAGCGCCCCTCTGGTGGTGGGTTCTGGTACATATATGTGTGACACGCAGACAGACAGACGCACATGGTACGTATGTACGTATGGGGGTCAAATTAGTGTCCCCCCCAAAAACTTAATTGTGGGTGGGGGACAATGAGCGACACGCATGAAATGCACATAGCAAGTTTGGTCAGGAAACTCTGCTGCAACCAACTAATGGTTGGCCTCAGCATTGATGTGTTCTCATACTCAACCAATCACAAGCCCACATCACTAATACAGCACCCTTTTTAAATGGAGAGTCAGACCTCTCCTGTGCTGCTCTGATGTGCACTGCTGCTCAAGGAATCACTGCTCATGCTCCACCACCCCAGCTTCCACCTGTTGTTTGGATCTGCTTCTATGTACCCAGGGGTTTTGGTATATCTCATATTTAGTAGGGGAGAAGTGCTCCTTGTTCAACAGGTTAATGCACCTTGATGCGTGCACTACATTACTGTGTAGGGGATCTCTATGCCAGAGACACTGAGTAAATATTGGAGGTCCAGATGCGAAAGATGCGGAATCATAAAGTGTTCCAATGAACACCACTGAAACGGACAATAATCCGTAGTGGATGGGGGAAAATAAGGAGAACACAAATAACCTCGCAATAAAAACGAGGAACTCGATATCCGAAATAAGCAGTCATGCTTATCTAACTCCCGTTTGTGGAGCGAACAAAAAGAAAGGAAAGAGAAAAACTCAAAAGACCCCTAAAACTTAGGGTGAGAGCACTCGTAGGTATGAGTGGAAAACAAAGAAACGAAAACCTCTGCTCTGAAATAAGAGCGAAAAAGCTCACTTTGCTTTTGCTAAATTGTACTGCTAACAAGTCCCGCGTTGAGAAGCAAAGTGGTCGATAGCAGCACAACTTCCTATACCTTTTACCGGCTCAAATGTTACGTGAAATAACATGGAAGCGACGAGAAAGGAAGGAAGCGGGGTATAAGTAGTGAGCGGAAATAAATGACAGGTGAACTCACTAATCACCGAGGCGAAAGCAAAACCCGTAACGGAACACAGAAAAATCCGATAGATTACCGGTAAAAGACAAAAAGAATAAAAGACGCGGAGATAAGGAAAGGAAGGCATGATCCATGACATACTGGCATTTACGTTACTGGCATTTAGCAGACGCTGTTATCCAGAGCGACTTACACAACTTTAGAATTTTTTGTCCTTCTTTTACACAGTATCCATTTATACAACTGAATATATACTGAAGCAATTCAGGTTATATACCTTGCTCAACGGTACCAAAATAATTGTATTACATTAAATATTTCATTTAACTGAATTGACAGTGTCCGGCAGTTGATGATTTGATTTAAAGTATGCATGTGTTGGTATAAGATATTATATTGACATTCTGTATTATGTATATTGACATAGTACATATATTATATTGACATTCCCTAGTCACTTTCTTTTACGCTGTGATTTCTGTCTCTTTCATTTTTTCACTTCTCTCCCCCTCTTATACCCCTTTCACACCAGAGCAATGACCCGGGTAAATCCTGGATTTGCCATTGGTGTGAAATGGTCAACGAGCAGCATTATTTATGAGTTGAATGGAGAATTGGCCAGATTCTGAACTGAGAGAGCTTCTGTGCATTCGATGGGAAAAAGAGAAGACAAATTACAGTAAAATATACTGTTATCTATGAAAATATTACACAGCTACTTGCTGAAAGAGGCATCCGTCGCTCTCAGGAGCTGTTCAGTTGTTATAAACAAACAGAAAAGAGGCAGCAGTTTTTGGTACCCAGATGCAAATGTGCCGCACTCTCTCATGCTATGCAGTTTGCATGGTGATATTAGCTTAATCTCACACTGAAAAAATTAGAAAAATCCAACCTTCAATTGAAGTAAATTTATTATGAGAAAAAAAATCCCTCAACAAATAATTTATTTTTAACAAAATCACGTGTGCCACAATTATTGGCACCCCAGCATTTATGTATAGTGTGCCAATAATTGTGGCACACATAGTTTTGTTACAAATAATTATTTCTTGATGAGGGATTTTTTTTCTCATAATATATTTACTTCAATTAAAGGTTGGATTTTTCTAATTTTTTCTGTGTGAGATTAAGCTAACTCACCAAACGGTAAATTTTGTATAACCCTTTTTACTCATCTTTACCAGGGGTGCCAATAATAGTGGAGGGCACTGTACATAATACGCATAAAATACATAGCCTCATGTTTTTAAATACGTTTAAAAAACCATACTAAATCAGCATGTGTTTTTACATAAGAACAGCAACGTATTTCAGCCCTAAGTGCGATAGATAGGTGGTCACTGTGGAAATGTCGACTGTATGGGACTTTGGTGAAATGTAACACGATAACCTCTTCAGGGTTTTTTTGAGAAAACAATGAGGTGTCTACAAAACCGAAAGGACATTGGGTACTGTACTGTACGCCGAATGCTTATTTCTATGCTTATTTAAATGTTTTTAAAAATATTATTGTTTCTATATCTGAACATAATTTTCTTAGCATGTGTAAACGGGCATTTTATGAATTTTACAGTCTGTGGCAAGACAAGGGTCATACGCTCTTTAGGCTATTAATAGCACCCTGCTATTTCATTGCCCTGCAATGCAACTGGAGAGGGTGAGGTTTTCGCAATAGTCTCTTAAACAATCCTGTGTCAAAATTTACGGGGTTTTCTTAAAGCTGTAGTTTATCATTTCAGACAAACATGAAAACTGTAATTGTATACTGTGAAAAGAAATGTATAAATCCTGTTATTTTAGTGGATGACTGTTAAATCATTTGTTATTGCCATTATTCAACATTATTACTTTTACAAATTTCTACATAAATTTTTTGTAAAAATGCATACTTTTTTTTTTACAGGATTTCACTGTTTTTTTCAAAGCACTGTCAAAGTAATGTAGAATAACAGCAATAACTCTTCATTACATTCTTCCCTGTATTTGTATTTTATGGGCTTTCTTTTTATGCTATATTTGTTTGTTCAATTCTTATTTTAAGCTGTACGTTTATGTACAGCACTTTGAGCTGCATTTATGTATGAAGGGTGCTAAATAATTTAATTTTGCTAATAAGTTAATTATTATTATTATTAATTACACAGTGCAATACTTCCAGCTACAGTCTCCACTTGTGCAGACAGGATTGAATTGACAGACTATAGAGTACATCAATACCAGTGTTTCAGCTGGACAGTTTTACTCCGTTCTGAAAAGAAACAGACCCCCTCAAGCAGCACTGACCTTGTTGGCCATCATGTCCAGTAGGGGACAGGTCTCACTGAAGTCATCAATCTTTCTCTTCAAATCGTTGAAAGCCTGCCATTCCTTCAGGGCTTTGGGAAGCTTGCGGATTCTTCAGAAAATGAAAATCATTACTAACGTCTTTTCAGGTGTGTGAACACATTTCATGTGTAATATCGAAGAATCACAATGAAAGGATTGCATATGTTTACATTCTGTTTCTCTTCTCTCCAATTTAGAATGCCCAATGCTCATGCTGCAATGCTCTTGGCAGTCTACTTTGCTGATTTGGGAGAGTACAGAATAGTATGTACTCTCCTCTGAAGAAGTAATGACAGCTGTTGCTTCTTATTACATCACAATTTGCAAGATGGGCTTGCACAGACATCAGTCAGGGAACTAATTTCTCGTGCAGCTTGTGGGCAGCTGAAGAACCAGCGGGGGTCGCTGGTGCATGACCAGACACTGTCATCCTGACCCTTCTATCCCTCGCTAATACTAGAGCCACAACTGGTACTGGCATGGACCGATTTCTGTGCCAGACCATGGGGCTCATCCACTAGAACATTGCCTTAACAGGATAGGGTTCTTTTAGACAGCTCTTCATCACTGCAAAAAAAATTAGCAGTGCAAAGAAAAGGGCTCATTTATTGTCACTGATTAACTCCTTCTCTCTTTGTATCCTGTACAAAATGTAAAGCTGATGGTACACGGGTAATATTTTCAGGCAATATTGCCAGCAATATTGTACAATATTGCCAGCAATAGGCATGGGCCACTGTAGCAATGGCCAATGGGGCAATAATTGAAAAATAACTGAAAAAATAATGTTTGCGGATCCTGTTTTTAAGCTCCGTTTCAAACCTTTACCGTCATCTCCCCGCAAAGGTATATATGTGCCCACAGCTTTCTTCCAATGTATTTCAATTGACCGTATCTCTAAATTTGACGGAAGCATTCATGGATATAGCATTTTTTACTTAGGTATCACTTTAATTGTATTATTATTAATATTATTATTATTATTATGTTTTCTTTGTCTCTGTCTTCTTTGAATTCCTGTTATGTTCAATGTTATACTCTAAAAAAGCAGTGTAGTTAATGTACAACAGTGGTACAAATAAAGTTATAATTCTAATCTAAAATGCACAATAAATTCCATCATAAAAATAACTGAGATACATTATTTGGAATTCAAGGGCAGAGCATTGAACAGGAGTGCATCTTATAAATATACCGATTCTGGAAATCCTGAAGTTCGTTGTTGACCTTCTCTATGTCAAGATCGCACCACTGTATGTCATAGTAGCCATTGACACTTTCGATGACAGAGTTGTAGAGGCTGTAAAGCTTAGACAGAAGGGAGAGCTCACGCTTGATTCTCTGAAGGTCAGGATACTCTGTGGGAGACAGGGGTAATTAAGTACACCAAATGTCCCATTTATAACTACATGTTGGTTTAACATTATTTGGCAGATGATTTATCCAAAGCGATGTACTATAAGTGCATACTGATGGTCAATGGAACAAATAAAGGCACAGGTCAGATAAAGTATAATTCCAACAAAAAGTAACAGCTATCCAAAGCCATGAACGTCAAGTCTAGTTCACACAGTAAAGCTATGGCTAAGTCAAGATAGAAGTAAGGCACGATAACAAGAGACAGGAGTACACTAGTACATCAGCATGAAGATACAAGTGCTAGGCAGTGACTGAGCCGTTCACACACACATACGTATGTATATATATATATATAGAATAAAGAATAAATGTACTTCAATTAAAGGTTGCATTTTTCAATTTTTTTCAGTGTGAGATTAAGTTAATTCACCAAAAGGTGAATTTTTTATAACCCTTTTTACTCATCTTTACTAGGGGTGCCAATAATTGAGGAGGGCACTGTATGTATATATATATATATATATATATATATAAAAATGTACATACACACACACACACACACACACACACACACACACACAGTGCCCTATGTAACAACTGGAACAAATAAGCATTTTCTCTTCATTGGGCTCTCTACTCCAAAAGTTCAGATTTGAAATCAAACCCTTCATATAAAGTACAGTTTTTCAGCTTTTATTAGAAGGTATTTAAATAAATATTTTATTCACCATTTCAGGCCAACTAAAGTATTGGATTGGGACAAATTAAAATGATGTAAAATAAAGTAGCCATATTTAGTATTTGGTTACATATCCTTTTGCATATGACAAAAATATCAAAAAACTATTGATACCCTATTTTCAGGTACTCTTATAAGCGATACTACAACCTCTAGTGGGGGGGGGCACTGGGACATTGTTGGCTGTAAGTCATCAAGGGTCTGAATTATGAAACAAGCCTCAAACCATCACTTTGATGCCAGATATGCAGTAGATATGGATGGATCACTTTAAAAGAGCTATATGTAAAACTGACACAGAGCGTTTAAAATGGGTACTGCAGTCCAAATTCACAATATTGGAAAGAGTTGTCTCCGCCCGCCCCCTCCTCCCCAGACTCGAAGCTCACGCGGGTTGCCAGGTTGAGGACACTGAACGAACACGAGAGCAAGACGAGCCGAGTGCAACATTATATCTTGAGACAAGCTTATTCTATTTTGACAATGACAAGCGACGACGAGTCCTACACTGTAAGTTGATCAGCTAATGTATACACTTGCAATTTATTTATTGTTTGCAAATTATAAACCAGGTCATGTGGACTTTTTATAACTCTGTCAATGTTAGCTAGATGCATGGCTGCCTATGTTTACGGTCACACAGATATAAGCTAATGTTAGTGGTATGTTTACCTGATAACTATATACATATATATATATATATATATATATATGATATAAATCTTTAGCTAGTTAGCTAAATGAAAACGATGTTGAACTTAGCTTAGGCATTCGTAAACCGGCTGTCGGAGAGCCGGAGTACATCTGGTTGTTTGTAATGAGCAGTGGGCAGAGTCAACTCGAAGAATAGTGAATCACACAGGCTAATACAAAAACAGACGTTCCGACCCGGAATGGAAGGAGAACATACTGGCTGTAGCATTGTTGTCGGAGAAGCCAGTATTTCGACTTAGCATGTTTCCTTAATCTCTGATGACATATCATGGTCATTTTATGATTTAGTACAGTAAATATGTTACATATAGCTCCTTTAAGGGTTTCATCTTCTGACTTATTTTTCCATAGAGTTCAATAGGAAAATGAGTCAGAAGAAACAACCTGCATACAGCATGCGAAAAATATCCTTCATACTATTTTCCCACCGGACTGTGTCGTAAGACGTTCCTGCCTTTGTGCGACCATGCCACGTGTTGTTACTGTTGTTATTGAAGGAAAACTTCAGCGAAGGTGCGCCTCATTTTTAAAGCGATGTTGCGCTTCATTTTCATATATATATTTTTTATTTTATTATAATAATAAATAATTATTTAATATAATAATAATTTGTCATTCTAATGCTTGGCTGTATTCCACTGAACTCATACCTTCACTTTAATTCACTTAATTAATTTAATTAATTCAATGATTCTATTGAATGTCTTTGTTTGGCATGTTTGTGTTGTGGGTCCACCCCACTGGCTATGTCTTTTTTGTTGCTGGTAACTAGAAGTTCCCTCACAGAAAAATAAAAGTTATTCTATTCTATATAAATGTTAATTTACTTCCTGGAAAGTAGGCTCCCGAATATCCTCAGCGAAACCAATTATAATAACATTAAATGGTTTAAGTATATGATCCTAGGATTTTAAGTACACAAAAAGAGAAACTTAAAATCTCACCTACTTAACAACTTTCTCACCCAGTGTACTCAACAAGCATACTCAATAGTATGGAAGTTCTTTCTGACACTGCCTAGAAATCTAAGCAAAGAGGACTTTGGATGAAATGCAAAAATTACATATATAAATCTTAACAAACTCAAAGGCTCAAAGTGCCATCCATTCTCAATGAAAGCAAACTTTTTGATAAAAAAAGTCTAATGTTACAGTTATTGGGCTGCCGCTGGTGGTGAACATTTTTAGGAAACGATCATACGCAATGGATGAATTTCATGATGATCTTATAAATGAGGCCCCAGTATAAAAATAGATGCACAAATTCAGGGGCCTCATTTACAAAATGATCTTGTGATCAAATTGTATCTTTAAAGTACCCCTCTACACATATTTTACACCATTAAAAATATTCTACACTGAATAATAATTTGTTTAATATATTTTTTCCACCAAAAAATTTAATTTTAAAATGTAATAAACTGAAAATGGCTTCGTAGCATCTCTACACCTTTACCCTCATTGAGAATAGCAGAATCTATGAATATGCAAATTGACAACACCCCCAATTCTAGAGTGCGGTAAATTGGCCACATTTTGATATCAATACTTTTTAAAGGCAGGCTTAGTTTTTGCAAGTTAGAATTAATGACTTACAGACACTGCTTTGTAGGCTATGCGTGACTAACTTGGCATTTTTTTTACTTTGAAAACTTTATTTTTTTTTGATAATTATTAACGTTAGAAAGACAACTGTTTTTTCTCTGTCTCTGCATTTCTGGCCCACTGTCACTCTTCCCAGTAGCCGCTATAGCTTCCACAGTAGTACATTTACTAGGCAACACAAGCGCGCATGGCAGCCTTGTCATTTTGCAACAAAGTTACATGCAGCAGTTAAATGATCAAGAATACAGGCAAGAAAAATTATGGTCAACTGACAGTTTATGGCCATTTAAGTAAGTGTTTATAATTTTCTTCCTTGTGCAATATTGATATTCAAATTATACCACAATGTTCAATACGTTTAGGAAAAGTCACAAAGGGAGAACCATATGGATTTCCTGGCAGCATATTTATTGATTATCTTTTCCAATTGCCCACTGTGGCATTCCTAGTGTTATGTTAACTACTTCAACTAGGCTACTGTAGCTCCCTTGCAACTGGCAAGTTTTTTTAAATTAATGTGACATGTGACACGTAAAGTTTGAATGACCACATTCTCTTCAGATGGAAATAGGAAACATACATGGCCACGTTACATAAAATAATTTATGAAACATTGGGTCGCTTTGCTTTGGCATAGACCTTGTTTTTTGTACACTGGTTGAGAAAAGTTTTGTGAGCTAAGATGGCCAATATTGTTTGTTGTAACTTTTAGCATCAATGTTTTTCATGGCATGCTTAGATTTAGCTAGTTTTCATTATAGACAGTTCTTTGTATGCATGAGTTAAGAGTCCTGCATCGGGACGGTTACCTGCGGGTAAACCGCACACTTAGTTGCTGGCGGGTAAATTTTGTGCGTGTTCTAAATTTACGGTTCGCTTTGTGGTCAAAAACAAACATATCACGGATCGGTTTTGGGTTGGTTTGCCATAATTCTGAAGTAGTTCATAGCCTACTTGTAGCTTAATTTATTTTTAATAGGCTTACAAATATAATACATTTTATAATACATACAATTTTATTTACAAATTAATTCATCAACCTATGCATATTTTGTGAATGAGGCCCATTGTTTATGAAAATAAACATTTTTGTACATTTTTTCGATAAAAATAAATAAATCAGAGAAAACATTTGTATCGCTGTGCTGTCTTTATTTATTTGTTTATTTGCGTGTCTGTATTTTATATTTTAAACGCACACAACAGGAATGAAGATGGCACATTTAGTTTTTATGTACTATAGCTTTTTTTGCTTCTTTGCTGTCATTTTCTTTTATACATTATTATAAAATAGAACATTTTCCACATTTGTAGAATACCTATTACCTTTATGAATCAACCTTTTGTTGGCCATTAGTTTGGTATGTGTTTAGTGCTGAAACAATTTCTAAAATGTTCACTGTTCATAGCTGTAAGGTAAACTGCTGGTACTTTCAAGGTAAGGCCACCCAGGTATTGTGTGCAATGCACAATATTTTTCATTAGGTCTGAATTCATGCAACACTAAAAACTCTTATTACTGTAAAATGAATGTTTTGTATTGGATGGAACGTGCACTCTCTTCTTTACAGGGCATGTACCTTTCACAGTGAGACCAAAGAGCTCCTCTCCTCCAGAATATGTGATGTACTTCCTCCACAGTTCATCAAATTGGGCCTGGAAGACCTGCAGCCGGTCATTAGCTTCATGTGGAGCCACACCCTCCACCCCAGGGCCACTGAAAATAATGTATTTCATTCCACACTGATAAAATCCCTGATCTGAGCATGTGTAACAGACACAACATAACAATATTGGGCCTCATTCATCAATCACTCTACAAACAAATTTGTTCTTAAGACTTTCTTTAAAACATTTTTACAAACATTTCTGGATTAACTAATGTAAATGTTCTGAGCTTCTATTCTACTGAAGAAAAAATCCCAAATAGAAAACATTGGTGAATGCCAGAATGTTCATAAAAATATTTCAAAGAAAGTCTTAAGAACAAGTTTGTTCATAGAATGGTTGGTAGATGAGGCCCATTGTTTTTATCTTAAGGGGGCAGCAAATCCCTGCAAAGAGAGTGGGGTTCCACTGCCATTGGAATCACATCAATGCTCTGTAGCTTCATTATCACAAAAATAATCACAGCCAGGATCACAAACGCAAGCATTTTCTGACCCATATTTCAGTGTCATAAACATTCTTTGTGTTCTTTTAATTCCTTTTTCCCCCAGAAACCACCTATATATGCTACTTTGCCATTTCTATTTACTACAGCAATTGCAGCAATAATTTACTCAATATTTTCACAATGAATATGAAATTTGACTTGGTCAGCAGCCATTTATCAACTTTTCTCATTCGTTGCTCATTTATAGGTCAAACAACATGGGTGTCACAAGCCTGTTATCACATTGTAGGTTGAATGGGCATGCTTCGTAAATGAAAACTAATCATGCTACATTTTTATATGCTATTAACCTGATATTCGAATGGCCTTACCGTTCATCATAAACAGCATAAAATGTTTGCACAGATGTTTGAAATGTCTCCACACCAGACAGCAAGTCTGTCTTCATCTTGGGCTGAATGCTCACCAGCGTATTCTGGGTTTGCATTACCTGTAAAGTTAGGATAGATTTTTAAAACAAGCTGGTTTTGTTTCACTTTATATGTACGTGCTTTGTGGTTTGTGTAGCTGGAGTGTTCATAAAAGTAGTTAACTTACCATAGATCATTTTTGTCCCTTACTTACATGAGGAAAACAGGGATAGAGAGTCAATTCCAAAAATTAGATTCTCGATTTCATTCAGCCAATTTCAAAAATCTATTCGAATATTACCATACATACATTATCAGAGTGTCCAATTGCAAACTCGATTATAACTCCAGAATCCAAGATTTCGTATGAATGAATTATGAATTAAGTCATTCATTACTTTTGATAGGTCTGTACTTAGGATGTCAACAAATAACCTAATAATCTATATACGTATGTAACTCTATTTGTTCAACCAAAAAAATTATCTGTATCTGTATTACGAAAAAAAACGATTATGTGGGTGTGGCTTAAACCAGAAGTTGTGTGAACGACAGAAAATGTCCGTTTTCTAACCTAATGACCATTGGCATTGCAGTTGTGCTTTCAAAGTACCAAATGCTTGATGATTTAACACTAACATATTATTCATAAAGTATAATAACAGATAATCTTTAAAGTTGTAGTTTTCATACAACAGTAACCCACATGATTAGCCCTGCTATACAACTACATCTACTCTCTGTCTGAGCAGCAGTACGTGAGCTAAGAATGAGAACGTTCTATCTGACATTTTTATCAAAAATGAGTTAATTACATGAAAGTAATCTTTAAAGGGATTGAACGTGGTTTTCTTTATTTGACACTATTCCTTGTTATTAGAATAATCATCCACCAAGATTTCAGCCTTTAAAAACATCTAGAGCGGAAAAAAATGAAGATTGAATAGTGTCACTTTCTATGCAGTTCTCAGACCTGGGTGGGCATGAAAGCTAGTTAATATTCAGGCCATGCCCAAGAATCTGTAGGCAAGTTACATGCAGACTGGGAAATTTGGAAATGCTAACACTGTTTAGCAAAACAAACAATAGCTAAATAAAAAAGAAAGTGCATGGTGCAACCGTACCATTTGTTTGAGCTACTGAACTAAGGAAGATTAGAGACTCAGAGACCCACGTCTTTCAAATAGTAACGTTACCATTAAAACACAATGTTAATAAAAATATTAACTTTTTTCTTTGCATTATTCGAGGTCTGAAAACACTGCATCTTTTTTGTTATATTGACCAGTTGTCATTTTCTGCAAATAAATGCTCTAAATTACAATATTTTTATTTGGAATTCGGGAGAAATGTTGTCAGTAGTTTATAGAATAAAACAAAAATGTTAATTTTACTCAAACACATACCTATAAATATTAAAACCAGAGAAACTGATAATTTTGCAGTGGTCTCTTAATTTTTTCCAGAGCTGTATGTATTTTCTACATTTAACAAAAAGTGTAAAACAGGTCTCACTTACTTGATAGTTTTTGTTAGCGTGTCTATGGGGTGTTCCGTATCTAATCGGTAAGCTAATTGTTAGCTTACCTTGAACAGATAAACTGTATTTCTGTGTCTGATTCCTGAGAGAAATAGCTGGTATTGTGTTGCAATATCAATAAATATGTAAAATTTACCATTGGCCTCTGGATGTTTCTTAGTTAGCTAACGTTAGCTATATTTCCAGCTACATTTAGCCTAATGAGGGAATATTAAGCGCACTGACCCGATCGGAACAGTGAGCTCAAGTTTTGGGCGTCAGTTATTGTTGAAGCCTGTAGTTCTAACTATCCAAATTATGCATATTATTTATTTAGCCTACCTGTTAAAGTGCTTTCTGCAGACATAATGTGGAGATGCAGGACACCATATAGTTTCCTTCCACCTGCTCTCTCGCAATAGCATGTAGCCACAGGACTCGTCTTTTGGGATTTCCGATTGGACATGACAAACATGCAAAATGCAAGTCGGGGTTTTTTAATTGCATTGACTGCGCAGTTTACAATGCAACAGCTTTTGAGAATTTTATATGTTTTTTTTAACTATTTTTGTTGTCTTCTTCCTGCACCGTTGTTTTCGATGGGAGTTATTTATTATTATTATTTATATGGGAATTATTCCCCCAAAGTGGGGCGTGGCATTCAGTGACATATGACCGCGATTCTCTATTGGCTGAGGGAACTTGATGACGTGTACTGGTCACATTTTAATCCCGCCCTATCATAACCACACAATAATCATTTCATCGTATTGTGTGTGATGAATTAAACTTAGCTTCTTTCTTAGCAGTGGCTCATATGAAGTGGCACGCAAATTTAGCTGGTTGAACCTGGCCTATATGATTGACCTGGATCTCATTCCGCTTACCAGTGTGTTCAGGTTCTTCCAAGCATAGGCCAGACCGTCCACCTTTTCTGCGTTCCCGTCACTGAAGGACAGCTCGTGCCGGTTGAGCAGGGCAAAGGATTCCTCCACAGGGCCAATGGTCCTATCAATCCTGATCTCTGCCTCCCGCACCTCCCGAAGTCCTGCCATGGCCCCTCTTACATCTTCCAGATCTTTAATTGGCCGCTGCAGCCGCTTGCTGAAGCCATCCACAAAAGAGTAGATCTCAGCCATGTCAGTCACGGCCTGTCGGTTCAGTGCTGCCCCGAATGCCCGCTTCCAGGCACGGCATTCCTGGGTCAGGGAGATCTTGAGAAGTTCGGTGTCGAATCGAACTGAGCCCACAGTGCACCAAGCAGGCAAGTCCTCAATCTGAGCCTCCAGTTTCTTCAAAGGAAGACACCAGTAGGGGGTTAGAGGTCCATTTATCAAAAGTGATTTATCATAAAAAAGATTCTACAAGAAAGCCTGTGCTGAGGACTAAGGCTTAATTTATACTCTGTAAGACAACCCCTGTGAGCCAGATTGTCTGTCTCATTGACGTAATTTGGAATGTCTCACAGGCTGTGAGCCACTAGTCTCGTACCTCCTGAAATTTCTAGCGGCTCGTGTCATTAATGTTATGTTCTGAGATTGAGATTGAGATTGTCTGTCCGTTTTGTATTTTTTACTTGTTTATTTATTCTGATTATATATTTATGTTTCTGATTATTTGTGGTTTCACTGTTCTGTATTACTGTCACTCCTTCTTTGTCACATTTTTCGGGAGTCTGTGGAGATTTCGGTTTTCACTGTATTTCCTCTGTCATGCGCTTCCTTCATTACTCACTACTTCATTGGAAATAATACTAATTAACTAACAACCACTAACATCTTAGAATTAGTGTCTACTAATCTACTAATGACTAACTTACAGTCAAAATATATACTGTCAAGCCGGAAAGTCTGCCCACCCCTTTCACCTTCGCCACGTTTTATTACATTACAGACATATTCTACAATAGATTGAGTTCATTTTTTGTCTCAAAATTCTACACAAAATAGCCCATAATGACAAAGTGAAAACATGTTTTTAGAGATTTTTGCAAATGTATAAAAAATCAAAAACTGAAATTTCTCATTTACATAAGTATTCATACCCTTTGCTTTAACATATTTTTAAAGTATCATATTTAATATTTGGTCGCATATCCTTTGCATGCTGTTACTTCCTGAAGTCAACATCAAAAGACTCTCGATATCTTATTTTCAGGTACTGTTACAAGCGATACTATAACCTCTCTGCATTTGAACGGATCTCTATGAGAATTGGGGGGTGAGACTAGATTCAGCTGTAAATTACGCTGGTACAGTATGGAACACATGACTGGCGAAATGGCTGTACGTCATCAAGGGTCTGAGCTATCGAACGAGCCCCAAACCATCACTCTGTTGCCAGATATGGAGTAGATGTGGATGGATCACTGCAAGGGTTATTTCTCCTAACTTTTTTCCCCATAAAGGAAGTAACAGCATGCAAAGGATATGCGACCAAATATTAAATATGATACTTTAAAAATATGTTAAAGCAAAGGGTATGAATACTTATGTAAATGAGAAATTTCCGTTTTAGATTTTAAATACATTTGCAAAAATTTCTAAAAACATGTTTTCACTGTCATTATGTTTAGAATTTTGAGACAAAAAATGAACTCAATCTATTGTAGAATATGTCTGTAATGTAATAAAACGTGGAGAAGGTGAAAGGGGTGGGCAGACTTTCCGGCTTGACTGTAATACTAATCTACTAATGCCATAGAATCAGGGTTTTCTACTACTAACTTACTAAGGTCTACTTCTTTCCTCACTGCAGCTGTCTCTCTTTATGCCTGTTATATCACTAATTATCTTTCTTTGGTTCCTCTTAACTACAGCTGACTCTCGTTTCCGCTTTCCTATCCCTTATTTTATGCACTTGTCTTATTGGAGTCCATGTCATGTTATCTCTATGTATCTGTTTCCAGTTTGTGTCTTACGTTCTCTCTTGTTATTTTATTATCTGCTCTCCTCATTGTTTCATTACGTGCACCCCCCCCCCTAGTTTTTTCCTTGTTGTTTATTTTTCTGTTGTTTATTGTTGTTTTTTTGGACTTCTGCCTGTTTCTCTCTACTCTGAATTTGGATTACGTTTTTGAACTGAAGCTGTGCCTTCCCGGTTCTGACCCTGCCTGTTTTGGACCACGGATTGCTGCCTTGCCCCTATAATAAACTTTGGTTATAATAATAATAATAATATATAATAATCTTGTCTGCTATTGGGTCCCGTTTTCTTCACCCCTAACAAGTAATGTCTCACAGCTTTGATTGGTTGACTGGCCTGGGGATACGGAGCATTCTGCATTGCTAAGGAGATGAGAAATTGCTCTTCTGTACATCCGTGTCAATGTTTTGGTCAGAGCCTAGAAATTACAATATGCCTAGGGCCTGATTTACAAAGACCTTTAGCGGGTGCACACGCAAAACTAATCAATGATTGGTGCAAAACAAATACCATTACCAATTATTTGTCATGTTATTGCTTCTGCATGTACTAAAAGGTTTTGCACATGCTAAAGGTCTTAGTAAATCAGGCCCCTAGTGTTAAATAGTTCAATTCAATATAAAATATTTGCCACAGATGGGTTTGAAGAGAGACTGGCAGAGGAGGTGAGAGAGTACCCTCACCTCTACGACTCCTGCAGAGCTGACCACACCCAAGCTTTATGGTAAAGAAACCATTACACATGCCCACGATAAAAGCACTCTCCATCCCTTGTAATGGAGTCACGGCAGGTTAAAGAAACAGGTGATATCCCGGCCTAGCTCGCCGGTTTTAATATTTTTATTTTCAGGTGAGACATGTTACACAAGCACTCATGAATGTGTGAATGTTAAGGCAAGAACCCAGCTAAAATGCATAAATGTCATAAAAATATGTTTTCATATTTTATCAATAGTTTGAGTATCCTAATGTTAGGCATTAGCATATTTGCTAGCGAGTAAATCCTGTTACGGTTTTAAGATTTTGTTTCATAATCCGTCATTATTTGGAGTCAAAAAAACGTTAGCTTTACTTCTAACTTAGTGTATCATATTTGAGCATATTAATATATTTGTATGTATAGACGAACAATGGCTTTATACTTTGCATTTTTTTCAGCCTGGCTAATTTAAGAGACTACTCACACACACCTCAGTGCAGCGTCTATCTTGCCATGGACACAGGACACTTGTCAGTGAGCCAATGTATTGAGTATAAATTCCCAGAGCTATGAGCCATGAGCCAGTCTCATAGCTTGTCTTACACAATATAAACTAGGCAAACCTTCTTTCAAAGAGCCTGATTCATACTCTGAAGAGTACGTGCTGCCACCCATGATAGTGACCTGTACAAAAAGGCTTTGTATTTCCCTACTGCAGTTTTGTGTAGTCTATTTTTCTATTCCTCTTATGCATCATACCAATATTGATAGCTGTGATAATATTGGTTAGCTCCTTTTTAGAAGTATTCTCAAGCTATCTAAAGCTATATGAGTAGATGTATAATTGTGTATTCTGTGATTGCATTAGGCTATTCAATGTATACTTTCACATATTGTTTTTATTTCTACCTTTTGAACTCCACTATGTATGACATATCCAGCCAATTAGGCCTACATGTTATCCTATGACTAAAGGATCTTAGCGACTACTATTCTGTATATCAACAGTGTATGTTTTCATATATTTCATACTACTTAGGTGTACATAAGTGATTTTCATGGGTGGTGGTATAAGCCTAGGCCACATGTCCAGTATAGGCTACTCCTTGTGTGGATGATTCCATTTCTAATCAACAAATAAAGAGTAGTCTATGGCGGTCAAAATGAAATACCGCTGTATTTATACACTCCAGCAGCAAGTGATAGATAGTTTTTAAGTGTGTACAGTCTTCTGTGTAAAACAACCAGCATCACGTACAGAAATATATATACTATTGTGCTGCCCTTAATGTACAAATGTGCATTATATATCTATAGCCTATGTATAAACCTACTCTAGTGGGACCTCTAGCCTAATGCAGCATTCACTTACTATTTTCAAGAGCATGAATTAGGCTCTTTGAGAGAAGGTTTGAACTAATCTGCCCAGTGATGAGTACATGTTGTTTGAAATACAGTAGACCAACATAGCTACAGAACTGTATAGCAGTCAGATATAAAAAAACGGAGTACTGGAAATCCCTGATAGTGTTTGACTTGGTGGTACTCATTTGAATTTCCTATCCTTTGTGGCTTTTGACCAAGCCAAACTTCACACTTAAAACATAGTTTTTAGTTATTAATTCCCAGGGTTTTTTTTCCGGAAGATGTCCATTTCTTCAAAAAATGTAATCATCATAACTATTGTTACACATCCACTTGAATGTTGAATAAACATAACAGAAGATTACACAATCACTAGAAAATGTATAGCTACATACCACTAGTTCAATCAATGTGCCTCGAGAGCACCCTAATAGACAAGAATAAGACCAAATAACATTACAAATATCATAACATAGCCTATAACATAATAATAACATTGCATTGCAAAATTCATAACACATTAGAAATAAAACAATCTGAATCATGATATAAAATCTGTCAATGTCAGGCTCTTCCAGTTTTAAGTTTCCTTTTTACCCAATGTAAGTTAGCAAGCTGGCTAGCGTGTAGCGCCCCATGATAATGGAAGATATAACGTTAGCTAACGTTATTTAACTTGGCTAACCATGCTTCAGTTGTTAACGTTAGCCATTTGCAATCATATAAAGTTAGCTAACTGTGCAAACATTACTGGCTAAGATTTTTTTCTTAAAACTATCACTCTTCAACTGTGTTGTGTTGGTAGGATTTAGTCTAACATTACATTCTGCCAAAACTATATTCAGAAATATCTGGCTATTTAAAAGATGAACGTAACGTGAACATTAATTAATTGTTAAAGTTACATTGCTTGGCATTGTTACAGTTCCATGTGGGGCTTGTAATGTTAACGTTACTAATTTAATTTAATGTTAGCTAGCTAACATTAGTTGATAGCTCACACGACATGGCGTTTGTAGCTTCATTAACGTTACAGGTAATAATATTATTGTGGACATGTCTGAAATGAGTAACGTTAGTAGCTAAGTTAACATAAATTTGTTTTTATCTCACTAGCGAAGTTAGATAGTGTATTCTTTCTAGCTTTGTCACTTGGTAACGGTAGCTAGCTAAGTTAAAGTTAGCTACAGTTGCTTTGGAGCCGTTCGTTCAGAGTTGTGTGGAACTGCTGTGATCACTAACCTGGCAAAATATTTTTTAAGCAACATAACATTATCCACCTTGCTCTCTCGAGTTGATTTGCCCACATTCAGAAAAATGTCATACATAAAATCATACGTAAAATGCTAAACTCGCTTTGTTTAAAAACAGAACAGTTAGTAGCCTACGGCTGGTTTCTGTGATGTGGCAGTATGAAAGGCTCAGGCTAGCTTCAGAGGCAGAGCGAGGAGCAAGAATCCCGCATTGCACGAGACTGTTATGACGGTAGTTCGAACTTTCAATTAGCCTTCGATTGCTAGAAAATTTATGCCCCAATGTTAAGTCAATGGACAATTATTTTCCAGTATTGTAGAATCAAGGTTAATTTAAAAACTGTACAATAAACAGAAATGTCACCCATCAAAAGCATTCGTCCACGTCATGCCCAACATATAGCTATGTCTACTTTAGCGATTAGAGTTGTAGAATTTGAGCTAGGTCATTGGGAGAAAAAAGTCTTAATCTAAATGTATTTTACATTTTTTAATGTACTTAATTGTATGAAAACAGCTTAACAAGTCTTTCCCATATTTGTTTTATATTGAGATATTGATGAGTTGAGTTGATCTGCCAAGTGGCTTGGTAATTTGTGCTAAAACGGCTGAGATATTGACAGGCGAAATTTTGGTTTTAACACATAAGTTGCAACCAAAACCAAATTTTATATATATCGTGCAATACATTTGAAAATGCTCCATTCAAAGCCATGCACATCAATAACTTCTAGGTACAGCAGTTTGCACAATGAAGGGATCATATGAAGGGATTGTGGCAAGTTCCGACAGACAGGAAATGCTCACAGAATAAGAGGTGATCTGAGAGCTGAACTCTGGTAGTGATGGGCTGGTCTCCAGGAACTCTTTCACCTGCTCGTCAGGATCCTAGGAGGAAAGGAAAATATGTGTCACTGAGTAGATACTTAAAACGAAACCCTTCGCGCAGATACCCTAGTGACCATGACGCCGGCGCCAATATTTTGCTCAGTTTCTCCTGCAACCAAACTATGAGTGGAAACAGAAACAGAAAGTGTAAAACTGTTACCACCCGCAAAAAATCATCAGAGGTGATCAACTAACAAGGTGTAAAGATGATTGCGCGTGCTAAAATTGAAAGATACGTTAATTTCTCATTTTTGTGGGTTAGCCTGAATTAATATTCTAAATTGGGCATCCCTACGTTATCTCCCAAAAAAGTGGGAGGTGGTCATGCAAATAGATTACTTTAGCACGTGAAAAGTGATTTACTAAGCTCGAAAGGCAGTTTTTGAAAGGTATTTGCAGGTGCATTTTAGTACAAATGGAAAGCAGGTATTAAAATACACAGACTCTATAAGATGATGGCTGTCATTGTAGCATTGTAGCAAGACACGTAGGCTACACCATGAACAATAACCATTTTTTTTTATCGTGAAGCAAATCATGTTACAGAATACAAGAGTAACTAGTATTTGAATCAAACAAGCAATGCAACGTCTATTATAACAAACAGTGAATCATAGGTGCCGGGTTTATTAATTTTTTTACCTGGGGGTGCCCTAAAAAAATTTGCTTTTAAAAAAAAACCTTATAGTTAAGCACGTAAGCATAATATTTCAGATGTTTTTGTTTGCCATATCATTCAGTTTGTTTGTTATTGCATTGGAAACACAAACTTAAATGCTTAATGTTAAAGCTGCAGTAGGCGAGTTTAAAAATATACAAGGCAAAAAAACTTCCCCTTTTGCACTCCTCCCTCCTATCTCTCTCCTAAGCTCCTCCCACCAAATTATGCTCCAGTGCACGTGCGGAGACAGGCAGACAGGGAGGGGTTTATTCTACCGGAAGAATCTTTTGCTTGTAGATAGTTGCCCTGATTGGTAGCTACATAGCTAGCCCTGATTGGTTGGTTTTTGGAAGACCAGCTTGACATTTTTTGACAGCCTAGTACACTCACAGAAAGCAGATTTTTTCTCAGAACACTTCATTTATTGATAGCTGCTGGAATTTAGTAATTTTGCCGAAATTATATCGAAAAAATGCCTACTGCACCTTTAACTCCGGTCCTTTCAAAACAATATGTAGCCTATGCATACATCACGTTTTATGCTATGTTCATACAGTTGAATGTCTCCGGCAAATACAGGTGCAGCTCAAAAAATTAGAATATCGTGAAAAAGTTCAATATTTTTTGTCACTCATTTCAGAAAGTGAAACTCATATATTATATAGATTCATTACACATAGAGTGAAATATTTCAAGCCTTTATTTCTTGTAATTTTGATGATTATGGCTTACAGCTAATGAAAACCCAAATTCAGTGTCTCAGAAAATTAGAATATTTTGCTTTAACATATTTTTAAAGTATCATATTTAATATTTGGTCGCATATCCTTTGCATGCTGTTAAACACTTCCTGAAGTCTGTGACCAATCAACATCAAAAGACTCTCGATATCTTATTTTCAGGTACTGTTACAAGCGATACTATAACCTCTCTGCATTTGAACTGATCTCTATGAGAATTGGGGGGTAAGACTAGATTCAGCTGTAAATTACGCTGGTACAGTATGGAACACATGACTGGCGAAATGGCTGTACGTCATCAAGGGTCTAAGGTATCAAACGAGCCCCAAACCATCACTCTGCGGCCAGATATGGAGTAGATGTGGATGGATCCCTTTAAGGGTTGTTTCTCCTGACTTTTTTCCCCATAGAGTTCTATAGGAAAATGAGTCAGGAGAAATAACCCTTGCAGTGATCCATCCACATCTACTCCATATCTGGCAACAGAGTGATGGTTTGGGGCTCGTTCGATAGCTCAGACCCTTGATGACTTACAGCCATTTAGCCAGCCATGTGTTCCATACTGTACCAGTGTAATTTACAGCTGAATCTAGTCTCACCCCCCAATTCCCATAGAGATCAGTTCAAATGCAGAGAGGTTATAGTATCGCTTGTAACTATACCTGAAAATAAGATATCGAGAGTCTTTTGATGTTGATTGGTCACAGACTTCAGGAAGTGAACTTTTTTCCCCCTCATTCTGGTAAGCTATGACTGAGAATTAATAACATAATTTCAATCTATTTGTGCAATTGATGTCTTTTACGGAAGCAATTTAAGCTATTAGGCTACTATATTTCATGTCTGAGACAAAGCGTCCAATAAAACATAGCCTATACGGTAGGCCTACAGAACAATCCATTACAAGCACACTGGCAGGTGATACAGCTGTTATTGTATTTCATCCCCCATCTCTTCCTCGTGTCCTGTAGCTAAGAAGCAAGGAAAAAATTCAAGCAGTGAAGGTAAATGATTGGAATGTACCCGAGACGTCTTGAGTGGTTTATGAGATTTTTGACAAGTTTTCGACATAAATATGAATGAATGAATGAATGAATGAAATTTATTTATTTGGTCATTCCACGTTAGTACATTGTTCATAATATAAATCATAATACTGTTTCGATATGAATGAAAGAAAGGCTGAAGCTAGCTCTCTTAATTAAAAAACCCTGTTTCCTTTTAACAATTTACAATTTTCATATAGTCACAATAATCAGTATCATACAAAAAAAAAATAATTAGAAAATTTTAAATAAATTTCAAAATAAAAAATAAAGCAACAACAGTTGCAAAAAAAGTAGTAAAAAAAAAAAAATCAATTTGACCTACCTTTTTTTTCTTTTTCTCTTCTTCTTTTCAAAAAAAAAAAAAATGCTCTATTATTCTATATTCCAAATTTTTTCTTTTTTTTTTTTTTTTTTTTGATTTGTAACACATTTTTACTATGTTTTAGCTCTTCAGTCAGTCCCATTCCACCGCAGACCCCCCAGAGACAGCTCTGCATTGTAGTGTAAGTATAGTGTAAACACTGTTGGCTTTAATCCCCATCACCCCCCCCCCCCCCCCCCCCCCTCTTATTATTCTGTAAATTCTTCTGAAAAATCAAAAAAAAGATTTTTTTTAAAAATAAAAAAAAATTTGTTTTTTCTTTTTTCCATAAAAAAACAACTATTATTTTAGAAGAATTTTTTTAGATACGGATTATAGTGATCGTAGTAACTTACTGTTTGTTTTGCTTATTGATCTTTTATGCATTATGCATATTTGTTGCTGTCTGGTCTTGTTCCTGGTAAGTATTTCCCCACACAATAATGCAATATGTTCAAGGAATTAGGATCAATGTGTGTATAGTGTGTTCATAGACTTATGATTTAAAATGCACAAGACACCAACTTTTCACACTTTATTTAGACCACTTACACTTACATGGGGCTTACTCACTTGGGGCTTCCCAACTTTTTGTTGAAAATTTTTTTCTCAAAAAACTTTTAAAAAACAACAAACAAATCATTAACATCTCTTTCCATTAATAAATTATCATTTTTTAATTTTTTTTGTTTTTTTTTTCGTTTTTTTTTCATATTTAAATTTTTTTTTTCAATATGTCAATTTAGCTCAGGTTTTACCATGATATAGCCTGGCTGCATTCTAGCTGTTTTTTTTTTATTTAATTCAAAATATGCCTAATAGGCTTTTTTATTGTTTGCTTGTTTCGCGTTTATTTCACATGCTTCATGTGTGCATCGAACCAGATGAAACCCCCCGTGACCCGCATCAAACTATAACTTCACTCTGCAATATGATTTGTCTGTGGGTGCTTATGCTCCTGAGCACCCACAAGATCGGCACCTATGCAGTGAATAACAAGCAAATCAAAACTTTATAAAAATAAAACCCATGATCAAATGGAAATGGGATTTTATGTGACACTTATGGCATGAGTATGCTTAGTGAGCATCATTTCAGTCCTGACAAACATCTGTAACTCCAGGCACAAACTAAGATACATCCAGTGAAACGGTTTGTAATAAACTGCCAGCTCGTTCAATATAACAGTAGCCTATACCCTACATTAAAAAAATACCGTAAAACGGCTACATTTCTGCCAGTCTTTTCACCGCTTTCTTACAATATAACCATTCCAAACAAGCAAAATCTCTCATTTAAATATGGCTGTTTGAGGCTAGAGTAATTTACATAATGACTTTTAGTTGATCACCCCCAAAGTGTGAATTTAATTTGGCTGCGCCTGCAAAATATCACCCCTTATTTGGGATCTTATTAAATTGACCCCTCAGTGTTTTAGCTTTATTTGTACGCGATTTGTGATAACTGTTGAATACAAAGTTCCTAAATGTCACTATGTCGCATAGCTAATCCATTTAACAAGCAACCCCCAATCAAGTCTTGACTGCCACTATACCTACCCATGCATGACACAGTGGACAATAGCATCTGTGTGAGTTCATAAAAAAATTCGAAAAATTACCACCAAAAATTTTTATTCGTGAAAAGCCTTTCTAACTCAAATGCAAAATAATCCAGTGAAATTCTTGTGTAATTATACCACATAGTTCTACTATCAATATCTGCTACTAAATATGAAATAAATATCCAATCCTACCATTGGTTTTATGCATAGAGATGTCCTTTTTAAAAATCAGTGGTCATTTATTGTCTGAGAAGTAGACAGCACTTCATAACGCTATTACACTATTATCTAAAACATCAACGCGTAATACCCCCAATGCTCTGCAAACCTGTCTCATTCATTCAAGTTCATTCTGGTTGATTTAAATAACAACTCTTTTATCCAATATAGGACATTATAACCTTAGCAACGGTGTTTGCAATGTCTTATTAGATGCTTTGAACAATAAATTACAGTTGAGCGTAACAGCATTTCTAATTTACTAACTCGCTAGAGAAAATCCTTGCCTGCTATGGTATTTTCTTCTGTGGGTCAGAAGAAAATACCATAGTTACCAAGATGCCATAGATACCATAGCATTGATTCTGTTGGAGAATATGCCTGAGGGATATGCCTGAGAGACATTTTCCACCTCGAGATGTAAGTATTACTGCTTGGGATATTTCAAATATGTACGCCACAGTGTTGTGCCATATGTTTGATATTGTTATTTTCGCATTTTGAGTGCATTTCACATACTGTAATGAAAGCAGGGGCTGGCTTTGCAGTATAGGCACCAAGGTGGCCACCTAGAGCGACACATTGACAGGGGCACAAATTTGGCACTTGGCGCACCCCTTATACATTTTTCTGCACTTCTTTGGATTGTCTGCTGCCAGGAGCGCGGCGCCTGATCCTGTTCATAAAACAAGCGTGTACACAGGCATCTCATCTTCACCGTAAGTTGATCACAAAATTAAGCCATAATTCTCATGTTCTGCTTTTGCTGGTATTGTCTAATGTGTCCTTACATCTTCGCTGCAACCAATAATTTCCCTTCATTTACAACTTTTTAGAAACTTTGACAGAAAAATCCAAGTGTTATCTGTCATTTTAACAGGTAATAAATATTTCTTAAAACATGTTAAACACTAACTGACTGCAATAGCCTAAAAAGTATATATGAACAGTCTATTGTACTTCTAGCCATGCCTTGACCAAATTTGGCATATACGCAAAGGGGTTAACATTCATAACATTTGGTTTAATTGTTGGGAAGGGCCAGGCAGAAGCTGAGCCACCACAGACCACAGTCCACCTACCAAGTATCAAAAATAAAAAATTGGGGGGTGGTGGGGTTGTTAATACTGAGCATATGCCTTTCCTTGGTTACAGGTGTCTCTTTTTTGAGTACCAGCATGTATTACAAACTTTAAAACACACCCCGTATAGGAAATGGCCTTGTTTCACAGACATAATTGATCATTTTTATAATACCATGTGAGAACAAACATGTTTTGAAAAAAAAATGCTTTTCAAATTTATTACAAGCTCATTTTAATACCCCAATAACCAGTTTTTGAGTGAATTTTAACTGCTGCTTGCACTCAGTATTTGACAGTCTGTGACAACCCTGTCATTTTCCCTCAATCAGGTTTATACAGTTGCGGCCCAAAATATAGGCACCCTTTAATTTCTTAAATATGTCCACTTTCATCTAAAATAAACTTAAATAAAAGCAACTTTTAAGCAAGCAAATGTGTATTAGTTGGATTCACATCTACTCACGATTTTTCACTTCAAAATAATAAAATGGTCCGGACAAAATTATTTTGTTATTATCTTTAGGACAATTGTAAATGAAGGCAGGTGATTCTCGTTTAGTCTACAATTAAACCCATCTGCGGTAAGTTGCAGGTGCCTATAAACATTGATATATCGGACGACTGATATATCGGGCCGATATTTGCGTTTCTGGACCATACTGTATCGGTAGTCAAGGATGACATGTGGCCGATATGAATGACCGATATAGGCATTTAAAAAAAAATTTTTTTACACTGACACGTGGGTGCTCCTAGCACTCCATCAAGTGGTTCTTGCTACCCTCAACATATCATGTATCAGTCAAAGAGCAGCGCTGCCGCTGGAGGAAGACTCATTGAATGAAAGGAAGGAACAAGTTTCTCTTGCTAGCTAATTGAATATTGTCAATAATAATAGTGTAGTAACCCCTTAGTGCAGATAGTCTATGTTGTCTCACATGCGAGACAGTTTTACGCAACTGAGACACGCGTTGCTCCTGCAGCCAAACTATTAGCGGAAAACCCAAACGCGGTATTTTAACTTTATTGGTAGACGATTCGCGACGATTTCTGGCCAATGCGTAGTTTCTAAGTGTCACTATCTTTCCGTAGCAGGTCCATTTAACAAGCACTCCCCACCCAGCCTATACCTACCCATGCGTGACATAGTGGGCAATAGCGTCTATGCTGGAGTTCATAAATATATGTATTCATCATATAATATTAGAATACCGTCATAGCAACCAGATAAACCCACCTTATGCAAATACAGCGGTGCAAATCGCTGCTCAATCAATACCTACATAAACAAGTGGAATCATTCTCTAATCATACAATGCCATTCTACTATCAATATCTGCGATTAAATATGGAATTCATGTGCAATCCTACCATGGATTTAAGCGTAGATATCTCCCTTTCAAGATTCCGTGGTCATTTATTGTCTTGGACAATCCGTTTGAAAAATACACAGCGCATTTGAACACGATTACACACTCTAAACTAGCTCTGCGTAAAACTTACTTCCTGATTGCACAGTCGTGACGCTTTCAATTTTATTCTGGTTTGATCGACGATGGTTTTATCCAATAGAAGGCACGATAAACTTCCCCAAAAGTAATTTACATGTGTAATTGAAAGCTTGGATTAACTATTTAAGGGCGAGCGTAACTGCAATACTTGTTATATCACGACAATTTTACGCAGGCATGCGCAGATGACGCATTTGGTTTGACGCATTTGGTGTTACGCAATAAAACTGCGCGCACCTTTGAAGTGACTTTTTAGCAATTTTCCCCCGAAGTCGGTCAGAAGAGGACAGCAACAGAGAATCTTCTAATCCCTGTAGCATAGATTCTGTGGAAGAGGTGCCTATCAATATGGGGAAGATATCTTCCTCGACATGTAAGTATTACTGCTTGTAATATTTTGATTATATACATTCGTTTTTCCACTGCGTGCTATATTTTCGTTATTTTTGTATTTGCATCGGTCGTAATAGACCACTGTTAGCCTGCTAATAATGCTGAACATATTTGAAAACACACTTTTTCAGACTCCGCCTTGAATAACTACATGTATAAGGGAAATTATATAGTACGTTCTTTCCGTTTATTTTTTATTTGGTTTAGCTATCTCATTGCTTAGAATGTATAGCTGACTGTATTATGTTGAGTACTAGCGATAGCTCCTACGTTGTGAGAAAGTAGCGCTTTCGTGACTTAGAATGTATAGCTGACTGTATTCGGTTGATGACTAGCGATAGCTCCTACATTGTGAGAAAGTAGCGCTTTCGTGACTTAGAATGTATAGCTGACTATTCTGTTGAGTACTAGCGATAGCTTCTACGTTGTGAGAAAGTAGCGCTTTCTTGACTTTGCTTCGTAGATTGTGTCTATGACCTTCAATATGCACTTATTGTACGTCGCTTTGGATAAACGCGTCTGCCAAATAACTAATGTAATGTAATGTATTGATACCATGTGTTCGTGCCGTTCGCGTAGTGGCTCGTGGTGGCCTGCTTTGTTAGAATTCATAGCATTCACAATGAAATTGAGTATTTTAGCGCTGTTCTGTTTGGTTGCTCAGTCGTACGTTATTTTTTATGCCTCGATTTGCCGTGAAGCTAGAACATTGGTAGTGTTTTCCGATATTATTTTATTGTATTGTAATTTCTTTGTGCATAATGTACTCTATGGGGTATTAGTATCTCCATGGGTGATGCTTTTCACTTAGGGAATGGAAAATATGTATTCAAATTTACTGTGCAAGATGAATGTAAAATAAATAAAATAAAAAAGCAACAGTTGTGAAACACACTACAGAGTAATGCCATCCTAGAGCACGCAACAAAAGATAACATAATGTAGCATGCAGAAGAAAGTGTTTACTGAAGTACAAGAGTGAATGATTTCATATTTAGCTGTGTGTACCACAGTGTTATAATGCTTCTGCATTATGTAATTTGTTCCTATAACATGCTTGACCCTCCACCTCTGCCACTCCAGCAGTGCCCTCTACTGTTCAGAGTGAAGCCACTGCAGGACCAGATCCTTGGAGCATACTGAAGACCGTGCCATTGATGAGTGCATGTTGGCCATGAAGGCACCGCACAGGATGAAGCAGTATATGAAGGATAATGGTGAAAAAATGGCACACTAGGCATCAAACACTGAACTGAAACTGTGCAATATCAATGTTTTCATCCATTAAGTTATCGTAAGGGATAATGTATATGCTTTATAAAGGACAAAAGGCTTTTTAATAATTTCTCGGAGAGGTTTTGGGTAGGTTATTGGACACCTAGATATCCACCCCCCTGTACTGATCCAAAATAATTCCCACATGAAAATGATAAAAAGGTGAGTTAAATTAGTCAAAACGGTTGATTTGCACTGCAATGTATGATTAGTTTAAGATTTACAGCTATGCACATTTTAGCCAATTTGGATAGGTTTGGAGACCCTGGGTACATCAGGCTACACTGCTTATATTTTGTGTCATAGAGCTTTAGTAGTTCTGTATATCACCCTGCGATTATTGAATGCTTGTGGACAAGGAGTTTATGATCCAGGAAATGTGTAGTTTTACCTGTTTCACTTATGTAGCTCTCAGTATTTTGAGGAAATATATATTTTTTAGAATTTTTTGCAAAGTTTTGCTTGCATTTCCAGCACTTTATTTTGACTTAAATTATGAAAATAAACAAATCTAAGTTTGTACAAAAAATGGTACACCGGTTTTGTTTCATTTAAGCCATTTACCAAGTTTATGTGATGCTCACACCTGGAGTTATAAAGCCTTAAACAGAGTACCCCCATGATTTACCAAATATGCCATCTGCGATAAGAGGTTAAGACAACAGTAATGTTAGTCATTCTTAAATTGCAGTCTTAATAAATGTTTGCAAACTGCCGATGAATGTAAACTACGATAACATTGCTAGCTAGCTATCGGCAAGCTAATCAGCTACCAGTAACGTTAATGTGAGATGCATCCACAGACCTCGTTGTGCTCTTTTACTTACCACCATTACTTAGCCTAGCTACATTATCATTCATGAGTATGCTACCGATTGAGATATAACATATATATTTAGGACAGTGTGCATTTAGATTCACCCACGTATTTTAACTAACTGAGGCATTTATTTTCATATCGAATAGATTAACGTGACCGATTTAAGGTGACGACGTTTGTTTTGAATAACTAGCTAACAGTAGCTAAAGGTAGCTAGCGAATGACAGCTCCTGGGGCCTGGTTCACAAAGCTTACTGAATAACTGCACTGAGTAAAATCCGGAACCCTCCCAAATCTGGAACATGGACTGAATAAAAAGAGCTGTTCCGTGTTTTTACTCAGTGCAGGTTATCAAGCTAACTCAGTAATTCTGCTTTGTGAAACAGCCCCTGCTTAGCAAACCTTAGGATGAGAGGAGAGGAAATGCATTATGTTCTGTGGTTTTCGAAACCTAGAATGCGCTCCACCCAGTACGTTTCCTTGATAGCCGATTTTATTTAACGTTACAGTTGGAATTTTTTTAAATAAATAAACAATTTGGATCATTTGCTGCTTTCCAAGTGTTTACGGAGATCCTCCAACACGTCTCCTCCAACGTCCAGGTTAAGCCACAATCAGTAGCTAATACTAGCCATAAAATAGAGATAACATATGATAATAATAAAATAAACACGAAAGTTCACGTGGGAGTACCCTACCATTCTTTATTTATGACCCAAGTAAAATGATTCTACAGGTAGGTTTCCCATCCTGTACACACTCACGGCTAAAACCAGTTAAGGGTTTTCCAAACTTTTCCCATCCTAACTCCGAGGGGTTTTAATTTGATGTGTCGTTCGATGAACGAGCCATTTAGATTGCTTCTTTTTTCCCCTTGTTAGACAACGTTATATGACCAGACAAAGTGCCGATCGGCTGTAAAATAGGCCTCCTGTAATCTTTATACGGATATAGCTAACTCCCAACCTGTTTCCGGTTCTTAATTATCAATCAAGCAGTTCATTAAAAATAAAGTACTGATGTTTATTTAACTATTTATTTCATTTCTATTTTTTATTTGATCACAGTGTTCATTTCTTGATGATTGCTTGATGATGTTAATTGTGTTAATATTATAATAATTTAATAATGTTAAAATTTTTGTAATAAAGTTATTTGTTTAAAAAAGCATTCTTCTGAGTACCGTTGCATAGTCATATTGGTGCTAAATCTGTGCACAATCCACGTAGAAAAGGTCTATCTTCATTTAAGATCAAAAGTTCACTATATTGGCTGCCATATCGGTAATCTGTGAATTCCCCCCCTCTAAAATCAGTATCGGTCTCAAAAATCCCATATCCGTCGGGCTGTAGTCTGTACCACCAGTGACATGGGAAAGGGAAAATACAGGTCAGAAAATACTGTACAGGTCAGAAAACTTATTATCACAAAACACAAACAGTATCAAGGCTACACGACCATCTCCAAACTCCTGGGGATTCCTGTAAGCTCAGTCCACAATATTATTAAGAGGTTTGCAGCCAATGGAACAGTGGCCGCAAGACGATTATTGATGCCAGAGCTCGTCTAAAGTTAGTCCGAACTCGAACTGTTGATCAAAACCTTAGAATAAGTTCTAAATATCTTGAAGGTCAACTTAGAAACTCTGATAAACCAGTTTCAAGTTGCACCATCCGGCGCTAAAAGAAAGGCGTTTGCAAAAACCCACCTGAACAAACCCAATTCCTTCTGGAAAAATGTTCTGTGGACAGACAAAACCAAATTGGAGCTCTTTGGCATCGCAGACCAGCGTTATGTTTGGAGACGCAAGAAGGAGGAATTCAAACAGAAGAACACAGTGCCTACAGTCAAACATGAGGGTGGTTCCATAATGCTGTGGGGTTGCTTTGCTGCCTCTGGTACTGGGAGACTTGATCGGGTATAAGGCATCATGAAATCGGCTGACAACCAAGGTGTTCTGGAGAGAAATGTCCTTCCCAGTGTCCAAAAACTCGGCCTCAATCGAAGGTCTTGGGTCTTCCAGCAGGACAATGACCCAAAGCACACATCAAAAAGCACCAAGGAATGGTTGAGGGTTAAATGCTGGACTGTTCTGGAGTGGCCAGCGCTGAGTCCTGATCTGAATCCTACAGAAAATCTATGGCAAGAACTGAAAACAGCCATTGGGTGAAGGCACCCCACACACATGAAGAGTGGGCAAGGGTGCCAGTTCTGAAGTGCAACACTGTTGTTGACAGCTACAGAAAGCGTTTAGCTGCAGTTATCGAAGCCAAAGGTTGTGCAACAAAATACTAGGTCTTGGGTGCCCATAATTTTGTCGTAGGTGGCGAGATTTCACTCCGGCGGAGATAAAAGCGGTCGGGAAGAGAGAAAAGAGGTTTCAATCGCTGAACGAGTGGCGGTGCTGAAATTGAACTAGGGATGTTCCTAACGACTAATTTCCCTGACGTTTAAACGGAAGTTTATACTTAGACTAGTCGACTAGTCTAAAAGTAAGAAAACACTCAGAAAACAGTCAAAATTGAGCACAATTTAATCTATAAGGTTAAACATTGTCCGAAAAAATATTGCGTATATTATAAGAGCCATTTGAAACCGTGAATCACATTCTTCAATAACCAAATCGTATTTTAAATGCCGCTGAAATGTGTGGCACTTTGCGCCTTGCATTATGAACATTGCACATTATCCTACAAAACATGACAACAATTCACTAAATAAAAGTTAACAAATAACATTTATTGAAAACAATATTCAACGTAACAAAACATTTTTAGGAAACGTGCCTGATTATTACAACGGCATTTTCATTGGGTGAACGCGATCGCATAGCAAATACAGTAAAAAATAATAATCGGTCATCAGAAAAGCTACCAATAATAGGAACACAAAAAAATAACAATTAGGCCGACTGATCGACGTGACATTAGATTCGTTTTATTGGGCTATTCAACAACGTGAACAACTACTTACTCTTTCCACCTCGCTGGTTTAACTTGCAGGGCGAACAGGCAAATGCGTTTAGTTTTTTTCCTTCGTTTTTTTAAATTATTTTTTTAATCCGACGTTGTTAACATTTGTAACCGATTCTCGTTTTTTTATAAAGCAACATTTGACCAGGAAAACATGAAATTTCAGTGCAAATTATGTCAATATGTAATTTAAATGTGTACATTAATAAAATAGTAAGTTTAACCGACTAGCATTTCTGGTGCCGACTAGCGAGGGTAGCAACGTTTAATCGGCTAGTCGACTAAACGCGCACATCCCTAAATTGAACCGCATTTTTACCCAGAAGCGAACAATGAAGCATGCATAACACTGCCCCCCCCCCCCCCCCAAGACAGTCATCCATTGAAAGAAACGTTCCATCTCTATTGTCTTTTGCTCACAAGACATTTCCAGAATAGATTAACACCTAGAATCCACCTCCAGACACTCACTTGGTTCCAGAGCGTGGAGAAATGGGAAAATTCCTCCAGCACGTCACTGGCATCAGCCTTAAGTGATGAGACAATGGAGCTCAGCTGGACAACCGCTTTGGTGACATCCTTGTGCTCACTCAGCTGCCTGTCCAGTGGCTTTAGCACAATCTGCTTGGTTGGCAGGCTGTCATCTCCCGCGTCCCTCCCTGCCAGCTGTTCTGCCTGGAACAAGGGAGGAAGGCTCAGCAGAGTGAGGACCAGGTTACTTTTTCTTTTGAGTCCTTCAGAGATGGGTGTGGGATATTCAGATCATCTCAGTTTATTGCAACTGTTTCTGCTCAAAGATAAACTATTATTATAGAGATGAACCATGACAAACCCATTTAATCCAGTACTGGCACAATCTGGGACAATGATTGTTTATAAAAGCTACATAAATTAGTCTGCATAATTTTTTTAATGGATAGTAACAAGATTAAAGAATGAATAATGGCGCCTATGCCTAATCCAATCACGCAAATTAGTAATCAATTCACTTGAACCTAACCCTGAATCAACAGTCATCACACATTACACTATGTGACCATGTGTACCTTGACATGAATGTGACTATACCTGCAGCTGTTTGTGATGAAGATGGGAAAATGTCCACAATGGAATGTCCTTTGCCATGGATAGTGTTGTGCTCACAACTCTGTTGAGAATACTCTGGAATGCAAGTAGTAAGTAGATATTAATATCAAGTAGTAAGTCATATTTGATCACATAGGGACTTAATCATTATCATAATAGTAACCATCACCATCAAATTCAAACATTTGTGAAATGATTATGCAAGTTACGGCTTGGTGGGGCATGCCCCATACCTATACAGCACCGAGAGTTTGGAAATTTTCAGGGTTTCCTACAGAAGTAACCACAATGACCACAGACTCTCAGCC
Organism: Ilyophis sp. 1 JC-2022; assembly: GCA_022702515.1. NCBI lineage: Eukaryota > Metazoa > Chordata > Actinopteri > Anguilliformes > Synaphobranchidae > Ilyophis > Ilyophis sp. 1 JC-2022. The sequence continues at coordinate 65,267,712 of CM040403.1, read as the reverse complement.
CTTAAAAACATTAACTTCTTTACGTTCTGACCTCATGTAACCACACAGCATTCAGATACAATGTCACACAATAAAGCCCCAAACTTATTTTGCCGGTTTTTCTCTTTCCTCTTCTTCTTCTTCTTCATATTTTTCCAGCCTACCTGCCTACATACCCTCAAAAAATAATTCTCCCCATTAGCCAACCGCCTTTAATCCGCCTATCAGAAACTCTGTTTAAAATTGCCTCGTCGCATTTACATGCTTCAGAGGCGGTCCATCTACTACTCAAACTGTGAAAGTGTCTGTAGCTTTGTGGTTACGGCGTTGCGCTACCATGTAGCATGTTGGTTTGATTCTCACCTGATCCTAACATTTATTTTCGGTACACAATGTCTGCAAGACAAAAGTCTTATTTGGTCGGCTGATTCCTGTCAAACTGCTTTGTCTAGCGGTCAAAATCTTGATTTTCCGTGCGTGAGGTCAGTGGTTCGATCCCCTCTTGGTACCAAAAACTAAATTAATTTTCGACAGAACTATTTAATGTTCTTTTCACATGAACCAACATCTTTTTATTGCAAAGGTTAAGACATTTAGAAGAATTAACTGTTCACTGTTTCACTTCTGTTTCTGTTTCACGATGTAAAAGTACGCTGACATGGTCCACTAGCCTACAATACTCGCTACCAACAAAAGATTTACCCCAGGTCACTTTTACGCAGTAGGCTATGGGAACAATTATCCATTTGTCAGACACAGAAAATAAAGTTATCACGCAAAATATTGTCTGGTTAAGATCGCATTGTTGCATTCATGTAAAATGGCTACATGCCTCTCATAACTGTCTAGATCAAAGCTTTGAGGCACCCTTTTTTTTAACCACATAATATAATGTGACCCTAAAAAATAAATACACGTTTTCAACATTAAAAAAATGACAAGTTACTCACGCATAGCCTACAAAGCACTGTGTGTAAGTCCTTAATTCCAACTTGCAAAAACTGGGCCTGCCTTTAAAAGTATTGATATCAAAACATGTAAGTCTAACAATATTGCCTATCATAGCTCACACTATTTAAACTAGCTCTATTCCAAAGCAATGCTATCCAAACTTTCCTGAATGATATAATGCAACTTGGCCCTGTGTTTTTTCATCTTACCATCTCAAGAGAATGTGATCAATGAAACTATATGTGCCATATGAAACTGAAAGAAGAATAATATATATTACTCCATGATTCAGATGTGTTGCACTTAGAAATTAAAAAGAAAAATCACTACACTATAGGGCATGTTTGAACAATTGTCTGCATCCACTGCTTTGGGTCTATGAAAAGCACAGAATGAATAAAATGTATTATTATTATGTATTTATTGCTTTATTTATTTATTTGGAATATTTGCATTTCTATAGAAACCTGAGTGTATCACAGGGCCAAATAGTCAGGTTCGGAGGGCCAGACGCGGCAGTAGGGACCAGAAAGTCTCTTTAAAAAGAGACCACTAAACGGACGTAATACAGGACAGGGATAATTAAGAAAAATAAACAGGCTCCCACTCTCATTAGGAGAATAGCAAATCGGGAGGCTGGGAAAAGGAAAGAAACTAAAGCAACCCGCAGGAAAACGGGCGAGCTTGTAGACACGAGAAAAATGCAGAAATATGTCTAAACTCTCTATTAATGAAAGAAAACTGAGAAAGCAGTGTTCGTCACTCGCAACTCAATATAAGAGCGGAAACTAAAACAGACGAATGAAAAACAGAGCAAAGGAAAACGGCCCAAGATGAAGGGAGAAGTGAAAATAAGAGAAAACAGAAATAAACCTCTCGCTTCCAATAAGGAAAGCAGACATACAGAGAGGTAGGTAGGAAACGGTAAAGACAGAGACTGTCTTGGCAGTCAGAATAGGAGAAACCAGGACGGAGGACAAACATGCAAATGAGGAAAAGATTTCCTAATAATAGTTTGCACAGAAGGCAAATCCCCTGTTACTTCAAAGCGGAGAGTGAAGCAAAGAAGTTTCCTCGACTAATACCTTACTGACTCTGAATTGTAAATCAAAACAATTCAGAAGCACCGGAAGCAGGAAATGCAGAGCTTAAATAGTGCACAGGTAACTTGACATAGGTGAGAAGGATGAGTACCTGCGAGAATGAAAAAACCCGGCGTGGTTTTAGATTTAGCTGTACATTATACTAGAACAATATGGAACACACGGTTGGCTAAATGGCTCTAAGTCATCAAGGGTCTGAGCTATCAAACAAGCTTTAAACCATCACTCTGCTACCAGATATGCAGTAGATATGGATGGATAACTTGAAGGGTTTCTTCTACTGACTTATTTTTCCATAGAGTTCAATAGGAAAATTTGGAGAAACAACCCTTAAAGTGATCCATCCATATCTACTGCATATATGGCAGCAGAGTGATGGTTTGAGGCTCATTTGATACCTCAGACCATTGATGACTTAAAGCCCTTTCGCCAACTATGTAGCCCATACTGTTCCAGCATAATTTACAGCTAAATCCAGTCCCACCCCCCAATTCCCATAGAGATCCGTTCAAATGCAAAGAAGTTATAGTATTGCATGTAAGAGTACAAAGCAATAAGATATCAAGAGTCTTTTGCTATTGTTGGGTCACAGACATCAGGAAGTCATGGCATGCAAAGAATATGCGACCAAATAATAAAAATGATTACTTTATTCTACATTATGTTAAACTGTCCAATATTTTTTGATGCCCGAAAACAGGGGGAACCATGTACAAAAGGTTCTATAATTTGTAAACGGTTCATCCAATATGGATGAAAATACCCTCAAATTAAAGCTGACAGTCTGCATTTCAACCTTGTTGTCATTGTATCCTCTCAATCTCAAAATGCTAGAGTACAGAACCAAAATAACAAAAAATGTGTCACTGTCCAATTAATTATGGTGCTCACTGTACACCAAAGGCAGTGTATAGAGTAAATTATGCAAAAAAGTTGTCAAAAATCCTTAAAAAACTAAACATCATAGCATCATACATACAGAAAAGGAACAACATGAAAGCTAAAACCAGGGCAACAAGCTGTTGCTAGTATCAGAGAAACTAAGGAGTTTTTCTATTATGCTAATACATAAGAATGATTCACAGTATTGAGAGCCACACTAAAATTATGCCACACTGAAGTAAAGAAAAATAGGGCAACAAAGTTTGCCTTCACAAACATGTTAATTGTCTCTCTCTCTCTCTTCAAGTATGTATTTTAAACCATTCTAGAAAGTAAAGTGAACATGCACTTTAAGTACACTACCTGTGATTTGGTTCAGAAAAACTGTACTTAAGGCAAACTTATTTTCCGTAAGGAAAAATTATGTTGATCCAGAGATTTACCTGAATGTCCTCCAGGCTGGGTCTCATGACAATGTTGGGAATGGCCAGCTGGATAGTAGCCCTGAAGAGGGGGGTCTGGGTGGTTGACCTGGTTAGCTGGGAGGATGCCTTATACTTAGAGCTAGCATTATGGAGCCGCCGCCTTAAGGAGTCCAGTGACAACTTTGTAGCTGGAAACAATTTGACACAGATGATCAACTGGGGAGAATGCTCAACACTACCTTTGCAGAACAGTAGCACGCAGTTCTGGGGAGTGCTCCAGTGTTACACTGTCTTTCCTCACCTTTGACCAAGGCATCGGTGTTCCTTTGGCATAGCTGCCCCATCATTGTGTAGAATCTGCAGGGAAGGCAGACCTGGCATCGCGTCTTCTGCTTGGCATCAGGGTGCAGGCACTGGAAAGATTCCTAGACCACAGGAAGCAGGGCTGTTCAACGACTGATTTTATTGCTTGATTTACAAGCAATAAAATATGCCTGTGAAAGGAGAAATGTTGACCCACCTCCAGGTTTACAGTTTCTGTTGGTTTCATCTTACTCTTGAGGTCTTCGATCATCTCATACATGGACCTCTCTACCCGCTTGCTATGACTTTGGTAAAAAATCACACAAGCAACCAATGTGATACAGTGGTATGACATGAAGGACTCTATTTTCCAGCCGGTGGCGAGCCGTCGCACTGGCGAAGTGGCAATTTCGTCATGTATTTTCACATGCCTGAGCCTATTTGGTCATTTGGTAACTGGCCATGCACCAAAGTAAGAGAAGAGCCACTGTCTGGGGTTTGTCAATCCAGATTGAGCTGCGTAGCACAATTCTGGTGGTCAGATTAGTCTGCGATTCGCGCCCGCCTGCTCAGAATTTGCGCCCGCCTGCTCAAATCAAGTTTATGCCGCAACTCGCAGTCCAGCATATAGCTAGTTGCTCATTTCAGGGCTTTCCCAAGCAATGCATGATCATAACCTATTCAAAACCTTTTTCGTGAATCATATGTTGTCCAATTTGACTTTAATATAAATCTCCCAAGCAGAAAGAATGCATGCTTTGCATTTTTTGTTCATTGCCTTTTTTCTTTTTTATGTTAGGTTATTCCTGGATTTGTCTGTTTTTAAATTGATTATGGCTGTTCTTATACTGCACTGTGGTCCCGGGGGTTCTGTATTCCGTTCTTTTTCTTACACCCATCTGCAATGAGAAGAATAACGCAGACAATAAACGCAGTTGTGTTCTCCTTCTACCCAACCAGTGTCAACTACGGGCATATGTACAGCACTTGCGCATGGTAGGCATAAACTTGCCGCATACATTCACTCTCATTGCATGTATAGCGATAAGAACATATGTCAACTCAATTACATTGACGTCTGCCTAGCTAGCTAGTTGCTATATGGTAAACGAAGGAGGTGTGTTGATGAACACATTAAAAGCGATGCTGATGTGGACACTGTAGCCTAGTATCATTTACAAGAATCATTTACTTGTTTAAAGTATTTTAACTTATTATGAGTGGAATGGTGAAGCTTGTTTCATCACTTGAAAGGATGTAGACTACTCATGGTAGGCTAGGCTCAGTCCTAATTATGATTATCAATATTCTGCAGTTCAATCGATTGTGTTGTATCGTTGTAGCAATCGACGGTGGTTATGAATAAAGACACTTTTGGTGAATGGATTAACTCGTATTTCTGATTTTCGTTTATTCACAAATGACATTGTTCAAATGCACAATTGCATGGCTGATTAGTGAAAAGTAATGCATAATGTTGCAAAATGAAATATTTTGTTTACGGTTGTTTAGTTGGTCATTATATATAATATACAAATAAGATAGTTTCTACATGGGCTATTTCAGTAGGCTATATGGACTTTGTTTACTATAATATCATAGGCTACCATACAAAGGGACACATTTCTCTATATAGCCTAACATTTCAGTGAGAATTAGCTGAATTTATTGACTTATGCAATCTAATGGCCATCACTGCACTTGTGAGGTATAGGCCTACTTAGTTTGTGATTTTAGACATTCCCTTGTGAAACAAATGCATTATTACATTGATAGTATACATTTTTTTGCGATATCCTCTTCGACTGCACGATGCTGGGTTGCAAAGATCATGGCTCTTAAAGGGACTGAAAAACAGGCCATTTGATTGGCTATGGTTGAATCCAGCTGCAACACACCCACTGATAAATATTCAGCCTATTTTCCACCAGCGTGCTCCTCGCCTCGAAAATAATCATTGGGCCACGCCATTGACTGCGCCTATTCGCCGGTCGCTGAAAAATAGAGCCCATGGACTCATTCATGTCTAATGGAGTTATGCTGCTGCAGGTTTTCAATTTCAACCCTCAATGTGAAAAGAGATATATACCCAAGATTAATACCCAGGTCTATAAAGTTTTTTTTACTTCTGGTCCCCTCCCAGTGTTAGAAGTGAGGCTTACATGCTGAGAGTTTGCCCGGCACTTCTCACGGTGCTCTCAGCCTGGCTCTGGAAGTCATGGACCTGGATGGGCTCTTCCACAGGCAGCACCAACAGGGGAGTGGAGGACATCATCTGTAGGATTCTCTCAATGCGGCACTCGAGAGTATCCCTGGCCACATTTCCAACCTGCTTCAGTTCCTGTAGTGTGCTGTACACGTTCTCCATGACTATCACAAATGAGAAGATTCACTGTTTCAGATCTGTCTGGTTATTAGCAAAACTGGATGATCTGGCAATTCCTTGTGAGTAGCCAGTAGTTTGAATGTCCATGCCGTATTAACAGTACCTTGTTGGATAGCTCTGAAAATAGTATAATTACAGTAGTTTTGTCAATACATTAACATAATTAATTAAAGTTAGCTAGGTTAGGTACATGTTCCTGTCATCATCAACCTTTATGTCACCTTGAGAAACTATTTACAATGATGTCGAGTTAGAGATAACAAATATAAAGACAATAGAACAGATATTACAACAGTGTGATAAAAAAGAAAGGAAATAATATATATAAATGAAAAAGAAATACAATTTTAAAAAAAACATTTCTAGTAAAAATAATTAAAAGACGATAAACGCAAAAGAAATGAAAAACAATTACACTCAGACTTAACAAGCTCAGAAATCTGAACTGGTGGAATGGCAACAATGAGTTTAGTTTTAAGGTGCTTTGTATTTTATTCCAAGTGTAGAGGGCATAGCAACTGAAGGCAATTTTTCCAGATTCAGTTATCACTGACAGTACATGTAGGGTAAACCTATCTTGAGAACAAGTACCAAGATGGGTAGTGTACCACATTAAAAGGGACAAAATACTGTATATGGTGGATGTTTATTCAATAATGTTTTATAAATAAATACAAATGATGCTCACATCTTACTGACAGAGATGGCCACCCAACCTTTGCATACAGCAGACATGTGTTATAGCTGTCGCCGGTGATAAATCTTAGTGCTGAGTGGTAAACAGCATCAAGTGGTTTCAGGGTGGTCGCAACAGTTTGGCCATAGTTTAATCTCCATAATCCAGTACAGATAAAAACGACTCTACTATGTTCTTTCTGTGGAGCCTAGGAAAACATTTCTGGACAGCAAGCCTAGTTTTGTCTGTAATTTTGTTACTAGGTTATTAATGTGAAATTTTAAATCTAGTTTATCATTAACCCAGATTCCTATACATACGTGTGCAATCTAAAGAATAGATATCAAACATCCATGTTGACCGAAAAGTTTTTTTTTCTTTGACTTATGCATGTTGAATGTCAGGAATTAAGTGACATTTCCTGCAGCTTTTAAAGGGAAGGTCTGTGACCATAAATGGTCATTCAGGGTGGTTCTTTATGTAAATTACATTTACATACATTATAGACATTTAGCAGACGCTCTTATCCAGATGAGACTTGCTGTGCACGAGCACTGTGGTTTAGAATGTGTGGGATTTATCAAGGCAGATTACTTACAGCAGGTATGCGTAAATCAAGTGTTCGCACATTTGATCAATACCAACTTTCTTGTACATATGAACATTCTACATTTTCTTCGTACGAGTGAATTAAGAACCTTTTCTATGCAATGTTGATAAATGAGGGCCCTGGAGATTTGTGTAGGTTCAGTGATGTGTTTTGTCAAATAAATACCATTACAAAGATTCTCAGAGAAAGCTATTCTGCCAATTTGTATAGAACATAAGCTGAAGCTGATGTCGGTCAACAGACTACTACAACAAAGAGTTATTATAACCAAGATTGACCATCAAAGCAATGAGCAATGCAAGAAGAACCATAGGGTTTGTGGGTGCACATTGTGACATTTCATTATGCAAAATTAGCACAGAATAGGCATACATGGAGTTAAGCTCAGAATGACTACATAACAGAAATATTAAATCAGTACTTCTACTGTAGTGCACATCTATAGCTAAAAGCCTGAAATAATTGGTGAGATATTCAGAAAAAAAGAAACATAAATTGTATAATATAAAAGCAATTTCTTTCTGACCATGTTGTATTTTCTAACTTTCATTGAATAGTATCCTTGTACATGTAATATAAAATACAAATGAGTTAATGAATATTCCAATTATTATTGATCAGGGAAATTAAACATTGGTCTTACATCTTTCTGTGTTGAGAGAGGTCCAAGAGAGCATGGTCAGTCCAGGAGAGAGGGCATCCTCAATGCGACTGATGAAAGGTTGCATAAGAGGCTGCAGAAGAGCAGGGACCTTGTTGTGGGCCTCCTTAAAATCTTCCAACATCTCCTGTAATCTGAGGGAGAACATGTCTCTGTATACATTTACAAAAGAAAGAGTGTTGCTTTCTAGAACGTTCTAGATATCCATGCATTCCCCTGCTCTGCTGACCTGCCTATTAAGTAACCTCTTTGCTTGGACTGTTGACCAGTTGTGGCTGAAAATAGATTGGGCAGAAAACTTCCCTTTAAACTGATCATTGGTCTCTACATGTTGTCATTTCCTTGATTAACAGCAATTACAGCAATTCATTCAACAAAGATTCAATACCATCAGATATAGCCCATTCTCCTAAATTAGGCTACGTAGACAAGTAATAAAAAAAATTTATGCATCAGAAAATTGTCCAGTTCACTGCCAAAGAGCTAACCCCAGCCATAATAGTTAAGAGGACGATGATGGTAATTTTTTTGAAATCATACATCTATTGAGGAGGACATAGTTGAGTGAAACAATCAAACTCTCAGGCTAGCACCCTGGCTAGGCAAGTGTACCATGACTGATGAGAATAGAACTTATGAGAATGTGTGGCAGGAAGTATACCAAATGGGATATTTCACATGGTTCCTGTGGTTAATTTAATAGCAAATGCCCTTACGCAATTTTAAATAGTTCCACGTTTATTTTTATATGATGGTTTTCATAGTGGTTTAAGAATTTTATACATAGTCCATTCTGTGTTTGTATACTCCAGAGGAAGAGCTCTCGACTCACTTGACATGTAGGGCCTTCAATTGAGCTTCATTGGCGCACATGTTGAGGATCACTTCTGGAACCTCAAAGCCCAACTTGTGCATGTATTTGGCTTCATGTAGCAGCTCAGGAACAAGCGGGTCCAAATTTACATACAGGTCCTAAAGAGGGAAAACCACACTGATTAAGTATGTTGTTACATAAATAACAAAATCATACTGATGCTCAAATATGTGGGGCACATGCAGTATGTGTTAATCTTATAAAGTGGATGAAAGTAGAAATTTGAATATAACTCTGCAAGTTCCAGCCAGGTGAGCGTTTTTACTACTGGTGCCTACCACTGAAAATAAATGTTTTGCTTCCTGGCAGGGTCCGTATACCTGTCGATAAGACACAGAAGCACCAGAAGATGGAAATGCGGGACTTAAATAGTCAACAGGTAACTAGCACAGGTGAAGAGACTGAGTGCAGGGAGAAAACAAAACCCTGAAACGGAGAACGGAAAAAATCAGATAGAGTGCTATCGAACTGTACCGAGGACGAACTGCCGTAGAAAAAAACGAAAACCTGCTACGACCATGACAGGACCCCCCTTCTAAGGAACGGCCCCAGACGATCCCCCAGGCTTACTTCTATAAAAGTCCCTAACCAGTTCGGGATCCAAAATGTCTCTAGCTGGGACCAAACATCGTTCCTCCGAGCCATACCCCTCCCAATCTACTAGAAACTGGAAACCCCTGCCTACACGTCTCTCAGCCAAGATGCGACGAACAGTATATACAAGACCTCCCTCCACAAACCAAGGAGGAGGCGGGGGTTTCTCCGCAGGGGCAAGGGCGCTGACAAGCACTGGCTTCAATCGACAAACATGAAAGTTTGGGTGGATACGCATGGACCGTGGCAACTGAAGGCGCACCGTGACCAGGTTAATCCTTAGGATGATTTTAAACGGACCTACGTAGCGCGGCGCTAGATTGCGAGACTCAACCTGTAGCGGAAGGTCCCGTGTAGAGAGCCACACCTGCTGGCCCACCCGATAGGAGGGAGCCGGGCGACGATGCCTGTCAGCTTTTTTGTCTAGCCGAAGCTCGCAAGAGTGAAGAACGAACCCGCTTCCAAACCGCTCAACATCCCCGAACAAGAGAACTTGCAGAGGGCACCTCCACATTCTTTTCCAACTCCGGAAATAGCGGGGGCAAATAACCCACCTGGGCCTCGAACGCGGAAAGATCCGTGGAGGCATTGCGCAGAGTATTATGGGCAAGATAACCCAGGCAAGATAACAACTCCACGATGTGGGGTTAGAAGCCGTCAAGCAGCGGAGAGTATTCTCCAGAGTTTGTTTAGTGCGTTCCGGACGCCCCCAGCAGGGCATAAAAGGACAGCTAAAACTTGGGGATAAATTGGGGACCGCGGTCCGAAACTATGTCCTGTGGTAAACCATGTACTCTAAAGACATGATCTACCACCAACTGCACGGTTTCCGGTGCTGATGGTAGTTTGGATAAGGTGATAAAATGGGCCGCCTTGGAAAACCTATCAACTACGACTAGAATAGCCGTGTTACCCTGAGAAGTAGGCAACCCGGTAACAGACTCTAGTGCGATATGGCTCCAAGGTCGAACGGGCGTAATAGCCCCGAAGGTGGGAACTGTGACCCCTTATTCTGAGCGCAACTAGCGCAGGCAGCCACAAATCTGCGCACATCCCTCTCCATCCCCGGCCACCAGAAATGCTTGGAGAGAAAATCCCTGGTACGGTGAGCACCCGGATGCGCCTCCAGCTGCAAGGAATGACCCCATTGGAGCGCCCGGGACCTCAATTTGTGAGGCACAAAAAGACAATTAAGGGGACCCCCACCTGGACCTGGATCCAGGCGCAACGCCCTCTGAACTGCCACCTCAATGTCCCATAATACTGGGGCTACATATCTGAACCAGTACGATAGGCGCTGGAACAGCGAACCTGTCCGTGTGATCAAAAAAACAAGACAGGGCATCCGATTTAACATTCTTAGACCCAGGGCGGTAGGTCAAAAGATAGTTAAAAACCAGGTAAAAACTGCCGGGAATTGCGCTTTTTGGCTTGTTGGACATACTCCAAGTGTTGGACCATGTGGTCAGTCCAAACAGTGAAGGGGTGCTCCGCCCCCTCTAACCAGTTACGCCACTCCTCAAGAGCCAATTTCACGGCCAGCAGTTCCCGATCCCGCACGCCGTAATTCATATCAATATGAAAACCACATGAAATAAATGCAGACACTGAATTTTGCCTCATTGTCATTGTATGATTTAAAAATACAAATTTGATTAGTACAGAAGAAAAGCAACCAATTTGACAACTATCCCAATACCTTTGCATTTAACTGCATATTTCTTTAAAAAATACAGGTAGGATGCACTGCACTATATATAAAGAACGCTAATTGTGACACAAATGGTTTACTTAACGCCTAATCCACCCATCAAACTTTCCTTAGGTTTATGGAATTAAAAAACACTGCAAGTGTGCTCTGTGTATACACCAACTTGTTCCTTCTGGAAATTATGCTGTTTTATTTGTTTCAGTTGCACTCTTGTACTTTTGGCAGCAGAACGTTTTCCTCTTACTGTACCTTGGTTTCAGGATGTCTGATGAGCAGCGAGGCATTCAGGGCATGCCTGCCCATTTCCACTGCTTGGCACCAGCCCCGATGGTACAGCAGCTCATACTCCATTAGCACTGCCGCCATCTTGTTATAGCTTCGAATGATTTTCTTCATCTCAGGGATCTGACCAGCCAGAAAAGAAGTTTGAGTCCTCCGCACATTTATTGAACTAATACAGAAGGGGCTTTGAGGACTCTTCCCATACTGCCTGTGAGGCACAAACTCACAAACTTTAGAGTAGTAAGAATGGCTGTTGTTTCGTGCAGCTGTGATTTCAGAGGGATGTTACACTGGAAAAATAAACCATCAGACTATTGACAGAAAGTTGCATTGTTTAAATAAAAAAATTATAATTGTGTGACCGAGTCGGAACTATTCATTTCAGTTAGCAATGTCCCCTGGTCCGTAGCAAGAAGTGGGAGGTACCATTCAATTACCTTGTTTGCTAGTTAATATTGCCAGGTGATACTGCGGTTTGGGTCTGTGGTTAATATAAGCCTATGAGAGATTTCACGTTTTGTTAATAAAAATAATCTCCACAAATAAATGCACTCTTTGCGATTTTTTAACCACACACGCAATTCATATAAATTAAATATAACATTATGCTAAAGTGAACTACATTACTATTTAGCTATTCCACCCCCTCCCGTCCACAATCGCCCTACCCTCCCGTTTGTTTGGGCATGTTTCTGATGGGGAGGTTGATTAACTTATCCCGAGTCATATTTGGCAATGCTGGGTTAGCTAGCTAGCTAGCAAGCGATAGCTCATGGCAAGTTCTTTTAACATTTAGCCAGCAAGCTAACGATAGCTTATGGCAATCCGTTTTAATTTAAGTTATTAAATGAGTCCGGACTAACTGCCCTATGTCCTAGCTGACTGGCCATATGAGTTAAGTTAGCTAGGTGGCCTACTGTGATTGTCAAGCTACTAGCTACGTCCTAAGTGCAGCTAGTTAACTATAGCATTTTATTTTGCTTACAAAATAAAATGTAGCTTCAAACAGCAGCTAGCTAGCTAGGCAATTGTGGTAGTTAGCCAAGTAATATATAACCAGCTAGCTAGGAAAATAGGCAGCTAATTGGGACTCATAAGGAAGTCGAATAGGCTACATGTTAAAACGGCTTGCCATACTAGCTTGCTGGCTAGCAAGCTATGAAGACCTTAGTTTTAAATAGTATTCATTCATATTTTTGAATTTCATATAAAACAATTTGATGTGGAAAAGTTTGAAAGGAACGCTGACACGTCTAGCTGCGAGCTACACTTGAGAGCAGCCAGGCAAGGATCTGCTGAGGTAATGGCGTGTATTTATTCCGAGTTGTAGTTTGGTTACAACTGGTTAGCGACATACCCATATAAAAGCCTAAGAATTTATGGTTAATATATGAATATGTGTAATTTATGTCGGAAAACAAAACTTGAAAACTCTCTTAGGCTCATATTAACCACAGACCTTATATTCGGCATGAATCCAAAAACCCCATGTTAAAACCCCATTGGAAATTGGCGAGGGAACCCATGGCTCAAAAATGCTAACTCACTTCAGGGTTTTACGACTACAAACTGTTGACTCTATTGTCTCGTGTAACAGTGGAATTGCATAAAATTACATCGCAAGCAATGAGTTGCCGCAACCAAAGTTACGCATTAGAAGTGAGTATGCAATGCCCACTGAAAAAGAAGTGGGTATATGCAATGCCCACTGAAGAAGGTGTATCCTCCACTACACCACTGAGCGTACCTTATTTACAAGGCCCCAGCGTGCACTGGGCACAATTGTACATTAATTTAGTTAAACCCTTAAATTGAAAACTTAAGTATAAATAAACTTTCTTTTAAATATGACAGACATGTTTCATCTTTGAAATAGTATCAATTATAGTAAATTTTCTACTTTTCAAAAATCATGATGGTTTTGCCGAATCAATAATAAGAATACAATTTCCATGCATTTAATCTTTTTAGTTTTGTGAGTATTCAGGTGCAAAATGGCTGCCATGCATCACCCAGGTGGTGCTACAAGGTGGTGGTTGAGCTTCCTTCCTTAACGGCAAAGCACTTTTAGTGCCATTGTCATCATCCTCATCAACTGCTTAAAATTTGTGTGTTTAGAAATACCTTTAGTATCTCCATTTTATGTTTAAGGACCTTCATGGGTGATTCAATCTTTCTGAAGAGTTGGCGGGACCACATTATCTTCCCGGCGACCTGTTGTAAAACATGTCATGAGAAAATGTACGGTGGCCAAGACATACACAGCAACGCAACATTATCACAACATTACTGCAAATTGGAAAGCACATTAATAAATAAGAAAACACAAATACAAATACAAAAACACAAAAACAGAACTGCTGCATTTGACAGAAACACAGCGACATTAGAGAAACACACTGCATTTCGAAAAACGACAACGATAGTGCAACCGAAATACAGCTGGCACCAGCCACCATTGGAAGCATAGACCGGTTAATATGTAGGGGTGACTGGATAACTTGAAAGGTTTCTTCTCCTGACTTATTTTTCCATAGAGTTCAATAGGAAAATTTGGAGAAACAACCCTTAAAGTGATCCTTCCATATCTACTGTATTTCTGGCAGCAGAGTGATGGTTAAAGGCTTGTTTAATACATCAGACCCTTGATGACTTACAGCCACGTAGCCAACCATGTGTTCTATATTGTTCCAGTGTAATTTACAGCTAAATATTGTCTCACCCCCCAATTCCCATAGAGATCCATTCAAATGCAGAGCTGTTATAGTATCGCTTGTAAGAGTACCAGCAAATAAGATATCAAGAGCCTTTTGATGTTGTTGGGTCACAGACATCATAAAGTCATGGCATGCAAAGGATATGCAACCAAATATAAAAAATATGGCTTTTCTACCACATTTAATTTAGCGTGTTCAATACTTTTTTCCTGTGTCATTTCACTTTATTGCACATAACTTTTTTAAAGAATTGGAACGTTACAATTTCTTTAGCTGTGTAGTTTTATTGAGTTAATACCAATGTCTGGTCAAAATCTCATGTGAATAGCTACATTGGAAATATGTTTGATAATAAAATTGTTGACGTGTCCAATACTTATTTCCCCCATTGTAAATTGAATACATTAAACTTTGGTTGGTCTAGTCCCCAGTCACCCCTATGTGTCTGGTTGGATCTACAGAAGTAGAGCAGAGTAACGTAGACAGGATTTAGCTGGGTGAAATATTTTATTTGTAAAATAACCCAAGTATGTTTGAGTAAGAAAGTATGCTGTATCTGCACCTTTCTTAACAATATCAGCGTTAACCTTGACCATTCATTAGTCTGCTAAATTAATTGCTAACACGATCTACAGACCCAAAGCTCTACAGCCAGAAATAATCATTGTTATAGAAGTATGTTAATGTTAAATATACTTGGGAAATTTTACGAATAAAATAACTTGCCACACCTTAGCTAAATCCGATGTTGTGCCCTTCCCCAAATTCCACTCTACATTATGATGGACATTACAAAAACGCGATCTCTGCCTGTCATTCAGGGGCAGATTAGCTGAGTTCACAAAGAAGGCTGGTTAATCTTGCCATGCTCAGCTGTGTCCAACCATATCATATCTGCACACCATAAAGAGTAGGTAAACGGCAAACGCATCGTTTCATTACGAATGTTTATCAAGCATAATCATATGAATGAAAAGCATAGGAATTAAGCAGAATTGCACCAAACTGCTTAGCTAACTGCGTGATAATATAACTAGGCCAATAACGTTAGTTACCGAGCCACGTATTGCATTTGCATTAAAAACATGCTTAGGTGCTGTGTCTATATATAACTTTGTGTTGTTGTAAGGAATTGCCATCAGACAAGACACCAACAAAAACAAGAAGAGTGGACTTTTAGACAAGCAGGTTTTATTTTAAGCAACTTTTTTTTTTTTATTTGGCCTAAGCGGCACGGTTATCTAATTGGAGTTGAATTGCACATTTTCCTTATGGTGAAATTGGACATTGTGAAGGGTACCGGAAATTCTTTTGAATTGTTGATGCGCATTCATTTAGAACGATGATTGAAATGTCACCGACGCTACTTCATAGCCGTTTATAGAAAAATAATGACCACCTCCCAGCCAATCAGAATTGAGTATTCCCCCAGACCATAGTATAACTTGAAGTATTGGCATAATTTATTTTATATGTTGTTATAGGCTACATTAGACAAGTTAATTTGTTAGTTACATTATTCATTTGTTAAACATTGTCCATTTTTGTTTAAATAACAACCTAAATCCACTGAAATTGAAACAAAAGGTTTAGTTTGAAGTAGCATAAATTTTACATGCTGAAATAGTGTATGGAAAAGTTGCCAGTTGTCCAAAACATACCAAAAATTTACCGGTTCGGTTCTCTTACCGGATTGTTCGTAACTTAAATCTAAACAGAGCTAGGCTGAAACAACAATCACATCCAGTCATTTGAGTGGATTTAAGCGGTTATTTAAACAAAATTTTGCCGGGGGGCAAATCAAATGGCAAGATGCTCATAGTTAGCATTGTTCCAATTCAGGTTTAGCACCCGAATCAGCACCCTTCCATACTATTAGGTAGCCTTGTTGCGGAGTAGGTGAAATTTTCTCTAAATATAGTATACTTTAAACCCCCGGATGATACTTCTGGGGTTTCGCTGAGTATATTCGGGAGCACACTTTTCAAGAAGTACACAAACATTTTGGTTGTATAAATATGACTTGAAGTTTCGGTTTAAAAAATTATGTGCAGCTTCGCTGATGTTTTCCTTCAAATACAACAAAAAAATAGTATGGCGGATATTTTTTCGCGTATTGCACGCCGCATGCTAAACAGTGCACATTAAACAGCACACTTCTGCCAGTGCGCTGTACGCAGGAGAAAGGGCGCAGTAGATAGGGCTCTGATTCTGACACAGCCCAGGACAGCATCACTACAGCCTTACGTACTATTTTTGGGGTAAGTCAATCATTATCACATTTTTCTAAATGGAACTATCCCTTTAATATTCCTGAAAAGCCAATGTTCTTGTTTCATTAATTAAAATGAAATTGTTTTGTTTTAAAAGTGTACAATCATTCATGTAAGCTAACAGTGCATGTAATGTATATGAAAGAACATTGACTCACAGGGGGCATATTTCGAGGTGTGGGGGGATTGTCCCTCTGCTTCTGATAGAGCTTTCGTACCAGCTCCAGATCTCTGCTGTAGCGCTGCAACATTGTCATGTATTTCTCCGTCAGGTCCAGCTGACTCCCGACCACATTCTCAAATGTAACCAGTAGATCCAGCATTCTTTCAGTCTGTGGACAAATGAGCAAAAACTCCACTGAAACCACAGCATTAACATTTTTAACAATGGCATACATGTACTGTAATTTGCGCCTGGCTAAATGGATAGCAATACTAGTAATAGCTGCCTAAAGAAGCTCACATTGGTCAAAACTTTTTGCTGTAAACTGTACCATGCTGAGTCCATGGGTGTTTCTCAATGTCTGTACTTGTGGTGGACTTGTGAACTTGTGTGGCCTGATATTTAATAATAATAAGTTATGTTCCAAGAAAGCGAGGGTGCATCTGAGTTGCCAGACTGGGATATTTAACCCTAAATATAGGGTTAAAAAATGTTTTATAGTATTAGAGTCAATAACAGATGGGGGATTTTAAAAGGAGGAATTGGGGGACAAATTGTGAGAAAGTTGTATGGGAGTCAATTGAATATGCGTTGTTTTTAGAATTGTTTTGGGGAGGGGAATTAATTCAGGCTTCTGGCAACATCCACGTGGACGGACTTGGATATCCCATTGCGTGATGGTGTAAGGGGAGTGGGTGGTTCGGAGGACCAGGTGTGGCAGTAGGGAATCTAAAAGTTATTCCCGTAGAGGAAATAACCAAAAGAGCGGAAGTTATCTGTGAAAAGAACAGGGAGAGAATTCCTCCTGCTCTCAATATGAGAGAGCACTAAATGGAGGAAAAACCATAGACTGTATGAGAATATGGGTAAAGTCACTGTGACATCACCCATTGCCTTCCCACGGCCTCGTAGAAACTGAATTGAGTCTCCGGAATACTTTTTCGCCGCCGGTTTGTACAAACTGCGTCTGCTCCGTCGAGCCGAAGTGACGTTGTCGGGAGCAGGGTCAACCGCGTATGGATATGGTCTTCGTGGTCCAGGTACTGTACATATGATTGACAGTTCGGGGTGGAGAAGCAGTTCTGTGGGAAAAGCCCATAACCTGACCAAACCCACCATTTTGCAAAACAAACTTGTGGTAAACTTCCTTAAAGGTCCCATATCATACTATTTTTTGTCAATTTAATATTATTCTACAAGGTCTACCAAACATGTTGATAAGGTTTTTTAAGGGAAAAAGTTTTGCAATATATTTTTGAAAAATCCAGTGAGTTTTTTACTCTTGCAGCTGAACAGCCCGTTTTAGGTGGGCGGTTCAGGGTTTTTTCACATGCTCTGCGTTGATTGGCTAACTGACCCAGAATCACAATCACTCTTGTCGACACTACACTTTCGCTCTGAAAAAAAAGAAGAAACAAATAAAAAAGAGCAAACGAGGACATTAAAGAACGTATTTTTTACAAAGGCAAATACGTGTAACATATATACAATATAGCGATTACCTCTTAACTGTTTAAATTATACTTAGCCTGTAGGCTAACGTTACTTTTCAAGCAGTCGAAGATGCATCCCTGCATGCATTCAAATGTATCTTATAGGTCAACAAATGCGACATTAGCCTATTGACGTGTTCCCCCCTCTGCAAGCTATTGTTTTTAAGCATTCATCTGAATAATTTTGGGTAAAATACAGCCACACTTTAGACAGTTTTGCTTTTAGAAGGGAGTATCTGTGATGAGCTTTGGCAAGTATATGTCCCTTTTGAGGTACTGTATCTTCTCAAATGGAGATCCCCCGAACTCCTGTTTTTAGTTCAGGTATAAGCAAAACAGTTCAATCAATCAAATTACTGATACGAATATCTGAAATTAATTTGCTGGACATGTTTTTGTGCAGACCATTTTGGTAAGGAAATCTGAAATTAATTTGCTGGATATATTTTTAGAAGAGTATTTTACAGGAACAGGAACAAGCAGAGTTCTCCATTATATACTACACTGCTCAAATAAATTAAGGGAACACAGTATAACACCAAGTCAATTAAACTTCTGGGATATCGATCTGTCCAGTTAGGAAACGTAAATGATTGTGAATCAATTTCACCTGCTTTGGTGCAAATGAAAGTGACAACAGATGGACAGGAGAGGCAACAGCAAGAGAACCCCCAAAAAGTAAATGGTTTTGCAGGTGGTGGCCACAGACCATTTCTTTCTCCTTATCCTGCCTGACTGATTTTTCTCTGGTTTTGCATTTTGCTAGTGCCCTTGTCACTACTGGTAGCATGAGGCGGTACCTGCAGCCCATTCAGGTTGCACAGGTAGTCCAGCTCCTCCAGGATGGCACATCCATACGTGCGTCGCAAAACCCAAGTGATTTTTTTCTTATGCAACAACAAAAAAATGGCAGGTAGTACCGAGTTAATATTTTACCAGCACATAAGTATCATGCTACACTGCATATAAATGCTAAAAGTAGCTAAACTCCAATTTCCATGATATGGGACCTTTAAGTTGCTAATGTTTTATAATATAACATCGATTTTACTGTGTAATATTCAGCTAACATCAGCTAATTTGATTAGCTAGATAGATACCAGCTGAGCTCGGTAGCCAAGCTTGACGCACTGCATCACCACGTACGGACAAACATGTCAAGGGTATTGCCATTAACTATATTGACGGTCAACCACATATGTTACTTTGACAAGACTACCTTTATTATAATGGTCCCTTGCGCCAATAGAAAGGTAGCAAGCTGTCCCCATAGTCTTAAATGAGCAAACCACCACCGTTTTTTTTGGCTAACCGCTAATTAACTCGACTGTGATAGAGCAGTTTGTCACAGGTTTCCACAGCATGAAACCCCGTTCTGAAAACTGTTCCAGATAGTCTGCATTGTAGTTAGTGGGTTCCAGTGGTGCCGCCAAGATGTGGCCAGGGGGGCCACAGCCACCCTGTTACAATCACTGGCCCCCCCTCGCAAGTCGCATAAGCATAATATGCTTCTATCTGATATTTTACATTAGATACTATCCATTTAAATCAATAATAATATTTTTCATAATAGTTCAAGCACGTGAAAGAAAATAACAAATGCATAGCCGGCCAGCCGCTTTTGACCGTCCATCACTGCGCTGCCGCTGCACAGTGCACTGCCAGGAGACTGAGCGCAAATAGGCCCCGCCCATCCCGGGGGGGGGGGGGAAACACATCCCGCTCTCGCCCTCCATTGACTTGACGTACCGGTGCCTTCTTGTCATTTCGATCCATTAGCTAACAGCATAAAAATGCCTAAAAGTTGTTGTTAGGTGGGATGCACTACAAACAAGGTAAAAAAAAAATACAGAATTGCGGTTTTATAAGATTCCGAACTGCAAAACAGAGCCCATAAGATGAGAAAAGTGGATCCAAGCAAGTGAGGCGTCGGCGGGAAGACAGGGGAAAAAATGTGGGACCCTGAAACTCCACATGCTTATGTGTGCAGCAGGCACATGTCAAATAAGTTCACAGGTAGCCTATGTCAAATAAGTTATCCAATTGTCAATTTATATTCAACTAATATTGCTGTAAGAAATGCTAAAACATTTTGACCATATGAAAATGGTTTGTAGTGGAATGTGAATAAAAAGTGCTATAACGTTACAGTATTATATTTGCAAGTGCAAAATATTATCATCCACTAACAAAAAAGTTGTGGGCATCCAAAAAACGATAATTTTTCAACGATAATTGTTGTATGCGTATAGATTCCAAACAAATGGTGAGACAAAGAAAAAGCAATCAGCTTTCTAATGCTAGGCTACTCTTCTCAGGCAGGTTGTAACTGTTCAAGTAGGCTAAGCTAGCGAAATAGAGGTAATGTTGTCATAAAATTTGTTCTTACCGTGAAAATGGACGACTTGTTTACATTCTCGGACAGATGTTAAAGTAAATCTATCACCACGGCGGCACTTTCGCCACAAGTCAGCAATTATATCGGGAAATGCCCTCTTTCAAAAAAATAAAAAAAATAAAAGAAAAAGGCTATGCTGTTACTGTATACCAGTTTTTGCCAAAGCTGCATTATAGCCATCATAGCGCGGAGCTTTCAAAACCATAACAACGCAGAAACCCTTTAAAAAAAACAAAATAAAAACTGTAGGCTACACATAGCCAAGCCTATGATAACCGTGGACGAAACGGACTGAGAAGAATGTAGCCTAATAAAGCAGGGAATATGAATAGGTTGTGAGTAGGGTATAATAAAATGTATATTGTTGTCTATGATTATGCTTTTTTGTTTTGTTTTTCATTTTTGGACATATTATATTTTTGTTTACAAAAAGACACAGCAATAGCCAAATAAAGCTGTATTGAAAATAATTGGAGGCCTCTGTGTGGTGTTTTTAAACTTGAGTAGGCTTGTTCCCAGTAAATGTTTTGTTCCTTACAATCAATGTAGCTACTCCTTCAAATTAAAGCAGTATATTTGTCTTTTTAAGAAAAAGGACTACTAGCCTATTTGAAGAACAATGAATCGCCTAACACATGTATATACAGATACATAACACATTAAAACAGGATTGTTGTGGAACTCATTAGTCTTTGTCTTTAGAATTACTCTGTGCACATCAGATAATTACTAACATTAACTGTAAAATAAGAAACCAATGTATATCAGTATGCAATTCCCTAACTCTCATATTGACTAGTCTATATACTATAACAACATAATAGAATTCCTGAAATTCACTTTTGGTTTTGGTGTGCCACCCCAAGATTTTCAGTGGCCCCATCTGGCCACCCCGATGAAAAATTTCTGGGGCGCCACTGATAGGGGCGCACTCACACGCTAGCTAAAGCGTAGTAGCCTACATTACATTGTAGCTGCCATTAACTTTCATCTGCATCCTGTAACCTAATCACAAGCATTGCAAACATTTACAAACTCTGTATTCCTTTCCGATAAATTATTTGGTTTTATTTTAAACATCCCCGTATTGAGTCAGTTACAAAACATACCGCTAACACTGGCTTCTATTCCCCGCGATATTTTCTTAATTTTTGGGACCGAAAAAAATTATCCAGGTGTTAGAAATGACCATTTACGGTTTGAGTTGGAGCAGCTGGCTGCTAGGTCAATTTACGGTAGCTAGCCAACTTATATGGCCAGCCCAGCAAGGATGACTTTAAGGAAGTCAAATAACTGTTAAATTAAAATGGCTTGCCATATAGCTAATCTTTAGCTTGCTAGCTAAATGTTAAAATGACTTGCCGTGAGCTATCGTTAGCTTGCTAGCTTAGCGAACCAGCATTGCTAAGCAATGGTAAAGTTCATAACAGGGGGAGTATGGCGACTGCGTATGGGATGGGGGCGGAATAGCTAAATTAATATCTAAATTGATATGGTTTATACAGGTATGAAGCAATTGATTTGAGATACTTACCCACAGTTTGGTTGCTTGCTACCGAGATGGCTGGGACTATAATGTAGCTGCAACATCTCCTCATAATTTTTTTTCGTAGTATAGACACATCATAGCTCGCTCCAAAATAATATGAACAATATGATGCCAAACATGTTGAAGATGAGCGACAACGGCAGTCAATTTATTATGTTACGAACTGCGTCCATAAAACAACAGGCTTGTTCACGGTAGGCTACTAAGGGATAGTTTCTCCATCGACTTCCACTCAAAAATACAGTGTGTCTCCCTGTCCCAAGCATCAGACTATAAAGGTCCCAAGACGCCAGGGCTGCGTTTATAGACCAATGATTGTTGTCTCCCCCTTCTGGTCCCACCCCTCTGAGTGAGGGCAGTGAGAAACCCTATAAAACATATCTATGTCATGTGACCCTCAGGACTCAACCTGTCCCTCTGTTTGTTTTCCTGAAACAAATGTTTAATACCTGTCAAACGACACAATATTTTTAAAAAGTCAGCACATGCAGAGGCATTAGATGAAGGAAAAGGCACTTATTGCTATAAAAATTATTTTGACTGAGTATTTTGACCACATTGCTGTCATTGACTTACATGGTGACGAACCTATACTGGAGCCCCCAACCGCAGTGGCGCTAGTGAGCAACAGCACCGGAACGGTGAAGACGGAAAAAACAAAGAGCCGCTAAGATGGAAGAATGATCGCCCAGAATATAAAAGGGAGCTGAAAACCAGATCTCTACGGGAAATCTCTGATGATAGTTCGGGGTCCAAAATATTCCTAGATGGGGATCGATGGGAGAATGCTGTGATAAAATGGCGCCTACCCCAATTCAGAAGCGTCCACCTCCACAATAAAAGGGAGGGAGGGATTGGGAGTTATAAGGATTGAGGACATACGGCGGTTCTCGGGGTAAATGAGGGCGGGGCGCGCGGGGCTGTGTTCTGAACTGAACCTCCTTTTAAGCTCAGCAAAGGCGGAATCTTTGGGGTTCCACTGAAAATGAGCTGCCGCCCCCGCTGCCCCCCCCCTGCAGTTCGTTTTCTTGGTGAGGACGGTAAGGGGGGCGGCAAGTGCTGTTAAAATTACAAAATAAAATCGGCTCATTAAAAATTTGCGAAACCAAGAAAGGCGTTGGACCTGCTTGACTGAACGAGTAGTGGGCCAGTGCAAGTACAGCAGAAACCTTGTCAGGATCCATGCGGACTTTGCCCTCCGATACAATGAACCCTAAAAGGGAAGCGGTGCTCAACATGAAAAAAAATATTTCTCTGCCTTGACAAATAGCTTTGCCTCAAAGAGAGCTTTTAAAAACCTGCCTTACGTGACTGAATATGCGTTTGCAGGTCGGAAGAATTTTTTTTAATATCATCTAAGTAAACAAAGGAACTTAATCTCTCCAGCATCTCCCCGCAGAAACATCACTAATGCCCTGAAACACAGAGCGGCGCTAGTGAGCACCGACACGGCTTGGACCTGGTACTCCATAGTGGCCGCTATGCTTATTGAAGGCGGATTTTTCATTCATCGCCCTCACGCATGAGCACCAAGTTATAGGCATTGCGGAGGTTGAGTTTGGAAAAAATAACTGCACCCTGAAGGCGTTCAAAAGCGGAAATTCATCAGGTGGAAGTGGGGTTAACGGTTCTTAACCATTATAGCATTGAGGGAACGAATAGTCAATGCAAGGCCTTAACCATTCAATCTTTTTTTTCACAAAGAAGAAAGCCTGCACCAGCAGGCGAGGTTAGTATCAGCCATTATGAAGCTCATTAGCAAGCACACTTCCTCAATATACTCC